>JBBGZY010000371.1:0-600000 GCA_037952925.1 Lithobates clamitans | reverse complement strand
CTTGCAGAGTGCTAGAGCGGGTGGGAGCTTCCACGTGCAGTGTCACAGGAGCACAGGAGGACCACCGGAAAGTCTCTATTGAGGGATCCACGAGCGCAGTGTGTTAGCCGCAGCTGGAGCCTTGATAAGCCTCATGGAGACGTTGGCTGTGTGTCTCTGGGTGGGAGTGGTCCAGGGCTGTCAAACTGGGGAGCCACCCACACACTGTCTGGCCAATTTGAACATGTTTCGAAGGCATGGCCTCGCCTTCTTCATCAGCTGCAACACATATTTCATTTTTGGAGAGATACTTTCAATAGGAACCCATCTAAAGGGATGCAGGCCTAGCAGATTTTCATATAAGTGCCCTGCTGCTGCCACACCTGACAGATAGTTATGAAACTACTCCCATTAGACCCACTCAGAACAGAGGCAGAGACAAACACACATGGATTTCTTTAGAATAACAAACGGTAGGAATTTGCAACAAAGTTTGTTATACTCTTTGCAATGTACATAGATCACCCAGAGAGGAATGTTTTTTTCTTAACAAAAGTGGAGTTACACTTTAAGCGCTAATACTGTATGCTACCAATCTATGATAGTGCACAGAAAATAAGCCACATGCAACTTAAAGGTAGATTAAATAGATGTTTTATGGCAAGGCAAGTTAAACTATGCATGAATCAGTAAACAGGCGACTGAACAAATGTGAACAAGCAAGATCAAATAGAATATACAACAGCCACTAATATGGCAATTAACTCAACTGCAATAGAGTTAAACCAAATTTTAATTGGTATACACAGTGGAAAATATAACAACAATAACTAACTCAAAGACATGTCTTTAAGTGTGTAGGGCAGGCGGGTAACACTTCTTCCATGTTCCCCATTAACTGAGGTGCCAAGTGTGGGTCACATTAGAGGCCTACCCCGGGGTGGGTTCTTTTGGCTATGCAAGACAATGAACGGCCTCACTCATTCCAGCACAAAGTTAACACCTTGCCTGACGGTGTGCTCACCAATGCCCGGGACCAGGCGAGGGCCACGGTCATGTGAAAGTCAAACATTAAGGTAGCCCCCCAACTCAGAGAGGAGCCACTTGTGTGTAGTGTTGTATGTGGAGTCTTCCAAAGATGGTGTCGCTGGTCCTACATACTTGAACTATGTGTTGCATTAAGAGGGACATGCAGAGTCTATGTCCACTCCACCAGTCAGCGTTCCTCTGTTACCTCACTCCCAGAATGGGATCCCACCGAGCACATAGCACGGACCTCATGCATGCTCCAATGAACCCTTTTTGTTCTATACCAAGTGACCAGGTATTAAGTCTCCATTATGCTAGTCTGCTCCCAGAGTCCAACGAAGGCAGACAGATAGGGAGGGAGCCGAATGCCAATCCCCCTTGCTAACAGAACCTGTCTACTATTCAGGTACCACGCCAATGAATGGTTGCTGTTCTTCCTTCTGGTTACTCTTAACAACTTGATTGCAAGTTAACCTTTTGTTGTAGTGATGTTTCACAGACCCCAATATGCTAGTCCAGACTCAAGCTCCTTAGAGAGATATGCCAGGACCCCACATTCACCCCTTGAGTAACTTCAGAACAGGCTATGAGCAGAGTAAACAACTTTACTGAACATTAGGCAGAACACACACACGATATGCAACAATATCCTTTCCTCTAAGTAAATTTAACTGTGGCTGCCCCAGGTTACATGTATGGGCGTAGCATCTTTGGGGAATCTTTGGGGAAAAGTCCAAACTGGCGATAACTTTAACATAGGAATTCAAGCCCTGAGAGTATTCCGATGGGTTTGCGTTCTAAGGAAATAATTTGGAGTCTCCATACGTGCATCCCGAGTCTGTTCACACTTCACTGCGTGTGGTTCTTCTTTTGTTGTAGGATCCCCTCCCCTCCAGGATCCAGACCTCTTCCCTTTATATAACTATGACACTCAGGAGGGAGGCTGGACTCCAGAGGAAAACCCGCAAACACACAAGAAAAGACAACCTGGGCAGCCGATAGACTAACTGACCAAGAGCCGGCAACCTGCCTACACATACAGCCCTAATAGTGGGTGGATGTATGCGTTTCTGACAAGGGGTAGCCCTGAAGATGACTTTAAAGTACCTGGCTGCTGGGGCCTGTCTGTAAAGTTGTACACATAATGCTGTCCTTTTAAGACTGCACACAAAGAATGGCTGATAAGTAAGGAACAGTCTCTATTGGCAATAACTGTGGACAGTAAGGAGTTAAGCTCAGTTGTTCTGTTCACTACTCCTGGTATGCAACAGATCCAGTTTGTTGTTCCAAAGGCTCAGTCCTCATGATCAGGTCCTCACAATCAGATACAGTAGAGTCCTCACAAGGCTCACTCCCAGAATTCAGACTCCCACCGGCTCTCTAGTGTGTGGGCATGGACACCGCATTTAGCAGGTCCACACTCTCTGTTCTCAGCACAGCTCTGGTATGAAAATGGGTCTCTGCACAGTCTCAGAAAAGGGCAACCAGTCCGTGCATCTTGGCTTCCTCCCACACAAGACCATGGCCAGACTCTAAAATCCTGGAAAACTCTGCCCTCTCTCCTCCTATGGGGCACAGGGAATCCTGGGTACTAAAGTCCACAGCTCATTATCTTCCATTGTATAGCACTCCATGTGGACTACATTTCTCTTGATCCTCCTCCTTGCAATGTCATCTTCCCCTCTTCACAGGCTCAATATTGCTGCCAGAGGGGGCGGGGGCTAGCAGGGGATCGCACAGTAGTTCTGACACAGTAAAGCAGCAGAAGAAAGGGGGAAGAACAGGCATCAAACACAGCCCACTCTATATGAATGCACAGGTGTCCTGTTGGCAGTGGGCAGCGAAAGAAGGAGAGGAATGACAGGAATGCACAACCCACTCCTCTAGCTGCAGCTGCACCTGGCTACATTGGCAGATATGCAGGTGCTCTACTAAGCATGCTCAGCAGTCACCCTTTAAATTAACTTTAAAGGGTGACTGTAACTGTTTCCTAAAACAGTTACATTCTAATGTCATGGTTTCTTACATTACTAGGTTTCTACCAATGTACTGATACCACAATATATATGATTGGTCCTGACTGGATTTTACGCTTTTCTATGCCCCGCCCTAACCCACCTTTTCTCCTTTTCCCTCACTTTACCCTGCACTTTTAGAGTTCCCTCCTTTACTAATTCTTCCCTGCACATACCCTCTTTCCTTCCTCTCCCTAAGGTTTGATCACTGCAAGTACTAGTGAGCGAATAATAGTTTTATATAATAATCTACTCCTTACTGTTTTATTTTATACAATTGGTAAGTTTATTCTATTAAGGCTTACGCTCTGTAACCTCTTGATGCCAACGTAACGCAAATATGTGGCCTTCGGCTTTAAGGGGTTGTACCCCTGCAGGCATCACCCTGGTACTGTTTTTTAGAGCCCATGGACGGCTTTCTTGTAATGACAACCGATGCAGCTAATCAAGCAGCAGGAGGAGGCGTCCCCTCCCTCCATCTTCCGCGCCTCACCTAGGCTCTCCCATCCCGCTGGGAGGCCTAAGCGACCAGCATGTCCGCCGGCTGGCCAGAGACCCGAACAAAGCCATAATTGACTTTGATCGGATTTTGAATCTAGCAACCCAGTAGCAATGTCATGTCATTTTTTTTGGGGGGGGGGCGGGTACCCTGTTTTTACAGGCACCCAGCTCCCACTTCCTCCCCTGGCACCGCGGCGCCGGAAGGAAGATCCCCTCTCCCCGCTTCCTCCCTGTAATCTTCTGGGACACATCACAGGTCCCAGAAGATTGCCCGGCCATTCACAGCTCGCACATGCGCAGTGCGCGCCCGGCTGTGCAGCAATAGCCGGGCGCCCACAGTTAAAATGCCGGTGCCACGTAGAGGAGGGGGAGAGGAGCGAGGCTTCCTGCAACTGCATCGCTGGACCGTGGGACAGGTGAGTGTATGATTATTAAAATTCAGCAACTACACTTTTTGTAACTGCTGACTTTTAAATGGGAGGAACGCCGCTTTAAAGGCGGCAGATTAAAAAAAAAAAATCAGTATTCAAAACAGCCAAACTTGATGTGCAAAGGAAGGATTTGGGGTCTTTTAGACCACAGATTCCTCCATAGTGTAACTTGTCACTGCCTATTACTGTTATGTTTACATTCCTTGTGACAGAAATAAAAGTAATAAACAAGGGAAAGTGTAAAAATAAATAAATAAGAAAAATAAAAAATTGAAAGCACCCCATCCCTCCATGCACGTGCGTAGAAGCTCCCACAAATATAAATAATGTTCAAACCACACATGTAAGTTATTGCCGTGATTGTCAGAGCGAGAGCAATATTCTAGCACTAGACCTCCTCTGTAAATCTAAACAGGTAACATTTTTTAAAGCGTCGCCTATGGAGATTTTTAAGTACCGTCGTTTTTAAAGCATGACATGTTACATATCTATTTACTTGGTGTAACATCATCTTTCACATTATAGAAAAAAATTGGGCTAACTTTACTGTTTTGTTTTTTTTTTAATTCATAAAAGTGTATGTTTTCCAAAAAAATTGCGTTTGAAAGACCACTGTGCAAATACAGTGTGACAAAAAATATTGCAACAACCGCCATTCTATTCTCTAGGGTCTCTGCTAAAATATATATATTTATTGGCTTAGGCGTGATGGGGTTAAAATTACTCCTTGAACCTCTATATGACTTTGTATTTTTACATTCTTTAAAAAAATTAAAAAATAAAAAATAATTGAACATGAAGAAAGTTACATTCAGGGAATGTCATGCCTAACAACTTTCGCAGTAGTTTGAACTCTCAACCAAAGCGTAAAACCATCAAAAGGCAGGTGTCATTACTGATCACACGTGAAGCAGCATCACAGAAAGAAAAGACAAGAAAAGAAAAGAAAAGAAAAGAAAAGAAAAGAAAAGAAAAGAAAAGGCAGATTTTTTTGCCTTAACTTTGCCTGTCTTCTGAAGAGGCCCACCAAAAAAAAGTATTTTCTCCACAGTAGATACTTTGTGCAACATTCGGGTCATAATGTGCAATGTCTTTATATCACAAAAGGATAAATGGTATGAATTTTTTTCTTTTATGGTAGCCCTTTAAAGCCACTACGGAATAGTAGAGTCGTTTTAATTACTTCTGAGAATGTTCTCACCTTGAGGAAGTAATGACAGTTTCCATGGTACAGTAATTTATTGTAGATTTGTGGGTTTTGTTTCCAGCTGGTAAATCATGAAAAATAGTTATAATGCTTTAATTAAGGAAACTTTTGCCTGCGTTATGCAAAGTATCTGCCTATCATTTTATATATTATAAGATTCAGCCCATAGTTGCATGTTGTATTTATTTCATTTATTTTTAAAGCACCAAGGAGAGCAAAAGAGCTTACAATCTAATGTGCCTAAAACAGTCATACAATCCTATACACACAAGTAGAGCAAAATGATCCATAAGAGTTGGAGTTTGCAGAAAATCGAGCCATTTTTCTTGATATTTGTGCATTATTATTAGTTTGTGACTAAACAGTTTTTGCAGTTCATGTTTTTTATCTGATGTTACTAGAAGGGTCTTCCTATCATTCCAAGCATACCTCTGTCCGAGTATGTGGGGGTTGGGAGACTGCTGCTTTTTGTATGGCTCTTATTTATATCTTTAAAGGCAGTCCATAATATCCCTGTATGTATTTGATTTATTCATTATGTTCCGGACTAAATAGTCGAACATTTTTGATCAGGTTTAAATAATATATCATTTTATTTACTGCATATTTTTTTTCTTTCTTTTTTTCTTTTTTTAGCCAAAAGATAACAGAAATCTAGATTATATTTCACATGTTTACCAGCCTATTCCTAACTGTTTTGTTAAAAAAAAAACTCTGTTGATTGCATAGCTCAATAGCTCAAGCTCAGTTTGCAAACATAGAAGAATAAGTCAATAGAGTGACTTCTTGCCCCTTCATGTTTGATGGCTCCATACCAATGTTCAGTTAGTGAGAAACTGTCTACAGGTATTGCTATCTTCTAAAAGTAAACTTTTCAATGACACCAGTGTCATGGGGGCACTTTGTATTAAACACAGGAGGATTTGTAAAAAAAATGATTGCATATACATATTAAAGCATCAGTTTACAAACAAGTATACAAGCTCATATAGGTGTGATGGTCAGGTGTCCGCAACATTTTGAACATACAGTGTATATGTAAAAGGATGAGAGTCCTCACTCTTAAAGTGGTTCTAAAGCCTTAAGGTTTTTCACCTTAATGCATTCTTAACCTTCTGTGCTGCAGCTCCTCCCCAGCCCCCCTCCCCTTTTTATTACCCAAGTCCATCCAATCCAGTGATGTACACAAGCGCAGCGGCTCCCGCCACTGTGTTGCTCCTCATTGGACTGAATGATAGCAGCCATTGGCTCCCACTCTTGTCAATCAAAAGCTGTGATGTGGGGGGTGGGGCCAAGTCCCACTGTCTGTGTCAACGTACACAGCAGCAGGACTTGGGAGCGAGCATGCATGGATGACCCCAGGGGGCACCATGGGGGTACCTGCTGAAGAGGAGGGGTCTGGAGTGCAGGCACGGGACCCAAGAAGAAGAGGATCGGGGCTGTTCTGTGCAAAAGCATTGCACAGAGCATGTAAGTATAGACATGTTTGTTATTTTAATTGAAAAAAAAAACAAGGGTTTAATACTGCTTTAACAGCAGCCAGAAATCTTACCTCAGGCAGACGATCCAAAAATCCTCACTTACACAGGGCATAATGGTAAAGCAATGTGGAATTTTAGAAGATACACACAGGGGTCTATTTTGCCAACATTCTCATAGATTTGCTTCTCAGAAGGCTCAGTAGTGCTAACTGTGGCCAAACAGAGCAAGACATCATTGTGTGCCAAGGTATAGCAATTTCTGTCCTCAGAGGAGCTCCAAGCAGGACCCATGGCACTACCTTGGGGAAGAAACATGCCTTAATGGGTCTCTTGCAATGAAAAGGGCTTACATTTTACTGTTTTAGGCAGTTTCCATAGTAAAAGATTTAGGGAGCGTTTCCCCATATAACTTACTTCACAACCACAACTGATGACTCCAGTTCAAAGCTGTCACCACAAGTGTTCACACCTCCAGGCAGCTCTCCTGCCATTAGCTGAGAGTAGACTGCAGATGGCTGTATTCTCTTCACAGGTACCATTGTCAGGACACAAAGTCTAGGAACTTTCAAGAATCACTGAGTAGACTACACAAGATGTAATCCCTCTGTTCAGGCCTCTTATGCCGCGTACACACGGGCGGACTTTTCGACCAGACTGGTCCTGCGGTCTTTCCGACGGACTTTCGACTGACTTTTGACGGACTTCTGATGGACTTTTGAACGAATGGACTTGCCTACACACGATCACACCAAAGTCCAACAGATTCGTACGTGATGACGTACGACCAGACTAAAATAAGGAAGTTGATAGCTGGTAACCAATGGCTGCCCTAGCGTGGGTTTTCATCCGTCGGACTAGCATACAGACGAGCAGATTTTTCGACCAGACTCGAGTCCGTCGGACAAATTTGAAACATGTTCCAAATCTAAAGTCCGTCAGATTTTCGACCGAAAACGTCAGCTGCAGGTCCGATGGAGCCCACACAGGGTCGGATTGTCCGCCGGATTCGGTCCTTCGTCAAAAAGTTTGCCCGTGTGTACACGGCATTAGATATAGAGTACATACTACATAGCTTCTAACTGTCCCTGATTTCGAGAGACTGTCTCTTATTTGGAACAAAGTCCATCTGTCCCTCTTTCCTCCTCATCTGTCCCTCATTTTGGTCTGATTTATATAGTTGTATATAAAATGCACTATTTATCTTTCAAAAAATGTTTCCCAGTACCAAACCTTTCATCCAATTTCTAAATTGCTGCATTTGTAAATTTCAAAATCCAGTAGAAAGGAATATTAGTTGCAAAAAAGAACTTGAGGGTTTAACTAACCTTTATTTTTATTTTTTGTATAATTCTCATTTAAGGGGGCATGTCAGGGGGTGTGTCCTATGCCTACATATTTTTGCTAATAGGTGTTCCTCATTCCAATCTCAAAAAGTTGGGAGGTATGTATACTATAAGTATTTTAGGAAAAAATAGCTGAGATTTGGGCTAAAGTACATGGGCATACAATATGCTGCGTTCAGATCCGTAATTGATACTGATCTGAATGTAACAGTATTGTATGCTCTCCGTTTTAGTAAAGCTGCATAAACCAAAATTAGAAAAATGTGTTTTCATGGTCCAATTTTGACCTTAATTTATGTTGGATGCATCTAAACATTTGTGCTAACATTTAAAAACATACAGCGTAACTGGACCATATGTGCTGCTGCTATCTGGCGCAGAATGACTTTGACCTTTAGGCATTCTAAATGACTGAAGGGCAAGATCATTCTGTGCCTTCACTTCCATCGCTGATTAGACATTGCTGTTGTTTATGTCTCCTCCTGAATAAGTCATTTCAGTAGCTACAGGTACAGTCCTTTGACTGAAGGCTATGGTCATTATCTGCATTAACTGCCGCCGCTGATTACACAGTGTTGTTGTTTACATCCCCTTCTGAATGAGTCATTCATGCAGCAGCACCACAGGCACAGTCATTTGACTGAAGGCCAAGGTCATTCTCTGCCTCCCCACCGCCGCTGATTACACGTTGTTATTTACATCTTCTCCTGAACAAGTGATTCATGCAATGGCACCACAGGCACAGTCATTTGACTGAAAGCCAAGGTCATTCTCTGCCTCCTCGTTGCTGCTGATTACACATTGGTGTTGTTTAAATCTCCTCCTAAACAAGTCATTCATGCAACGGCACCACAGGCACAGTCATTTGCATAAAAGCCAAGATCATTCTCTGCCTCCTCGTTGCCGCTGATTACACATTGGTGTTGTTTAAATCTCCTCCTAAACAAGTCATTCATGCAGCGGCACCACAGGCACAGTCATTTGCATAAAAGCCAAGGTCATTCTCTGCCTCCACACTGCTGCTGATTACACATTGTTGTTGTTTACATCTCTTCCTGAACAAGTCATGCAGTGCCACCACAGGCACAGTCATTTGACTGAAGGCCAAGGTCATTCTCTGTCTCAACACTCCCGCTGATTATACATTGTTGTTGTTTACATCTCCTACTGAACAAGTCATTCATGCAGCAGCACCAAAGACACAGCCATTTGAATAAAGGCCAAGGTCATTCTCTGCCTCCACACTGCCGCTGATTACACATTGTTGTTTACATCTCCTCCTAAACAAGTCATTCATGCAGCGGCACCACAGGCACAGTCATTTGACTGAAGGCCAAGGTCATTCTCTGCCTCCACACCGCCACTGATTACACATTGTTGTTTACATCTCCTCCTGAACAAGTCATTCATGCAGCGGCACCACAGGCACAGTCATTTGACTGAAGGCCAAGGTCATTCTCTGCCTCCACTGCCACTGTTGATTACATATTGTTGTCATTTACATCTCCCCCTTAATGAGTTATTCATGTGACAGTGGCACAGGCAAAGTCATTTGACTGAATGCCGAAGTCATTCTGCATCTGCACCACTACCGCATGAATGGCCCTTTCAGGGGTAGATGTAGACTTCAACAATGTGCAATCATCAGTACAAACACAGAATGTACACTTCCCAGCTCTTTGTCTGTATGAGTTCAGATGCAGCATGGACCACTCTTTAGGCAGGATTTACGTAAGTTTTAATTGAAAATTAGGTTTTCCTTTAAATGCAAAAAAAAAAATAAAAAATGTGACTAGAGTGTCCTTTTTTTCTTTGTGTATTACCAAGTAAAACAAACAGATATTATCTTCTGAACAAACGAGCAATGCAAAATAGATAATAAAATGTTTCGTCTTCATGTTGAATTTTTCTAAGCGGTGTCTTATTTAATCTCTAAAAAACAAGATCTGCAAAAAAAAAAAAGTAAACTGATCAACATTTTTGTATGAAATGATTAGATAGCATCATCGCTATCTTTCAAAAATATCTAAATTCCATTGATTTTACTGGATTTAATTTATCATTGCAGAACATAATTCTGTATAAATGAACTTTTGCAGCTCCTGGTAAAGCTTGACATGCTGGTTGACAGAAAATCATTTAGCGGGAAGGAGGATGTTTAATATTGCCTTAGGGCCTTGCTAAGGTACTTACACTAATACATGCTTTAATGCCAAGGGTGATTGATAAAAGCTGATATAAAAGGCATTGAAACACAAATGAGGCTTCATTTAACCAAGATAAAGGAGAAAGTTTATGCTGGAGATGTTATTTCTGCTTTCTACAAAGTTTCAGGTGAAACAGCTTGAGACATAATTAATACCGCGGCTGAAATCCTCGCACATTCCCTGGAGACTTGGGCATCAAGCATAAATCAATACAGCGAATGTAAAAAACTAATACAATATACATATTTAGAAAAGATAAATATAAAGTGTTATTTACTAAGCCATGCAATTTTTTTTTTTACTACTATCAGGAGATTTCCAATCTAAAAGATAAGCGCGACTGTGTAAAAACATCAGCCCTGGAAATAATTATTCTCCGGCGATTCTGGCAGTATTGTTGGAGTTTTCAACTGTATCTAGACCTGAAAAAAAAGGTAATATATTGCAGCATGACCGTTCTTTGATTTGTACTAGTTTTCTTTTTCAGACTTTTATTCTTTATTTTTTACCGGGTGATCCTGCAAACAACATACTTCCTGTCTTAGGGTGACAATGCTCACTTATGCCCTGTACACACGGTCGGATTTTCCGATGGAAAATGTGTGATAGGACCTTGTTGTCGAAAATTCCGACCGTGTGTGGGCTCCATCACACAATTTCCGACACACAAAGTTTGAGAGCAGGCTATAAAATTTTCCGACAACAAAATCCATTGTCGGAAATTCTGTTCGTGTGTACACAAATCCAACGCACAAAGTGCCACGCATGCTCAGAATAAATTAAGGGGCAAAAGCTATTGGTTACTGCCCCGTTTATAGTCCCGACGTACGTGTTTTACAACCCCGCATTCAGAACGATCGGATTTTCCGACAACTTTGTGTGACCGTGTGTATGCAAGACAAGTTTGAGCCAACATCCGTCGGAAAAAATCCATGGATTTTGTTGTCGGAATGTCCGATCAATATCTGACAGTGTGTACGGGGCATATCTGTGCTGCATCGATGGAGAAGCAGCAATTTTATCCTAGGACAGGAAGTGTGTTAGGGCCACAGAATACCTCCCCATATACTCTTCTACATAACATTCGGGGGAAATGTTCTTTAGCCCAAAAAACACTTCCCTATAATATTGTTTGGTATAACACTTTAAAGTGCACAGGTCAGCATTGGATTTCTGGCAAGTCTTTTTGCAATTATGGAACAGAAAAAAATAAAATGCTTTCAAAGGTATATTTGACTGACCAAAAAGAAACAAATAAGAGATGTTAATTGTTAGGGTTTAAGTACACGTTAGGATTCTATATTATACTTATTAAGGGAGAACTATGTGGGAGAATGTAATGCTGATAAGGGCAACACAGAACCAATTGATTTGGAGACTCCTGAGCATCATACTAACATACATACTCATTGGGGCTGGCACCTTATTTACGCACTCAGCAGATGCGCTTCTGCTGAGCACTAAGAGAGCCTGACACCTTTCCTGATGAGCATCCAATCGGTGCTCGTCTCACTGCAAGGTCTCTCCCCTTCCTGCAAGGTCTCTCCCCTTCCTGCTAGCTTCTGGGTGCGGTGCTGAAGACAGGCATGGAGGTGAGTAGGAGATAAACAGCACAATGTTAAAGATATTAAAAGTTTAAGTTGCCAAAAAGGCCCTTTTGTTTTTAACCACTTCAGCCCTGGAAGGATTTGCCCCCTTAATGACCAGGCCATTTTTTGCGATACCTTACTGCATCGTTTTAACTGACAGTTGTGCGACGCTGTACCCAAATAAAATTGTCCTTTTTTTCCAACAAATAGAGCTTTCTTTTGGTGGTATTTTATCACCTCTGCGGTTTTTATTTTTTGCACTATAAACAAAAAAAGCTACATTTTTGAAAAAAAAAAAAACAATATTATTTACTTTTTGCTATAAAAAATATCCCCAAATTAAAAAAAAAATGTATTCATCAGTTTAGGCCAATATGTATTCTTCTACATATTTTTGGTAAAAAAAAAACGCAATAAGTTTATATTGATTGGTTTGTGCGAAAGTTACAGTATCCACAGAATAGGGGATAGATTTATAGCATTTTTATTATTTTGTTTTTTGTTACTAGTAATGGCGGCAATCTGTGATTTTTACTGGGACTGTGATATTGCGGAGGACAAATCGGACACTTTTGACACTTTTTTGGGACCATTGACATTTATACAGCGATCAGTGCTATAAAAACTGTGTTCTCTCATGTGTGTTTCTAACTGTGGGGGCAGTGAACTGACTGGAGGAGGAGAATTACTTGGAACAGCAGATCTGTATCTCAAATGGAGATTTGTGTCCGATCTGTCTGCTGCAATGTCACAGTCCCACTAAAAATCGCTGATCACCGCCATTACTAGTAAAAAAAAATAATAATAATAATAAAAATGTCATAAATCTATCCCCTATTTTGTACACACTATAACTTTTGCGCAAACCAATAAATATACGCTTCTTGGGATTTTTTTCATCAAAAATATGTAGCAGAATATATATTGGCCTAAACTGATGAAGAAATGTATTTATTTATTTTATTTTTTATAGCAGAAAGTAATAAATATTGTTTTCTTTTTCAAAATTGTCGGTCTTTTCTTGTTTATAGCGCAAAAAATAAAAACCGCAGAGGTTATCAAATACCACCAAAAGAAAGCTCTATTTGTGGGAAAAAAGGACATCATTTTTATTTGTGTACACCGTTGCATGACCACACAATTGTCAGTTAAAATAAGGCAGTGCTATATCCCAAAAAATGGCCTGGTCATTAAGGGGGGCAAATCCTAACGGTCCTTAAGTGGTTAAACTAAAGTATATAACAGCAGAGTGTCAAGCCTATTTTGGCTACTTGTGACTATTGTCATTACAGTGTCCTTTATATTGAGGTCCATGGTAGAACTGGTAACACAGGTGAACAATTGGAGGGGTCCAGACCCAAGGATAAAGGCAGACAACCCTCTGGAACTGGAGAACTCTGGTAAGAATCAGGAGGGGTCTTCTGAAGAAGTTGAGTGATATAAGGCTACACGCATGCCAGTTCTGACAGTAAAGAGCCTCCTACCTGAATACAGTTCACTTGCCCACCTATGTCTGCTTCATCAGGTGTAGCCTGTCTGAGCTGTTGAATGAGGGAAGTGGAGGATTTTATCTTCAATGGACAACTTAAGGAATTGTGGGACTGGGGCCTGCATCTGAGCATGGTGAGCAAATTAGCACTCCGCTACAGAGTCACTGACCCAGAAAAAGTAAGCAGACCAGGAATCCTGAATTTGCTTTGATTATGATGAATGCATGCTTGTTCTAGGTCAGGGGTTTTATAACCAGAGACACAGACAGACATCTAAGATTTTTAAAGGCGGTCAGCACTGGAAGCCAACATATTTCTATCAGTTGAAGTAATACGTCAATATACGTTGTGGCTTTGAAGTGGTTTGCCGGGGTTATGGCTGAAGCTATTAGCCATAACCCTGGTATTTTTTTCCAGCCAGTGGCTGGCTTTCTCCTGAGAGCATTCTGAGCAGCTCATGAGCCGCTGAAATGCTTTCAGAAGCGGCGGGAGAGGATGTCCCCCCCCTTCCGCCGCTCGGCAGTGGCTTACTGATTCTGCTGGCTCGCCTGAGAAATGTTCCAACGGTGCCCCTGGCTGGCCCCAGAGGCGATCAAAGAGTAGATCATCTTTGATTGCCTCTATGGCCTTGGAGGACCGGAGTGACACTATGATGTCACTTCTGGTCCAGGGTTGAAGTAAACACATTTTTATTTTTTTTAAGCAAAAGATAAAAAAATTTTATTTGTTTTTTTCATCTTTTGCTTTTAGAGGTAAAGAAGATATCTGGGGTCTGGAGACCACAGATCTCTCCATATAGAGGACCTGTCATCATTATGCTTACATTCCTTGTAATAGGAGTAAAAGTGACCAACAAAATAAAAAATTAAAGGGACAATGCAAAAATTAAAAATGAAAAGTAAAATAAACAAGAAAAAAAAATGTAAGTGCTCCCATCCTTCCGTGCTTGCATGCATATGTAAACGGTATTCGCACCACACTTGTGAGGTATCGTTGGGAACATTAGGGCAGGAGCAATAATTCTAGCACTAGACCTCCTTTGTAACTCTCAAAAGGTAACCTGTAAAAATTGAAAGCGTTCTCTGTGGGGATTTTTAAGTACCGTAGTCTGTCACCATTCCACGAGCGTGCACACAATCTATCCATCTATTGCTGAATTCTAATTGTTAGAATAAGTTGCTTTAAAATGCAGACAAAAAAAAAAAATGAATGCCACACCTGAATCTCTGTCATTATATCCAAGCCACAAACTTACAAACCCAATGTTAGATCATGTTTTTTTTCCAACAATGTGTATTTTCCCATTGTCAAATTTTCCCTCCCCTAAAATATTCAATTTGTTTTATGCTGTCCTTTTCAAATACGTTTAGTTTAACATTAAAAGCTCTACATAACATAAATAAGGTAAATGCATGGCAAGCCACAGGCAATAAGTAGAATATTAAACAATCTCCTTCTAAACACGAAGAAAAGACTGCTACAAATGCAAGTCTAGTCCATTCTCAGATATTGCCCAGAAATGTTTTCCCTCATTATAGGGCATAATCATTTAAAAAAAAATGCATAACAGTTAATCTAGTGAAAGTGCATTCACATTCTAACTGTGCAAATAAGGAAAATAAGTGCCATCTAGCGCTAAGTAGTATCATCGGGATTTCCTATGATTCTTAGTACCATCTAGTGGCCAAAATCAGTATTTTCCATTTTAATTCAATGAAAGACATTTGACCAGCACAAAAAATAACCTAATATGATTTGTTTCTTTGCTCCATTTAGACAGAACAATTGAACATGCACTTTAACTGGGCAAATGGCTATGCATTTTTTTTTTATGTACAACCCCTATGCCTCTAAAAAAAAATCACAAGTTTTGAACTTTCTGAACTATGGTGCTACAGGTGGAACTTGAAAATCAGCTGGACAAAAAAGGTCACGGATGAGTAAGTGAAGCAAAACCATGCCTGTTGAAAAGTATATTAAAGAGAAAATGCCAACCCTTTGGCTATATCACAAGAGACTCAGCTGGAGAGGAGCTATGCAAGATTGTGAAAGAAAAGGAAATAGATAAAAATAACATGATGGATGGATGACATCCATGAAATGACAGTCAGTCATAACTAAGGCAGAACATTAACTTGCCAAAAGAAAAGGCCAAATAAAAAGTGATAATGGAAGCAAGATTTCATGTTTGAAGTTTTACAACGATCGCAAGCCGTTATGATAGTGGTAATGTTAATAGTCAACTGAAATTTCAATTGGGTTTTAATATGTCTTATTTAGAAAGAGTAGTCCTACATGTACTACGCGTTGCCCGTATTTCTATATGTTACACCTGCAACCAATGGTTCTATGCTAATGTAGATTTTAAGGTACAGTGCCTTGCAAAAGTATTCACCCCCCTTGACTTTCTACCTATTTTGTTACATTACAGCCTTTAGTTCAATGGGTTTTTTTAATCTGAATTATATGTGTTGGATCAGAACACAACAGTCTAAGTTGGTGAAGTAAAGTTGGAAAAATATATACATAAAACTATTTTTCAGAAATAAAAAACTGATAATTGGCATGTGCATATGTATTCACCCCCTTTGATATGAACCCCATAAAAAAGCTCTGGTGCAACCAATTACCTTCAGAAGTCACATAATTAGTGAAATGATGTCCACCTGCGTGCAATCTAAGTGTCACATGATTTGTCATTACATATACACATCTTTTTGAAAGGCCCCAGTGGCTGCAACACCTAAGCAAGAGGCACCACTAACCAAACACTGCCATGAAGACCAAGCAACTATCCAAACAAGTAAGGAACAATGTTGTTGAGAAGTACAAGTCAGGGTTAGGTTATAAAAAAAATATCCATATCTTTGATGATCCCTAGGAGCACCATCAAATCTATCATAACCAAATGGAAATAACATGGCACAACAGCAAACTTGCCAAGAGACGGCCGCACACCAAAACTCATGGACCAGGCAAGGAGGGCATTAATCAGAGAGGCAACACAGAGACCTAAGGTAAACCTGGAGGAGCTGCAGAGTTCCACAGCAGAGAATGGAGTATCTGTACATAGGACGACAATAAGCCGTACGCTCCATAGAGTTGGGCTTTATGGCAGAGTGGCCAGAAGAAAGCCATTACTTTCAGCAAAAAACAAAATGGCACGTTTTGAGTTTGCGAAAAGGCATGTGGGAGACTCCCAAAATGTATGGAGGAAGGTGCTCTGGTCTGATGAGACTAAAATTTAACTTTTTGGCCATCAAAGAAAACCCTATGTCTGGCGCAAACCCAACACATCACATCACCCAAAGAACACCATGCCCACACTAAAACATGGTAGTGGCAGCATCATGCTGTTGGGATGTTTTTCAGCAGTCAGGACTGGGAAATATGGATGGTGCTAAATACAGGGATATTCTTGAGCAAAGCCTGTACCACTCTGTGTGTAATTTGAGGCTAGAACGGAGGTTCACCTTCCAGCAGGACAATGACCCCAAACACACTGCTAAAGCAACACTTGAGTGATTTAAGGGGAAACATGTAAATGTGTTGGCATGGCCTAGTCAAAGCCCAGACCTCAATCCAATAGAAAATCTGTGGTCAGACTTTAAGATTGCTGTTCACAAGCACAAACCATCCAACTTGAAGGAGCTGGAGCAGTTTTGCAAGGAGGAATGGGCAAAAATCCCAGTGGTAAGATGTGGAAAGCTCATAGAGACTTATCCAAATCGACTTGGAGCTGTGATAGCCACAAAAGGTGGCTCTACAAATATTGACTTTAGGGAGGTGAATAGTTATGCACATTGACTTTTTCTGTTATTTTGTACTATTTATTGTTTGCTTCACAATAAAAAAGAAAAAACATCTTCAACGTTGTGGGCATGTTCTGTAAATTAAATGATGCAAATCCTCAAACAATCCATGTTAATTCCAGGTTGTGAGGCAACAAAACATGAAAAATGCCAAGGGGGCTGAATACTTTTGCAAGGCACTGTAGCTATAAATGATATTTGTTATGTCTTTGGGTATCTTGCAATGTCCCGAGCTGTTCATTATTGGAAGAAAGAATAGGTGTTTGCAAGTCTCTGTTTATTCCAAAATAAGCCTAGCAGCAGGGGTATCTGTGAAGTCACTGCTTAGTGCATGGACAAGCAGGCTTATTCACATAGAGATGTCAATCCAGAGGAACTAAGAATGAATGCATAATTCAGCTTTCTAAGCTTATTTCTTATAGCTTTGTTATACTACTACCGTGTTTCCCCAAAAATAAGCTTCGGTCTTATATTAATTTGGGCAACAAAAAACACAGTAGGGCTTATTTTCGGTTAGGTCTTACCATGTAATGCGTTGTCTTCTCTCCCCCTCTCCCTCCCTGTCAGTATACTCCAGTGTGAACCAAGTTAAAATGCTTGTAAAACCCTATAATTCACTCTACCACAGTAGTATATAATGTACAATGTGTGTGTTTCTGTAATATAATTGTGCCAAATTCCTTTGTTACAGCGCCGTTCGGCCGCTCCGTCAGCTGAGCACAGATCAGTGCTGTAATGAAGGTATTTGGTACAATCATATTACAGAGACATAAGAGGAAAAGAAGGAGCGCACCAGCCTTGTGCATTATCCTTTAGATATATATTTATTAAAAACAATAAAAAGAAAACTACTCACAAACAATTATGAAAGCCATGGCCTGGGAGAGACCCCTAGTAGTATTGATTTTGTATGTGTAGCTGTCAATAATTGGTCCAACTGCATACACTATATGTGCTGTATGCTATTGTATGTAGCAAGGGTTAAGTAATACCCCTCCAGTGGGCGTTTTACTGCTTGAACCGCCCACCGGGTTAAGGGAGAGGGGCCTTAGGCCCTTGACTGGCTGACTGATTGAAGGTGCATACGTTCATACATGTGTGTGTATACATATAGGGATTGCTGAAGGAGTGTCCACTGCTGAGCTCTGAGGAAGAAGGGATGTTCCCTTCTAAATGCGTCAGCTGGCAGTGGTCTCTATGAGTTACTCTGTGACCCTTGGAGAGTTCCGTTCATCTTAGACTAAATGCTGCTACTTGATGACTATTCATATTGCAAGAACTTTCATAATTGTTTGTGAGTAGTTTTTTTTTAATCGCTATTAATAAATATATATCCAAAGGATAATGCACAAGGCTGGTGCGCCCCTTCTTTTCCTCTTATATTTTTGACTATTAGGATTCCCCCATCCTTGAGGGCAGCAAAGCCTGTGTCATTATATAGCTTGTCTGGTAATCCACTTGTGCGCAGGAGCGTTTCTTCTCTGCTATCTATATTACAGAGACATACACATTGTACATTATATAATACTGTAATAGAGTGGATTATAGGATTTTACAAGCATTTTAAACTAGGGCTTATTTTTGGGGTAGGGCTTATAGTGCAGCCCTTCTGGAAAATAACAGTAGGTCTTATTTTCAGGGTAGGTCCTATTTTCGGGGGAAACATGGTACCTAGTAGAGGTCTTGAATCCTATACCATTGTACTGTTATAACATGATAAATGGAGGAAAAGTATGGCCAAAGCTTTTTTGGCCCTGCATTCTGTGATCTGTTTTGAGCTGACAGCGGGCTACTCAGGTTACTTTACTCAGCAGGTCCAGATGCTGAATCGATCCCAACTTTACAGTCGGGATCCACCCAGCAACCTGTACCGGCAGCTGGTTTAGCTTGCTATTATCAGCATTTTTCATCCAGCACTTTTTTCTAGCGTTTTTTGAACTTATAAAAAAAAATGCTAGTGTGCATGGAGCCTATGAATTCTAATAAAGTTTGGTCTACTTCAAGGAAGGATCCAAGTTACGTCACCTCAGAGTGATCCCCGTGGTAGAGGTAATAGTATGAACACTGCTGCTACTAAACAAATCTTAGTGCACAGGAACATTGCGGGCTGTAATATTTACACTGCCTTAGGGGTTAAGTAAGTGCTGAGTGTAAACTTCTATTTAAAACGCCAAACATTAATATTAAAGCTCCTCAATTACCATACCGCCTGTAAAATAGCTAACTACTCCCTGCGCACCGTACATCACGCTAGCAGCCATATTTTGTGCAGTTAACAATGCATATTTATACCATTCAGACCTTTCAAGGCCTATAAATAGTTAATTGTATGGTGAATCCTGAAAACTGCCTCCAACTTTGGGAATTATTCATTTCAATCGTGTTTTGACAACAGGACCCTAGGATATTTGCAGAGCGAGGAGATATGAAGTTCAATGGATCATTTAAGAAACAATTTCACGTAGCTAGGCTTTTCCTCGGGTGTATGTCTGCAAAATCCTTAGGAATGCAGTTCAGCAATTCCTCCAGAGAAAGCATGGGGCAAAAACAGCGTGTCAGCAGCGATCTATTCCCTCGGTTAGTTTGTAGGGGCAGCGATCACCACCACTAAATAAGCTAATTTTACTGCAAGCTGTGAAAATTGTATTCCTGTCCATAATCGAATAATGCCGTGTGTTTTATGTGTTTTTTAAAACCATCTGCCTTTGTGATCGCAGGTCTCCTGCCCCGGCAGCCGCAGGAGTGGATAATATTCCACGGTCGTTTCTTCATGATGAAGCACAAAATGGAAGCTGCACGCTCTGCAGAAATGTCTTCCTCGCCGTTACAATTATTAAACGCAGCATGCTTCAAACTTTGAGGAGTCACAAATGTCTAAACTGGGCTAGATTAACAGAATTAATTTTAAAACGGGATAAAGAATCCTTTAGGGCTTCCTTGTTATGAAGCATTTTTAGAAAGCACAGAATTGCCTTAATTAAAACAATTAAGAATTTCAGCACACGTTAACTAATAATAGTTATTTATCTGTGGGAATGAATACTGTAGATGAGCTAATAATGGGAGCGACAATGTTCGAAGCATATTAGGTATCGTGTTTGAACTAAGGCTGCTTACAGATTTAGTAATAAGTATTAAAGTTGAACTCTAGGCAGATATAAAAGATTTAAATTAACACAGCTCTGTAATCTAGAAAATGAATGGAAGGCTATATATGGCGGTGTAGGGTCTGGTAGCAGACCCCAGCCTGACCGAGGTGGTTGGACTTATGGGGTACACCACACATCTGTGTTCCATGAGTACCTAGTCCCAGGTCTTTTGATGTCCCCCTGTCCTCTATACATTACTGAGGAGAAATAGAATAGAATGCCCTTGTGGGCTACAGTATGTGGGCAGGACTAAACGCCCCCTCAGAGTCAGATTAAATGAGCATGTGACTAATATTCTCAATGGTTTCCCCAAACACCCTGTGTCCAGACATTATTTGGAAGCCCACAATAAAAATCCTGATAAAACTGTTTTCCTAGGGATTGACAAATATATACGCCCTTGGAGAGGTGGATCTCTGGTGCGGGGGGTTTCTCGTCTAGAAATGGCATGGATCTTTAGAATCAAATGTTATACACCATTCGAGTTGAATGTGGAAATGGACCTGAATGCATTCATTGATAATGCTTAAAGTTGGTTTAAATGTGAACTTGATGTGACATCTCAGTGTTCATGGAAAATTTTAATTCCCCCCCCCCCCTTTTTTTTTCTCCTTTTTTAATCTTATTATATATTCTTCACATATTTTTTCATTTTTTATTGTTCTTTATATATATTTCTTATTTTATTTTTATTTTTATACAATATTATGTATATTTTTTCTCAATATTTTATTTATTCATTTTTCACTTAATAATAATTTTTTTCATAATCTTTTTTCTGTGCCTCTTTTATGCAAAATTTGGCACATCATATTTATCTATAATTTGTCCCTCACATTGGGTGAAGTATAGGTTCACACAGTTATCATTATTACCATGAGACGTTTCTGCCTCTTGGTCCATATGGGATAATAAGGAATAAATCAGGTTTTTTAGTTTTATATCCATGAAGACCATTTAATTATTATTTGAGGTCAATCATCTGGTTTTCTTGTGCTTCTATAGCCATTCCTTTAATCACTACAAGATGGCAGAGTGTTGTGTTTCATACTCCATTTGCATTAGCATTAAGGGGTAATGAATCAGTTTGACCCTTCGGTAGATGAAGGGTCCGAGGTTTTTAGATTGCATACATTTTTAATAAAATTGTCTGTTTTACATATTTGTATCCTTAAATTGGGTACTTTTTTAAGTACAAGATGTATTTTTTGTTAGTTTTTCCCCTTTTCTTTTAATATAAGCCGCGATTGAGTGGCTGGTTTCTTTTCCACCGCTGAGATCTCAGAACGAGGCGTGGTTCTTGTATACTACTTAAGGCGATGACTCAGAAGGTCGCCCGTTCCCCAGATGACGCCATTTGTGGTGAAACGTACGTCGGGAGGTTGACGCTCTGACGTCATTGCCATCCTATTGTGGACGGGTGCTCGCTATGCCGGCCGCGACTTGCTGTTTTAAATCCTTGCTTATGTAAGTTTTCTACCTCTTTTTAATAAATCATTCCGCCAGATTTACACTATGGCTAGTTTTTTTTCATTCACATGCCTTTGAGATGAGTGTTTGGGGTCCCTGCTGTATCTTTCCAGCCACGCTGCATGCAGTCAAGTATATACCAGCTGGATTTCCCATGTCGGGACGGATCACAGGCTACTTTTTGCTTGCTTTGTGGTAAGCACAAAATCTGTGTGGTGGTGGATCACTGAGTGGGGTGTTCTTTCCATCTTCACCACCGAGTCTTGTTGTGTTCATTCGTGGGCTTTCTTTTGGGACTATTTCCGGTCAATATCATATGTACAACGATTCCCATTTAAATCACATGGACATCACTGTTTGATTCACTATTATGTGTATGGACATCACTAGTTTTGATATTATTTTTGATCATTATAATGGTTTATAATCTATATGAATTTCCCAAGAGGAGTTCTTGGGACATGATCGCATGAATATATCATATGCATTATTCATATATTTTAGCGCGTTTTTTTCTTTTTATTTGACATTTTTGATGCACATCTCACTGTTAAACTGCTGCTTTTTGGGGGGTTTATTGTTTTAGTGGTAGCGCAGTATTTTTTTGTTTTTTATGCTTCCAATATAGTGCCTGGGGGGTTCCCTTAGTCAACCTGTAAAATGACAGATCTGTACCATGTCTAGAATCTGCTGCAGCAATAATTGCATTTATAAAGCCAAAAAAAAAGACATGTTCCCTGCAAGCTGCCTTTATTTTGCTCAGCAACAGCCGGGGAGCCAGTGTGTATGATGAGGCCACAATGTAGTGCACTGGGAACAAGATTAGAGATTTTTTGGATACATTCTGGTGTCACTTTGACTTTGGATAGAAGTAATGGGTGCGTAAAAATTGGTCTTTGGGTGTTGATAGCGCCTTCCCACCGTAACCCTATAGAGGTACACTTGATGAAAGCAAGAATTGGCCTTGCTGTAAAAAATTGCAATGATATGCACTTGTCAAACAGGTGCTGAAAAATTGGTCTTCGGGTGTTAATTGTGCCCATGAAACTTACACCAAAAACATTCTTCTAGATGAAATGATTGAACACCCTCAAAGCTAGGCAGCCTCGAAGTCCTGCAGAGATTCCACAAGACTTA
This sequence comes from Lithobates clamitans, assembly GCA_037952925.1. Taxonomy (NCBI): domain Eukaryota; kingdom Metazoa; phylum Chordata; class Amphibia; order Anura; family Ranidae; genus Lithobates; species Lithobates clamitans. Next base: position 577,160 of record JBBGZY010000371.1, on the reverse strand, counting down.
ACCAGTGACATCGGCATCTGGGGCTTCATAGCTGGTAATCCAGGACTGATTCATTTTTATAAAAGTCACACGGTCCATGTAGTCTGTGGACAGACACGTTCTATGATCAGTAACAAAACCTTCTACAGCACTGAATGCCCATTCAGAAAGCACGCTGGATGCAGGGCAGCCCAACAACTCGATAGCATACTGGGCAAGTTCTGGCCAGTGGTCTATTCTCATGACCCAGTCAGTGGATCGTCCGCTGGAAAGCTCTCCATCTCTGTTTTGGCTCCGAGGTAATCGTCCACCATGTGATGCAGACGCTGTCGATGGGATGTGGAAGTTGACAGAACTATATGGTGTAAAACTGGCAGCAACGCACAAAACAATATGGCGTTAACCACTTCAATACAGAGCATTTTCACCCCCTTCCTGCCCAGGCCAATTTTCAGTTTTCAACGCTGTCATCTAGTGAAAGTGCATTCACATTCTAACTGTGCAAATGGTATTAGTAATGGTGGCAATCTGCGATTTTTATTGTGACTGCGACATTGCGGAGGACAGATCGGACACTTTTGACACTATTTTGGGACCATTGACATTTATACAGCGATCAGTGCTATAAAAATGCATTGGTTACTGTATAAATATCACTGTCAGGGAAGGGATTAACACTAGGGTGCGATCAAGGGGTTAAGTGTGTTTCCTGGGAGGTGTGTCTAACTGTGGGTGGATGGGACTGACTAGAGGAGGAGAGAGATCGCTGTTCCTAATCACTAGGAACAGCAGATCTGTCTCATCCCTTCTGTCAAAACGGGGATCTGATTGTTTACATTCTGGCTCTCTGTGGAGCAATCATGGGTGGCCGGTGTACATTGCGGCCGCTGGCCACGCGCATTGGCTCCAGCATCGTGCCCCTCCAATAGCTCTTAAAGCAGCCAACGTACAATGACGGTGGTTCGCCCAGCTGTGCCAACCTGCAGCAGCACTGATGGGCACAGATAGGCACTGATAGGGGGCACTGATGGACACTGATGTGTAGCATTGGTGGACACAGATGGATGGCACTGATGGGCATCACTGATTGGCAGTCACTGGCAGGCGTTAGTGATGGCCACTGATTGGCATCAATTGTGCGCACTGATTGGCATCCCTGGTGGTCACAAGTGGTGGGCATCCCTGGCAGTCCTGGTGGCGTCCCTGGTGGTCCTGGGTGGGCACCCTTGGGATCAATCATCAGCGCAGACCCCCCCCCATCAGAGGAGCAGCCGATTGGCTCTCCTCTACTCACGTCTGACAGACGCGAGTGAGGAAAAGACGATACATGGCTCTTCCTGTTTACACCATGATCCGCTGTGATTGGACACAGCTGATCACGTGGTAAAGAGTCTCCGTCAGAGACTCTTTACCTAGATTGGCATTGTGGTGGGTCAGAATGACACGCTGCACCACCTATGGCTGGGATGCGCGCCACCGCAGGTGCACGCCGGATAGTTATCATGATCGCATCATATGACGTCCGATTAGGATAACTAAACCACTTTGCCTCCGTCATTTTGCTATATGGCGAGTGGCAAGTGGTTAAAGCCCCACCTTTAAAATAAAATAAAAAAATCCACAATCATTGTTGGCCAGTGGCACTTTAAGATCCCCCAACTTCACCATCTATCTACCAATTGTCCTTACTGTTGTGTTTACAAATATTCAGCCTATTTGAATGGGCTAAAAGTTTGTAAACACTACTAGTGTTTCCTGTTGTGATGGCTGTCATTGGTTCAACTCAATCACAAGGTAGAAAGCCATTCTGATTGGCTCTGGTTGTCATGATTGTGATCTGAGGTGTCCAATGATATCTTAGATCACAGCCATTCATGGCGCATTGGTTTTCTCACCACCATTTTTTTTTTTTACAATGAGGTGGTTCCAAAGCAATCCTTGAGCTCTAGTCAACTGACTTTGCCTGAGCTGAAATACTGTCAAATTTTCTGCAGGTGTTCCGTCAGATTAGGCAACCCGTCAGATTTCGTAACGGAAGTGACGTTCCGTCACGGCCATCTTGGTACACTCCACACTCGGCCACACTAAGCCTACAGTATGAAGTCGCCAAGCGGACATCTTTTTATACCCACCAAAATCCTGCATTTCACACTTATTTTTACCACTAAACTGAGCTTGTATCGTGAAATACAGTATTTAGAAATCTGTGACACTGTTTTGATGTTGATTTTTAAAAGCAGCGGCAAGCCTGCTGATCTCACACGTTTGCTGATCTGACAGAAGAACGCTGCTTTTAAAATTCAACACAAAAACAGTGTCACAGAGTTTGAAAAACTGTATTTCATTATATAAGCTGAGTCTAGTGGTAAAAATAAGTGTGAAATGCAATACTTCGGTGGATGTAAAAAGAAGTCCGCTTGGCGACTTCAGACTGCAGGTTTACTGCGGCTGAGTGCGGGGTGTACCAAGATGGCCATGACGGAACGTCATTTCCGTTACAAGTTTTGATGGGTTGCCTAATGTGATGGAACACAGGCACGGGGAAGCATTTCCTTCATTCCCCCAAGTTTGCAACATTGTTACTATACCTCACAACTTTCCAAGATGGAAAAGAGGGACAGCTACTAGCAAAAAATATGTAGGCAAAGGACACACCCTTGACACAGTCCCATCACAATGAATACACAAAAAGATTTTTGGTTTACTCCACAAGTATTACCACTACTATTCCTTTATACTGGCTTTTATCATTTAGAAATGCAATACTTCAGAAACTGGATGAAATGTTAGGCCTCGTAAAGCACTTTTTTGATAGATCAATAGTGCATTTTATTTATACAACGATACACATTGGACCAAAGAGGGGCAAACAAGGAGAAAAAAGGACCTTGTTCCAAAAGAGGGTCAGTCCTTTCAAATTAGGGACAGTTGAGAGCTATGTTAATACCTTTTAGGAAGCCACAAAGGCTACTGCAGGGGCTGATGTCAGACATTGTGAACACCGACAAGAATTGCACAGGCACCAACATTTTTCAAGGTTAATCTCTGCAAGCAGAAGGTTGGAGTTGGTTACAATGCCTGTTTAATTCTTACCTACTTCAAAAACCTGTGTGATGGGAAGATTACATATTAAAGTGTAAGTAACCCCCCCCCCCCATCATTTTCAGCTGCCATCTTTGCCTCTGTTTAATCTACAACTGCCATGATGCTGCCCATGTGATCAATTATGACACCAGCCATTGGATGGTTTGACAGTTTGGTCGGGAACAGAACCAATGTGAGTGTTACATTTCCGGCACGTGCCGGAAATGAAACTGTTTTATGGATGGGTTTACCTTTAACCTTTTCCCACTTTATCCAAAACAAAAAAAAAACACAAATCTGTCTGGAGTTGTATTTTAACATCTTTTTTTATCTTTCCTGTACTCACAATAAAATCTGAATAACTACACAAACTCATTTCAGCTGCTGGATACATTACATACCTCCATACATAGAAGTCCCATTAATACATCATTTATTTAAAACTTTGAAAATAATCCATATATACATTTTAATGCTCCTAATTAAAAGAAGCTGAAAAAAACAGCAGATATAAAATGTACTGGTTAGCAGCAAAAAAACAGAAAAAAAATCTTCAGTAGAAAACATTATCTCATAAATCCATGTAACATCCGGTACTCTCGATAGCAATAAACATTTATTTAGTGTAATTGGCTTGATTCATTTTTTATCATTCGCAAGAAGCCTTTCGGGGATTAGTCATTACATAAAATTGATGATTCAGGTAACAAAGAATTCAGTGGGTCACATAAGGAAAGATGCAATATTAGAATTTAATTTCAGAACAGTAGCAACTATTTATGATCCATAACAATTAGTTACAGCTTTAGCCAACAGGCTGTGAAAGTGTTGCTGCTTGCATTTTGCTGTGTTCAAAAAGCTATTGTTTATGTTGTATGAAGGTATGAGGTTTTGCTGCGCTCTGGCCAAAAACAAGGTGGCATTTTTTTTTTAAATGGACAGATGTGCAGCTGCTCTTTTTATAAAAATCTTATTAGAGTCGAAATCCAAGCAAAATACAAGCTTACCCTAAACAAATAGTATGCTTTAGTTACCGTAATAATCTCATAAATCTGCTTTCTTCATTGTTTTCCATGTCGCCCCAGCAATCACTGTTGCATTGGATTTCATTACATTTGTGCTGACATCTACTGGCAATTCACAGTAATTACAACTTGTAATTTAATGTCTGTAAAATGGTATGTTCCAGTTTATCTGTATGTTGGTGCTAGTTGTTTTAGTCCTTAACCAGTTGCCTACTTTCGGCGTCCTACACACATCCGTAAAACCCCCTCCTCTGTACACAAGGTGTCTCCTGTATGTCCAGAGGACTGCCTGCAGTTTCTTATCTCCGCTGCTTGCTTCTGTGCACAGCCCTGGTGAGACCTGGAGTCTGTTGAAAGATGAGCTTCCAATCCAATGACTGGGAGCCAGTCAGACCCCTTCCTCATTGACTGGTCACTCTGACAGCCAATCACAGTGAGCATTCAGGGTAACATTTGTAAACCAAAGCAAATGTAATACACTACCTGTTTTATCTCCTCAGTTCCTAATCTGTGAGTGAGAGAGCTGTAGCTGACAGAAGAATGTTTATTGTGTGCACAGGGAGTTAGTTAACTCTTAATTAACTGAGACAGGCTCTTATTTTACTAAACCCATTAATTTCAACCTGTATAAGCACTATTTAAGAGTTTCATCTCCTGTTCCATGTTTCTATTTTAAATTATTTGTTGGAAAAAAATATTTTAAAGCACATATATATACAGTTAGGTCCATATATACTTTTGGCTCTGTATGCCACCAGAATAAAATTAAAATGCAACAATCCAAATTAATTTGTAGTGCAGACTTTCAGCTTTAATTCAAGGGGTTCAACATAAATACCAAGTACAAATTTTAGGAACTGCAACCATTTTTATACACCCCCCCCCCCCCCTATTTTCAAGGGCTCAAATGTAATTGGACAAATTAATATAATCATAAATAAAATGTTCATCTTTAATATTTTGTTGAGGATCCTTTACTGGCAATGACTGCCTGAAGTCTGGAACCCATGGACATTACCAAAGACTGGGTTTCCTCCTTTCTGATGCTTTGCCAGGCTCTAACTGCTGCTGTCTTTAGTTGTTCCTTGTTTGTGGGGCTTTCTGCCTTTAGTTTTGCCTTCAGCAAGTGAAATGCATCCTCAATTGGGTTGAGATCAGGTGATTGACTCGGCCATTGCAGAATGTTCCACTTCTTTTCCTTCAAATGTTCCCGGGTTGCTTTTGCAGTGTGTTTTGGATCATAGTCCATCTGTACTGTATCAACTTTGCTGCATTTGGCTGAATCTAGGCTGACAGTATATCATTAAACACTGCAGAATTCATCTGGCTACTTTTGTCTTCTGTCACATCATCAACAAACATCAATGACCCAGTGCCACCCAGAGCCATGCATGCCCATGCCATCACACTGCCTCCACCATATTTTACAGATGATGTTGTGTGCTTTGGATCATGAGCTGTTCCAAGCCTCCTCCACACTTTTTTTCTTCCCATTATTCTGGTACAGATTCATCTTAGTTTCATCCATTCAAAGAATGCTTTTCCAGAACTGGTCTGGCTTTTTTAGATGTTTTTTGGCAAAGTCAAATCTGACTTTTCTACTCTTCAGGCTTATGAACAGTTTGCGGTGAACCCTCCGTTTGCTCTTGTGAAGTCTTCTCTTGATTGTAAACTTTGACAATGATATGCCCACCTCCTGGAGAGTGTCCTTCACTTGTCCGGATGTTGTGAATGCGATCATCCACCACTGTTGTCTTCTGTGGACATCTGGCCTTTTTATGTTGCTGAGCTCACCAGTGCTTTCTTCTTTCCTCAGAATGTACCAGACTGTTAATTTGGCCACTCCTAATGTTGCTGCTATCTCTCTGATAGATTTGTTTAGTTTTTGAAGCCTTACAATGGCCTGTTTCACTTGCATGGACAGCTCTTTTGAACTCATGATGTAAGTTCACAGCAATAGATTCCAAATGCAAATAACAAACTTAGAATCAACTCCAGACCTTTTGCCTGCTTAATTTATGATGAAATAATGAAGGAGTAGCCCACACCTGGCCACGAAACAGCCTTTGATTCAATTGTCCAATTACTTTTGGTCCCTTAAAAAAATGGGAATGGCTATTCTTAAAAGCTGTAATTCCTAAACCCTTCCTTCGATTTCGATGTACAACTATAGCATAAAATGTTGCCTGTGTCCAATATTTATGGATCTAATTGTATAATCAAGGATTCCTAGAGTATTTGAGTTATCTAAAGAGACAGAAAAGCACTTGCTTTGCAGCTCCCTTTGTCTAATTGGAACCTGAATGTGCAATCACACTCAAGGATCGAGAATTGCTCCAGGTCAATTACTCAGAAAATACTGAAACCAGAGAAAACCAAGCAACTATCACTTTCATTCTGTCTTTGTGTAATAGTACGGTGTCTGTTGGTGAAACATGTAACGTGTGTAGCACTAGCAGAGAAAAAGATGGGCTAGTCAATGGTAGTGTAACCAGACATGAATGAATTTGGAAGAAGCCTCTGCTTTTAACAGGCTAAATACTTATATCTGACAACTAGGACTTCTCAACATTGGTAATGATTGTAGTGGTAGTAAACCACCAGAAAAATAAAAAGTAATGGCCTCCCTGCAGGTTTAAGTCATAATGTACTGGTATGCACCGCATACTAGCATATTATGGAAGACTTACCTGTACAAGGAGCCGTCCAGTGCAGCGCTGTCAAGGCTCCCCAACGCTGCCATTTTCACCTGGTCTTCCTTAAAGGTTAGCGGGCTCCCTCTGTATCAGTGGCTGGGTCACAATGACATCATTTCGACATGGAGCTCTGATGATCCAGTACAGTATGCTGTTCCTTCAGATATGTCACTGGATGCATGTTGTGTAAATATTTCCTAAACAGTGCAAGCTATTATTAAAGGCCTTATTATAGACTTACCTGTATGTACAAGTTCAAAACTGGAGTTTAACGTGGAGTTTTTTTTCTCAGTTTAGGCCGATATGTATGCTTCTACATATTTTTGGTAAAAAAATCGCAATAAGCATTTATTGATTGGTTTGCGCAAAAGTTATAGCGTCTACAAAATAGGGGATAGTTTTTTAGCATTTTTAGTAATAATTTTTTTTTTTACTAGTAATGGCGGCGATCAGCGACTTTTCTCCTGACTGCAACATTATGGTGGACAGATCGAACACTTTTGGCGCTATTTTGGGACCATTCACATTTATACAGCGATCAGTGCGATTAAGAATGCATTGATTACTGTGTAAATGTGACTGGTAGTGAAGGGGTTAACCACTAGGGGGCGCTGTAGGGATTAAGTGTTTCCAAGGGAGTGATTCTAACTGTGGAGGGGATGGGCTATGTGTGACACGACACTGATCACCGCTCCCAATTACAGGGAGCGGTGATCAGTGTCCTGTCACTAGGTAGAACGGGGAAATGCTTGTTTACATCAGCATTTCCCCATTCTTCCTCTCCGTGAGACGAACGCGGGTAGACCCGCGATCACAGTCACCGAGCTCACGGCGGCACTCATGCGCCCTCCAGCCGCTTCTCAAACGGCAATGTACAGGTACGTTAATAAGCCTGTATGTGCCCTTCTGCCGACGTATATCGGCGTGAGCTGGTGGGCAAGCGGTTAAAAGGAAAAATGCACTTTCGAGAGCAGTGTACTTACCCCAACCTATGCCATCTATCTAGAGTAAAATAAGCCTTGCAGTCCTGCCTGTGGCATCTGTTTATTTTTGCTACTTTTTGCATCCTCTGCTGCAAATTCTGTGTTTTTCCCATTGAATTCGATAGAACCATCTACCAAGGCAGGCTGTGGTCCCATAAAATCTTATGGGAAGCTACTGCACAGTCGCAGCCAATGCATATTAGATTTGCCAGAGCAGGATGTAAGCAAAAAGAGGGGGTCAGACTGTGAGGGAAGTATGTATCTGATTAAGGGGAGCTAGATTTGCTTAGTGTGGGGCAAGGGGCATAAGTGCACTTTGTTTGAAATTCTACTTATCCTCTATGGCAGGGGTATCAAAACTTTCAAGGGGTCCGTTTACTATCTTGAAGACCTTAGGGAGCTGGACTGTGGCAAGAGGGAGTAGAAAATCCCCAGCATCAGTAGGAGTAAACATTGCCTTAGTCTTGGTGGCTAGTGGGAGTAAAATACTTCCCAGAGTCTGTGGTGAGTAAGAGGAGAAAAAATGTGCCTCTTCATTGGCATTGATGGGAGAAATAGTGGCTCATCCTTGGTGTCAGTGGAAGGTATAGCGCCCCATCATTGGTGTCAGTGGAAAGATTAATGTCCTATTGTTGGTGTCAGTGGGGGAATAGTGTCCCATTGTGGAATAGTGGCAGTGGGAGGAATAGGCCCTTAGGGCTGGATAAAGGCAAGCAAAGGGCCGCATCTTGTCCGCGGGTCACTATTTGGAGACCACTGCTTTAGGGAACCCTAATAATTTATGAAATGGAAAATAGGAATAGTTCCCCATCGTGGAATAGTGGTTGGGGGAGAAATTATGCCCCACCCTTGGTGTTAGTGGAAGGTATGGTGTCTCATTGTTGTGGTGTCAGTAGGAGGAATAGTGCCCGATATCAATTTCAGAAATAGTGCTCCAGGGGTTAAGTAAAAGCAAACAAATGGCCGCATTTGGGGACCACTGCTTTAAAGGATAATTTCACTTTTTTTAACAGGTTACATACTCATGTTCAAGGTGTAATAAGTAACTTGTTACTGTTGCACCAGCCCCCACCCGATCCCCCATTGTGACAGTAATTTGGGGATCTTCTCCCCCTGCTTGCTGCCACAATTGTAAAAAACGTGGCCGTGCAGGGGTCCTCCTGCCTGCCTGCCATTCATTCGCAGAGTTCTGTGAATGTGAAAACTAGTACTGAAATCCTTTGAAGCATTCAGCTTGTAGTTCTCAATGAACTACCAGGGCACTGTTGAGTGCTGTAGGTAGTTCATTGAGTCTTCCTGGAAGTGTGTAACTGTCTGCTTGTATGAAGTACGAGCAAACAGCTTACACAGAATGTCTGCAAGAGCCCTACATATCACCTGTCATCTGCTGATCGCGGGTGCAATGCTTTGCAGGCTCATAGTAAAAAAATAAATAAATGCACATATTTTTACCTGCAAAAAGATGTGCATTTATGACTTTTTTTTACATAGGCGCACTTATCTTTTAAGTTTAATGACTTTAGTCTACATTTTCAATCAGTTCATTGAGGTCATATATTCTCTACAATTTGCTGCTCACAGATATGAATTTCACTGAGCTAAAAACATTTTACTGATTACTTTTAGTCCTTCCAGCCTATATACACCTTGCTATTGTTCTATAAATAAATACTGTTTTTATTTTATTTATTTATTTATTTATTTATTTTTGCTATATTGTGTCTAGCTTTTTTTTCCAAAAAATAAAAACTGTCATTTAGTCAGCAGACAGTGAAATTGCACTTCGAGCCTGTCTAAGCTCTTTATCGAGCAAGATTTTTGATATAGCCAAAGCGGAGGTTGGTAAAAGTATTGTACACATTGCAGACAAGATCTAGGGGCTATGTCTGTCTGTGTAGCGAACAGAAAAATGGTCCCCTCATAAAAATGATATAATCCCTTGGTACTGGAGGTTATATAAAAAAAATACCTTCCTACTTTATGAGAGCATAGGTGTGAAAGAGAATGGTCATGTTTTTCCTATAAGTTATACCAAATTTTTACATCTTTTGTAGCTTCTGGAACATCAACAACATTTTATATTCTTGTATGTCTTGAATTTATGTCATTGAAGTGTCACTGATACCTACCTGAAACTTAAAATTTCATCTTGGCATCTGATTCTATATTGCTTTGGCAGCATCCAAAGCAGAGTCACCTACTGTGATTGGGTTTATGAGAGTCTTGAATGGTTAAGGATATGGTTTACGGAAGCTTATGAGAAAAGAAACATGGGAGCTGCCATTACTAAGTTGGCTTTTAACTCTTTATTTTAAAGCTTTTTTTTTTTTTATCCAAGGACCTGGTTGTAGACATAAGACTAAAGCCTGGTACACACTATTCGTTTTTTTTATTTTGAACCAAAAACTTTCAGCTCCAGTTGGAGTGACTACACTAACTATGCAAAGTTAGTATAGCGATCTCCCCTGCTGAGCTATTGTGTTCTGACAGGGGGCAGCCCCCCGCCAGAACACTCCGATTAGCGCTCTCTGCCATTGGAGCCAGTCGGCTGCTGGTTTTCCAGCATTCACGGCCAACATACACACGGGCCGGATGTCAGCCATTTTTTTTTTTCGGCCCGTGTGTACACAGTTTAAAAATCAGAATGACACAATAACAAATCTTGATCAACCATGATCATGTGTGACCGCTATGGCCTCCAGAGAGAGGATGAAAAGGACCACAAAAAAAACGATCAAGGGGTTAATATGGCGCACAATGGAGGTAGCCGAGTACATATAACTAAAAATGGTGGGGGGAAGGGGGTGGGTTGGGGGTTCCTGAGAGGGGGAACTTGATGGTGGTAGTTAATGTTTCACAACAAGTTCAGGTATTAGTCCATGTAAGGATAAAATGATGCTGAATAAATGGAAGGCAGCCAGTCTATAAAAGCTAGAAGAAGCTCTGGAACAATAGAGTTGAGCATAGCCTGATGAAGGACAATTGAGCATAGCCTGATGAAGGAGCACGCATGCTCCGAACGCGAAGCACCGCCCGCCTTACCCCGCTCCCGGAAGTGAAGACGCAGGTCAGCACGGCGCTCCACGGAGGATCCATGACCGATATCCTGGCCGCCCGGAGGCTCTGAGGACCCTCGGCACCACCGGAACAGCTACCGGGACCCAGGTCACAGGACTCACATCCCAGGAACCCCTCCACTGGCCCGTGACACCCACATCCCCCGAGAGCACGCGGATGAAACTACTTTACATGCTCTTTTTTAGCAACTCAAATGTGAGTGTTTTTATCTATTGTAGTAAATATTTTTAACATACATGCTGCACTTAGACGGCGCCGTCCTTCTTTCTTCTTTGAAAAGGACCACAATCCTGTCCCTGACACATATGTTATACCGAACAAGAAAGTGTGACATAGACAAGTCCTCACATCTGGAAACTAACAGTAAGGAAAAGGGGTAGATTTGGAGGGGGGAGCAAGGTTATAGGGATAAAGGGGTAACACCTCGAGACCTAAAGAATTAACGTGGGGGCAGCCAAGGAATGGGGGGAGAGTTAGATCAGGTAGGCTAGAGCAGTGGCCCCTGAACTGTGGCCTGTGGGCCAGATGCAGCCCTTTGCTTGCTTTTATCTGGCCCTTTGGGCACTTTTCCTACCGCTGATATCTAGCATCATTCCTCCCACTGACACCAATGATGAGAGACTATTCCTCCCACTGACACCAATGATGGGAGACTATTCCTCCCACTGACACCAATGATGGGGGACTATTCCTGCCACTGACACCAATGATGAGGCACTATTCCTTCCACTGACATCAATGATGAGGCATAATTCATCTCACTGACATACATATTTGTGCACTATTCCTCCCACTGACACCAATGATGAGGCATTATTCTTCCTACTGATACCAATGATGAAGCACTATTCCTTCCACTGACACCAATGATGAGGCATAACTCATCTCACTGATTTAAACATTCTTCCTGCAAATATGACACACCATTCCTCCCACTGACACCAATGATGGGGCACTATTCCTCTCACTAACACCAATGATGAGGCACTATTCCTTCCACTGACACCGATGATGGCACATAATTCATCTCACTTATATAAACATTTAGGCACTATTCCTTCCACTGACACCAATGATGGGCCACTATTCCTAGTCCTAATCAGAACCAAGCCTAAGACATTGACTGACCCTACTAATGCTGGAGCATTTTCTACTCCTGCTGGCCACAGTCTGGCCTCCTTAAAGTCTGAAGGACAGAAAACTGGCCCTTTGTTTATGAAGCTTGGAGACCCCTGGGCTAGGGTATAGCCACAGAAAAAGTAAAGGGAAGAGGTGGGGAGAGGAAGGGGGCATTTGGTTTATAAAAGGGACAACTGCACTAGAGAGCAAAGGCTCCATATCTAGTCTGCACTCTTGAAGATGGCTTTCTAGCATGGAGAACAGGTAAACTTTATCTAAGAGAACTAGATCCATCAAAATGTTTTCTCTTTGCTTTTCAGAGAAACCGTGAGGCTCACTGTGTGTTTAATATCATTGATCTTAGAGAACCATAATGAGAAAGTTGAGATAGTTCCAAAACTAACTTGGTTTTTAATGATGTGGGCTCCAGGGCCATCATTCTGATCCCAGTTTTACTATCTAGGGCTCACTGACCTGAAATAAGAATGAAGCCAGTAAAGTTTTAAAACGCTGAATCCTTTTCCTATAAATTTGTTGCAGGCCAATAGTTAGTACTTAAAAACTACAGTACAGTGTAGTTAAACTGTATTTACTAAACTTACTGATAATGATATAACCATTTTAAAGCAGAAAGAACGTTTAAAGTATACAATTCACAATCTAAGAATGGCTTCATAACAGGCAAAAATGCAACTGACAACACAATCTTACTCTATGAAGTGTAACTGCAACCCACAATCTATGTTAACATTTCCTTACACATGCTAGTTAGATTTGAGAGCCATTAGTCGTCACTTTGTCACTGACAGCTCTGATCCCCACTGATGATTGGTAACCAATCAGAATTGTTCCCAACAATGTGATCTCTATGTCAGTTATAACACATGCAGGCTGGAAGCTTCATTGACTAATTGAAGTGACATTAAATGCCTGTTAAGTAAAAATTCTTATATATATATTTTTTTAAACTCAAAAAAGTACCTTCTATTGTTTTTATCCTTCTCCAGATCTCCAAATCTTTTGTTTTCTGCTTTCATCTGACTTCCTTTTAGAGGGTGACTACATTCATTGCCAATGGTCTCACTATATGTAGGAACATAGACACACCATTTTGCTCGCCCCCAAGATGGGCGCTTTGGGTAAACATCACTTTATGTGTGTGACCCAGTGTGTGAGTACTGCTTAGATGTGCTTACATTTGTGCACAGCCAATGTACATTTCAGCCTGTCATTGCATTTTGTGCAGAGGCTGTACACACTACCTGTGCCTCTCAGGTGCCAAAATACACCCAGTTTTTACACTTTCCAGACAACTACACCCATGTGGCTAAGTAGTTAACACTTCCGCTTAGCAGCACTAGGGTTGTAAGCTCGAATCCCAACCACAGCACTACTTGCCTGGAGTTTGCATGTTCTCCCTGTGCTTGTGTGGTTGTACTCCAGTTTCGTCCCACACTCCAAAGACATGCTGTTAATTAATTGGCTCCTGTCTAAATTGGCCCTAGTATGTGTATGTATGAAGTGAGTTAGGGACCTTGAGGGAAGGGACTGATGCGAATGTAAAATATATATGTAAAGCGCTGCATAAAGTGACAGCTCTATATAAGTAACTGTACTAATAAGGTGCATGAGGCCTGTGATTGTTTTTAGCCAATATAAAAACTAAAATTCAATTAGGATTTCAAATGCAAGAGAAAAATCAAATGAATTTTATTGGTTACTACCACCACGGAAATACCACTGTGTTTTATTAAAGAATGTTTTGTTCTTTTTTTTTTTTGGACAGATGAAACAGTTCCTAAACATGGTTGGATTCTGTGAGCTTTTGTCAATACTGACACTCTTGTACACATTTTTGCCTCCAAGAGATCATATGATTTGCTGGAATTAGGAATTTACAAAGCCAACAAATAAGCCAACAGCCAAATCATCAATAAAAAAAGCTACGCCGGACAAAAGCCAGTTTCAGTTTACATTAAGTTGTCAGAGGGACGGGGGAACAGGGTGACCATTACAAATGAGCCATTTGTCTTGATGCATATTGAATGTTCTAATAATGAACTATGAAACCATTAGAAGTAAATATTGACTTTCCAACTGGATTCTTTCTCAGGACATTAATCTACAAGCTCAGAGATTCTTCTTCCTTGCTATCTTCATTGGTTTTCTAACACCGGCTATTGATTACCGTTCAGAGTATAATCTTTACCTGTCAACTTTCATATGTGATAGAGGTGATCCAGCTCTCGACACTAATTCACATTTTCTCAAAATAAAATGTGTTAGAGATGAACTATGGTCTAAATCCCCCGTGTGAAGTGAAGTGACATGAATTGGTATTACTCCTACAGTTCATGTTTTTCACTGAATACAGCAAGACACTCATACATTGGGCAATGTCCAAACCTTTGTAGTAGAAGAAACCTGTACTAAGGCAAACATGGAGGCTATCACTACACTCCTTTTGAATAGTTCTGACTTTATTGTTATTTAGTGGACTGCTGCATGCTTTCTTTGGGCCAGAGGCAGTCAGGTAACTAACATTTTTTAGAGGGAGGTTAGCCTATATACATAAATTATTAGATGTTTTGACATATGGTCTAATACCACTCTATGAGTTGTGGTGGTGGTAGTCTGTGGTTCTATGGCAGTTCATGAGGACGGGGTTCCTACCTTGGCAAGAAGGCCAGAGATGTGTTATGGGGGGTGGGTCTCTTGACCTGTAAGAGCCTGTCTAGATGAGAGACTATTGATGTGGAAGGCTAATGAAGAGCATTTGTTATCACTTTCAGACAGTAAGTAAACTAGACGTTAAGTTGTCAAATAGACCAGCCCTCAAAATTTCAAATCACCTGCTCGTATTTGGCGAGTGGAAATAATTTGAGGACAAGTGTTCTGGCTCGGCTCGAGTGGGGGGCTGGTCCAATAAATGATCTTGCGTGATGCGGCAGCACTGAGGCCAGATGGAAGGAATGTGACTATAGTCTGGTCTCTGCTGGCTGTGCACACTGGCACTGCATGGACAAGTGACAACTAGCAGTGGGACAGCGATTCAGGTGGCACCTTCTGTTCTTGGCTGGCTGACACTTGTCCTGGCTTCTGAGTGAATGTGAATGCTCTTTGCTCTGCTGAATGTTGGCACCTCCGCCTCCACGGTCTACCCACCGCCCAGCCAGGACTTCCTGGCTGGGAGCGGGTTGGGTGCACAGTGAACGGTGCTGCCTTCTGTAGCTGCCTGTGCCAATACTGCAGGGTCAGTAAATATCTCACTCATCTCAAATTCAAATTCTGTGAGTGAGATACTGAAGACAGGATTCAGAGTGAACAGCAGGGTGCTGAAGACCCCTTGTATAGTGATCAATCCCTGCTGGGTCCCCACTAGCAGCCCCACCCCTGATGTGCGCACACACGCAGCATGGTGCTAGATAAGTGTGTGTGCAGCTGCAGCAGGTGATATCTTCAACTGAAGGACACTAGAGACTGCAAAATCAGTGTGTCCACTATCCATACATCCCCCTCAACTTGACAAATTCCTATGTCCCTCTCCTCTGCTGCTCTGAGTCTCTAACTGTAAAAGACTGCCACTCCTCTGAAAAGCATTCCGCACGTGGATTGCTTTTCAGAGATATTTGACAGGTGGTAAGGAGGCGATATGTCACTGCCTCAGCACCTGTTTTAACCCTCTAAATGCTGCATTGCCCCCACCACAACCATGTACAGTGTACGTGGTTGTGGGAAAGTTGCAGCACAGACCCCTTTATTTCATTTGGTTGGGTTTGGTGAGCAGTATTGCCCACCAAATGCAACTGGTGATATAATTGTAGCGCCCCGGGGGTTTAGTCAGGGAGCTCCTCACCAAATTCCCCGTCAGGAGTAGCTACTGTAGTTAATTACTAGGATCCATTGACTTCTCCCTAAGTTTGGCCTGGTTTTACTTTCCTCTTCTACGACCAGGTGGCCGGGCACTTGGGGGTATTAGATTGAGAAGGACAACTTAAGGTCAGGTTATGGGTATATGGGGTATCTCAGCCGATGGTCAGGGATTTTGTTTGTGTGTCAAGCTAGGGACTGAGCCGGTCAGCAGGGGTGAAGCTTGAATGTATCTGAAGTGCCAAGCTAGGGACTCAGCAGGGAAGCGTGTGTGACGCTTGAGATTCCACCGCAAAAGCCTTGAGGAGCTCACGGGATTCAGAGTTAGTGAATCAGAGGGTCCAGTGAGAGACCAGGAGCTCAAGGGGCTGAAAAACTACAAGAAGAAGTTGTAGTACAGCAGAGAGAACTGTTACTTTGAGTCAGGAACTAGGGTTGCCACTTTTTCTTGAAGCCAAACCCGAACACTTTATCGACGCACAGTCATTTTTTTTGTTTTAGTATACACTATAGGATTGTAACAGACCTGGGACACCTTTGGGCACTCCAAAGAGAAAAGGAATGTGGCGCACATAGTGTCCTCTCACCCTCCGGTCAAGCCCTGTTATGAGCCACATTCCTGTCTAAATGATGTGTCCAGGTTTAAGGTGGCCTTAAACCCGGACAATGATTCAAAACCCGAACTGTCCAGGTGAATCCCGGACAGGTGGCAACCCTATTATTAACTGTTTAAGTAATGTTGCCATAGGAGGCAGCAATCCTGCACATGCAAAAGTGGCATCTTGCTGGGACCTTTCCCTGCTGTTTTCCTATTGAAGTCAACGTGTCTACCATTTGAAATTGCAATTACTTAAGGGTATGCTGGCCCTAACCCTCTTTCCCCTACAAAATATAAAAAGGACTGTCAAGGAAATAAAACCTCTTTTACATCCAAGAAGTGTCTGGCGCCCAATAACTTCTACCACTTTTGTACCCACTATGCCTCACAACCCACCACTTATTGAAGGATGTCAGCTATCTTTGGCCTTGTAGGTTCCCATTAGACTGGATGAGGTCAGAGATTCTGCTACATAATTATTGCTGCAGTCACAAAGCAATGCATTGTGGCCCCAGCATGTGTACACCCCTAGCTGCTGCCTTGTCAGCAAAGCCCTGGTTCACACTGGTGCAGTTTTGAAATTGCGCTCTTTCAAAGCCACATCATGATTTCAAAGCCACAGATTGGTGCAATTTGCATTTGCGATGTCATTGCAGCTTGCGACTTCATTTAACAGAATTCTATGTAAGTCACAAAGAAATCGGAAAAAAGTAGTTCAGGAACTGTTTTCATAATCACTGCAACGTGAGTCAGTACATAGTGCACCTCTCAACTCTGCACTGAATACATAGCGCACCTCTCAACCCTGCAGTCTGTACGTAACACACCTTTCAACCCTGCACTTGGTACATAGTGCATCTCTCAACCTTGCACTCAATACATAGCGCACCTCTCAACCCTGCAGTCTTTACATAGCGCACCTCTCAACCCTGCACCTAGTATATAGTGCATATTTACTTAACAAGGCAGTATTGATGTGTACAGTGCCTATAGTAGCCAATCATATTTTATCCTTATTTTATTTATCACAGTTAAATCAATGAAATATGCTTTATGTTAATATTGCTAAAGTTGTTGTTGTTAATATTTATTTTTGTAACATAATTCTGCATAAAACATTTAACAGTGTAATTTCATAAGATACTTTACAGGGGCATGTTTAGGGATGGGATTATGGGTCGGGCAGGGTATGGGTTGGGTGGGGCAACTGGTAGTGAGTAACTCGTAGCCTCCCTGGCGGTTTTCCCGAGTGTGGCTCAGGATTAAAATTCAGGACCATTAGCGGTAACCCCGAGCCACACTCGGGATTACATCGCAGGATCCTGGTGCCTCCTTACTTACCTTGTCCCCGGGATCCTGCGATGTCCCGCGCTGTGTCTGCGGGCTCCGTCCTCCTCCGAAGCCTCTCCGTGCCAGGCTCTGTTCCCTGCGAGCGGCGCGATGCACGGGGGCGGAGCCTGGTAGCAAATTAAAAAAAAAGTAAAAATCATAACACATACAGTACTGTAATCTTACAGATTACAGTACTGTATGAAATGATTTCACATCCCCTTTGTCCCCAGTGCTTTGGCCCATGCCCTGCATGCAGTTTTATATTGCATATACTGTTCTTTATGCCTGGAAACTGGAGATTGTCCATAGCAACCAAAAAGTGTCCCTTTACATCAAAAATGGCTTTAGACCAGCTAGAAAACAGCGATAGTAAATTAGAACACTTGCAGAATTGAGCGATAGTGAATCGTGTGGAAATTAATTTTATTACTATTTATTTTTATTTTTTTTAATTATTTTTTTTTTTTATTATATTATAATTTATGTTTTTGTGTTTCAAACTTTATGATACCCGGGATATCTACTAGACTCTTGTTTGGACAGATTTAAGTGTGTTATTGTTAAGAATTACAGACCTACAATATAAAACGCCAAATTTCCATGCAAAATAATTGTACCGCTTTCAGCACCTAAAATCCGAAATAATCATACCGCCAGGGAGGTTAAGGCCTGGCTAATGGCTCAGGACTTGAAATTTTGAGCCCTAAAATAGGTAATTCCTGTTAGAGCTCCAACATGCAGGATTTTTTTTCTGTTGTGTACACTGTACTGTGCTCTTGAAGACCAGTTATTTGCTCACTGTCTCATTTTGGTTGTTATCAGAGTATTGAAATCATTCGCTTGAAGCTTCTTGTTTGCAGCAATACGGCTTTACTTTCATGGAGAATATTAGATCATGCTTTACAGCATGAAACAGGAACAAGGAGCATACAACTACACACACTTAGGAACAAAGGTACTTACTCTAAATACATCACCATAGAATACACATTATAACACTGCAGTGCCCTCTACTGGTATAGATAGGAATAATGCATACAGTATTGTTCACAGTATAAAGTAACATTACATTACTTGCTGTTGTTCTTTCAACACTCCTTCTGAACATCCTGTGCTTTGTCAAGTTATATTCAGCTTCTTCTGGGAATAACTATGA
This sequence comes from Lithobates clamitans, assembly GCA_037952925.1. Classification (NCBI taxonomy): domain Eukaryota; kingdom Metazoa; phylum Chordata; class Amphibia; order Anura; family Ranidae; genus Lithobates; species Lithobates clamitans. The sequence goes on along the minus strand of JBBGZY010000371.1, from coordinate 558,240 downwards.
CGTTCCTTTAACAAAAGCTTGGTGAGCAGTCATTTCTGACGGGCAGAATTGAATGTCAATAACACCTTGCTCTTGATTGTCCTTCAGTAGGTGATATTTGACGTCGATGTGTTTGGTCCTAGGATTGACCCTTTCTGATTGTGTAAGCTTTATACATCCCTGGTTGTCTTCAAAAATGGGAATTGGTTTTGACATGTCTATCCCAATGTCCACAAAAAGTTGAAGAATCCATATCGCTTCTTGACACATGTGTGCTGCTGCAATGTACTCTGCTTCAGTTGAAGATAGAGCGACAGTGGCTTGCTTTCGACTAGACCAACTTATGGTTCCTTCCCCATACTGGAAGATGAATCTACTTGTGGATTTGTGGTCTGTGTAGTCCTCAGCCCAATCAGCATCCACATATTCGACCAGTTTTGGATTTGATATTGCTGGTAACCGTCACTACATCTGAATTGTTCCTTTGAGGTATTGTATCACTCTTTTTACTGCGTTCCAATCACGCTGACCGGGAGCTGATACTTTCCTGCATAGTATGCCCACTGCTGTGGCTATGTCTGGTCTTTTCTCAGTGGCAACATAGAAGCTTACCGATTGCTCTGCGATACATATCATTGTTGGGTAGCAAGTTTTCTGCTTCATTGCTCTTTTGATAGCCTGGTTCCATAGGAGTTTTCACTTCCTTTGCATCTTGCATATGGAATTGTTCCAAGATATCGGAGAGTTTCTGAGATTGGTTGAGAAGATAACTTCCTTCTTCTTCTCTCTCTATTTGGATTCCCAGATATTAGCTAATGTTCCCTAGCTCTATGATTAAAACAAAAAATAATTCAGCTTGTGAACTATCTGATTGTAATCCCCTTCTTATTCAAAACAGGTTATAATGTCATCAACATAGATAATGATGTATATGCATCTGTCTTTTTGATTCCTGGAGTAGAGACAGGGGTCTGCTTTATTTCTTGAGAATCCATTACTAGTAAGTACTTTGTTCCCTTTCTTATTCCACATCCTTGCAGATTGCTTAAGATTGTAGGTGCTCTTCTGAAGTTTATACACAAGGTTGTCTCCTTGCTCAAATCCTGGTGGTGTCATGAACCATGAATCAGACTGAGACAGAAGTGCAGTAAAAATCACACTTTAGTAAAATGGTACAAACAGTGCAAACATAGTCAAAACATAGCCAGGGTTCTGTAACCAGAGAAGGTAGTCATAACAAGTCAGTAAAACAGGAATCCAAAGATCAGCTTAGTCAGAGGCAGCAAACAGGATCAGGAACCAGAAGGGAAGTCAGCCAGGCAAACGTCTTTAACAGGAAAACACAGCAGAGAGTATCGGGATATGTTGACCAAGGTGAAGGCACAGGAGATCTGATGCAAGCAGCTTAAATAGCCAGCAGGCTGAATGACGAGCAGAAATTAAGATCATCAGGTGTGCGCTGGGTGCCTGCTGGGTGCTCTGAGTTTGCTGGGCGCATAACCTGTTATCAGAGTATTGAAATCATGTGCTGGAAGCTTCTTGTTTGCAGCAATACGGCTTACTTTAATGGAAAATATTAGATCATGTCTTACAGCATGAATCAGGAACAAGGAGCATACAACTACACACACTTAGGAACGAAGGTACTTCCTCTAAATACATCACCATAGAATACACATTATAACACTGCAGTGCCACCTACTGGTATAGATGGGTATAATGCATACAGTATTGTTCACAGTATAAAGCAACTTTACATTACTTGCTGTTGTTCTTTCAACACTCGTCTCTCACATGGTTTCTGGAAACATAGTAAAATGCTACAGTTCCTGGCTGCTAATTGGGTCCTTAATCATCATTCAATCTAACCTATAAATACAAATTTCAGGGGCCAAGTAAAGCAAAGGCCAACTGTGGCAAATTCTTAAATCAGCCTTGATTCAGAGCTAAGCTTCTCCCATTCTTAGCTAAAACCTGGTGCCAACTGTTTAATAAGTAAATATAAAACACAGTAACATGTTCAACTCACAGGGTAATCATGAGAGACTGTCTGTGCCCAGGTGGGCTGTGTAAAGGGATCCTGCATGAGATAGTGAGATAGTCCAAGCTGCAGGGAGCTGAATGACACCTGTCAGACACGGAGTAGAATTGACTAAGCAAAACGCGTTTTAGAGGCAATTCATGCCTCTTTCCTCCAGCGATTTGGAGCAGATTGAGATGACCAAAATGTGATGGAAGTGTGCATCATAATAATATTTAATTAAGTCAAGCGCATTCAATCTGCATTTATTTTAAAGTGGTAGTAAACCGTGGCTGTTTAAAAAAAAATGAAAAAAAAACCCTGTAATGCAATTACATAATGTGCTAGTATGCCTTGCTAGCACATTATGAAATACTTACCTTGGAACGAAGCCCTCCAGTGCTCAGCTGTCGCCACTGAGAGGGCTGACATCTTCCCTCGGTCTTTCTTCCTGGTTTTCACGCTCCGACTATGCGATTGACCGGAGCCGCAATGACGTCACTCGGTTCCGGCACAAGGCTCTGAAGGTCCGGCAAGGTATGCCAGACCTTCAGAGAGCATGCATTGGTGATGTAACTGGCTCCATCCAGGGTAAATATCTCCTAAAAGGTACACGTTTAGGAGATATTCATCTTACCTACAGGTAAGCCTAATGCCGCGTACACATGAGCGGACTTTTCGACCGGACTGGTCTGTCGGTCTATCTGACGGACTTTGGGCAGACTTCCGCCGGACTTTCCGAACAAACGGACTTGCCTACACACGATCACACCAAAGTCTGACGGATTCATACGTGATGACGTATGACCGGACTAAAATAAGGAAGTTGATAGCCAGTAGCCAATAGCTGCCCTAGTGTCGGTTTTCGCCTGTCGGACTAGCATACAGACGAGCAGACTTTTTGATAGGAACTGGGTCTGACGGAGTTCCGACGTTAAGATTTGAAACATGTTCCAAATCTAAAGTCCGTCAGATTTTCGACCGAAAAAGTCCGCTGCAGGTCCGATAAAGCCCACACACGGTCGAATTGTCCGCCGGACTTGGCCCATCGGACCAGCCGTTTGAAAAGTCTGCTCGTGTGTAGGCGGCATTATTATAGGCTTTCTTGCAGGAAAAAAATCACCAAGCGGGGTATACTACCACTTTAAATCTAGTATTCAGGATTTGTAAGTTGCAGCAGTCTTGTATTTACAATAACTGTCCATGAGGTTTTATTTTATAAAAGTAGATCCATTATGACATTAGTGCCATGGTATAGCAGAAGTCAAGGTTCACATAAAGAGACATATTGATAAAGCAGTGAATGTGACAGTCCCCAAACATTCACATATGGTTTATCATGCCATGTAATTAAAAGCATGTGCACAAGGAAGACTTACCTTCAGTGAATAGTTGGTTATTGTCACATTCACTGATTTATAAATATGCCCCAAAGAGTGCACATGAAGCAATGGACTGCTCTGAAATGGTAACAGTTTGATGATTAGTGAGGATGCTTGTAGCTCACATGTATAAATTTTGCATACATACGGGCAAAAGTCTGACATATACCAGTTCTAAATTTGAAGATTCCTTGCAATCTACCTGAACGTCCAACCCTGGCACAGATCTTTCCCTGCAACACTTCATTAAGGACCCATTCACACCAGAATTGCACAGGAATGCGGTACGCATACCCCCGCAGTGCTTTTTGTAGCCCATTTATTTGAATATGCTGAAATCGCACTGGATCACACAAAGGGTAGTGCATACACTACTTTTGAGATGCTTGCTGCACCAAAATGCATGGCACTGTGGTACCATGCGATCTGGTGCCTGCAAAATGCACTGCGTCTGCGTTTGTGATCGTTGTTTGGGGTGCCGTTGACAATGTATTGTCACTTGCAACAAATCGCAAAGGCAGCGCATTTTGAACGTTTTGAAAGAAGCCTTTCCCACACACCGCGTTCTGGTGTGAACCGGCCCTTAGACCTACTTTAAATAATTTGCACCAGATACCAGGATGGTAACTTTTGCCTCGTTTCCACCGAGCGGATCGGTTCGGTTCGGTTCGGAACGGTACGCTATTTTAGGTGTTTCCATTACGAAAGCGTGCCATACAAACGAAACCGTACCGCTCCATTCAGGGTCCTGCTTCAGATGTGGGGCCATAGAAAACGGAACGGTTCGCTTAGGGCGGAGTTACCGGCGTCATACGATCTTTTCCACTGATTGGCTGTCACAAAACCCTCTGCTGTGCTCTGATGATGTCAGAGGAAAGCGCCTCAAACACATGCATAAAAGGAGAATTAAAGGAAAAGGATGCCTGCTAACAACAGCCGTGTTTGGTCATCACAGGAACTATCTACTTTCCTTAGCATAATTGGTGACAGCGTTATTCAGAGTGAGCTTGATGGATCAGTAAGGAATGAAAAGGTGTACAAAGATATTTCTCAGCGGATGGCAGCCGAGGGATTTGAACGCACGTCGGGTCAGTGTAGGGCAAAGCTTAAGAAGCTTAAAGGCCAATATAAAAAATTTAAGGACGACAACAACCGTAGTGGAAACAGTCGGAGAACTTGGAAGTGGTATGACGCCATGGACGCCATTTACGGTCATAGGTCAGCAAACCAAGGCAGGGAGGGAGGTCTGGACTCTGCAACTTCAATGCTCGAATCCATGATAGACCCCTTTGGTGAGTTTTTTTTTTATTATACATAGGATTTTGCTCTGCTAACCATTTAAAAATATATATTTAACCATATGTGCATTTTCAGAAACAAGTGATGGAGTCTCCAATGATGCATCAAACGAAGATGGACCTTCAACCTCTTTCAGCAGCACCAGTACTATTTCCTCAAGCCAACCACAGAGTAGCCAATCACAGAGTAGCCAACCACAGAGTACGCCCAATGCACCCCGGCACACTGGTAAGACATGATGATAGTTTCAATTGTGCATTTTATTAAAATAAATCAGAATTGTGGCAGATGTGCAGGGGGTACAGTGGTGGAACAGATGAGAAGGGGCTTCAGCAGTGTGGCAGATGTGCAGGGGGTACAGTGGTGGAACAGATGAAAAGGGGCTTCAGCAGTGTGGCAGATGTGCAGGGTGTACAGTGGTGGAACAGATGAGAAGGGGCTTCAGCAGTGTGGCAGATGTGCAGGGTGTACAGTGGTGGAACAGATGAGAAGGGGCTTCAGCAGTGTGGCAGATGTGCAGGGTGTACAGTGGTGGAACAGATGAGAAGGGGCTTCAGCAGTGTGGCAGATGTGCAGGGGGTACAGTGGTGGAACAGATGAGAAGGGGCTTCAGCAGTGTGGCAAATGTGCAGGGGGTACAGTGGTGGAACAGATGAGAAGGGGCTTTAGCAGTGGACATAAGAGCAGTAGGGCAGATGTGAAAGGAGGTGTATTGCCGGGGCAGCTGAGCAGGGGTAACAGAGTTGGGGCAGAATATCAGGGGTAACAGAGGTGGGACAGAATATCAGGGGTAACAGAGGTGAGACAGGAGAGCAGGGGGTACAGTCTGGTGGGGTAGATGAGAAAGGGGGTTACAGTGGTCATACTCATGCTTCCAAAAACTATTCTGGTCTTTTGTATATTGCAGGTGAAAGGAGACGGTTGCAGATGGATCTGCGCACAGTCATGGAAGATATGCGGGCATCAGAGGAAAGGCAGCTGGAAAGAATTGAGAACCTTTCTGAGAGGCGATTTCAGGCACTGCGTCAGGATGCACAGGAAGCTATGCGCCAGGAGGCAGAAATCACCCGGCAGCAGATGGAGCAGTTGCCTACCTTCAACCAGGCCTTCCTTGGTGTCCTTGGTCAGCTTGTTCAAGTGCTTGAAGCCAGTCGTGATCCCAGGTTACCACCCAGATAGTAGGGCCTTTCATGCAGCACAGAATTGTACACTTGTACATGTTTCATTAAAAAAAACATTTAAGTTAAGTTTTTATAGAAAAAAGCTTGACTTTCTAGAATATATAGAAATTTTTTTTCGTGAAATAAAAATCAAGAGAGAATTTTTTGAGTATGTCTGATTTAATGTAACACTTTATTAACAATACAGTAATACTTTATTAAAACTTGTAAAAAACAATTTAAGGAAATTAAACATTGAGGTGCCGCATCAGAGCCTGACGTATTTCACTGCACTCTTCTTCCATATCCTGTGCTGCTATCACTACTGGCTCTTCTGAATCTGTATTCCAATCCTGGTGGAAGTCTTCTCCATGACTTTCACAAAGATTGTGAAGAGCACAGCAAGTTAGCACCATGGATTTGGCAAGTTTAATGTCACTGTCATTCCTCTTCATAAGACACCGCCATCTACCCTTAAGTCTTCCAAAAGCATTTTCCACTACAACCCGTGCCCTGGATGTTTTCTTGTTGTAGGTTTGTTGTTCTGGTGTCAGGCGGCCATTGTCAGGAAATGGTTTCAGGAGCCAATTTTGTAAAGGGTAGGCAGAGTCCCCGAGCACATAATAGCCAACATTCACCCCACAAATGTTCTTAGTGCACACAGGGTACAGGCCTCCCTGGCCAACCCAATCCCAAAATGTGGACAATCTTAGAACCCGGGCATCATGCAAACTCCCAGGCTTTCCTACATTCACATTCCAGAACAGTCCTTTTCCATCCACTACTCCCTGGAGGATGATGGAATGCCAGCCTTTTCTATTAAAGTAGTCAGTGTGGTATTCCTGTGGTGCTATTATTGGTATGTGTGAGCCATCAATAGCACCAACACACTGTGGAAGGCCCCACCTGTTTTCAAAGTAGTCAGCCATGTCTTTAAGTTTTTCCCTGTCTGGAAAATGTACTAATTCAGGAGCTAGCAATGTGCAGACAGCCTTACAGAAGTCCTGCACACACCGGCACACAGAGGATTTACTGACACCAAAAAGATGACCTATACTTCTGTATTCACTGTTGGTAGCCAGCTTCCACAGTGCAATGGCAACTCTTTTCCTCACAGGCAAACAGGCTCTGAAGTTGGTGTTTTGTCTCTCCATCGCTGGACGTAGCTTTGTACAAAGGTAAGAGAAGGTTTCCTCAGACATTCGGAAGTTGTGCACCCACTGTGTGTGTGTGAATCCCGGGACGGTCACATCCCACCACTCATTGGCGCGGGGAAGAGCCCAAATGACTGGTCGGCGGCGCTGCTTTGCCAAGAGGAGAAGCATCTAAAAAAATTAAAAACACAGATGGTAACAGATCATAAAATAAAAAAAATATTCATACAACATATACATTTTTCATTATTCTTGGTAAGTGTGGCAGGTAGGTGGGTCAATGGGTCAGGTAGGTGGGTCAGTGTGTGTGTGTGTGTGTGTCAGGTAGGTAAGTCAGTGTGTGTGTGTGTGTGTGTGTCAGATAGGTAAGTCAGTGTGTGTGTGTGTGTGTGTGTGTGTGTGTGTGTGTGTGTGTGTCAGGTAGGAAAGTCTGTGTGTGTGTGTGTGTGTGTCAGGTAGGTAGGTCAGTGTGTGTGTGTGTGTGTGTCAGGTAGGTAAGTCAGTATGTGTGTGTGTGTCAGGTAGGTAGGTCAGTGTGCATAGTTGCCAACATTGTAAAAAAAAAATGTGGGACACTTTTGTGGCTGTAGGCGGAGCTGTCCAATAATTAGGGGGCGGGGCATTCATCAGCAGGCGTGGCCTAGCAAAAATAGACAAGTGCGGCGCGCGAAAAATGGGCGTGGTTTACGCGAAATTGTGGGCGTGGCTTAAATGGGCGTGGCTCTAGAGGGTGTGGTTAGAGTCTGAAATGAATGAGGGATGGAGAGGGCGAGAGAGGGGGAGAGAGAGGGAAATGACGGGACAGCAGCCCCAGATCCTACACAATAAAAATGTGTGTATTCTAGAAAGTTTAACAATCAGCAGATAAAGATACTCCAAACACCTGGTGTTAATGCTTCAATCATCCCGTCACCATGGTTGTTATGGTGTCAGGATGATTGAAGCGCATTATTTCTATTATTACATTGTAATATAGAAGGAAATCATTCAACTCACCATAATGCAGAATCAGTGGGATCCCTGAGCGTGTCACCAGCCATCCGTCCTTGCTTCAGATGTCCGAGCAGAGTCCGTCCTTGCATCAGGTGCCCCCAGCGGAGCCCCCCTCACACCAGGAGTCCCCGGCGGAGCCCCCCCTCACATCAGAAGTCCCCAGCGGAGCCCTCCTCACATCAGAAGTCCCCGGCGGAGCCCCCCTCACATCAGAAGTCCCCGGCGGAGCCCCCCTCACATCAGGAGTCCCCGGCGGAGCCCCCCTCACATCAGAAGTCCCCGGCGGAGCCCCCCTCACATCAGAAGTCCCCGGCGGAGCCCCCCTCACATCAGGAGTCCCCGGCGGAGCCCCCCTCACATCAGAAGTCCCCGGCGGAGCCCCCCTCACATCAGAAGTCCCCGGCGGAGCCCCCCTCACATCAGAAGTCCCCGGCGGAGCCCCCCTCACATCAGAAGTCCCCGGCGGAGCCCCCCTCACATCAGAAGTCCCCGGCGGAGCCCCCCTCACACCAGGAGTCCCCGGCGGAGACCCCCTCACATCAGGAGTCCCCGGTGGAGCCCCCCTCACATCAGGAGTCCCCGGTGGAGCCCCCCTCACATCAGGAGTCCCCGGTGGAGCCCCCCCTCACATCAGGAGTCCCCGGCGGAGCCCCCCTCACACCAGGAGTCCCCGGCGGAGCCCCCCTCACACCAGGAGTCCCCGGCGGAGACCCCCTCACATCAGGAGTCCCCGGTGGAGCCCCCCTCACATCAGGAGTCCCCGGTGGAGCCCCCCTCACATCAAGAGTCCCCGGCGGAGCCACCCCTCACATCAGGAGTCCCCGGCGGAGCCCCCCCTCACATCAGGTGTCCCCGGCGGAGCCCCCCTCACATCAGGAGTCCCCGGCGGAGCTCCCCCTCACATCAGGTGTCCCCAGTGCCCCCCCCCACTGACATCAGGTGTCCCCAGTGCCCCCCCCACTCACATCAGGTGTCCCCAGTGCCCCCCCACTCACATCAGGTGTCCCCAGTGCCCCCCCCACTCACATCAGGTGTCCCCAGTGCCCCCCCCCACATCAGGTGTCCCCCCCTCACATCAGGTGTCCCCAGTGCCCCCCCCCACTCACATCAGGTGTCCCCAGAGCCCCCCCCACTCACATCAGGTGTCCCCAGTGCCCCCCCCACATCAGGTGTCCCCAGTGCCCCCCCCACATCAGGTGTCCCCCCCTCACATCAGGTGTCCCCAGTGCCCCCCCCCCCACTCACATCAGGTGTCCCCAGTGCCCCCCCCCACTCACATCAGTTGTCCCCAGTGCCCCCCCCACTCACATCAGTTGTCCCCAGTGCCCCCCCCCACTCACATCAGGTGTCCCCAGTGCCCCCCCCACTCACATCAGGTGTCCCCCCCTCACATCAGGTGTCCCCAGTGCCCCCCCCCACTCACATCAGGTGTCCCCCCCTCACATCAGGTGTCCCCAGTGCCCCCCCCCACTCACATCAGGTGTCCCCAGTGCCCCCCCCCCCCCACTCACATCAGGTGTCCCCCCCTCACATCAGGTGTCCCCCCCTCACATCAGGTGTCCCCTGTGCCCCCCCCCCCACTCACATCGTGAGCGCGCTCACCCCCCACCAAGAACCCCCGCCCCTTTCCATATCAGACTGGCAGCGGGGCGGGGGGTAGGCGGGGCGAGGCGGAGCGGGGCGGGCCGAGGCGGAGCGGGGCGGGCCGAGGCGGAGCGGGGCGGGCCGAGGCGGAGCGGGGCGGGCCGAGGCGGGGCGGGCCGAGGCGGAGCGGGGCGGGCCGAGGCGGAGCGGGGCGGGCCGAGGCGGAGCGGGGCAGGGGGTGGGCGGCGACGCAGAAGCTTCGTCTAGCCCCCCCCAGCCGTCTTCCTGAACTTCAACAAAATGGCGGCCGGCGGAGACAATGTCTCCGCCGGCCGCCGACCTCTAGCGGCGGCGGCGGTGGCGGCGGCGGCGGCGGCGGCGGCGGTTTCAAAAACCGGAACCGAATTTTTCGGGACATTTCCCGGGACGCTACAAATCCGGGAATGAAGTCCAAGTCCCGGGAATGTCCCGGGAAATTCGGGACAGTTGGCAGCTATGAGTGTGTGTGTGTCAGGTAGGTAAGTCAGTGTGTGTGTGTGTGTGTGTGTGTGTGTCAGGTAGGTAAGTCAGTGTGTGTGTGTGTGTGTGTCAGGTAGGTAGGTCAGTGTGTGTGTCAGGTAGGTAAGTCAGTGTGTGTGTGTGTGTGTGTGTGTCAGGTAGGTAGGTCAGTGTGTGTGTCAGGTAGGTAAGTCAGTGTGTGTGTGTGTGTGTGTGTCAGGTAGGTAAGTCAGTGTGTGTGTGTCAGGTAGGTAGTTTGCTTACCCTATAGCGCTGCCGTCTTTGTCTTTGCCGCATAAAGGTGTACTTCTCCTCTCGGCTACATATCCAAGCTAGAAGTTTTCTTTTCTTTTCTGCTGTGTTTCTCATTGCCGCTCGCAACCTTCTCTCATACAGTGCGGTATGTTTTTTAAATATGAAGAACCAAAAGGCAACTAGAGAAAAGATGAGCTGCTGGATGATCTCCATTGTTGTTGATTCTCAGGTTTCCTGTCGCACAAATATGACATCACACTAGCATTTTTTCTAAACCCTGTATGGCCCCCTTGTGGTCCCACTTGCAGTGGAAACGCTCACCATAATAGACCGGACCATTCGAGGCCATTCAAACTGTACCGAACCAAACCGATCCGCTCAGTGGAAACGAGGCATTAGTGTTCCTTTTGTGATTACATCATTTCAGATGCACAAGCACAGCCTTTAAATATTTGTATGAGAGTATTATGCCGCGTACACACGGTCGGACTTTACGGCACACTTTTCAACGTACTTTACGACGGACTTTCTGAACGAACGGACTTGCCTACACACAATCCACCAAAGTCTGTCGAATTCGTACGTGATGACGTACGATGGGACTAAAACAAGGAAGTTCATAGCCAGTAGCCAATAGCTGCCCTAGCGTGGCTTTTTGTCCGTCGAACTAGCATACAGACGGCAGACTTTTCGACCGGACTCGATTTCGACGGATTAATTTAAAACATGTTTCAAATCTAAGTCCGTCCAACTCTTGAGCAAACAAAGTCCGCTGGAGCCCACACACGATCGAATTGTCCGACGAAATCCAGTCCGCCGGGCAAAGTCTGCCGTAAAGTCCGCTCGTGTGTACGCGGCATTAGGGTAGACTTGCAGGTTTGTTTGTTTTACAGCAAACCTTATAACCTTATACAGAAGGTCTTCCAATGACAGCACTGCATTACATTTTTCTTGTCTTCATAAAAATCGCAGAACTTAATGAAAATGTTTGCAGCAGTAAGTAACCCATTATGGGGTACTTGTAATTACTGTTAAAATGAACTAAAAAGCAAAGCCAAGAGGAAGAAACATCCCAGAGCAATAATGTGAAACCATAAACATCTGTGCAGCAGATAATCTTCCCATTTAACCTTCACAGTGGCATCACCGTCACATTTAACGCCTGTCACCATTAAAACAAATAGCAGCGCAATCTTCAGCAAGTTGTATATTCTCAATATTTTTCTCTGAGAGCTAATTATTTTCCATCAGCAGCTTCACCTCGCATGGTGGTACATCACAGATATGCATTGCAATTTTCATGTCAATTGAAACCCAATGAAATGTACAGCCTTAAACAACACAATGCTGCAGGTCAATTTGTCGACAACACTTGAGCGAGTTTAATTTTAGTGCTACGTTGAGAGCCTGCAATTCTTTTTCTTGCGTGCTAGATGAATAACTTTGTCTCAGATGCACTCACATCTACTATTTCCACAATAAAACAATAATTAATGTATTGTGAATATATGGCATTCCTAAAGGTACAGAATTGTAGAAAAAAAAGTGTTAAAACACAATAGGGTTGATTTACTAAAACTGGGGAGTGCAAAATCTGGTGCAGCTTTGCATAGAAACCAATCAGCTTCCAGGTTTTTAGTCAAAGCTTAACAAGTTACCGACCACCCAGCGCATATATACTGCGGCAGGGTGGCCGCTCTTCACCAGATCACTTACCTAGTACGTGATCTGACACTTTCGCGCACCGCCGGCGACCCACTCCCTCTGTGCTAATACACAACGGGATCCCAGCAGCGGGTACCTCAGACTCGATGTCCACCAGCACCCACCGATTGTACAGGGCACAGGCAGAATGACACTCTGCCCTACGTAAACAAGGCAGATTGTCGTTCTGTCAGAAGGGAAGGCACAGATCCTGTGTTTCTGCTAGGCAGTAACACGGATCTTTGCATTCCCCTAGTCAAAGCACCTCCCCCACCATGAGTAAGCGCAACCTAGGCACACATTTAACCCTTTGATAACCCCTGATGTTAACCCCTTCCCTGCCCGTGTCATTAGTACAGTGACAGTGCATATTTTTTTTAGCACTGAACACTGTATTAGTGTCACTGGTCCCCTAAAAGTGTCAAAAGTGTCAGTTAGGTGTCCGATTTGTCTGCCACAATATTGCAGTCCTGCTATAAGTCACCAATCGCCACCATTACTAGTAAAAAAATAGCCTGGTCATGAAGGGGGGTAAATCTTCCAGAGGTCAAGTGGTTAATTCTGTTATGTTAAATTCAGGCTGATGATGTAAGGAGTTAAGATTTTTTTGTTTAGGCACTGCTTTCTCTGTGCATGCGTCCCCTGTGTGAGGGTATACAGTATATACAGGGGAAGAAAGAACCAGTGCTGTGATGAGAATTGTCCTGCTGGAGATCTACCCTTCAGCAGGACAGAATCCTGGGTTCCAGGTGTATGGACTAATAATGGAAAAGGACTTTGCTTAAAATTGGGTATGGGCAGGACTACAGTAGGGGGCAGAAAGCAAACAATTGTAAGAGAGTCAAACGTATTGTACAGCCAGGAGATACTATGTTGCCGTTGATACTGTTATATAATGTAAACTACCTCAAAATAGTAAGTAGTGCTAAATAGTAGTTAAATCTTGGGAAAGAAGGATTGTCTGGTCTAAATGTCTTATGGAGTAAATGAAGTGTATTACTATGGCCAGGCCCGGATTTATCATTGGGCTTGTCTGGGCTCAAGCCCATGGGCCCCGCCTAATAGGGGGCAAACTCCCGCCCGCTAGCCAGCCTGTTTCGCCGGCACCGCTGCTTATTATTTAACAGGGCCGAATCGGGCTTGTGTACTCTCACTTCCTGGTAGCGGTGGAACGCAAGATAGGGCCTCTCATGTCTTGCATAATTTCCGGCACCCTGCATCCGCTGACAAGTGACGTGGCAGGTGATACCCTGCATCCGCTGACAAGTGACGTGGCAACTGACAATCCGCATCCGAAGGCATGTGACGTTGGCAAGTGACACGCTCAGGCTCCGACTGATTCTGCTTATGGTGAGTTGAACTATTTTATATAACAATGTAATAATAGAAATATTGCACTTCAATCATTTTTTTTTTTTGCGATACAGCACTGTGTTGATTTAACTGACAATTGCGCAGTTGTGTGATGCTGTACCCAAACACTCGGCTACTCTCGGCTCCGCTCGGGACTGTGAGAGGACCCGAGAGCTGCCGAGATACACAGGACTCTGTATCTCGGCGGCGTCATTTTTAAACTTCAAGACTGTAATGACAAGGCTGCAAATGACAAGGCTGCAAATGACAAGGCTGCAAATGACACTGGGGCAAGGCTGCAAATGACAAGGCTACACTGACAAGGCTGCAATGACACTGGACAAGGCTACAGATGGATGGACAATGCTGCAGATGGACACTGATAAGGCTGCATTGATGGGCATTTAAATGTAACTTTTTTCCTTAACCTTCCCTCCTAAAAGTTTTTTTCCTTAAAATTCCCTCCTAAACTTGGGGTGCGTGTTATATGCTGGCGCGTGTTATACGCCGATAAATACGGTAATGTATAGAAGGTAGGGCCCAAAAGTGACTCAAGCCCAGGGGCCCCACCACCCTAAGTCCTGCCCTGACTATGGCTCTATTCCTGGTGTATTCAGAAGAACTCAGAGTTGAGAGCAAGCTTTGTTTAAACCTCTAAGTCAGGGATGTCAAGTCCCATCATGCCTCTGCTTATGGGAGTGATGCTTGTAACTGCCAGCCTTGCAATGCTTCATGGGACTTGTAGTTTGACACCCCTGCTCTAGATGAAGGAGAAGAGTGAACATTCAGTACAAGTGTAATCCAGTTAACCCTGGAGGTTATGTATTACAAACAAACATTCTGGTCAACCTCTACGTTCAGGGAGCAATGGTATGTTACACGAAGGAGAAGCAGCCAGCTAGCAGTGGAAGCAGAGACTGTGGCAGGTGACAGGGGACTTGGTAGTGATGGAACAGTTAGTATTTCATCTTCCTCACTTAGTGATAGGGTCTCTTTATTGAAGCCTGCAGGCTTCAATAAAGCCCATGGACCGAGCCTGTGGTCACAGTGTACAAAGATTTGCAAAGAGAAGTATGTTAGGGCAGATAGGGACAGACCTAGCCACCAGCTGAGGAGGAAATGCAGTCCTTCTGTGAGTGTGTGGGGCTCTAGTGTAAAGTGGCCTCTGGCCTGGAACTGTCTATGCCCACACAAAGTAAGAAACTTAGGTGTACAATTTATTTGGCTTGTGGTTCCCAGTGGTTCCTAGGATAAGGTGACCAGATGTCCCCAGTTTCCAGGGACAGTCCCCGATTTGAGCAGACTGTCCCTGGAGGAGGTCTGTCCCCACTTTTGTCCGCAAATTGCAGGGTCGACCCTGGGTGGGTACACTGCTAGCTGGAGCTGGTGCCCAGGATCGGCCCTACCATGGGACTGTCTCAGTGGGGGGAGGGCGAGCGCCGCCGGATAATACAGAGAGGGGATCTCTCCCTTACCTGGCTGTCAGATGAAGACCTGCCTCCTGGCCCAGCTCCCATGATAGGCAGCACACCAGTGACATCTATCACAGGAATCAGGACTTTGTATGAGGACAGCAGTGGCGCGGGGTAAACAGGAGATTCCTGCTCTGGGTAATCCAGCTCCTCTCCTCGCTGATCACAGGTAAGGCAGAGCTGCTGGGCACTAAACAGACTGGGCACTGAACAGGCTGGGCACCAAACAGGCTGGGCACTGAAAAGGCAGAGCTGCTGGGCACCAAACAGGCTGGGCAAGAACAGGCTGGGCACTGAACAGGCTGAGCTGCTGGGCAGTGAACAGGCTGAGCTGTTGGGCACTGAACAGGCTGGGCCGCTTGGCACTGAACAGGCTGGGTTGCTGGGTACTAAACAGGCTGGGCACTGAACAGGCTGGGCTGCTAGACACTGAACAGGCTTGGCTGCTGGTCACTGAACAGACAGAGCTGCTGGGCACTGAACAGGCTGGGCTGCTGGGCACAGAACAGGCTGAGCTGCTGGGCAGTGAACAGCCTGAGCTGTTGGGCACTGAACAGGCTGGGCCGCTTGGCACTGAACAGGCTGGGCTGCTGGGTACTAAACAGGCTGGGCACTGAACAGGCTTGGCTGCTGGACACTGAACAGGCTTGGCTGCTGGTCACTGAACAGACAGAGCTGCTGGGCACTGAACAGACAGAGCTGCTGGGCACTGAACAGGCTGGGCTGCTGGGCACTAAACAGGCTGGGCACTGAACAGGCTTGGCACTGAACAGGCAGAGCTGCTGGACACCAAACAGGCTGGGCTGCTGGGCACTAAACAGGATAGGCACTGAACAGGCTGGACTGCTGGGCACTGAACAGGCTGGGCTGCTGGGCACTGAACAGGCTGGGCTGCTTGGCACTGAACAGGCTGGGCTGCTGGGCACTGAGCAGGCTGGACACTGAACAGGCTGGGCACTGATCAGGCACAGCTGCTGGGCACTGAACGGGCTGGGCTGCTGGGCACTGAACAGGCTGGGCACCAAACAGGCAGAGCTGCTGGGAACTGAACAGGCTGGGCTGCTGGGCACTGAACAGGCTGGGCACTGAACAGGCTGGGCTGAGGGACACTGAACAGGCTGAGCTGCTGGGCACTGAACAGGCTGGGCTGCTGGAAACTGAACAGGCTGGGCTTCTAGGCACTGAACAGGCTGGGCACTGAACAGGCTGGGCTACTGGGCACTGAACAGGCTGGGCTACTGGGCACTGAAAAGGCTGGGCTGCTGGGCACTAAACAGGCTGGGCTGCTGGGCACTGTAAAGGCTGGGCTGCTGGGCACTGAACAGACTGGGCTGCTGGGCACTGAACAGGCTGCATTGGTGGGCACTAAACAGGCTGCATTGATGGGCACTGAACAAGCTGGACTGCTGGACACTGAACAGGCTGGGCTGCTGGACACTGAACAGGCTGAGCTGCTGGGCACTGAACAGGCTTGGCTGCTGGACACTGAACAGGCTTGGCTGCTGGTCACTGAACAGACAGAGCTGCTGGGTACTGAACAGACAGAGCTGCTGGGCACTGAACAGGCTGGGCTGCTGGGCACTAAACAGGCTGGGCACTGAACAGGCTTGGCACTGAACAGGCAGAGCTGCTGGACACTGAACAGGCTGGGCTGCTGGGCACTAAACAGGATAGGCACTGAACAGGCTGGACTGCTGGGCACTGAACAGGCTGGGCTGCTGGGCACTGAACAGGCTGGGCTGCTGGGCACTGAACAGGCTGGGCTGCTTGGCACTGAACAGGCTGGGCTGCTGGGCACTGAGCAGGCTGGACACTGAACAGGCTGGGCACTGATCAGGCACAGCTGCTGGGCACTGAACGGGCTGGGCTGCTGGGCACTGAATAGGCTGGGCACCAAACAGGCAGAGCTGCTGGGCACTGAACAGGCTGGGCACTGAACAGGCTGGGCTGATGGACACTGAACAGGCTGAGCTGCTGGGCACTGAACAGGCTGGGCTGCTGGAAACTGAACAGGCTGGGCTTCTAGGCACTGAACAGGCTGGGCACTGAACAGGCTGGGCTACTGGGCACTGAACAGGCTGGGCTACTGGGCACTGAAAAGGCTGGGCTGCTGGGCACTAAACAGGCTGGGCTGCTGGGCACTGTAAAGGCTGGGCTGCTGGGCACTGAACAGACTGGGCTGCTGGGCACTGAACAGGCTGCATTGGTGGGCACTAAACAGGCTGCATTGATGGGCACTGAACAAGCTGGACTGCTGGACACTGAACAGGCTGGGCTGCTGGACACTGAACAGGCTGAGCTGCTGGGCACTAAACAGGCTGGGCTGCTGGGCACTGAACAGGCTGGGCACTGAACAGGCTGGGCACTGAACAGGCTGGGCAGTGAACGGGCTGAGCTGCTGGGCACTGAACAGGCTGAGCTGTTGGGCACTAAACGGGCTGGGCCGCTTGACACTGAACAGGCTGGGCTGCTGGGCACTTAACAGGCTGGGCACTGAACAGGCTTGGCTGCTGGGCACTGAACAGGCTGAGCTGCTGGGCACTGAACAGGCTGGGCTGCTGGAAACTGAACAGGCTGGGCTACTGGGCACTGAACAGGTTGGGCTGCTGGGCACTGAACAGGCTGGGCTTCTGGGCACTGAACAGGCTGGGCACTGAACAGGCTGGGCTACTGGGCACTGAACAGGCTGGGCTGCTGGGCACTAAACAGGCTGTGCTGCTGGGCACTCTAAAAGCTGGGCTGCTGTGCACTGAACAGACTGGGCTGCTGGGCACTGAACAGGCTGCATTGGTGGGCACTAAACAGGCTGCATTGATGGGCACTGAACAAGCTGGACTGCTGGGCATTGAATAGGCTGGGCTGCTGGGCACTGAACAGGCTGGGCTGCTGGGCACTGAACAGGCTGGGCTGCTGGGCACTGAACAGGCAGAGCTGCTGGGCACTGAACAGGCTGGGCTGCTGGGCAGTGAACAGGCTGGGCAGTGAACAGGCTGGGCTGCTGGGCAGTGAACAGGCTGGGCTGCTGGGCAGTGAACAGGCTGAGCTGCTGGGCACTGAACAGGCAGAGCTGCTGGACACTGAACAGGCTGGGCTGCTGGGCACTAAACAGGATAAGCACTGAACAGGCTGGGCTGCTGGGCACTGAACAGGCTGGGCTGCTGGGCACTGAACAGGCTGCATTGGTGGGCACTAAACAGGCTGCATTGATGGGCACTGAACAAGCTGGACTGCTGGGCATTGAACAGGCTGGGCTGCCTGGCACTGAACAGGCTGAGCTGCTTGGCACTGAACAGGCTGGGCTGCTGGGAACTGAGCAGGCAGGGCTGCTGGGCATTGAACAGGTTGGGCTGCTGGTCAGTGAATAGGCAGAACTGCTGGGCACTGAACAGGCTGGGCTGCTGGGCACTGAACAGGCTGGGCTGCTGGGCTCTGAAAAGGCTGGGCTGCTGGGCTCTGAACAGGCTGGGCTGCTGGGCTCTGAACAGGCTGGACTGCTGGGCACCAAACAAGCTGGGCTGCTGGGTACCGAACAGATAGAGCTGCTGGGCACTAAACAGGCTGGGCTGCTGGACACTAAACCGGCTGGGCACTGAACAGGCTTGGCTGCTGGGCACTGAACAGGCTGGGCTGCTGGGCACTGAACAGGCTGGACACTGAACAGACAGGACACTGAACAGGCTGAGCACTGAACAGGCTGAGCTGCTGGGCACTGAACAGGCTTGGCTGCTGGACTTTGAACAGGCTGGGCTGCTGGGTGCTGAACAGGCAGAGCTGCTAGGCACTGAACGGGCTGGGCTGCTGGGCACTAAACAGGCTGGGCTCTGAACAGGCTTGGCTGCTGGGCACTGAACTGGCTGGGTTGCTAAACACTGAACAGGCTGGGCACTGAATAGGCTGGGCTGCTGGGCACTGAACAGGCTGGTCTGCTTGGCACTGAACAGGCTGCGCTGCTGGGCACTGAACAGGCTGGTCTCTGAACAGGCTGGGCTGCTGGGCACTGAACAGGCTGGTCTCTGAACAGGCTGGGCTGCTGGGCACTGAACATCTGGAACAGAGAATGTACAAGAACATCATCCAGGCAGTGTAAGTGTAGGTGTGAAAAAATAGACTCTGTTCCACCTTTCCAGTATTTCGTCAACCCCCCCCCCCCGTTAGAAGACTTGCTCTGTGGAAGGACTAGACAAACATTTGTGTTGAAAAAAGAGGTAATGGCTTTATTATGGAGATATATATTAGTTATTAAACAGCATTTGCTCTGGGAAACATTAGGACAGGCTTGCTTTAATAAGGTCAAAAGCAAAGTGACCTAATCTATGGAAACCAATCAGAAGTAACCTCTGACTTTAGTAATATGAAATTTGACAGTTTGCTATTGATTTCGACACTTTAGGGTTGCTCTTTGTATGGCCCTATTAAATAAACCCACTAATGTGCTATAAAGAATGTGTTTTATTTTAAAGAGGTTTGCACTGGTCATACAGCTATCTAAACTTTAACAGACAAGTTTTTTTTATCTTAGATCCCTTTCACACTGAGGTGCTTTTCAGGCGCTTTCACGCTAAAAAAAAGCGCCTGGAAATCTCACAAAAACCTATTTCCATTCAAAGCAATTAATGCTTTCACACTGGGGCATTGAAATGAAATGAATGGAAAGCTCTTCAAAAGCGCCTGAAAAGCTCTTCAAAAGTGCCTGAAAAGCTCTTCAAAAGCGGATGGGCACTGAACAGGCTGGGCTGATTGGCACTGAATAGGCTGGGCACCGAACAGGCAGAGCTGCTGGGCACTGAACAAGCTGGGCTCTTCAAAAGTGCCTGAAAAGCTCTTCAAAAGCGCCTGAAAAGCTCTTCAAAAGCGATCAGTGTTTTACTGGCAGTTTAGAAGCGCCTCAGTGTGAAAGGGGCCTTAAAAGAGTTTTTTTTAAAGTCTATTGCAAAATACAGTACAATTATAAGGCCTCATGCCAACGGGCATTTTAAAAAATGAGCTGTAAAGCTAGTATCGACACCAGGAACAAAAGGGGAGTTAAAAAAACAATTTTATCAGCGTTTTGCATTGGCGTTAATGCACGTTTAGCTGCACTAGCTTTCAGCCGCGTTTCTCTGTCTCTATTCAAAATCAATAGTTCCCTATGGGAACCCATTGATTTGAATAAAAGTCGCGCCAGAAGTTAAATCAAGATGATCCGACTTGCGGTGTGACTTGTGTGCTGAGAATCTTGAAGGGGAACCCTAACAAAATTTCTACAGATGCTATAGATGCTGTAAAAGGGACCAGGCTTTGGACTCTGAAACAAGTGAAGTTACATCCATCTCAAAGCTGCTTAAAGCTTTGCAAAAGCTTGCTGTTCACACTGCTATCATACAAACTGAACCCCTAGCCCTCAGGCCTAGTACATACTATTCGTTTTTTTTCATTCAACCCAGCAGGCTGAATGAAAAAATTGAAGAGTTCGGAAGCAGACGCTGTATTAACTATGCGATGTTAGTACATCAATCTCCCCCCGCTGAGCTATTAAGTTCTGACAAGGGGACACCCCTTGGATTTCCATGGGCTAACTTTTGCTTTTAAAGGGAAACTCCAAACTCGACTCTATTCTCCAAAGCCTGTGAGCTGCCTTCACCAATCCAAACCACATCCTTTTTCAGAGCATACAACAGGGCCAGCTTGGAAAGGGGCAAGAAGAGCAATCGCCCAACCCCCACCTGAACCATACAAGGCCACATGCGCTCAACATAGCTGGCTACCTTTGGGGCATGTTGGGCTCAGCCCAATACCAACCACAAAGCACCTTAAGCCCACTAGTTTAAAGGAGCTTTCCACATTCCGTAAAGCTCCCTGTCTGCAGCCCCCTACAACCCTAGCCTAGGGTTGTGTGGAAGAGACCCTTGTCCCCCTCAATATGGTTGACTTTTGGGGTGCCCGAGCCCCCCCTGCCCCCACTTTCATGGGCTGGCTTGCTGTGTTTGGCTAGGGGTTTGTTAGTGTGTGGGAGGGGCACAATATTTTTTTGAGTTTGGGGAGATATTTTTCATGTGGGGGTTCTCATTTTAAGCCTTAACAGACCCAAATTGCCTTGTATGTATTGGGGGGCAGGCTATTCTTTGTTTTAGGTTAAAATCTTGCAGCTTCATTGTAGATTTGTAAGTTTTCTCTAAAGCCGTACATCTTTGAAGCAGCATTTTGAATACATGCTACAGATGCACCACTTTACAGGCAGAGTAAGCCCCCCCAAGTTACTAGCTTTTAAGCAAGTTTGCATTTTTAAAGGCACTTCTCCTTGTTTTGTTTTTGGGTTTGTCCAAATTGGTGACATTGATATATGTCCCTCAGGATGGGACCTGAGCCCCCATACCAGTTTTAAGGCCGTATAACTAAAGAATAAGCCAGCCAAGTGGGGACTCGCAAAATTAACAAGTCAGTTCCCATAGACTGCAATGGTATTTGTTGTATAACTTTTGCGTGTTTCCTGGACTGTGCATGTGTTTTCAATTGCTTCATTAGCACACAAACCTATGTTATATAGAGTTTGCAGATAACATTCTTCACCTTGCCCTGAAAAGAGGCAAGTGTGTGTGTGTGTGTGTGTGCGTGTGCGTGTGCGTGTGCGTGTGTGTGTGTGTGTGTGTGTGCGTGTGTGTGTGTGCGTGTGTGTATGTGTATTTTGTCTGTTATGTCTTTGCAAAACAGATGAGTTTTAGAGCAAGTTTTTATTTTATTTATTTTTGGGGGGGGGATATTTTGCCCTGAAATATTTTTGATGTTGTCAATGTGTGTCGTTTTGTAGGTTGTTAGTTTCACTTTGATTTAATTGTCAGTGCTGCATTATTTTGCAAAATCTTCCTCAAGATGTTGTGACTAATAAATGTTTAAATCCTTAAGAGACTGTCCGTTTGTGGGTGCAGTCCTTTTAACTCCTGTTAATTTCCTCTGCAAATTGGTTAGACCTCAAAACCATATTCTGTTAGTGTCTCAAATTAACATACATGTGTTTTTTGCTTTCCTTGCTCTTTTCCAAGTCCTGTTTTGTTGACCAATAAGATTTGTAGCAATTTTTTATGTTTTATGTGTTTTGTTAATTTTCATGCAACAGATTTCCCAGCTGAAGCTTAACTAGGCTGATTGGCATGGCAAAACAAAAAAAGGTGTGATTTGTCTAAAATCTACTTTCCTGGTGCCTTCATTGCAGCATATGCATGGATTGTGTGTATGCTGCCATGGATGGGCACCAGAAAAGTAAAATTACAGAGAGTTAAGTATTTCATTTTCCATTTTAGCATAGTGGTTCTCAGCCTCAGTCCTCAAGTACCCCCAACAGGACATGTTTTGGGAATTGGGGGTTACTTGAGGACAGGGTTGAGAAGCACTGATTTAGAACACTGGACTAAAAACTAGCTCAAGACAATCCTATTCTAATTGTGAGCATTTGAGGGAAACCAAGTGAGTGTTAGAACCCCTGCTTGTCTTTTTTAGGTTGGGCTTTGTGTCCCTTTTCTGAAAATTGGCTTCACTTCCTGTCACATAGCCAAACAGGAAGTGAGGGTAAAACCCTATCAATGTCTTTCCTTGGGGACACAAAGGACAATCTAACTAGTGCCCCCATTAGGCAAATTGCACTCTAGCACTTTGTTGTGTACACCCCAAATTATTAGGTATTTTGGGGTTTATTAAAGGCAAATCCACTCTGCAATACAAGTGTAGTTGTTGTAAATCGGAGGGGAAGCACTGGTGATTTTATCATCCAATCATGTAGAAGCAGAAATGCTGTTTTTTTTATTTTCCTTGCATGTCCCCCTCAGATCCCCAGCAACTGCACTCCTGAGTGCACTTGTAGTGCAAAGTAGATTTGCCTTTAGTAAGTAAACCCCAAAGTCCAAGATACCTACTAATTTGTGGTGTACACAGCAAAATGCTAGAGTGCAATTTACCTAATGGGAAAACTATTTAGATTGACCTGTGTGTCCCCAATGAAAGACATTGGTAGGGTTTTATTCTAACTTCCTGTTTGGCTATGTGACAGGAAATGAATAAATTTGAAGGAGAAACTGGCAAAATTTGGGAGGTGTCTGCGCCCTATCAGGGGGCAGACACCCCCAAAAACTGACAAGACTTCTAATCCCTCTGCAAAAATAAGAAAGGATTTTATTTAGTTTAACTTTGCAAAGACACATTCCTAAGTTCAGTTGTGATGTATGTCAATGGCCCATTTAGACCTTGTTTAGAAAAAAACAGTTGCCTTTCACTAGAAACATTTGTTATTCCAGTCCTGGAAATCTGCATCTGCTTTATAATTAATTTCCCAAAAAATTGGGTTCCTGCAGCTAGATGCACGACCGCTGTGTATGTGAGATGTGCAACTGCTGCATGTGCGGAGGTATGTCCCCGTGGCGCATATCTGGTTCCCGGAAGCGGTGGCCAGCACACAGGAATGACATCACGCCCCTCTAGGAAGTTGCTTGTACTGTTGCTAATTTCTTCCCACCACCATGCCCCGCTCACTGTTCTCTGAGTAAGAGATGATCCTTATTTGCAAATTAAGATAATTTTCTTATTTTTTTTTTTACATGGGGTGGTGTTTGTGTGGGAGGAAACCCGCACAGGGAGAACATACAAACTCCATGCAGATGGTGTCACAGGCAGGTTTCGAACCAGCAACCCTTTTTGTTGCCAGGTGAAAGTGTTAACCACTACACCATTGTGCTGCCCAAATATATCTATATATGTGTGTTCTTGTGTCCACCAGCAGAGAGAAGTTGGGTAGCTGCCACACTCCCAATTCTGGAGGCATAATAATGGTCTAGCACAGGGGTCTTCAAACTACGGCCCTCCAGTTGTTCAGGAACTACAATTCCCATCATGCCTAGTCATGTCTGTGAATGTCATGAGTTTTACAGTGCCTCATGGGATGTGTAGTTCCGCAACAGCTGGAGAGCCGTAGTTTGAACATTCCTGATGACTCTAGCATGTCTCGAAAAAAGGGGGTTTCTAATGTGCCATGTATAATGCCCAAGAAATATTGTTTGGAAAATACAAGTGGGTCATGGCACATCTACATTCCGAATTTGGCACTTAAGATGGTCATGCACTATGCAATCTGATTGGCCAATCTCTGTCCAACTCTATATTTCGTCAAAATAGGTAATAGGAAGACGCACTTGAACAATTAATTCAAATTATAGGAAATCAATCAGGCTCTTGCACTAAATCTAATTTATTTAAGATCTAACTGATTGCAGTGTATGGTCACCTATAAAGATCAAGATCTGAAAATATACATTTATTGGGTTTAGAAACACTTCTCTGTTCTTTGTAATGTATTGAAAGATTTGGGTAAAAAAAATAAAACAAAACATTTCAAAGATGTATTAGAAGTGATAGGAATGAGATTAGCATCAAAAGGGTTAATTAACTGAGAACACCTACTAATTGCCTAACAAGACACTTCCAATGAGATGAAATTAACCAATTGTATTGGGTGTGCTCTATTATCAGAGAGAAAACCACAGTTACCCTAGCACCAGTTGCAGTTTACATATTTATTATCGTTTTGCGCTTCAAATCGTTTTGTGCTTTGTGCCGGTTCTCACTTTCGGTTAATGACTTTTCCAGCGCACCAATTAATGTATGAACTGGTGCAGCACATTCTTCTTAGTAAATCAGCCCCATAGTGTATTAAAAATTGGATATTATCAATTATATTTTTATTTACTAGTACTAGGGTTGTCCAATACCACTTTTTTAAGACCGAGTACAAGTACCGATACTCGCCGATACTGATTACCGATACTTTTTTTTAATGTCATGTGACAGTGGCACGTGTGTCAGTAGTTTTTTGTTTTTACAATTTTATATTTTACAATTATTTATTTTTTTAATTATTTTTTACAATGTATTTTGTTATGTGTTTTTTTACAATGCGTTCTTTTTATAAAGGGGGGGGGGGGGGAGTGGACAGTGTAAGTGTGTTTTTTATTTTATTTTTTATTATTTTTTACAATTATTTTCTTTTTATTATTTATTGCAATTCTTTTTTTTTAATTATTATTATTAGCCCTGTTGGGGGGCTTTGGTAAGATATCAGGGGTCTTAACAGATTCAGTTATCACTGACTGTTCATTCGCAAAAGGAAAGAGCCAGATTTACTAGCTCCTATCTCCGCTCTTCATCATGAAAGATTGAGGGGGACATGGAGGAGAACGGAGGGGGACAGAAAGGAGGGGGACACGGAGGAGAATGGAGGGGGACAGAAAGGAGGGGGACACGGAGGAGAACGGAGGGGGACGGAAAGGAGGAGAAAGGAGGGAGACACAGAGGAGAATGGAGGGGGACAGAAAGGAGGAGAACGGAGGAGGACAGAATGGAGGGGGACACGGAGGAGAATGAAGGGGGACAGAATGAAGGGGGACATGAAGGAGAACGAAGGGGGACAGAACGGAGAACAGAGGGGTACAGAACGGAGGGGAACAGAGGGGGGCTGAAGGAGGATACATGGACAGTCAGCGGTGATTGGTGCAGCTTTGGGGGCAGTTACAAGCACTGATCACCGCTGTGTAGATTTCACTATAGCAGCTGAAAGCGGGGGGGGGGGGGAGAGAAGCGGAGAAACGGCTGTCAGGCTTTATTGAAATCTTTACAGGGTGATCGGTACTTTTAACTCCCCCTCCGCACCGATCACCCTGACTGTCCAGGTATCGGGTGAAGCATCGGAGCATTTGCCCGAGTACAATGCTCGGTATCGGTACCGATACCGATACTAGTATCGGTATCGGGACAACCCTAGCTAGTACCTTTTCTCTTTTGACTTCCAAAGCACTTCCGGTTGTGGCCACCTAGGCAAGTGACATAATTAGGATATCTCGTTGACTCCTGGGATATCAGCGTCCTTGATTCAGGAGTCTTCGGGCATCCTAACACTGCGGTATTCAAAGAACAGAAATGACGGCAACAACAACCTCTAAATAACAACAAAGGCTGCACAGTGTCATTATTGAACAGGTGTGAAACCAGAAGGGGCATGCTGGGTAGCCAGCTGCACAAAATCCCGGAAGTGAACAGGCGCTGACTTTGTTTGCCCACAGCCATGATGGCCGCCACCGGCTGAAGGAGGAAATAAACTTTACATTTGGCAAGTACAGATTATATGGACCTGTATGACATTATCCTAATTAGATGCAACGATTCATGCATAACGAGGATATTTTTATTAAAATTTAGGTTAGGAGACTGCAGCTCCTTTTTAAGCTTGAGTAACACTTCCATTATTAAAATTAAAAGGGTAACCACTTTTGTGGGAAAAAAATAGCAAATAAAAAAAAAAATATATATATATATATATATATATATATATATATATATTATTTTTTTAGATTAGATTTTATTTTTGAAAATTTGAATATAACATATTACAAACAGAGCAAATATTAAACAATAATAACAGAAAAAATAATAATAATTTTAAACAATAAGCAATACTATATATAATTGTGACTCAAGTCACATTGTAATTGAATGTTGTTAAAAATTACCTTTCCTCTTCAATCTGCAGCTCTTTAATTTTCTGTAAAATGCAATATGGTTACCTGGAAGTGTTCTGTATACAGAATGTGTACAGAACCCCCCCCCCCCCCTCGCCAGAAACATATTGTCCTGCTTGTGTGATTGGCTCACTGATTTTCCCAGAAGTCTGCGCTAAGATACAATTCAGATATCAGGCATCCCCTGCAACAAAAATTCAATTTTTGGTGAGATACTCCCAATAGGAAATCACGGCTAAAGGAATGCAGACCCTGCATTTTTCCTCATTAAAGCCCAGCAGGTGCAGCAGCTGATTGATAATTATCAAACCACTCCCATTAGATTTACTTACCACATGGATACAAACACACAGGGATTTCTTCAGAATAACAAAAGATAGGAATCTGCAACAAAGTTTGTTAAAATCCTTGCAAAGTACATATATCACCCAGAGGGGAATGTTTGTGGAGTTACTCTTTAAATGTTAAATTTCATTTTTATTGATAATTTGTTTAAAAGTGCTGGCTAACTGAAGTCATGCCAAAAGTATATCTTAAAAAAAAAAACGATATGCTGTGTTTAATATAAAACTGGCATCTATGCAGCCCCGGTTTGTAAGGACACACCAGCGAGGCGATGGCATCTCATAAATTATAGTTGGTGCTGTGAAGTTTGTGATAGCGTAACATACGTCAGTTGCAGTGATGGAGCATGGCACATTCTAATCAGCCTAGTGAAGCATCTTTTGATTTATTTCAGTCAAACTCCTTCCTGAACTGTACAGGAAGGTTTAGAAAAGCTTTTCCTCATCTTAACAGCATGGAAATTGTCCTTGAGGAAATGTCCAGCCCCTTTTTGTTTCGTGTTTCCAGCAACCATTATTTTCTGTTTAGCCATGATCCACAAATGAGATTTTTCTGACACTCTGAATTCAGTCAGTGTATTTTTTCGAGATTTGTAGACAGTAAGAAAATACAGCATGTCAAATTTTTGGCATTTTCATTATAATGCCTTTCAGATAAAACTCTTCTGAAAATGGGGGGAAAATATGTCATCTGTTCTGTCTCATAAGAAAACGGCACAAAGTTTTTATCTTGTGTTATTGTACATAAAAAAGAATTACCTTGGACTACAACCCCTGGCAAAAAGTATGGAATCACCGCTATTGTAAAATGTTCATTCAATTGTTTAATTGTGTAAAAAAAAAAAAAAACAATTACAGAAAAAGACATGCCTCCAAACTATTTTCAGTTAACATTCCAACCTTCTGGCTTTAAGAAACACTTAAAAAAAAGAAAAAAAGAAAGAAAACTTTTTTGCACATCAAGCAGAGGGAAAAATATGGAATCACTTAATTCTGAGGAAAATATTATGGAATCACCGTGTACTTTGCAGTTCAAAAACAAACACCTGCATCAGATTACATCCTGAAAAATGATGGCATAAGAAAAGTGTTCAAAATCTCAATATAAACTTGTGCATTTATTAAATATTTAATGACTGTCATCTGCCCCATACCTTTACCTGACATGCAACCCCATATTATCAATGATTGTGAACATTTGCATGTTTTCTTCAGGTGGTCATCTTCATACATGTCCTTGGAACGACACCAAACAAAAGTTCCAGCATCATCACCTTGTCCAATGCAGATTCATGATTCATCACTAAATATCACTTTCATCCAATCATCCACAGTCCATGATTGCTAGTCCACTGTAACCTCGTTTTTTTCTGTTTAGGTATTAATGATGGTTTTCATTTAGCTTTTTTGTATATAAATCCCATTTCCTTTAGTCGATGTCTTACAGTTCGGTCACAGACATTGACTCCAGTTTCTAACCATTTGTTCCTCATTTGTTTTGTTGTGCATTTTCTCTTTTTAAGGCATATTGCTTTAAGTTTTCTAACTTGATGCCTTGATGTCTTCCTTGGTCTACCAGTATGCCTTTAACAACCTTCCCATTTGATTTGTACAAAAACCATCATTAACACCTAAACAGAAAAAAACAAGGTTATAGCGTGGTTAAGATGTGTTAGAAAAGCAAATGAGGAGGCGCGAATCTAATACCTGTCACCTGATTGGCTGAAGGCACCAGCGCTATGATTGAACGTCTAGCAGAAGGAAGACAAGGCAAATGGAGGACAAAGGAGCCGCCGCCGTAACCCGCTGCTCATCCCACAGCTCGCCGCCTGACTTGCTGCCTGATCCCCTACCAAGAAGAGGTAAGTGCCGGGCAGTCAGTGGACGAGCGCGGGGGTCACAGTAGTGGCATTTGGCAGGTACAGTGGCTGCATTTAATGGGCACAGTGGCTGCATTTGATGGGCACAGTGGCTGCATTTGATGGGCACAGTGGCTGTATTTGATGTTTTTTTTCAGTATTTTTCAGAATTGTGCGCCCCCCCAAAAATGTTGAGCACCAGCCGCCACTGACATGCATTAAGAAACCTTCTGAGGCCTGGGGTGATTGTGAAATACAGGTAATCAATCTAACATAATGAGGTCATTATATCCAAGTTTTTTGATTTGACTCCCAGCATATCAAGGATAGTGGATAGCAGTCCCTTTAAGTGGCCCAGCAGTACATTCCTCTTTGGTCTCACAGGTCGTTTCTCCCTCCCTGCTGAAGATGGACAGTGCAAGGTGTTGAGCCTGGAAGAAGGACTTTGACTGCCACTGCCATTCTTGAACTATGTATTCCCTGAAAACTGGCTGGAGATGCAACCTGATTGGCTGGAGGAGTTAATCCCACCCACTATCCTGAGGTATCTGCACTCTAAACTGGGGACACTGAGCCCAGGGATAGGGCAGAGCCACAGGAAGAAGTTTACCAAGGAAAGGAAGCTTGTGTTGAACACCCAGAGCTGTGAGCTGCCTTTTGCCTGACTTCACTCAGAAGCTGCAGCTTATCTCAAATCTTTATTCACCCTAAACATGGAAGTGGCCATCCATGAATGCACTGCATCTGGGAGGACAGGGGTGGTGAGAGGTCTATTGACCACCCTGATTACTTGGCTATGGTTGCTATTATTGTTGTCTGCTCTGAAGATCTGTTGAAAGAGGATTGTAGTGTTTATATTTATCTTGGAATTATGAATACACTCCTCCTGTAAGTAGGAGCTCCTACAAGAAACCCAAAGGCCCCAACACTGGCAGACTTGTTAGCCCTCTGGCTAGTGGTTAGGTAGGGCATTTCTACATTAGGTAGACTACCTTCTTAGGTCCAGAAGGGGTTTTGCTGGAATGCTAAAAGTCCTTGGACACCCTCTGCTACCCCACCTTGCATTAAAAGTTGCCTAATGCCACTATGAACAGTACTCATTTTCTTTTTTGTCCTCTTTATATTTAATTGTCCCCTTTTCTTTTATTTCCTTTCATTTCTTCTTTATGTAGCATTTCCCCACCCCTTAGTATTACTCATCTCTAGGCAGAGATTACTCTTGGTTTTAACTAAGAGACTTGAAGCTTCTTATGCAGTTTCTTCTCTACAGTAAAGGCTGAGCAGCACACAAGAATGTTTGTGTGTCTTCTAAACAAAATGACACAAGCTCTTATTACCCACTGACCCTAGAAAGTATTGGCTGTGGGTCTAAGACCTGAATCATTAGGCTGGAGACCTGGGGCGTGTGCCTTAGGTCCACAGCCTAACAACACCTCTGGGGTCCAAGGTAGGACATCACTGGAAGTGGCAGGATGACCCAAACAAATCCAGCAGCTATTAAACAAATAGAACTACACAACTTTCTCTTAAAAGAAACCTCTTACTAACCACTTTACTACTGCTGTACATTTAACAGCGTTGTGGTGGACAATTATTTACCCAGTGCCATTCATAAAGAGCACTGGGTAAAGCACTGTCGGGAAGTCGTTCCACCAGTTATTGTCTGTGAACCAAGCCATCTTTTCGACAGCTCCCAAACACAGACACAGTGTAAAGAGGTGATCAGAGTGACTCTGTACCTTGGAATCGCTGTAATTGTTCATAGAGAGGACAATCACAGTGAGCACAGTGTAATGTTTACATCTGTAAACCCACCCTTTACTTTTAAAACAGAGGAAGGGGAAGAAACAAGAACCTTAGAAATAAATGACTCATTCATTCATTTACAAACACTATACAAATCACAGCAGAAGCTGCTGCAAATAAAGTTTAACCCTTTTCCTGCCCCTCCTCTCCTACCCTTCTGATCCCCAGCCGGCCGCTATGTGATCTGTATAATAATCCCATCCAGTGTTGGGTCACTTTGCACTGGGTATTGACAGACTGGGAAGGTGTTGATAATAGCACTGTAGCACAGCATCTGCCTGTGTGAAAGTAGCAGTTTAGAGCCCTGGGCATGCAGTTGAGGAGAGAACTTTCCTACGATCTCCAAGGTTGGTGAATTACTGCTGCATTTAGTGAGTAAGTTTAAGGGAGAGAGGGGGTATCTGTATTGAAGGGGGGGCAGGGTTGTGTTGTTGGAGTAGGCTGTAAGGACGATGTCTGTACTGGGAAGGTCTGTACTGGGGGGGTTGACTGGGGGGGGGGGCTGTACTGAATGGTTGGGCTGGGAAAAAGGATTAGGGCTGTGGGGACAGATCTGTACTTGGGAGGGTTGATGTTGGAGATCTGTTTTGTGGAGGATATGAGCTTGGTAAGACGGAAGGAGGAATTGTGGTTGTATTCTGTACATTGGTGTGTGCTTTATGCACTACTGACCTCTACACTCTCTGTTTTATGCACTCCTGACCACTGCACTCTCTACATCACATACTCCTCACCCCTGTACTCTCTGCATTATGCACTTCTGACCCCTTCACTTTTTGAATTATGCATTCCTGACCTCGGCACTCTCTACATTTGCACGCTCTGCATCATTTACTCATAGCCACTGTACTCTCTGCATTATGTATTCCTGACCCCTGGGCTCAATATTAACTATTGGGCTAGCACTCTATTGCCCCGTACACACGGTTGGACATTGATCGGACATTCCAACAACAAAATCCCAGGATTTTTTCCGACGGATGTTGACTTGTCTTGCATACACACGGTCACACAAAGTTGTCGGAAAATCCGATCATTCTGAACGCGGTGACGTAAAACACGTACATCGGGACTATAAACGGGGCAGTAGCCAATAGCTTTCATCTCTTTATTTATTCTGAGCATGCGTGGCACTTTGTGCGTCGGATTTGTGTACACACAATCGTAAATTCTGACAACGGATTTTGTTGTCGGAAAATTTTATAGCCTGCTCTCAAACTTTGTGTGCCGGAAAATCCGATGGAAAATGTGTGATGGAGCCTACACATGGTCGGAATTTCCGACAACAAGGTCCTATCGCACATTTTCCTTCGGAAAATCCGACCGTGTGTACGGGGCATAAGTGTTATGCGCTCCCAACTCTTGCACTCCCTACATTATGCACTCTTGACCCCTAAATTCTACATTATGTACTCTTGACAGATGCACTCTCTGCATTATGCACTCCTGGCCCTGCCCTGTCTGGCGATGTCTCTTCTTGCTGAGCTACCTGGGATGCTGGATAGCTGCCTAGACAATTCCTTAAACAATCATGCATTGAACATTCTTTCTCTTGAACTTTGAACCCTTTGCTCCTCCCAAAAATGTCCTTTTTTTATCCATGCCTTTGCACTTCCTGTTTTCCAGATTATTGTGCTCTCTCCAGCCATTATCTTGTTCTTGTCACTACTGCTGCCATCTTTATTTTCACTACCACTTGTTACCAACCTTTTGCTTGTTCCTTGACTATGCTTGTGCTTGATCCTAACCTATGACACTTGTTACTGACCTTTAGTTTGTTTACTGACTATGCTTCTGCTTGATCCCTACCTGCTACACCTGTTACTGAACCCCGGCTTGCTCATGTACTGGTGGGGCAATCCTGAGGACCGCAACCTGCTACTAACATGCTGCAAAACCCATCTCCACCATCAGGAGCTCTGGTGAATACTGGTTAGTGCTTAGACTCCACACCTCAGGTGAGCCCGTGCCATCCACAAGGGTGACCAGCTGCTGGAAGACCCTTTACTGTTATAGGTACTGGTCTCTGAGCCTGACCCCTGGCCGTGACACCTGCACTCCATGTGGTATGCTGTCCTGACCCCTGCACTCTCTGCATAACACACTCCTGACCCCTAAAATCTGTACATTACCCACTCCTGACCCCTGCACTCTGTGCAGTACACTTTCCTGACCCCTGCACTATGCACTCATAATCCCCTGTATTCTGTGTTCTACCTACTTCTGACCCATACATTCCATGTGCTATGCACTCCCTATGCTTACAGTCTCTGCATTATGCACTCCTGACCCCTGAACTCTCTGCATTATTGTCAGGGCTGGGCTCAGCCATCCTTCCTATGAGCTGGCTGTCCAGCTGTCGGGTAATTGCCAGCTCCTATATCTCCACAGTGACTCACCTGTTGATGATATTCTGCTTGTCAGTCTTGCCTACTTAAGCCCTCCAGCCCAGATGATCTCTGCCTTCGCCTTGGTCAACATCACAGAGACTATCTCCTGCGTTCCTGTTAAATAATGGCTTGTCTGACATTCCTTCTGGCTCCAAATCCTGCTTGCTGTTCCACTATGCTGATATCTGGCTTCCTGACTTTCTGGCTTGCCTGACTATCTGTTCCGGTTACCGAACTTTGGCTATGTTTTGACTATGTTTGTTCTATTTACTTTTATTATTAAACAAGTGTGATTTAACTGTACTTCTGTCTCGGTCTGATTCATGGTTTTTGACAATTATACATTTATGATCCCTAAACTCTGTGCATTATGCACTCATGATCCCTGAACTCTCTGTGTTATTCACTCCTAACCCTTGCACTCCATGTGTTATGCACTCCTGACCCCTGAACTCTCTGCATTATGCACTCATGACCTCTTAACTCTATGCATTATGCACTCTTGCCCCCCTGTACTCTCTGTGTTGTTCACTCCTGACCCTTGCACTCCATGTGTTATGCACCCCTGCATTCTCTACATTACACACTTGTGCCCCTATACTATGTGTCACATACTCCTGTTGGGTTTGGACTTTGTGAAACTTATCATCAGTCACAGCATAGGAGAGCTGGCACGATACTGCTTCAGTACTGTAATAAGTGTGCTCAATGTAATTTTTATTTATAATAATAACTGCAAATAGCACTCCGTAATGAACCAGCAGCTCCTATTTGTAGATTGCTGAGGTATTGCGAAAAGCTTTATTTTCCACCTGTAACCCAAATTTAAAATAACATAAAATAAAAAATATCTTCATGAATATCCTTCCAAAAATGCTACTTGCTTGGCTGTTATGCTGATTAAATGGTTTTAATACTTTGAGCCACTGACACAGAACAAGGATGCAGCCAATTAGGTCATCACCAATCAGGTATTGAAGCCACAATCAGCATGACAACCAAGCAACTAGAATTTTTTTAAGATAATTAACGGCAGCCTACTTATAGCTGTTAGTACAGTTCACCTTTAAGTTTTATTATTTCAGTTCACAAAATTTTTGACTATTCTGTAGCATTGTAAAGTGTATCTGCTGGAATCAACATTGCAGGAGAATCAAAATTTTCCGTTATCCCCCAGAAGCTAGCAAAATAATATTTGTAATACGAGAAGTTGAAGTCATGCATTTTTAATGAACAAACTCCAGTATATGCACAGAAGCTTCAAGAGAAGAGAATTCAGCCTGAGGATGAAAATGAGAAGCTTTTCTCAAAAAATGTCTCTCCTAATAAGGTGTACTCTCCATACCTGCTATGCTGTTTTTTTTCATAGAAATACTGATAGACAAACTGCAACACGTGTGGTGGCATTGTTGTAAAAAGCAATCTGTGCAATAAGTTACAATGCAAACAGACAAACATCAGCTTCCAAAGAAAAGCTGCTTTAATAATGATATTTAATGTAAACTTGTGTTAACTTTAAATAAAAAAAAAAAAAGCTGCCAGTAGGATTTTAAAAGCTTTAAATTTCCCTCCGAGATATTTAGGAGACCTGAAACCTTGACCGAACATGGCTACCGATCCCCTTTATAGAGATCACATGACTAGATAACATTATTTGGTCACTTGAGATCCCCAGACAGCAATTTTTTGACTCCCCACCCATAGAAAACTTGAGTATTAAACCTTCTTTATTCACAGGCTGCTTAACTCTTGGCACTTTCACCCCCTTCCTGCCCAGGCCAATTTTCAGCTTTCAGCGCTGTCACACTTTAGCCACTTGCCGACCGCTGCACGCCGATATACGTCCGCACAATGGCAGCGGTGGGCAAATGGGCGTACCTGTACGCCCCCTTCAATTGGCGGGACTAGCAGGCTTGCGCGTGCGCCCGCCGCATACAGCGTGGCTGTGCCTGCGGGACCCGCGGACTCGATGTCCGCCGGTGTCCCGCCGATCGTGTCACGGAGCCTCAGAACGGGGAAGTGCCTATGTAAACAAGGCATTTCCCTGTTCTACCTAGTGACATGACAGAGATCTACTGCTCTCTGTCATCAGGAGCAGTGATCGCTGTCATGTAAGTGGTAGCCCACCCCCCCACAGCTAGAATCACCCCCCAGGACACACTTAACAGCTTGATTGCCCCCTAGTGTTTGACCCCTTCCCTGCCAGTGTCATTTACACAGTAAGTGCATTTTTATAGCACTGATCGCTGTATAAACGACAATGGTCCCAAAATAGTGTCAAAGTGTCCGATGTGTCTGCCATAATGTCGCAGTCATAATAAAAATCACAAATCGCCGCCATTACTAATAAAAAAAAAATAATAAAAATGCTGTAAATCTATCCCCTATTTTGTAGACGCTATAACTTTTGCGCAAACCAATCAATATACGGTTATTGCGATTTTTTTTTACCAAAAATATGTAGTAGAATACATATCAACCTAAACTGAGGAATAAAATAGTTTTTTTATATATTTTTGGGGATATTTATTATAGCAAAAAGAAAAAAATATTGCTTTTTTTTTTTAAATTGACGCTCTTTTTTTGTTTATAGCCCAAAAATTAGAAACCACAGAGGTGATCAAATATATCCAAAAGCTCTATTTGTTGGAAACAAAGAATGTCAATTTTGTTTGGGTACAACGTCGCACAACCAGCGCAATTGTCAGTTAAAACGACGCAGTGCCGAATCGCAAAAAGTGCTCTGGTCAGGAAGGGGGTAAAATCTTCAGGGGCTGAAGTGGTTAAATGACAATTGCACGGTCATACAACACGGAAATTTTTATAATTTATTCATCGGCTCTTTACCCTAATAAGTGATGCGCTGTGTCCAAGGGAGTCTGGAGGCACACACGAGCAGTGCGATGTGAGGGACATCGTATAATGTCCAGTCAGGAAGGTAAAGCCACCCCTTGGCCGTCATTCTGCTGTAAACTGGAAGGTGTTAAGCAGAATACCTGGTCTGCTTCCATGTGTGAAAGTTTAAAGTTAATATGGCTACCTCAGCAAGAACCTGGAAGGCTGAAAACAACCAATCAAATTAACTTGGCATGCTTGATTCGTTTACCTGCCGAAGTAAAAACAATCTTCTGGCCCTTCAAATGGAACCAAAAGCTCTCGATATCTCGACTAGCTATATAAAGATACATTATTTTTATAGCTCACAGGCTTTGCTAAAACATGGAGCTCTGCTTCTTGAGCTGGGGAAAAAGGATCCAATGACTTTGAATACAGAGTATCCTTCTGGGTGATAAACTGCATACTCAAATCTACAAAAAATGTAATATCTGGGTCTTCAAGGAGTGTGTCCTGCACTGGGCTCACAGCAGCTGATTCCTACACCATCAATTTAACACATGTGTCTTCCTTTGTCTCCAGCCTCCTCCAATAGAGGCAATAAGGAGGCTGGATACAAATGTACGCATTTTTCATTGTTAGATTTGTACATAAACAAACTTATATTTTAAACCTTTCATTAGACAAACATTTAGTTAGCTGTATATTTGCTGCACAGAATGTCAGGCCATTAAAAATGAAATGTTTGACCAAAACAATATCTAACTTTGTCTAATAGCACCTTTGCATAAAAGCTGCAGCTCTGATATATCGGGATGAACCCTCCATTACTAGGCCCAGCTTGCATAAATATATTACAATAGCTTGTTTTCTATCACGCTGTTTGTGTAAGAACTCCAGTTTCATGTTTCAAAAAGACAACTTTTTCCTGGCAATATTATAATAAATGATAACAATACCCTGCCGTCACGGAGAGATGCCCATAAATCAAAAATATTCTTCTGCTTATACCACTACACTTACAAGGAAAAGAGGCACATCATTTCACAATCCACACATTCTGCTTTGGATTTCAAAAATAAAAATAAATAAAACAAAAGGACCAACAATCTCTATCATGGACCAGAAAGCATCAAAAACTATAAAACAAACTGGCTGCAGGTGGCATCTATCCTAACAGGGTGTGTGATGGGTCTGTTATATTTAAATTTTATTTATTATTACTCTCACATCATGGACCACACATCAAGTTATTATCAAAAACCTTAAAATATCATTTTTGTAGAAAAACTTCTTATGTATCCCATCCATCTTGGCTTTGTTAAATATTATGGCAGCTGTATTCCAAATAACAACCTCATCTTAATCTAAACTAATCCTATTCATTACAAATTTCCCCATTAACCTGGATTTCATTTCCAACAAAAGGTTGTCTAAACCAGTTTCAATATATCTTTATTATTAATAAAATTGTTAAACTCATATTAGAAATGAATACTCATTATTACTTAATTTTACTTAATTTCCCTTTTTTAAATGCACTGTTTCCACTATCAATGGATATTCAATTTGTGTAATACACGTTTAAATGTAACCTTCATTTTACCATGTTTGGAAAACAGATTTAAAATAATTGTGATCACATTGTTTATCATTAGATTCGTTAACCCGGCACATTTTGTTATAAATGTTTTGTCTAAAAACTGGAATTGGCATGGTGTCCTTCCAGTTTATCACTCTCATCTCAGCCACATTTCTTTCAGGAGAGCACAAAGGAGGGGGTCACATCTGCGTACATGACACACACAAACAAAAGAACTAAAGGTCCCAGCATTCACACACACATACACCAATATCTCTCTAAAATCGCTTACATTTTTCCCATTTATACACAACACATGCATATCATTCTCTCACTTTCTTTTAACTCTCATTAATATTTCCCTGCCTAAATTCTGCTTTCCTTATTTTGTTCAGATATCTTTTATATCTAGCTTCTATGATCAGACGGGCAGCCAGAGTGCTCATCCCATCTTCCCCCTCTGACAACATATAAAGTATTCTGTTTTACCTCTCATTTCTCTGTTTTGACTTTACTAGTTGTAGTGCCTGACCCCAAATTCATCCCACAACTTAACATAAAAATGTCCCTTTCTGTCTAGTGTTAAAGTCACCCCTGATCCATCCTGCTCACATAGATAGCTGTTTCTCTAGCTGTTTACTCTGCATGATTCTTAGTCACTGTGGACCTTGGTAACCCAGTTACCCATTGTGGATCCCTGTCCACTTTAACCATTAATCTAGGGGCTCAGTATAGGCAGAACCGCACCTTCGGTTCATATATAGCGCTCCTCTTGCGCTGGGCATTTTTGAGGGTCTCTTACCCTTCATTCCCTTACTTAATTTAATGCCCATAATGACTGGCCAGTCTTCTCTACGTGTGCCTATACCCTCTTGCCTCTAAACTACTTTATCTAGCAGATGTACTACATATACCTGTGAACAGCACTATTCCTCCCTTTCTTATCTATAACACTCCAATAGACAATAGACAGGGACAACATAACATATAACCACCAATCAATACAGTTCGATTAAGGGGAGTAAAATAGGTACCCTTTGTCCTGAAAATGCCTTACCGATCAAGGAAGTCTGATAACTCAAATGTAAGCAAAAGGCTTACCTCAGCCGGCTGATTATCAGAGATTCCTGGATTGTCTCAAGCTCCTCGTTTCGGATACTCAGGGACACCTGGAAACCCCTCCTGGCTGGCTCGCCATGCTGACTCGGTTAAATTATTGATAGGCAACTCCTATCCTCATATTGATTAGTGGTTCCAAATTAATAATAACTATTGCAGTAGGGAACAGACACAAAAGATACGCTCAGCATCTTTCCAAATAACTGTTCTGCTTTATTATGACGCAATTGAAGGTTTTTATACACATGATTACGTAGGTATCACATTAATATTACAATTGTAGGTTTATGGTAACAAGGGGCGTTACATAGGCAGGCTGATTATAATCAGGACTCGAAAGAATGTAAACATGTACTGAAAACAATCTTAGTGCTGTGTGCACAGTGAGGGCAGTGTGCAATACATACAAAATAGAATACAATTATATACAGAACTTACACATTTCCATTACACATCATTTATGCTGGAAGACTGAGAACATTAGGTGAGTGTAGAACATCAAAGACCCACCCCCTGAAGGGGCATCACCATGGCACCATACTGTCACAATGTGATGATGCAGAGAGTGGTGTGCTGAATCATAGAGGCCTGCCCATCATCAGAGAAGATCCTGTGTGTCCCATGACCAGCCTGAAGAAAAGATGGGAAAGAAGACATCTGGGAAAGAAAGGAAGACACTGCCATGGGGAAGATAACAAAAGGAAGAAGCTTAGAGTATAGACATCACCAAATGTTCGTACTTCAAAACTGTCTCATTTAAATGGGTTCAGTAAATGGTTTATGTTTGAGATAAAGTGCCTAGAGTATGGAAGGAATAGCACCCCTGTTGGGTGTTCGGTGTCTTGAGGACAACCTTTTAGACAACTCTCAGACAGCAATACAGACAGAAATAAAATTGCTTTTTATTGTCTGTTTTTCAGTTGCAGATTTTTCCTCATTTCCTGCCTCGTAAAATGTTGTCCCCAGAACAGGAAGTAAGGAAAAAACTTTCGAATAGAACCATGGATAGGAGTAATCCTTTCTCCACTCTATCAAAAAAGAAAATGTTTTAACAATTAAAAAACACTTTAAATACATTTACTGAAGGCAGCATTTATGAAAAAAGTATAAAACATTCAATTTCTTAAAGCCCAACTCCAAGCCCCCCAATTACCAACCTCCCCACCTGAGGTTCTTTTTTTTTCCCCAATGCCTGATTGCACTTTGAAGTTCTTTTCTGCACTAGTAATAGTGCCCTACTACACAGGCAATTTCTCAGTCAGTACCTATGGCCCTGTAAGAAAAAAAATTTTGATTGTAGAAAGTTTGGGTCAGTATTTAGGATTCTCACACATTCTAATGCACTGTGCATCCAATTCTACCCATTTCTCTAGTTTGATATAATGAAGTGTTAAAATATAGGAAGCACCCATAGAAAATACTTGCCATTATTGACAGTAAAATTGCAGCCTGTGAAATTTGCATTCGGCAGTAAAACTGAATATTGATGCTTTTTTTAATTAGACGATATATTTCTCTGCTACAATATTGAACATTCATAAAGGTAAAATACTGCCAGTGACTGACCAGAAAGATTTCTCAGATTTGGAGCAGACATCAGGGGCTTACCAATGTGGAAAAGTTCAAACCCTGTGCAGCTTTATTTATAAAAACGTAAAGAGTAAAGGATCAAGCCTGGAGTCGGCGGCGTATGATAATATCTTGCGAGAAAATTCATCTAATCACCAGAGTAATTCTTTATAGCTTTTGGCTTGTACATGTTCTTCGTGCCATTTTTCTAACCTTTAACTTGATAAGGTTCACAGTGGAAGGTATAATTACGATGTCCTT
Organism: Lithobates clamitans; assembly: GCA_037952925.1. NCBI lineage: Eukaryota > Metazoa > Chordata > Amphibia > Anura > Ranidae > Lithobates > Lithobates clamitans. The sequence goes on along the minus strand of JBBGZY010000371.1, from coordinate 518,091 downwards.
CACTAATTTCAAATGTAATATATTTGCCCTGCACTTTAAAGCTGTCATATTAGAATTCAGGAGGTTAGCACTCTAAACTCATTTGTATGCTGACTGCAATAAATAGCCTATCAGTTTGTGCATGAAATTACCTAACAATCCAGTGGAAGAAATAATACATTTGTTCTGACTGGGATCAGAGCCTCCTTGGAGCAATCGCCTGCCTAGAGTACTTATTGTAGCTCAGCTGTTGTATTACTGGAAAACACATTTTGTACATCATGTTTGCCACTTAATAGCAGAAGTTTGCAAGACCATGACATTTCTATCTCCAAAGTTCAATCGTATAGAACTCTAGTCTCCCATGGTGAAGTAAAGACATCTTTAATATCTTTCTTAGGCTCATCGTGTCAATGGTGCTAATGATTAATACGGAGAGAGGTCAGCCTGATTGGTATGTATAAGCTCCCCCTCTAACCTCATTCATCTCTTGCTTTCTTTTATTCATGTAGGGTGCATTCTAAGAAAAAAATATATTCATAAAAGACAACTAAATAATATATATTTCACCTGTTTTTATAAAATAGCTTTTATTCTCACCTAACTCTGCCGTCTGTAACCCATGTTCTTCCAGGAGTGACAGCTGGTGATCCAGCATTGCAGTGGGGACCTGCTATGCAGAGAGGACTCCATTGCTAGACAGCCAATGTGACATATCCTCTTTAACTAGGCAGTGATGTGGACACCTATAGAAGGACCTTATTTCTCTACAGTGTGGGAGATGGAAGACTTTGGACCCAGAATGTCACATGAAAGCAGATTTAGACAAGTGAAAGGGGATTTTGGATTAAGGTTTTTCTTCTTACTAATTCATCAAATAGTTTGGGAGGAAGAGTTGGGGAGGAAGGGGGGCCATAGGCTAGGGAGGTTTATTACAGGAATTCAACTTTTAAGTCCTTCTTCACAGTTATTTGCAATGTTTGCTTTAAAAAAATTTAAAATGTCCTATGACGTGCCAGACTCCAAGTCTTCTATCTAATGGACCAGGGTTTCTCAGCCTTCTTACCTTGTTGTCATGGTTTAGCCTGCAGGTTTCTGTTTGTGAATTCTTGCCTGCTAGCTCTATGATCCCATTCACATGTGCTGCTTGCTTCTCTGTTCAACTATTTTGCCTGCTCTGCTGTGGATTTACAACCTCTTCTCTTCTGTCACTTCCTGGGTCACCTTCCAGTCTGTTTTTCTACATATAGACATGCTCAGATCTGCCTGGGTTGCCTGAGTAACTACCTGGTTCTCTTAGTTCCTGTTTGCGTAGTGTTTCATGTATTTAATGTCTGACTCCCCATGTACTGACCCCAGCTTCCTCTTTTATTTGTGCTTGTCTGCCACCTGCCCTGTCCTCTTCTGTCTCATGCCATCTCTACTCTGCACACAAAGGTGGTCTCCGTATCATCAGCTGGCTGTACCTGTGGGGCCGTGACCTGGCTCCAGCTTACTGTAAGTCCATCCCCACCATTGGGGGCCCTGGTGAAGAGGCAGGCTAGGGCTTAGACTCTGCCCTAGGGCAGTGGTCATCAACCCTGTCCTCAGGGCCCACTAACAGGCCAGGTTTGCAAGATAACTGAAATACATCACAGGTGATATCATTTGCTGCTCAGTGATTGCAGTATTCTAGTCTGCATCTACCCAAGGTAATACATAAAACCTGGCCTGTTAGTGGGCCCTGAGGACAGGGTTGATGACCACTGCCCTAGGAAACCACAGGTTGGTCTTCTACAAAAGCTCACTACCACAGAAACCTGACACTTGGAGTATCTCTTGGTAAAATGTTTTAGATCTCAGGGAACCCCTGAAAAAATGTTCACATCTTCATGGAACATCAGTGTGATCAGCAAGCTGTTGATATAACAACAATTATTGTATAAATAGTATTAAATAAAAGAATAAATATTACAATTTACCCCTTTAATGTCAAACTTGGGCATGCGTTTTCTGCCCAAATGCTCAATTCTGGGTCAGACTTAAGATAAGCACACACAAAATTTCATCCTAAACTGAAACTTGATTATTTTGGTTCTTGCTCTTATACATAGTTACATAGTGGGTAAGGTTGAAAAAAGACACAAGTCCAATCAAGTCCAACTTGTGTGTGTGCACTTTTATGTCAATATTACATTGTGTGTCCCTGTATGTTTTGGTCATCTAGGTGCCTATGTAATAGTTTTTTGAAATGATCTATGCTACCTGCTAAAACCACTGCTTGTGGAAGAGAATTCCACATTCTTACCGCTGTTACCATAAAGAACCCTTTACGCAGTCTCCGGTTAAATCGCTTTTCCTCTAATTTTAGTGAATGTCCGCGAGTCTATTTAAATGCCCTTTCGCAGAAAAGTTTTATCCCTATTGTGGGGTCACCACACCAGTATTGTATTTGTACATTGAAATCAAAATACCTCTCAAGCGTCTCGTTTCCAGAGGAAATACGTTCAGTGCTTCCTCATAATTAGGATCCTCTAGTCCATTTATTAGCTTTGTTGCCCTTCTCTGTACTCGCCCCATTTCCAGCACATCCTTCCTGAGGACTGGAGCTCAGAACTGGACGGCATACTCCAGGTGCGACCGGACCAAAGTCTCGTGGAGTGGGAGCATTATGGTTTTATCCCTGGAGTTAATTCCATTTTTTAATGAATGTCAATATTCTATTGGCTTTGCTTGCAGCAGCTTGGCATTGCATGCCATTGCTGAGCCTGTCGTCTACTAGGTCCCCCAGGTCCTTTTCCATCCTAGAGTCCCCCAGAGGCTCTCCCCTAGTGAGTAGATTGCATTCATATTTTTGCCACCTAAATGCAATAGTTTACATTTTTCTACATTAAACCTCATTTGCCATGTAGTTGCCCACCCCATTCATGTGTTCAGATCTTCTTGCAAGGTTTCTACATCCTGTGGAGAAGCTATTGCCCTGCTTAGCTTAGTATCGTCCGCAAATACTGAGATTGAGCTGTTTAACCCATCCTCCAGATCATTTATGAATAAATTAAATAGTATTGGTCCCATGACAGAACCCTGAGGGACCCCACTTTCCACATTGGACCATTCTGAGTAATCCCCATTTATCACTACCCTCTGAACTCACCCTTGTAGCCAGTTTTCAATCCAGGTACTCACCCTTTGGTCCATGCCAACAGACCTTAGCTTGTATAGTAAAAGTTTGTGGCGTAATGTATCAAATGCCTTTGCAAAATCCAGATACACTACCTTTACCGGCCTTCCTTCATCTAGATGGCAGCTCACCTCCTCATAGAAGGTTAATAGATTTGTTTGGCAAGAACGATTTTTCATGAATCCATGCGGATTTCTGCTAATGATACTGTTTTCATTACTAAAATCTTGTATATAGTCCCTTATCATCCCTTCCAAGAGCTTGCATACTATTAATGTTAGGCTAACTGGCTACTGACTGGGATATATCTTGGTCCTTTTTTTAAAGATTGGTGCTACATTGGCTTTTCTCCAATCAGCTGGTACCATACCAGTCAGTAGACTGATCGTATAAATTAGGAACAATGATCTGGCAATTACTTCACTGAGGTCCTTAAGGACCCTTGGGTGCAAGCCATCTGGTCCCGGTGACTTATTTATGTTAAGTTTTTCAAGTCTGTTTCTGATTTTATCCTATGTTAACCATGGGGGTGCTTCCTGTGACGTGTCATGAGCATAAACATTGCAGTTTTGGTTACTGACGCCCCCCATTTCCCTTGTGGAGCCTGAGGAGAAGACTACATTCAAAACCTTTGCCATCTCACCATTCCCTAGATTCAGATCCTGGGCTTCCAGGGAAATAATGTGCTTACATTTTGCACAGCAGAATTCGCCCTCGATCAGATGATCAAGGAACGCATACATGCCTTGATGCCTGTTAAACAAGAAAAAAGTTTGCTCACACATGTAAGAAGTAGAACATGGCAGGAAAACATTTAGTGCCTTTCTGTGAAAGGCAAGATACTCTTCTGTGACTAAAATTCAGATTTTTTTCAGGGATAGATCATTAACACTTATCTTGAGGGTACGATGCAGACTGCAGATCACAAAGTTCTTCCTGCTCTTTTTAAACCTAGTTCTCTGACTGAACAGAAGACCCAGTGAAAGGGTCCCTCACTAAGTCATACATTTGTGTTTAAAGGAAGGAAAATGATGGTCAATTTTGCTCTGCAATATATCCAGGTAGATTTCAATTAGATTTTAAACCTCCTAATATCCTTCCTCACTCCCAAGAACAAGCAACAGAGGGCAAATATCCAGATTTCTATTTGCAACATGGCTTTTCCAAAAATTCAATTTGAACTCCAAGTATCTTGTCACTTAAAGTCAGGATATTTTCTCCAGAATCTTGCAGAGACTTATTCAACTGGTTCAAGGGATGAAAAATATCAGCTAAGTAGGCAAGGTTCCGCAGCCATTCTTTATCTTTAAAGCACTGAAAACAATCTGACCAACTCATTACTTGAAAGTACACCTTTAGTTCTTTCAGCTCAAACGCTCTGTGGAAAACTTGTCCTCTGGTAAGCCACATAATTTATGTATGTAGAGGGAGATTTGTGAGGTCTTTGTTGACATTTTCATAACATTTTTAACATTCTTGAGTGGACTAGTCTTTATTTATAAAATGTAAAAATTTAACCTTTTTTTTTTTTTTGCATCACCAAGAACATTTTTTAGTTCCAAAAGGTTTTTGATATTGTCCCATCTCTAGGAATAAAGCAGTGTCTTTCATAGAGCCACCCATTGATGAGGCACTATCAGTACAGATGCCAGCCTAATCCTTCCAAGACCAAGGCCATTTGATTCCATATATGCAGACAAAACTTTAAATATATCTTAACCCTTGGTTGTTTCAGGCAACTCTTTGCAGCAGAAGAAGTTTACTTGAATATTATCACTATATACAAATTGTACAAAAGATACAAAATGGCATGCATTGGTGATATTGGTGGACTCATCAACCTGGATAGCAGAGCTGTTGTTTTACAGGATATCTGACAAGACCTCTTTCACATCATGTGGCATGTAATCAATATGTCAGCTTATCGTATTAATTGAGAATTTAACCTTTTCAATTTGCCTTACTGCAGCTGCTCCTACCATGTGACTCACTAAAATTTTACAAGTTGGCATTATTAGATTCTCACCAACTGTGTGATTTTTTTCTGGGCAATAATTTCTGCCACCAAATAGCTTGCTTCCTGTGCTTTTTTACCAACTGAGACTTTTTTTAAACAAAAGCTGTACTTTGCATGTTTTGAGATTCCAATAGCTGTTTGAAATCACCAGTAGAACATGGTATATATTGTGATGAAACCTAAAAATTACAGCGCAACAACTCCCTCACCATATGGTAATTATTGTTATTAACAAGTGATGTGATAAAATACATTAACAAGGAGTCCATATAAACAATTCCATGTCTGTGAGCTGGCACTGATAGATGACAGGGAGCCCAGACTAGCCATCACAGCCAAGGACAAAGCTTGTATGGAGCGTTAATGATTTTTTTTTATTATTTTGGGATAGTTTTCAATTTCATTTGATAATGAAACAAAAAAAATCAGGAGATTTCTATTACCATTTGCATCCTTATGAAGGTCCACTTTATCCTAAAAAAAGAGGTATAATTTAACTAGATACACTAAGTAGTTGCAATGGTTTTACTAATATGCTATACTTGGACTTTAAAAGTGACATCAAACTCTGGGTTAAAAGGAAAAAACAATCTTTTAAAGTACACTCTCTTAAAGTGGATGTAAACCCTCACATATACCCAGTGAAGTGAACAGCATCAGATGATACACAGAGATGAAACAAATCTCCCTACAAAAGTTTTACATGCATACCTGCTGTCTTCACCTTTATATACTGTTTAGAAATTGCACATCCTGTTAGAATGCATATGACGGAGGGACGCACTCTGACCACAGTGGTCAGGGCTCAGCAGTCCTGATCACTGTGGTCAGTACAGAGAGGGGGATACAGGAAGTGGCAGGTTCAGGCAGGTTTACAGTTTAGAGGGGGGAAGATTACACAGCACAACCATTGTGCTGTGTAATCTGCTTTAAGGGACCAGGAAATCAATATTTTTTTGGGTTAACAAACACTTTAATCTGCAAATAATCAAAATTTAAGTACAACGTGTCAATAATCCTATTTATAGTAAACTCATTATATATTTTTGAAAGTAGTCCATAAGAGATTCTATTCCACCACAGTGTTGACAAAAAATCCAAAAAATCCAAAGTGCCCGTGCTATCCTCCACCCCCGTGGGGGGCGGAGTCTAACATCTGACGTCATCCCGTGGCCATCTCGTTCTACGGTGATATACTGTAGCCGACATATGTGGACAACAGCTAGCACTGCTTAAGTGCTCTTTATGTGAGTGTATTACTTTTTTTTTAGTATATGGAATAAATTATGTGAAACAGAGAACACTAGATGTTATATGTTCTGTTCCTATCCTATGTGCCATCATCCATTAAGCACACCTGAAACTCTGGGAGCCGATAAGTGGATACAGGAGACACAGGGATAGCATGCCACACTGATCTCGTAACATACCCTGGGGGGAACAGCTGGTTATGACCTACTGGTAATGCAGGGTTCATAACCTGAGGTGAGGGGCTAGTGTGCACAGGTGGAGGATAGCACGGACACCTTGTAGATTTTGAAAATAAGGACATTGTTTAGTGTCACTTTAGTGCTGCTAAGTATAAACATATCTCCAGCCAAAGCTTTTTTTTTTGTTTTCAATAGAGTGGGTAAGAGTCTAAACTTTCCAAAGAGCATTTGAGAGGTGATGAGGAGGCATTGTATCGCCTCCTCACCATCTGTTTTAACCCCCTAAATGGCGCACTACCGTGCCACAACTGCATGCATTGCACGCATTGCGGGGCATGTGCAGTTCAGCTCCAGTCACTTAAACCACTGCCTGCCAAATTTGACAGGGCGTATAATTCCCACCTTGGCTGACCCTTCCCCATCATATAAATAATTATGAAATGTTTCTATAAATGAATGAATCTTCATAAAGATGCAGCTTCACAAAATCACTGATTCAAATATAAGAACTATAACAATCATAGGAGCCCCTCTGACGATGCCAGTATGGCAAAATGCATTGTTTGGTTCTTTGCATGCTGTCTTTAGCCATGTGGGGTATGGGTCTCCATGGCATATGCTGTTGTCACAGGCCAGTATTCATAGGAGCCCCTCTGATGATGCCAGTATGGCTAAATACATTGTCTGATTCTTTGTATGCTATTCTTAGCCATGTAAAACATGGGTCTCTACCACATATGCAGTTATCACAGGCCAGTATTTATTGAAGCACCTCATAGACTGCTCTAGATCCATGTGACATAATGCTTTGACATCGGTACACAAGCGTCACTGTAAACTTTATCACTAAGATGGTAGGTCAAAACAGTCCAATTGCCCCATGGAGTTGCATTATGTCCTTGGACGGGGCATAGAAATATCATCATATGCTTCATCACTAAGACTGTGAGTCTACACTGTCTTAAGATTCTTTAGAGTTGCATCATATTTCCAGAGGTGGCATGTTGTGCTTATATGTTACTTGTGGCTCTCTAACTGCTCACACACTGGTATGCTTTGTACAGAGGCTTCATTTGTTGATGCTTGCATTTTATGAGACTATTTTGAATAGTAACAAGATCGCTCTTCATAATTTATACCTTGCCCATGGATTATGGTTATAGACCTGAGATTTTAAATACAGAATTTCATTCCTATAGAAGCTCATCACCCCGCTGGGAAAAAAATTGTGGCTGTTTTTCGATTACAACGCTATTCCAGACACAATTAATGAGTTCACAATTAGCCAAACAGACAGTGTTGTCAGCACCTAGCCTTCATTGGGAAACTTTGTCTTGGCTACTTCATATGCATATAACCTTATAGTGATATTCAAAATGCTGCATGGAATACAATACGAGTGGTTATAACTTTTATGATAGGAGATAGCTAGTCGGTGCATGAACTACTGTATTTATTTGATACAGCTGTGATATTTCATGTAAAAGATAGATCTACATCTGGATTGTTATAGTTCTTTTTTTGGGTCAAGTTGTTACTGCTGTCTACATTCCCATTGGATAGATTTACCCCTCTATTTGTACTGGTGATGACTGCCACCAAAAAGAAATGGACGAGAAATCAAAAATTTTACACTTGTGCCCAGAACAAGAAGAAATAGTTCAAACGGGAACACTTCTTCTCAGAACAACTGTCTAAGGGAATTTCCCTATCTTGGGAGATTTCCTCTAGCTTTCTGTTGCGTCTTTGAAACAGGCAATAAACGAGAATTTCCTCAATGGTTCATAGACAGCAAGAAATAAACTGGTGGGAATTTAACTTTTTTTTCATACTCTGTCAGAACTAATAAATATGTTTTGGCTATGTAAGCACTTTAAGATTGACTACTATTGATTCATTTTGAAGAGGTACTTTGTTTATGGTATTTTTTTAATATAACAATGTTAATGAGATATGAGTAATTTTAGATCTTAATAATATTTAACAGTAAAGTTTTTTTGTTTGTTTTTTTATAAATTCTTTATTTTTCAAAGATATATAGGAACAAATCAGGTCAAACTGACACCAGGAAAATACAAATTTCAGTTATTAAGTGCATTACATACAAATCCATAAGATTAAACAATAAATTCTATACAAAGAAATATGCTGATATTTACTGTAGATCAGAATCACTATTTCAAAAATTGATGGATGGAAGTTCAGTGACAGGGGCCCCTGAGGATGATTCTGATGCAGCCTTTTTCTTTGTGTCAGAGACCTGAAGGCAAGATCAGCGGTGATGGGGAGATCCTCTAGCCATTGTCCAATCAGCTTGGAATGCAGCTTTTCACACGCAGAAACTGTGGTGTGATACCGAAACTCAGAGTCAGCCTACCTACTCTTTACTTTAGACTCTCCCTAGTATTTTTTATTCTGACATGCAACCAGACCCCAACCAGAAGTGGCTATTAGGTGCCTAACCTGCCTACAGCCTATGCTGGTTACAGAGCTCTGAGCTAAAGTTAGCTATAGATTCCCAGACCAGAAGTGATAGGGTTAGCTAATCTAACAAGTGTATATTAACTCTATATAAATAGTTTCACTTACTAATATACAGCAAGGTGACCACTACATATATACAGTGGTACAGACCTAGCTATTTGGCACTGTGCATGTAAAATAACAATTATAGCACACAGATACTCTGTCTGTCACAAAGATTTAGCTATACACTCAACAGCTGCAGTTAAACTATTCGAACGTAGGAATACTTGCGCACTGCATGCGACAATGACTACGGAATGCGGCGATGACTATGACTTTAGAAAGGGCAGATCATGCCGTGCCGTGTCTGGAATGCGCCAGAGTGACGTCACGCGGATCCGGCCAGTCACAGAGCCAGAGTTCGTGGAACCAGAAGGAAGAGGGATGAAGTTGGATGCTCGCTGCTAGTGGCGAAAGCGGTGACATCGCAGGCTTGGTTTCAGGTAAGTGACATATAATGGGCTACTATGGGATGCATAATAGCCCATTAAGCTTTAGCCTTGCAGGGAAATAAAGAGGAAGTAAAACCCACCAGGGTTTACTTCCTCTTTAAGGATTCAACTACCTTGCAACCTGTTAGAACTATTTGCTTGCAACTACAACCCTGTTCTGAGAGAATTTCAACAAGACCTTAAAAAAAGGGATAGGTCTTGCTTTTCCTGGTTCAGGAGGACCGTTATCTTAAAGATGAATATGCTACCACTCTTACTGTATATCATGCAAACAGCCCCAGTTGCTCTACATTCATTTTTTCATCCATGCAAAACTTTTTAGCTCAATTCTACAGAAAAACTCTCCACAAAGAACTTTTTAGCTCAATTCTACAGAAAAACTCCCCACAAAGAACAAGTTTTGCTCACCCGACCTTGTCCAGAAACAAAGGGGGTATTGGTCTTCTTGACCTTAAAAGTTTTTTTGGGCATGTCAGATGCTGAGACTGGTTGATTGGGACCTCTAGAGCAATCATTTACGACTTATCCCTTAAATCCATTCCATAGATCTCCCTTCAATATATCTCGAAAGCTCTGAATGACCACATTCTTATAGGGCAATGACTTCTCCGCAGGATGTGGAAACCTTGCAAAAAGATCTGCACAAATTAATGGGGTGGGCAACTATGTGGCAAATTAGGTTCAATGTAGAATTTCTATAGAAATCTAAAATAATGCATTTGGGTGGCAAAATATGATCGCAATCTATACACTGGGAGGAAAACCTCTGGGGGAATCTAGGATGGAAAAGGACCTGGGGGTCCTAGTAAATGATAGGCTCAGCAATGGCATGCAATGCCAAGCTGCTGCTAACAAAGCAAACAGAATATTGGCATGCATTAAAAAGGGGATTAACTCCAGAGATAAAACGATAATTCTCCCACTTTACAAGACTCTGGTCCGGCTGCACCTAGAGTATGCTGTCCAGCTCTGGGCACCAGTCCTCAGGAATGATGTACTGGAAATGGAGCGAGTACAAAGAAGAGCATCAAAGCTAATAAAGGGTCTGGAGAATATTAGTTATAAGGAAAGGTTGGGAGCACTGAACTTATTCTCTCTGGAGAAGAAACGCTTGAGAGGGGATATGATTTCAATTTACAAATACCGTACTGGTGACCCCACAATAGGGATAAAACTTTTTCATGAAAGGGAGTTTAACAAGACACGTGGCCACTCATTACAATTAGAAGAAAAGAGGTTTAACCTAAAGTACGTAGAGGGTTTTTTACTGTAAGAGCGGCAAGGATGTGGAATTCCGTTATAAAGGTGGTAGTCTCAGCGGGGGTATCGATAGTTTCAAAAAACAATTAGATAAACACCTGAACGACCACAACATACAGGGATATACAATGTAATACTGATATATAATCACACACATACAGTATCTCGCAAAAGTGAGTACACCCCTCACATCTTTGTAAATATTTAAAATATATCTTTTCATGTGACAACACTGAAGAAATTACAATTTGCTACAATGTAAAGTAGTGAGTGTACAGCTTGTATAACAGTGTAAATTTGCTGTCCCCTCAAAATAACTCAACACACAGCCATTAATGTCTAAACCTCTGGCAACAAAAGTGACTATAACTCTAAGTGAAAATGTCCAAATTGGGCCCAAAGTGTCAATTTTGTGTGGCCACCATTATTTTCCAGCACTGCCTTAACCCTCTTGGGCATGGAGTTCACCAGAGCTTCACAGGTTGCCACTGGAGTCCTCTTCCACTCCTCCATTATGACATCATGGAGCTGGTGGATGTAAGAGACCTTGCGCTCCTCCACCTTCCATTTGAGGATGCCCCACAGATTCTCAATAGGGTTTAGGTCTGGAAACATGCTTGGCCAGTCCATCACCTTTACCGTCAGCTTCTTTAGCAAGACAGTGGTTATCTTAGAGATGTGTTTGGGGTTGTTATCATGTTGGAATACTGCCCTGTGGCCTAGTCTCCAAAGGGAGTGGATCATGCTCTGCTTCAGTATGTCACAGTACATGTTGGCATTCATGGTTCCCTCAATAAATTGGAGCTCCCCAGTTGAGGCAGCACCCATGCAGCCCCAGACCATGACACTCCAACCACCATGCTTGACTGTAGGCAAGACACATTTGTCTTTGTACTCCTCACCCGGTTGCCGCCACACACGCTTGACACAATCTGAACCAAATAAGTTTATCTTGATCTCATCAGACCACAAGACATGGTTCCAGTAATCCATGTCCTTAGTCTGCTTATCTTCAGCAAACTATTTGCGGGCTTTCTTGTCAACTTTTAAAGAGGCTTCCTTCTGGGAAGACAGCCATGCAGACCAATTTGATGCAGTGTGCAGCGTATGGTCTGAGCACTGACAGGCTGGCCCCCACTCCTTCAATCTCTGCAGTAATGCTGGCAGTACTCCTACATCTATTTCCCAAAGACAACCTCTGGATATGACGCTAAGAACGTGCACTCAACTTCTTTGGTCGACCATGGCCAGGCCTGTTCTGAGTGGAACCTGTCCTGTTAAACTGTTGTATGGTCTTGGCCACCATGCTGAAACTCAGTTTTAGGGTCTTGGCAATCCTCTTATAGCCTAGGCCATCTTTATATAGAGCAACAATTCTTTTTTTCAGATCCTCAGAGAGTTCTTTGCCATGAGGTGCCATGTTGAACTTCCAGTGACCAGCATGAGAGAGTGAGAGCGATAACACCAAATTTAACACACCTGCTCCCCATTCACACCTGAGACCTTGTAACACTAACAAGTCACATGACACCGGTGAGGGAAAATGGCTAACTGGGCCCAATTTGGACATTTTCACTTAAGGGTGTACTCACTTTTGTTGCCAGCGGTTTAGACATTAATGGCTGTGTGTTGAGTTATTTTGAGGGGACAGCAAATTTACATTGTTATACAAGCTGTACACTCACTACTTTAAATTGTAGCAAAGTGTTATTTCTTCAGTGTTGTCACATGAAAAGCTATAATAAATATTTACAAAAATGTGAGGGGTGTACTCACTTTTGTGAGATACTGTAGGTTGGACTTGATGGACTTTAAGCCGCTCTGTAGCATCCACACCAGTGTATTTACACATTTTCAGCGTTATCTAGGAATTACATCTAATTACTTAGCATCTATCTGCAATTTATATGCAATTTTTATTTTTCTATTTAGTACCTAGACTGACATTGTATGATTGCTGGAATGTATGGATGTGTGTGCAGCTGCAATCAGTCTTAAGACAACATTGTCCTTTTAATTTTGTTGAGGAAGAATATTTTTCACTTCTATTGTCAATTTTGAATTTTGATGGTGGATTTTTCTATAATACATTAATTTTATTCAACCGTGGTGTTCTGCAATGGTGACCTTCTTGGCACCTTCCATCCTGTCTGGCCCATTAATCCCAATATGTTTGAACCCAGACTTACTTCTCAGCATGTCCAGTTCTATTTTAGACAACTGCTAGTCATCATCTAAGATGTTAGTGGGACAATTTTTCTTCACAACGGATGATTCTATGCCACAGCAAATTGCTACCTAATTCTTAAGCAAACTTAATGCCCCTATGAGCCTGTCTTTAGATTAGGTATTTCCTGACACAATTTTGGGTCGAATCCCGGTATACCAGAAGGCCACCCCCTTTTAAGACCTTGTGTCTAGCAGACTTGCCTCAGACAACCTGGACCTATTTACTAACTATCCACCCAGTGAAGCGGTGGCATGTAGGTTTTGGGAGAAGGATTTAAGCTTAGAGTCATCAGAGAAAGACTAGAAATTGGTCAATACATATAGGTTCACTTTATGTTTCCATCCAGGAAGATAGGTACAGATTTACATCATCAATATTGGCTGATGGAGATGTAACACTGAGGAAGGCAGGCACATTACTACACATATGGTGGGAAGGAATATCCAGGCCTGCAAGGGTTCTGGTAAGACACACACTGCATTACTTTGGTAGTTTCTAGCTATGGTCTTGACTTCACAACACATAATACCCACTTCACTAAACAATCATCCCAAAGCAACATTATTTTAAATTCTTAGCTATGCATGTTATTGTGGCTAAAGTGTTGATTCTAATGTATTAGTGCTGTAAACAGGCTCCTACATTGCAGGAATAAGTTCACACAAATCAACGAGGAGGCGAATATGGAGGAGCTGATACATATAACACAGAATAGAGCTGTCAAAGTACACCATCACATTGGTTTGCTGGCTACAAGATAAACAGTGTTAAGTACAAGGGCATAATGCATTCACTTCCTTAAGTGGTCTCCTGGAGCTTCTATGACACAGCGTCATAGTCTTTTCAGAAATACGCTTTATGAGGAGCCCTATAAACTGGAATGTGCCAGCTTAATCCAGTTTCCATGAAATGGGTGAAGGCAGATGATGATTTTCCAACAGGATTGGGGATGTGAAAGTTGTGGAACCTCCCTGTTCTTGTTACATAATACTATCCCTTAGTGTCAGGAATTCTGCGTGGGTGGAAATTCTTCATTTTACATGGTTGTGAATTGTTGTCAGATTGCTGGGGCTGTGAGGTTAAAATGACTTCATAAGTAAAAGACAGATGGTGTGGAAGGCCCTCACCCCTATTTCCCCCTCTGTACAAGACTGAAAAGAGCACAATTGCTAGACCTGGACAGAACACTGTATCCTATAAAGGAAAGTGCCTACACAAGGACCTTCAGTTCTGGATCACCGAGTATTATTGTAATAACAGCTGCATACATAAAAATATGGAAAATGTTACTTTTGGAATTAAAATAAAGTATAACTAAAGACAAAACTGTTTTGTTTTTTTGTTTTGGATAGAGTGGAGAGGGATTAGAATGCTTGTCGGTTTTTATTGCTGTCTGTGCCCTCTTTTAGGAGATTCACCCTCTCTATTTGTCCTGTTTACTATCATCATTGAAAGTGAGAGTAAAAGAAACCCAAATTTTGGGTCGTCCCCAGAAAAGTAATAGAGGGTAAATCTTCCAATGGGGACACTAGTTCTGGTGACCTGGGGGTCCCCAAGGAACTCCCTTAATTTGCAGGGATTTTTTTCTCTCACTTCCTGTGTGGTGATGGGACAGGAAGTGAAGGGAAATCTCCCCAATGGGACACATATGATCAAAAAAAATCTGACAGGGGTTATACCCCTCCCTTACTCTATCCAAAATTTAAAAAAAAAAAAAAAAATTTTGCCTATAGTTTTACTTCAACATGTTAAAGTTTATATGAGATTTTAGTGATTTGGTTTACGTATATTCTACTATATGTTTTAGCCCAGAGAAGGGGAAACTGGTATCTATAGACAGGAAGTGTGAAATGCATTGCATGAACCGTGAGGAATCTTTCTTCTATGGGAACTGATTGTCCGGTATCTGCAAATTTTTGTGATTGCTTTCATATTCTTGCCTTTAAAGGTTCTATAAAGCAGCATTCGTATCTATATTTGCCAAATACCATGACCGCATGAACATTGTTCAAATGTAAATTTTGCTTGTGAACCTAACCACAATTGGTTATATAAAGCTCAACTTACAGTAAGCTGTTTTTAGAACTGTTTCCTAGCTAATGTTAGCAGTTCACTGACTGATTTAATTTTTTTTTTAATGTGGAGTTGTCCCTTAGAGTGGACCTTTTCAATAACTTTACAAGCTTTTCTGAATAAATTGCTGACAGGTCACAATATACAGCAAGAGAAAAATTGTCTCCACCTATCTTCAATAAGAAACAATCCTGTAAACACTTCAAAGTCACAAGGTAAGAGTTTGCAGCAGGGGCGGATCAGTATGAGACATTTATGAACTTAGTCAAGAACTGCACAAGCAGCAATATTGACATCACAGTGTCATCTCTTAGCCAGAATCTCAGTTCAGGAAGTCGATAGTGACCCTGGATAATGTCTGAATAAAATGGTGCCGTCTTTATGGAGAGAAAAGAAACTAAAGGCATTGTCAGGGGGTGTACATTGAGCTTTGTAAGAGGTGATAATTACCTGGATAATGACAGTTACCTAGATATGAATAATTTAGAATGCATGCACATGAAAAACATATCTAGTGCTAGGTCCATGAAAATTAGGTCAATGTGACAGACCCAACTGGGACAGAGGCTTTTGAAGGGGACTAGTAGGTGCAAGCCTCCAACTCACTGATTATGGCCCCGGGAGGGGATCGGGGATTTTGTCTGCTTCTTCCAATCAGATCATAGTGAAGAGCTCATTTCAGCCTCTGATATCATGGAGAGAGAAGATCATTCTCTAATGGTGGACAACAACGTGATGAATGCTGAGAGCGAGGCTTGGATTCATTCTCTGAATAAGAACAATAAAGCTTCCCTTCTGGAGTGGATGGAAAGGTGTAATATTAAACTTGTACAGGTTAATGGTCAGAGGAAATATGGTGGCCCTCCTGCAGACTGAGTTGGAGAAGCCCCTCCACTTGGGGCAGAAATATTTATCATCAATATCCCTCAAGAAAGTTATGAAGATAAATTAATTCTAGGGGAATCGAATCTAGGATGGAAAAGGACCTGGGGGTCCTGGTAGATGATAGGTTAAGCAATGGCATGCAATGCCAAGCTGCTGCTAACAAAGCAAACAGAATATTGGCATGCATTAAAAAGGGATTAATTCCAGAGATAAAACGATAATTATCCGCTCTACAAGACTCTGGTCCGGCCGCACCTGGAGTATGCTGTCCAGTTCTGGGCATCAGTCCTCAGGAAGGATGTGCTGGAAATGGAGCGAGTACAAAGAAGGGCAACAAAGCTTATAAAGGGTCTGGAGGATATTAGTTATGAGGAAAGGCTTGGAGCACTGAACTTATTCTCTCTGTAGAAGAGATGCTTGAGAGGGGATATGATTTCAATTTACAAATACCGTACTGGTGACCCCACAATAGGGATAAAACTTTTTTGCGGAAGGGAGTTTAACAAGACTTGTGGCCACTCATTAAAATTAGAAGAAAAGAGGTTTAACCTTAAACTACGTAGAGGGTTCTTTACTGTAAGAGCAGCAAGGATGTGGAATTCCCTTCCACAAGCGGTGGTCTCAGTGGGGAGCATCGATAGTTTCAAGAAACTATTAAATGAGCACTTGAACAACCAAAACATACAGGGATATACAATGTAATACTGACATATAATCACACACATAGGTTGGACTTGATGGACTTGTGTCTTTTTTCGACCTACAATGTAACTATGTAATTCCACTTCTTCAGACTGCCGGAACATTGTATGAGTTTTTGTATCATAGACTGGTGCCAGACAGCCTGAGGTGGAGTCGGATCCCTGAATAATCAAAGCATTGTCTGGGTGGGCAATGACCTGAGTCAACTAGGCTTGTCTAGGTGACTAATTGTTAAATAGCTTACTGTTTAATTAGCTTACT
The DNA here is from genome assembly GCA_037952925.1 of Lithobates clamitans. NCBI lineage: Eukaryota > Metazoa > Chordata > Amphibia > Anura > Ranidae > Lithobates > Lithobates clamitans. The sequence goes on along the minus strand of JBBGZY010000371.1, from coordinate 501,116 downwards.
GTTTATGTTTATGTTGGCTGTTCTTTAGCTATGTTAGTTATCTTACTGGTTACAGTTTGCATAATATGATCAAGCGCTTACCTGATTTTATGCTGTATAAATTTTGTTTGAGTTTACAATAAAGTGAGTTCCAGTTTGCACCTAAGCTAGTGTCATCTAGTCCTTGGGTGCAATATAGAGCTATAATACCTGGTTCCTGGTTCCAGACTGGAGGAAGCTGTATCTTGGCGGAAGCACCCAAGTGGGGTGCTAGGCGGTCTGCCACAAGTGATCATACTCTGGCAGTGGAATTTTAACAGTTTGGCAGGAGTTTTGGCCAGCCTAATCACAGCTTAAACCTTTGCACCTGCACAATTTGATACGGATAACTAGTTATCCTAGAATAGTATGAGTAAATTTTTGATACAGAGGTTAGTTAAATTCACACACCCATCTTACATAACAACTCCTCCAATAGAATTTGCTGAATATAAATTTTTTATGCTATTTTTTAAATTATATATCTGGAACTACAGCTTCATTCAACGGATTCTATATATTTTTCTTCTGCTACACCTTTTCTTTTATGATCATCCACTGGATTTTTTTCACCTTTACAGAAGTGTTAAGGCATTTCATTATCGCATTCCAAAGATATTATTTGGCAAGATCATCAGAACAGACTTTCCATGATTAAGACGTCGCCTATTCTTGATTCATACGTTTTTCTACATAAAAACTGCAAAAATGCAATAAAAGAGAAAAAGGCATTAAGGACACACTAAATATCTTAAGTCATGTTTTTTTTTATAGAGATTTAAGCTCTGCAAAAACTTTGTCAAGGTTGTATTAGTGAGTATAAAGTTACAAGGCATACAAAGCATACAGAGAATTGTGACCTACAGTATACTAAGATATTAATTATATATATATATATATATATATATATATATATATATATATATATATATATTTATTTATTTATTTATTTTTTAACCATTCAGTCCTCTGAAAACATCAGATTCCTGCAGATATCTTGAAGTACACATATGATTATTTAATATTTACCATATTATTAACATATTATATGACATAAATGATATATAACATTTTGTGGACACCATTTCATCACACCTACCTACAACATATGACCAAATTATGTGGAAACTTCTCCAAATTAGTTCAACGAGTTCAAGTGTTTCCAGTCAAGTACTGTTTATGGTACAGCATACAAAGACATTTCAAACAAGCACTTCCAGCATTGTGGTGACATTTTGGGAAAGCCCCTTTTTCTGTTCCAGTATCCTTTTATCACTGTGTACCAAGCCAGCTCCATAAAGAGATAATTTAGTGAGATTGTTGTGGAGGAACTTGAGTGGCCTGCACAGATCTCCAACCTCAAACTTTCTGAACACTTTTGAGATAAAACATAATTTCTATTTGCAAGCTAGGTTTTCTCATCCAACATCAGTACATGACTTCACAAATGCCCATTTGGCTAAATGTGCACAAAGTCCTACAGACACACTCCAAAATCTTGTTGGAGGCCTTCTTTGAAGATCGAAAGCTGTTACAGCTGTAAAAGGGAAATCAACTTGATTATAATGCTTATGGTTTGGGAATGGGAAGTTCAAAAAGCTCATATAGATGTGATTTTTTTTTTGTAGAAAATAGTCTGTGAGGAAAATTGTTATTTTTATTTGTGTGGCAAGAGTTTTGCTACTAGAGATTTTTAACAACCTTTTGTCATTAATAATGTTTGCCACGTACAGTTAGTTTGAGCTCACGGCTCAATAACCAGCATAGGCTAGAGCCAGGTTAGGCACCTGATGGACACTTCTGGTAGTTAGAAGTCCAGTTGCATGTCAGATTAGAAGTTACTAGGGAATAAAGCGTAGAGTGGATAGCCTGACTCTGAGTTACAGTGCCACACCACAGTTTCTCTGAGTATGGCAAGCTGCATTCCAGGCTTGTTGGACAATGGCTGGAGGTTTTCTGCTGATCTTGTATTCAGGTCTCTGGCACCAAGACATACACTGCATTGCAATCATCCTCAGGGGCCCCTTCAACTAGACTTTGTGCAACATTTATCTGGAGGTATCTCTATTATTAACACTATGTGAGGGTTATATGTGCACAAATCTACCAGGACTCCTAACCTATCCTGTTTGTACTTTGGATGTATGCACTAATATTAATCACAAACTCCAATGCAATTCTTTATCTTGGTTTTCAAAGATATGTACAAAATTTCCAAGCCACTGCACAGTTGCGAGCAATACTGCTCTTCATCAGGCTTATCTGCCTGACACTGTTTTCTGCAAAAAAACTGGTTGATCCTGTTGTTCTCTGCCCCCCCCCCCCCCACTCCTGTCCATGTCCCCAATGCAATACACCGTGATAAATGACAGCCCACTACCTCCCTCCTCCTCCATGCCCACCAACTAGCTAAACACAATGGGGGTGGCATATTACATCTGGATTTATGGAGGCTTCACCTCCCTGGTGTTCTAAGACACAGGCTGAAGGAGCGTGACAAAGCCTGTGACTGTCAGAAATTCACCCACACCATATAAAATATAAATATAAAAGATTTGATTTTAAATATATATTTGCATGACAATTTAAAACAGTTTATTGATTGTAATTATTTATTTATACTCTGTATCGCAAAGGCTGTTTTCTTTTTTTCTTTTGAACGTGTGACCAGCAGCAGAGAAACAGCAGATCCTCCTGCTTATACTTTCCTGCAGACAAGCTGGGAAAGAGCTGGGTCATGTGACAGCTGTATATAAATTAGGAAAAAGGTACTTTTTTATTATTTATTGATGTTTTTTTTTTTTAAATAAGTACAGTGTCATCATACATATACAGAAGGATGAAAGGACAATGTCAATTAAACAGGGGTGTGTTTAGTATCACTTTAATGTATATGCTGGTTGCAGTAGTTCCTTTGCTCCCAGTTACTTTGATTAGATTACTGGTTCATTTTCCAGGAAGGGAATCCACTCTGTTCACAGAGGACCTGTCCTTGGTGGAGGTACTGCCAACTTCATCAAAGCCACTGTCCTACTTAGCAAAGGCCCCGATTCTCCTAGTTACCAACAACTTTAGTGCAATATCCTGCTAGGAAGTGAGATCCACCCAAGGGGATACAGCAATAAAAAAGAAAATTCCAGGAAGGTTAGAAGCTCTGTCAAGATTGAATTGCAGTCTTGTCCCCAAGAGGGAGATTTGCTCTCAGAATAATATAATAATAATAACTGGTTTCTATCAAAAGTTTCTAAAAAAAAATACCTACAAGTTGCTTAAGCTGCAAAAAGTGATGTGGTTGCCTTTAAAAACCACTGCCTCTAAAATCCCGGACAAGCCAAATAATTGAATAAAAATAATTAGGTTTTCTATAAAGATAAAGCACAAATAAAGGCTCACAAATTGTAAATGTGGTATTTTGGAGTTACCATTCTGTGTTTCTTTTGTCCTACGTACTTGCCAATGATTGCCTTAAAGTAAACAAGTGCTTTGCCCATGCAGGGTAAAATGACAGGTTCATCATAAGCATATACACTATATTGTCAAAAGTATTGGCACACCTGCCTTTACATGAACTTTAAACACTTCAGCCCCGGAGGATTTGGCAGCTCAATGACCGGAGGACCTTTTACTATTTGGCACTGCGCTGCTTTAACTGGTAATTGCCCGGTCATGCAATGTTGTACCCAAACTAAATTTGTGTCCTTTTTTTCTCACAAATAGAGCTTTCTTTTGATGGTATTTGATTGCCTCTGCGATTTTTATTTTTTGCGATATAAATGGAAAAAGACCAAAAATTTTGAAAAAAAATTATATTTTCTACTTTTTGTTATAAAAAAATGAATAAACTCAATTTTAGTCATACATTTAGGCCAAAATGTAATCAGCCACATGTGTTTGGTAAAAAAAATGTCCATAAGTGTATATTTATTGGTTTGCGCAAAAGTTATAGCGTCTACAAACTAGGGTACATTTTCTGGAATTTACGCAGCTTTTAGTTTATGACTACCTATCTCATTTCTTGAGGTGCTAAAATGGCAGGGCAGTACAAACCCCTCCTCCCCCCCTAAATGACCCCATTTTGCAAAGTAGACATCCCAAGGAAATTGCTGAGAGGCCTGTTGAGCCCATTGAATATGTAATTTTTTTGTCACAAGTGATTGAAAAAAAATTACACAAAGTTGTCACTGAATGATATATTGCTCACACATGTCATGGTTATATGTGGAATTACACCCCAAAATGCATTCTGCTGCTTCTCCTGAGTATGGGGATACCACATGTGTGAGTGCCTAGCCGTGTACAGGACCCTGAAAACTAAGCACCGCCTTCAGGCTTTTTTAAGGGCGTACCGTATATACTAGAGTATAAGTCGAATTTTTCAGCCCTTTTTTTTGGTGCCCCCCTCGACTTATACTCGAGTCACCGCCGTCTGTCTGCATGATCAGCGTGTCATGCAGGCGTGTGATAATACCGTTCGGAGGCTATTCCAGCTTTCAAAAGCCGCGCCTCCTGCTCGTCTATGATAGGCTGAACAGCTGTCAGTGTACAGCCTGTCATGGACATTCTCTCATCCTCGTCCGTGGTATAAGAATGAGAGTCCGTGATAGGCTGACCGCTGACTGCTGAGTGTTCTGCCTATCACAGACGCGGAGGAGGCGTGGCTTTTGAACAGTGGAATGGCCGCCGAAGTGTATTATCACACGCTGATCGGAGGATGGAGATCGCCACAGGGAGGATGGAGATCGCCACAGGGAGGCTGCACAGGATACAGGTAGGCTGCACATGCACACAGGACATATGCACACAGGACACATGCACAGGACACAGGACACAGGGACCCATACACATGTACAGGACACATGTACAAGACACAGGGACACATACACATGTACAGGACACATATACAGGACACATACACATGCACAGGACACATACACATGTACAGGACACAGGACACATGCACAGGATACAGGTAGGCTGCACAGGGAGGCATGCGGCTACAGATGGGCATTGTTGACCCTCTGCATTTCTCACCCTCGTCTTATACTCGGGTCAATAAGTTTTTCCCAGTTTTTGGTGGTAAATTAGGGGCCTCGACTTATACTCGAGTATATACAGTAATTTTAGAATTCACTCCTCACTACCTATCACAGTTTCGAAGGCCATAAAATGCCAAGATAGCACAAAACCCCCCAAATGACCCATTTCGGAAAGGAGACACCCCAAGCTATTTGCTGATAGGCATGTTGAGTCGATGGAATATTTTATATTTTGCCACAAGTTGCGGGAAAATGAAAAACATTTTTTTTTTTTGCACAAAGTTGTCACTTGATATATTGCTCAAACATGCCATGGGCATATGTGGAATGACACCCCAAAATACATTCTGCTGCTTCTCCTGAGTACGGGGATACCAGCAGAATGTATTTTGGGGTGTAATTCCACATATAACCATGTCATGTTTGAACAATATATCATTTAGTGACAACATTGTGTAAAATAAAAAGATTTTTAAAAAATTTTATTTTCCCTGCAACCCTTGTGGCAAAATATAAAATATTCCATGGACTCAACATGCCTCTCATCAAATAGCTTGGGGTGTCTACTTTCCAAAATGGGGTCATTTGGGGGGGGGAGGGTTGTGCTACCTTGGCATTTTATGGCCTTCAAAACTGTGATAGGTAGTGAGGAGTGAAATCAAAAATTTACACCCTTAGAAATCCTGAAGGCTGTGATTGGTTTTCGGGGTCCTGTACGCGGCTAGGCTCCCAAAAAGTCTCACACACATGAGGTTTCCCCCGTACTCAGGAGAAGCAGCAGAATGCATTTTGGGGTGTAATTCCACATATAACCATGCCATGTTTGAACAATATATCATTTAGTGACAACTTTGTACAACTTTTTCCGGAAACTTGTGACAAAATATAAAATATTCCAAATATGCCTATCAGCAAATAGCTTGGGGTGTCTACTTTCCAAAAAGGGGTCATTTGGGGGGTTTGAACTGTCCTGGCATTTAATGCACAACATTTTGAAGCTTCCGTAACACATCACCCACTCTTGGCACCACACCACGCACAAATGACACCAGACCGACGCTTGCGTTCAACCTTTGTGCGTGAGCACAAGGGGGACAGGGGTGCTTTTTTTTTTTAATTATTTATTATGCTTTTTTAGGAGAGCCCGATAAAACCATGGAAGACGGAGGGAGGGGGTATAAAAGCAGTCTAGAGGCTAATTAGCAGCTAGAATTGCTTTTACATGAAAGTCAACCACTGGCTGAAAAGAATGATACCAAGATGATACCTAAACCTGCAGGCATCATTTTGGTATAACCACTCAAAATCCAGCAACATACCAGTACGTTGCTGATCCTTGTTGGACATACATTGTAATGCTCTTTTTTTTCATGCAGCCTGTGAGCTGAACAAAAAAAGAGACTGATCAGTGGGTATGCCCTTCATGGCATACCTGCTAAGCAAATGATGGTTAACAATAAAACAAAGTAACATTACAGTATAACAGTAATACTTACCATACCTGCAAAGCAAATACAATAAAACATAGTAAAAATAAAACATTTTTTAACGCAATCTGTGCCTAAAAAATATATGCCGAAGCATGGGGGTATCCGCCCCTAATGTTAGGAGCAAATTGCTGCTCCACCCCTGCCCCTATGCTTCGGCATATATGCTTTTTTTTTAACTGTGGTGGTGAAATCACCTCCGACAGCGCTGGAGTCACGGCTTTATGTATCGTGGGAGCAAACACTGTTGCTGTCAAGATAAGTAAACCCGTGCTCCAGCTAAATGGCGTACCTGCTAAGCAAATGATGGTTAACAATAAAACAAACATTACAGTATAACATACCATACCTGCAAAGCAAATACAATAAAACATAGTAAAAATAAAACAGATAGAGAACGATAGATAAAATGCACAGTAAGTATATAGTGCTCATGTGAAAAAAAACCATATAGATTCGTAAAATTCATAAGGTTCGTAGAAGTCCATAAAATATTTGCGAAAAAAAAAAATTATATATAGTAAGTCATAAAGTGCTAATGTGCAGACAGAGTGTCCTGCTGTGCTTCTAATCAATACGCAGGGTAGTCCATGCAATCACAAAACAGCTTGGTAGGGGTTCAAATGTGCCAAGGTGTCCTCCCTCCAGTGATCCCCTAGGTAGTGAACGCTGACCTTAGAGCGTGCGACTTAGCGATTAAGCCAAGTCTAAACACGCATTTGAACCTCCTCTGGGCTCAGAAGGGAAAAACTGCATCCAGGGCTCCTCAGTGAAATACCTCCGTTTATGCAAAAATAAAAGCGCTTGATAGTGTAGTAGTGACAACAATTTAATGAACACAAGCAAACAAACCCTAATACAGGTTATTCACATTTATAAAGTGCGTCTAGTGCACCACTCTATTGCCAGCAATAACTAATAAGATCAGATACTGGAAAGGTATGGGGGTGATGTGTGTTTCCTCCTATGGCAGGTAGACTGCTCCTCGTGCCGTCCTGTCCCCTCCCTAACGCTTATTCGATACAGGGAATTCGTATCTATTTCAGGGGGAAGTAGATACTTCAGGGACTCCCCCTGAAGTAGATAAGAATTCCCTGTATCGAATACGCATTGGGGAGGGGACAGGACGGCACGAGGAGCAGTCTACCTGCCATAGGAGGAAACGCACATCACCATAAAATAACTATAAATTGAACGTTGCAGATTAGGGTCTCTCAAAATGTGATGGCCATCACATCTTTCAAGACCCCGAGACCCTGTTTACTTGTGCCTATGACTGTATGGTGCTGTACCCTACGCTAATACTCAACTAGTGTGTGATAGCGTTCGAAACAGTCACCAATGCAAAGACCAGGTTGGTCAGGACAGGAAGGACAATAAAAGCGGGTGTCATGCCTAAATCCGCTCTTTCTACAGACACAACTTCTTCTTTGGGGGTTTCTTTGGGTAGGGGTACCAGAGAGGACATGCGAAAAATGGTTCTCATGCAGCCGGCTTAGTGCATTTGCGTTGGGAAGTTGGGCCAGAGCATCGTCTGGAAACAGAAGGGCTCTGATGATCTCTTTCTAGAATCTAAGGAAGGATCTATTTCGTCCTGAAGCTTTGTAAAGCACAAAAGCATTCAGCAAAGCCAATTAAAATAAATAAACAGACACTTTTTTGTACCAGCGTCTGTCCTTACAGGCAATTAGGTACGGCGCCAACAACTAGTCGTTGAGGTTCACACCTCCAAAATTAAGGTTATATTCATGGACACAGAGGGGTTTCTCCAAAACACCAGTCACCGTAGGAATTTGGATAGTCGTGTCTGCATGAAGGGATGACAGAATTAAAAAAATTGTTATTATCCCTCCACTTCACAGCGAGCAAATTATTACATCTCAAGCAGGCTCTCTCCCCCAGCCTAAGACAGGAATCTACAAGCCACTGGGGTAAGCCCCGGCGATTAGATCGCACGGTGCCACATGCGCCAATTTGATGATCAAACAAGTGACTAAAAAGTTGCATGCTTGTGTAATCATTGTCCACATACAAGTGGTACCCATTTCCGAATAAGGGTGACACCAAGTCCCACACAATCTTACCAGCGCTCCCTATGTAGTCTGGGCAGTTCTCCGGCTCTACATAACTATCTCTTCCCTTGTAAACCATTAAACTATATGTATAGCCTGTGGCCCTGTCACAGAGCTTATACATCTTGACCCCGTATCTGGAACGCTTGCTGGGAAGATACTGTTTGAATGACAAGCGGCCAGAATTTAAACTTAATCAGGGACTCATCAACACAGACAACTTGATGGGGAGTAAACAAGGCTGCAAAACGTTGGTTGAAGTGGTTTATGAGGGGCCGAATTTTGTAGAGCCGATCAAATTCAGGGTCACTCTGAGGATGACAGAGTTCATTATCGTTGAAATGCATGAACCGCAAGATCTGCTTGTATCGTGTCCTGGTCATGGAGGCAGACAACACAGGCGTATGGTGAATTGGGTCAGTGAACCAATATGAACGCAACTCACTCTTTTTAGTTACACCCATGAGGAGGGATAGGCCCAGCAAGGTCTTAAATTAAGAGACCGTAATTGGTCTCTAATCTCTGGCAAGGGTCAGCTGGGGATTAGCGGCGATGAATTGAACAGCATATAAATTGCTTTGGTCCACAATATGTAGATCTATAGAGATCTTCTGTGAAAAACAGTGAATAAAAATTAAGCGACGTAAAATCAACTGTTTCCACCTGAATTCCGGGTTGGCCAGTGAATGGGGGAAGTACTGGAGATGCAGAAGTGGTGGGTTCCCAATTATGGTTGGCGAATGCAGCAGGAAGGGCACTATGGGCTCGATGGGCCTGTCTTTGTCTTCTTCTTGGTGGCAGAGGGACACTACTCGTGCTTGCCACCTCGCCAGCTTGAACTGCACTTATGGGACTCGCCACGTCACCAAGTGTTACTGCAGTGCTGGATGTATGACCAGGATGTACTAGGCCGCTGGTGCTTGCCAGTTCACTAGAAGGAATAGCGGCACTAGTACTGCTCTGCTCCATACGAGGGACCTGCGGTTCTTGCACCTCAACAACAGCAGAAGAAGATCGGGGTCTGGTACGCCTGACCTTGGCAGGAACCACAACTCCGTCATCAGAGCTATCTGTCATGGAGCCGCTGCTGTCTACAAGTTCTTCCTCTTCACTATCTGTCATGCTCAGAGACGTGTAGGCCTCTTCACTACTGTACCTTCGATTAGACATTTTGGTCTCTAAATTTACTGGTACAGTAGTGAGACTCACAGGTAAAAAAGCTCCCTTACTGTTAGCGACTAATTCAAACGCTACCAAAAAAACTGTTAGCATTAGCAGGGATCAGGTCTGACTCTGCGAACGCTGCAGTTATGTGTGTTGTGTTTTGTAAGTGACAATGATTGATTGATACTGCACTTGGGTGGGCAAGGCTGGGCTGAGCGGAGGGGCTAAACGCAGGTGCTAGCAGGTATCTGGGCTGATCCCACTAACACTGGGTTTTTGGGAACCCTAAACTGTTGGGGACGCTAGTATAGATCTGATCTGGTTAGATATCGATTCGTTCAGACACTATACTACTAAGGGAGGCGCATGGTGCGTGCGTGGGTGTTAGCGGTACTGGCACTGAACTGACGCTGCCTGGGGCGACCCAGACCCTATCTGACGCTAAAACCTAACTTTGAACACCCTCCGGGTGATCAGGGGATTAAACCTTTATTGGGTAAAATATGGCGGGTGCCCTGACGCTAGAAAAAAAAATCTAGCTAAACTGCGTCACCCGTGACACTTATACTGTGATCACAGGTGACAGGGGGTAATCAAGGGGTTAAACCTTTATGGGGGGGAAGTTAGGGGGGTCCCTAGACCTATCTGAGCCTAATACTAATTACCCTAGCACTGATTAGTGTCAGTGACACCAGTACAGCAATCAAAAAAAATCTGAACGCTGCACTGGGTAACACAGTGACAGGTGGTGAAGGGGTTGATTGGGGGGGTGATCGGGGGGTGAATTGTGTGCCTACATGACCTGGTGTCAGTGTAGTGTTGTGCAACTCACTTTTAGATGCTCTCTCCTCTCGGTCTGGAACGGAAAAGACCAACACGAGGAGAGATGACATCACTTTCCCTGTCAGTGTTTACAGTTGCACAGACAGGGGAAAGATCTAATTTGTCAGGACCGATCAACAGGTCCAGGCCAGATTTCATTGGCCTGGGCCTGGGGATTGATCGGTTCCTGATCAAATCCGATCATCGCGGCCGGCCGAGGGGGGGGGGTGAAACGCCCACGATGTAACAAGTTACAATACTTTTGGCAATATAGTGTAGATACCGTCCCTTTGTTTTGAGGGCTATGGACTCCCTACGTAACAATGCTGATTGGCCCAGCACTTTCACATTAGGTGCGTCACAATCTTCTTCATGACCAGAAGTACTGGGTATTTCCTTGAATTCCCAGCACTGAACAGAGAGGAGTTGTAGTTTAAACCAAGTACAAATTTGCTTTGAAGTAAATACTACCTTACATATACACTAAATCTTAAAATGTGATGGTCGTACTTTGGGAAGCATTATTCTGGAGATATTTTTATTATACTTTCATAATTTTATATTATCATTGAAGGTCATCACACTTCTACAACTGATAAGCAGTTCCTTTTCAACGCTATTATTCCTTTTTTCCCCTTTTTTATTAACAGTTTATCGTTTTTGGCAAAAAATCTCACTTTTCCACTCCACTGAGACAGTGGCGTGCAGAAATGTGTTTGATTTACTTGTTTGTAACTTTGCAGATCACACATCACCGCTAATATATATTGATTGTTTTTAGGCGTTTTGTATTTTTTTTTTCATTTGCTATAAAGTCTTATCATTGCTTGACTACACATGATATTTTTGTTATTTGCTATTCTGTTACTCTTCACTGAACTTCACAGTTGATGGTTTTCTCCTATTAATTCTTTTCTGTTCACTGGCCTTTATTTCCTAATTCCAGTTCAGTCTATATTTTCATATTTCTTCTCTTTGACAATTTACTGGCAAAGGCTCCGAACTATGGACATAACATCTTTTTAATAGTTATTTCCATCCTCTCTTATCCATTTACAAAGCAATTATTAATTTATCATGCATGAGGACATGATCGTATAATGGACTTTCTGAATGTGCCCTCAAAAAACTTTTTTGTCCCCTTCAAGGTAATAATAGATATCTAAATGGAAAACTCCATTTAAAAACTCTGTTTTTTTATATGCCTCTCCTTCCTTTACTAGCCAAAAGTTAATTTATTGTAGAATATATCTAGTGAATATATATATATACAGTATATATTGTATATAGATAGATATACTATGTCAAAAGTAATGGCTCCTCTGTGTCTTTTTATTTAAACAAAGAAGGAAATCTATCAACTGTTTAATGTTTTCAAATTAAAAGTCCTGATTTCACAATAATTACCCTAAAAACATTTTCTATGTGCCCCCAAAGGACCCTGAGTGCACACTGTTACAAGGCTCACAACATCCAGAAGAAAAGATCAAAAACTACCATGATCTTGTGGTTTTTCAAAGCATTTTCTTTTTTTGGGGGGGGGGGGGGGGTTCTGGAAAAATTGAAAAAAAAAAAAGATGGGTGGAATATATTCATTTACAATGATAGATAATATATCTATGACATGGTATTCAAACAATATGCATTACAACCTTATTGAAAGATTTCTGAGACTTTATGTAAAGTCTTAAATTATTTAAAGTTCTCTCAGCTGAAGACAAGCAAATCCTGGAATACAGTTCAAGTAACACTGTACTTGAACAAATTCTTCAGAATTCTTCAGTAAGTTGCACATTTTTCAGAATAACAAAAGAGAGGAATCTGCAGCAAAGTTTATTCAAATCCATACAATGTACATACAGTAGATCACTCAGAGGGGAATGTTTCTTTCTCAATAAAAGTGGAGTTAGTCTTTAACATATAAAATAAAATTAAATGAAAAATATAAGTGCAGCGCTATTAATCTATCATGTGAAATATCCAGTGATATCAAATTATATTCAAATAAAAAATAAATAAATCTGTATAATAATGTGTTCAATTAAAGTTCGTATGCTGAAATTTTTCTGCGTTGAATTATTGTGACTTCTCAATTCATATATCATCCACCACTGTGCAAATCATGTCTTTAGCAGATTATGTGCACACCTTCACCAGCCATTATACCTGCTCATACAAGAGTCAGAAAGACTCAAAACAATTCCTTTCTTTCTTTCAGCTTCGGTCACATCTCTTCCACATCCGACCAGCTACTCTGCATCCACTTTCCAATCAGTAGCCTCCCAGGAGGATCGCAAGAAAGATCTCTCATATATACTGCCCCACTGCTTTTCTCCTTCCTCCTTTTTTTTTCAAAATTGTCGGTCTTTTTTTGTTTATAGTGCAAAAAATTAATCCGCAGAGGTGATCAAATACCACCAAAAGAAAGCTCTATTTGTGGGGAAAAAAAGGACATAAATTTTATTTGGGTGCAGGGCCGCACAGCTGCGCAATTGTCAGTTAAATTAAAACACAGAAAATGGCCTGGTCGTGAAGGAGGGTAAAATCTTCCGGAGCTGAAGTGGTTAATAAATGCCAGATTCTTAAATCAAAAAATGATCTTGTTAATACATTTCCATAGAGTTACAAGGAGGAAATTGTAGTTTCATGGGGTGGTGTGAGAACCAAAATTCCAAAAAGAATCTCAGAAGCAAAGTTCAGCAAAACAAGTTTGTCTACAGTGATCATAATTAGGATAACTGTAACAAATGCTTCAAAAAAGACCCAATACACATGACCTGCTGTTCATACAACGAACTGTCTAATATTCCTTTTTCACTTAATCTATATTGATTTATTGTCCTACAGTAAATCCCAAAGTGACTTTATTACTGTAAAACAAGTTTGTATTTTATAAAAAAAATCTATGAGTTGTTTTATTGTGTTTTCTATATTAGCTGACTACTGCTTAAAGCTCAACTTTTTTTTAAGTTTTGGATAGTAAAAAAGGGTTTAAAAAAAAATCAGGTGCCAGACAGCGCAGTAAGTAAAAGGGATTCCCCCAACAGGGACAAATGGCAATATAAATATACTAATTCCCTTCTACATTTGTAGTCTAAGAAAAGAGGTTTAAAAAAACACATTTCCAAGTCTTATAACCATGAGGGAGATTTCCCCCTACAGCCCCTTTCACACATGCGGATCTGTTGACGGATGAAAAACAGACAGACATTAACCTCTTGCCTACTGGGCACTTTTACCCCCTTCCTGACCAGACAAATTTTTAGCTATCAGAGCTGTCACAATTTGAATGACAATTGCGCGGTCATGCAACACTGTAACCATATGAAATTTTTATATTTTTTTTCACACAGATAGAGCTTTCTTTTGGTGGTATTTAATCACTTGGGATGGGCTTTATGTTCGACTCGAACATTGGCTGTTCGCCCATTCGCCGAATAGCGAACAATTTGGGGTGTTCGCGGCAAATTTGAAAGCCGCGGAACACCCTTTAAAAGTCTATGGGAGAAATCAAAAGTGCTACTTTTAAAGGTTAATATGCAAGTTATTGTCATAAAAAGGGTTTGGGGACCTGGGTCCTGCCCCAGGGGACATGTATCAATGCATAAAAAAGTTTTAAAAACTGACGTTTTTTCGGGAGCAGTGATTTTAATAATGCTTAAAGTGAAACAATAAAAGTGTAATATTATTTTAAATTTCATACCGGGGGGGTTCTATAGTATGCCTGTAAAGTGGCGCATGTTTCCCGTGTTTAGAACAGTCTGAGAGCAAAATGACATTTCTAAAGGAAAAAAAGTCATTTAAAATTACTCGCGGCTATAATGAATTGTCGGTCCCGCAATACACATAAAAGTCATTGAAAAAAAACGGCATGAGATTCCCCCCCAGGGGAACCCCAAACCAGAATTTTTTTTAAAAATGCGTGGGGGTCCCCCCAAATTCCATACCAGGTCCTTCGGGTCTGGTATGGGTTTTAAGGGGAACCAAGCACAAAAATTTTTAAAAAATGGCGTGGGGGTCCCCCCAAAAATCCATACCAGACCCTTATCCGAGCACACAACATGGCAGGCCACAGGAAAAGGGGAACCAAGCACAAAAATTTTTAAAAAATGGCGTGGGGGTCCCCCCAAAAATCCATACCAGACCCTTATCCGAGCACGCAATATGGCAGGCCACAGGAAAAGAGGGGGGACGAGAGAGCGCCCACCCTCCTGAACCGTACCAGGCCACATGCCCTCAACATTGGGAGGGTGCTTTGGGGTAACCTCCCAAAGCACCTTGTCCCCATGTTGATGGGGAGAAGGGCCTCATCCCCACAATCCTTGCCCGGTGGTTGTGGGGGTCTGCGCGCAGGGGGCTTATCGGAATCTGGAAGACCCTTTAACAAGGGGACCCCCAGATCCCGCCCCCCCCCTGTGTGAATTTGTAATGAGGTACAAATGGAAATGTACCCCTACCATTTCACAAAAAAAGTGTCAGAAATGTTAAAAAAGACAATAGACGGGTTTTGACAATTCCTTTATTAATGTCTTCTTCTTTTCCCGTGGTGTCAGAGGGGGGTGGGGTCACCGACAATTCATTACAGCCGCGAGTATTTTTAAATTATTTTTTTCCTTTAGAAATGTCATTTTGCTCTCAGACTGTTCTAAACACGGGAAACATGCGCTACTTTACAGGCATACTATAGGCGTCCCCCAGGTATGACATTTAAAGGAATATTACACTTTTATTGTTTCAATTTAAGCATTATTAAAATCACTGCTCCCGAAAAAACGGCCGTTTTTAAAACTTGCACATAAGCCTTTAAAATTAGCGCTTTTGATTATTCATGTTCGTGTCCCATAGACTTTAACAGTGTTTACGTGTTCGAACGGTTTTTTGCCTGTTCGCATGTTCTGGATGTGAACCGAACCGGGGGTGTTCGGCTCATCCCTATTAATCACCACTGGGTTTTTTATTTTTCGCAAAAAAAAAAAAAGACCAAAAAAACAAAAACAAAACATTTTTCATAGTTTGTTATAAAATTTTGCAAACAGGTAATTCTTCTCCCTCACTGATGTGCGCTGATGAGGCTGCACTGATAGGCACTGATAGGTGGTACTGATGGGCACTGATTAGGTGGCACTGGTGGGAACTTATGAGAAGGCACTGATGAGGCTGCACTGATAGGCGGCACTGATTGGTGGCTCTGAGGGCGGCACTTATGGGCACTGATAGGTGGCACTGATGGGCACTGATGGGCACTAATTGGTGGCTCTGAGGGCGGCACTTATGGGCACTGATAGGTGGCACTGATGGGCACTGATAGGCGGCACTGATGGGCACTGATTGGTGGCTCTGAGGGCGTGTCACTTATGGGCACTGATAGGTGGCACTTATGGGCACTGATAGGTGGTACTGATGGGCACTGATGAGGTGGCACTGGTGGTAACTTATGAGGAGGCACTGATGAGGCTGCACTGTTAGGCGACACTGATGGGCACTGATCAGTGCCAATGTCCCTTTAACAGAAGCCAGTTATCGGCTTTCTTCTTCTCTCCTCACACTGTCATCATGAGAAAAGAAAAGCCAATAACCAGCTTGTGTTTAAATCCTGTGATCAGCTGTCATTGGCTTACAGCTAATCACATGGTAAAGGGCCGCTGTGATTGGACCTTTACCCTGATCTGTGATCAGCTGAGTCCGAAGGACTTGGCGATCACAAAGCGCGTCGCCCGCTTGCCACAGGGGGCGCGCGGGCAGCAAGATCACGGACATCCTCTCAACAAAGTAAGCCCGTGCTGTAGCCGTCTTTCTAAGAAGGTTTAGAACCTCTGTCAAGATTGTATTGCTGTCTTGTCACCAAGAGAGAGATTTGTCCTAAGACTAATAAAATATTAATAATAATAATTTTTGATTTCTATCAACATAATTACATAGTTACATAGATACGTGAGGTTGAAAAAAGACACAAGTCAATCAAGCCCAACCTGTGTGTGTGCTTTTATGTCAGTATTACATTGTTGTGGTCGTTGAGGTGCTTATCTAATAGTCTTTTGAAATTATCGATGCTCCCCGCTGAAACCACCGCCTGTGGAAGGGAATTCCACATCCTTGCCGCTCTTACAGTAAAGAACCCTCTACGCAGTTTAAGGTTAAACTGCTTCTCTTCTAATTTTAGTGAATGGATGCGTGTCTTTTTAAAAACCACTCGCGGAAAAGTTTTATCTCTATTATGGGGTCACCAGTATGGTATTTGTAAATTGAAACCATATCCCCTTTCAAGCGTCTCCTCTCCAGAGAGAATAAGTTCAGTGCTCGCAATCTTTCCTCATAACTAAGGTCCTCCCGTCCCTTTATTAGCTTTGTTGCCCTTCTCTGGACTCTCTACTGTTCCAGTGCATCCCTCCTGAGGACTGGTGCCCAGAACTGGACAGCATACTCCAGGTGCGGCCGGACCAGAGTCTTGTAGAGCGGGAGAATTATCGTTTTACCTCTGGAGTTAATCACCTTTTTAATGCATGCCAATATTCTGTTTGCTTTGCTTGCAGCAACTTGGCATTGCATGCCATTGCCGAGCCTATTATCTACTAGGACCCCCAGGTCCTTTTCCATCCTAGATTCCCCCAGAGGTTCTCCCCCCCAGTGTATAGATTGCATTCATATTTTTGCCACCCAAATGCATTATTTTACATTTTTCTACATTAAACCTCATTTGCCATGTAGTTGCCCACCACATTAATTTGTTCAGATCTTTTTGCAAGGTTTCCACATCCTGCGGAGAAGTTATTGCCCTGCTTAGCTTAGTATCGTCCACAAATACTGAGATTGAGCTGTTTATCCCATCCATCAGTTTTGTGTTTCACAAAAAAATATTGATCCTACTTAAAAAATATCCAGTGGACAACCTTTTGTATAGCCCATCTGAAATGTGTTTAAGTCTGCTTCAAAGAGTAACTCCACTTTTGTTTAGAAAAAAAACATTCCCCCCTGGGTGATCTGTGTACATTGCAAGGATTTTAACAAACTTTGCTGCAGAATTCTACCTTTTGTTATTCTGAAAAAATCCCTGCGTGTTTGTCTGTATCGATGTGGGAAAGTGAATCTAATGGGAGTGGTTTCATAATTATCAATCAGATGCTGCACCTGCAGGGCTTTAATGAGGGAAGCTGCTGGGCCTGCATCCCTTTCGACATGATTTTCTACTGGGAATAGCTCACCAAAAATTACCTTTTAGTTACAGGGGATGCCTGATATCTGACTTGTATCTTAGTGTAGACTTCTGGTAAAATCAGTGAGCCAATCACACAAGCAGGAAATGATGTTTCTGGGGGGTGTTCTTTAAACATTCTGTATACAGAACACCTCCAGGTAGCCATATCGCATTGCATTTTATAGAAAATTACAGAGCTGCAGATTAAAAAGGAAAGGTCAAATTTAATAACATTCAATTATAATATGACTTGAGTCGCAATTGTATACGCTATATATATATATATATATATATATTTTTTTTTTTTTTTTTAGTTGCTATTTTTTTTTTTCCACGAAAGTGAAGTTACCCTTTAAATAAACATCAACAGCCAATAGGCCTTTTACTTTTTTTTATCCGCCTAGAAAGGACCTTACATCTTCCTGTTAAGTGTAAAAAACTTTTTGAAAGATTCTTACCTCTTCTTTTTCAATGCGACCAAATTATCTAGGCATCATTTTTAGATGATGTAATTTTCCTCTGGAACTAGTTCATTCGTGTATCAGACTGAGCTGTTAATTTCATCCCCAGAGATCAGTGGCTCCAATAAGTCTTTTTTTTTTTTTTTTTATTCTGCTCAGTACCTCTTTTACAGCTTGTTGAGCTTTCTTTTTTACCATTCATCTTGTTCAGCATATAAAATGAATACCAAAAGTAATTCAGGAAAGTAATTACATTAAAATGTCCTAACAGTCTTACGACCAAATTACCTGGAAAAAAAGGTCCTCATGGGGGGGCTAAGTGACCTCTCATGGCAACTTGACAAATGTTTCCTAGAGATAACTACGTCAAGCATATTAATTACTGAAGTGATGCAAACAGCCACAAGAGAACTATAAACTGATATTTTAGAGATGAGATGATGCATTCTGGTTTTTAAAATATTTAGACAATTTAAATCAAAATTCTGTTTAAGTATGATAATAATAGTCAGGCAAGTACTAGAAAATGTAGAAAATGTTAAAAAAAAATTCTAGAAGCTAAAGATTTCCAGGCAAAATGACCGTTCCAATGTTACCTACTCAGCATGTTCAATTACATTTCTCATTCTTTTGTACCTGATGTCAGGACATGGCCAGCTCTAGGCAAATGCATCTTAAAGCGGAGGTCCGCCCACCGCCCGCTGCAAAAATTAAACACATACTGCAGCTGTTGGCTTTTAATAATAAGACACTTACCTGTCCTGGAGTCCAGCGATGTCAGCACCGCAGCCAATGTTTCCATCAGCTGTCTGGTGCTGCCACCGCCATTGCAGGTAAGGGAACCCGGCAGTATAGCCTTACGGCTTCACGCCAGGAACTGTACTGTGCATGCGCGAGGCTCCGCTCCTCTCTCCTTCTGGCCCGATGGCAGGGGAAGGAGGAGGGAGGAGGAGGGAACCAAGCCGTGACATCAACAGCCGCGGCTGTGGCTCCCAGAAGAGGAAACAGGATATCCGCCCCCCCCCCCCCCAAAAGGTGCAAAATGTGGCATCGGGGGGGGGGCGGAGACAAATGAGCAGAAGTTCCACTTTTGGGTGTAACTACACTTTAACGTTGCTAAATGCTTACAGACAGCTTAAAGGATAACTAAACCCAAGAACAAAAATGAAATAAATGCAAAATACCAGTCCTAAGATGCGGTGCCTGCATTATTTTTCTTTTTTTTACAGGTTTTTTTCTATTAATATCACCTGGTGATCCTGGAAGGACTCTTTAGTTCACAAATCTGACCTGGGCCGGGCTGATTACATAGATTGAAATTATACTTCAGAGACTACAAGAAGTTAAAGTGGTTGTAAAGTTCCCCCCCCCCCCCATTTTTCTTACCCGAGCCCGATCCGATCCAGCGATGTCCATGAGGGCAGTGGCTCCAGCATTGGACAGATTGATGGCAGCAGGAGCCATTGGCTCCCGCTGCTGTCAATCAAATCTTGTGACATGGGAGCGGGGGGCGGGGCCAAGTAACGCTGTCTGTTTCAATAGACACAGCAATGGGACTCTGGTGTGAGCCCATATGGGTGCCCCCAGGGAAAGCGGCTTTCCGGGGGGCACCCGATCGAGAGGAGGGGCCTGGAGCACTGGTGGAGCACCTCACAAAAAGAGGATAGGGGCTGCTCTGTGGAAAACTGTTACACAGAGCAGGTACAGTGCCACAGGTACAGTGCCTTGAAAAAGTATTCATACCCCTTGAAATGTTCCACATTTTGTCATGTTACAACCAAAAATGTAAATGTATTTTATTGGGATTTTATGTGATCGACCAACACAAAGTGGCACATAATTGTGAAGTGGAAGGAAAATGAGAAATTGTTTTCAAAATGTTTTTCAAATAAATATGTGAAAAGTGTGGGGTACATTTGTATTCAGCCCCCCTGAGTCAATACTTTGTAGAACCACTTTTCGCTGCAATTACAGCTGCAAGTCTTTTTGGGGATGTTTCAGCTTTGCACATCTACAGACTGACATGTTTGCCCATTCTTCATTGAAAAATAGCTCAAGCTCTGTCACATTGGATGGAGACATCCAGACATTAGGTCTGGACTTTGACTGGGCCAATCTAACACATGAATATGCTTTGATCTAAACCATTGCATTGTCGCTCTGGCTTTATGTTTAGGGTCGTTGTCCTGCTGGAAGGTGAACCTCCGCCCCAGTCTCAAGTCTTTTGCAGACTAACAGGTTTTCTTCTAAGATTGCCCTGTATTTGGCTCCATTCATCTTCCCATTAACTCTGACCAGCTTCCCTGTCCCTGCTGAAGAAAAGCATCCCCACAATATGGTGCTGCCACCACCATGTTTCACGGTGGGGTTGGTGTATTCAGCTTGATGTGCAGTGTTATGCCCTGTACACACGGTCGGACATTGATCGGACATTCCGACAACAAAATCCATGGATTTTTTCCGGCGGATGTTGGCTCAAACTTGTCTTGCATACACACAGTCGCACAAAGTTGTTGGAAAATCTGATCGTTCTGAAGGCAGTCACGTAAAAACACGTATGTCGGGACTGTAAATGGGGCAGTAGCCAATAGCTATTGTCTCTTAATTTATTCTGAGCATGCGTGGCACTTTGTGCGTTAGATTTGTGTACACACGATCGGAATTTCCGACAACGGATTTTGTTGTCGGAAAATTTTATAGCAAGCTCTCAAACTTTGTGTGTCGGAAATTCTGATTCAAAATGTGTGATGGAGCCTACACACAGTCCAAATTTCCTACAACAAGGTGTACAGGGCATTAGTTTTTCCACCACACATAGCGTTTTGCTTTTAGGTCAAAAAGTTAAATTTTGGTCTCATCTGACCAGAGCACCTTCTTCCACATGATTAATGTGTCCCCCACATGGCTTCTCGCAAACTGCAAGCGGGACTTCATATGGCTTTCTTTCAACAATGGCTTTCTTTTTGCCAAGGTCAGATTTGTGGAGTGCAGGACTAATAGTTGTCCTGTGGACAGATTCTCTCACCTGAGCTGCGGATCTCTGCAGCTCCTCCAGAGTTACCATGGGCCTCTTGGCTGCTTCTGTGATTAATGCTCTCCTTGCCCGGCCTGTCAGTTTAGGTGGACGGCCATGTCTTGGTAGGTTTGTAGTTGTGCCATACTCTTTCCATTTTTGGATGATGGATTGAACAGTGTTCCATGAGATGTTCAAAGCTTGGGATATTTTTTATAACCTAACTCTGCTTTAAACTTCTCCACAAATTTACCCCTGATCTATCTGGTGTGTCCCTTGGCCTTCATGATGCTGTTTGTTCACTAAGGTTCTTTAACCAGTTGCCGCCCGCCCACCGTCACATGATGGCGGGGCGGTGCAGCTCTTCTTCTGGGCTGCCATCATATGACGGCGGCACAGAACGGCCGCTCTTGTGCGCCCGCGGCTCTTTAACCATGTGATCGGCTGTGTCCGATCACAGCCGGTCACATGTAAACACGGAGATGCCGGTAATCAGCTCTCCTCGCCTCACACTGACAGAGTGCGAGGAGAGGAGAGCCGATCAGCGGCATCTCCTCACAGGGGGACAGCTAGGGAAGTAATCAGGGCACTGATCATCAGTGCCCTGATTACAAGATATAAATAAAGTGCCACAAATAAAGAAAAAAACATGCCCACCAATGCCAGCATACAGTGCCCACCAATGCCAGTGATCAGAGCCCACCAGTGGCAGCAATCAGTGCCCACACTGCCCACAAGTGCCACAAATCAGTGCCCATTAGCCATGCCAGTCAGTGCCGGCAATTAGTGCCGCCTATCAGTGCTGCCCATCATTACCCATCACTGCTGTCCACCATTGCCCATCAGTGTCGCCCATCAGTGCCACCCATCAATGCCCATCAGTGCCCATCTTTACCGCCTATCCATGCCGCCTATCCGTGCCCACCAGTGCAGCCTCTCAGTCCCCACCACTGCCGCCTATCAGTGCCCACCAGTGCAGCCTATTGATGCCCATCAGTGCCACCTATCAGTGCTCATCAATGCCACCATCAGCGCACATCAGTGAAGGCGAAAAATTGCTTAGTTACAACATTTACTGACAGAAAAAAAGTAAAAAAACTTTTTTTTTTTCAAAATTTTTGGTCTTTTTTTTTTTTTGTAAAAAATCAAAAACCTAGCAGTGATTACATACCAGCAAAAGAAAGCTCTATTCGTGTGAAGAAAATGATAAAAAATGTGTTTGGGTACAGTGTACTATGACCACGTAATTGTCATTCAAAGTGCGACAGCGCTGAAAAATGGCTTGGGCAGGAAGGGGGTGTTCGTGCCTGGTAGGTAAGTGGTTAACAAACCTATGAGGGCTTCACAGAACAGCTGTATTTATACTGAGATTAAATTACACACAGGTGGACTCTAATTACTAATTAGGTGACTTCTGAAGGCAATTGGTTCCACTCTATTTTAGTTAGGGGTATCAGAGTAAAGGGGGTGAATACAAATGCACACCAAGCTTTTCAGATATTTATTTGTAAAAATCCTAAATACCATTTATCATTTTCCTTCCACTTCACAATTATGTGCCACTTTGTGTTGGTCTATCACATAAAATCCCAATAAAATACATTTACGTGTTTGCTTGTAACATGACAAAATGTGGTAAAAAATGTCAAGGGGTATGAATACTTTTTCAAGGCACTGTAAGTATAGGCATGTTTGTTTTTTATTTTAAAAAATTCAAAGGTTTACAAACACTTTAAGGACTTACTAGACTTGTGACAGGATCAATAGGTATTTTTTGTACTTATTGAGCAGATATAACAAAAATGCTTTTAATGGTATATTAGAAAAAAAAAACAAATAAGAAAAGTTCATTGTTAGGGCTTACATCCCCTTGAAAGCTAAACTCAAGACAAAAAAATAAATAAGTGTTTTTCCTGTCAAAGTATTTGTAATTCTGTCTATCCAATTTCAGGATTTACACAGTCCTGCCAAACAGTGCACCAAGCATGCTGAACAGTTCTTTCTCTACTACAGTTAAAAGGGTTCTTTGGTTTTAGAGCATACACTTTCATTAGATAATATCAGTATTGTAATAACAGGACGAATAATTACTGCTGTATAAGAGACAATCCAATATTGCTTGAAAAAAAATCTTCTTTCATGTTGTGAGATCTGCCAGTCTGCTGCCCATCGCTTTCCATATCTTCCTGGATTCCCTGCATGCTGTGCAGCTTCTCCTCTGCTGTTTGCTGCCAATTTCTAAGGACTACATATCCAATGGTACCTTGCTGCCTTTGAAGCAGTGGTTCCTGTACTGACTCCGCCACCTGAAACTTCTTCTCTCAGCACCTCTGTGGTTCAGAAGGCAGCTGTGACATGTATGACACAGCAGTGACTAATCAAGGCATGGTGACTACATGTCACAGAATTCAAAGAAGTAAATGCGTGGGGATCTTTACAAAATAAGGTAACAAATGTTAAGATCATTAAGAGCAGGCAAGAAATTATTGAAATTCATGTGAAAATGCATATATATGATTTTTAATTTTGACCACAATGCAACTAGGTCACCTCCCTACCCCCAGTCAGTGAAGGAACAGCAGCAGATACATGATCTCATCCTATACAACGGTCACTCAACCCCATATGGATTATGTGTAATTTGCTCTCACAGAAGAAATTGAATATGCAGTTAAAATCACATTTTATTCCTTATTTAAAAAAAACATTAACAAAAAAAAAAAATATCACATTGAGTTCCAAACTAGTAGCATCATCGTCTTAGTGCTTGGGATCAACATGTTTCGTGATTAAACATTGCTTCATCAGGATCTGCATTGAAATGGTTGTTTAATTGTCATGTCTAATCTGGAAGTATAACATTATCAGCACATACAGTAGTCACAACACATAATCAATGACATAAAATTACCTAGGCATGTTACAAACGAAAAAATAAACCCAAAAACTCTGCGCTTGCTCGGTGATTTAGCAGCTAACACAACAAACAGAAATTTTGCTCAAAACAACAAGTGTAACAAAGTGTAGCGCTGTGGTGACAAATTAAATAAACATAATAAAAATAATAAATGGTGAAATAAAATATATCATATACAGTGAAAAAATAAATAGCAAAGTGATGAAAATAAAGTCTCTAACAATCTCCAAATACCAATCGTGTATGGTGATTATTGCAGTCCAATTTGGAATAAGACAGTTCTGATCACCGTGTGAATGGCCGATATGGTAGATGAAAGATGAAAATACCAATATAATAGTACCACCACCAAGGTGGTGGCTTAGTGCAACTGCAATCAACAGGTGGCCTGGAGCAGACCAAAAAAGAAGAACGGAGAGAGTTCTTCTTTTTTGGTCTGCTCCAGGCCACCTGTTGATTGCAGTTGCACACTGCACTGTTGTCCTGGCTTTATTGTCAGTCTGAGAGCGGCTGTGAATGGTGTCACAGGGTGCAGGGACACAGACCCTTCTATGAAAGCTTTGAAGACTCCAAACACCGTTGGCTTCCAAGGCCCCTCCTCCATTGCCGGTGGGCAATATAAGCTGGTTTGACCCATAGAACGTATGTTCTCTTGGGTTCAAACTTTCTGGTAAGCCTCCATTTCACTTTGGTGGTGGTACTATTATATTGGCGTTTTCATCTTTTATCTACCATATCGGCCATTCACACGGTGATCAGAACTGTCTTATTCCAAATTGGACTGCGATTAATCACCATACATGATTGATATTTGGAGATTATTAGAGACTTTATTTTCATCACTTTTCTATTTCCTTTTTCACTGTATATGTTATATTTTATTTCACCATGTATTATTTTTATTATGTTTATTTAATTTGTCACCACAGCGCTACACTTTGTTACACATGTTACAAACGAATGCAAAAACCCCACAAATCATCTAAAAATTCAATTGTTCATAAATTGGTAATGTGTAGAGGCCAACAATGGGGAACAAAAAGGGGGAATAAAAAAAATAAATCAAATCCTCTGTTAAAAAGGCGAGCAAATGTGGGGTTCGTCGATCTGTGGGGGGCCAGTAGGGAAAAGAGACATACAATGTCAAGCAGAAGTTTGAAAATAAACCACCTATGATAGTACAATAGGCATATTATATCAGCATAACAAAAAAAACACCTTTTATAAATATACAATATTTATAGATATATTATGCATACAGTATATACATACGGTACATACATATACATACACACATTCAGTATATATACACCCATACTCATATATTCATATGCACACATGTAAACAAATACATATGCACATACACATACAAAACATATGGAACCACATACCCAGGACATCAGGGCCGAAGGAATCTTCTAGATGTCCCCTAAGGCAAACTACTACAACCTCATACGTGCTGATGTTGATCCCATCCAGTGTACCAAAAGGGGCAAACCTTTAAAAACTGTCAAAAGTAAGCTATCACCTAGTACAGGGATCTCCAAACTGGGGCCCTCCAGCTGTTGTGGATGTCCCACAAGGCATTGTAAAACTCTGACATTCACAGACATGACTAGGCATGATGGGAATTATAGTTCCGGAACAACTGGAAAACCATTGTTTGGAGACCCCTGACCTAGTATATAATAAAAAATATATGTGACGGATCTCAGATACCCCTGCTGGGCATCTCCGCCAGACCTGTACCTCCTGTCCTCCAAATGCACCCGCAGCCTGCAGATTCGCCATAACCAGCCCTTAACCCCTCAATCACGAGACAAGCCACACAGGTGTTGAGGGTTAAACATGCCGAGCATGAACTGTTTATTAAATACAAAAAATACATCTTTAAACAAAGTTAGGGACACTCCTCTTAGACTTGTCATAGAGGAGGTAGGGGACAAGGAAGAACCAATAGGAACTCAACACTTGTACATTGAAACAGAAACTACAGTTTAAACACATGAAGGGATTATGATAAGCAGGCAGCCCCTCCTTACACATCCCCTGCTGGGATGCGTCTCCAGTCCAGACCTTTTGTCTACATGCCATGACCCAACACATTTAAACACAGCAACAAGAGGGGGGGGGATTGAGGAGAAGGGATGTAGCATTACATTACATTATCTCAATGCCATTTTGTCCCCAAGTCTCGTAGCCCCACGCTTTGGGAATACCGCCATCTTGTATATGCCTTTATCAGCTATAAGTACATTGTTTGTGGAATAAAAGTATATATTTAGCCCAGCCAGGCCAATAAATTTAGGTAGTCGGAAACGACCCCACGAGCCCAGCCACAGATACCGCGTTCACCCGGTTCCAATGAACCGGCGACCCCGGACACAAATGTCTGGAGGTGGCATCTTCTCCGGGTGGTGGGAGACGGCAAATAGCCCTCCAAATCTCACGTTCTCTGCTGGGCCAGAATCTGTGGGTAGGAGGCGAGCCCACAGCCCCTTCCAAAACACACAGTGACAGTGGGTTCTGTCACAATATACAGTGGGGGCTGAAAGTATTCAGACCCCCTTAAATTTTTCACTCTTTGTTATATTGCAGCCATTTGCTAAAATCATTTCAGTTCATTTTTTTCCTCATTAATGTACACACAGCACCCCATATTGACAGAAAAACACAGAATTGTTGACATTTTTGCAGATTTATTAAAAAAGAAAAACTGAAATATCACATGGTCCTAAGTATTCAGACCCTTTGCTCAGTATTTAGTAGAAGCACCCTTTTGATCTAATACAGCCATGAGTCTTTTTAGGAAAGATGCAACAAGTTTTTCACACCTGGATTTGGGAATCCTCTGCCATTCCTCCTTGCAGATCCTCTCCAGTTCTGTCAGGTTGGATGGTAAACATTGGTGGACAGCCATTTTTAGGTCTCTCCAGAGATGTTCAATTGGGTTTAGGTCAGGGCTCTGGCCGGGCCATTCAAGAACAGTCACGGAGTTGTTGTGAAGCCACTCCTTCGTTATTTTAGCTGTGTGCTTAGGGTCATTGTCTTGTTGGAAGGTAAACCTTCGGCCCAGTCTGAGGTCCTGAGCACTCTGGAGAAGGTTTTCGTCCAGGATATCCCTGTACTTGGCCGCATTCATCTTTCCCTCGATTGCAACCAGTCGTCCTGTCCCTGCAGCTGACAAACACCCCCACAGCATGATGCCACCATCATGCTTCACTGTTGGGACTGTATTGGACAGGTGATGAGCAGTGCCTGGTTTTCTCCACACATACCGCTTAGAATTAAGGCCAAAAAGTTCTATCTTGGTCTCATCAGACCAGAGAATCTTATTTCTCACCATCTTGGAGTCCTTCAGGTGTTTTTTAGCAAATTCCATTCGGGCTTTCATGTGTCTTGCACTGAGGAGAGGCTTCCGTCGGGCCACTTTGCCATAGAGCCCCGACTGGTGGAGGGCTGCAGTGATGGTTGACTTTCTACAATTTTCTCCCATCTCCCGACTGCATCTCTGGAGCTCAGCCACAGTGATCTTTGGGTTCTTCTTTACCTCTCTCACCAAGGCTCTTCTCCCCCGATAGCTCAGTTTGGCCGGACGGCCAGCTCTAGGAAGGGTTCTGGTCATCCCAAACGTCTTCCATTTAAGGATTATGGAGGCCACTGTGCTCTTAGGAACCTTAGGGCTCCTTCACTCGGACGTGTCCATGTACGGAGCCCGCTCTGCTCAGCGAGGGATTGCTCCGTCGATCCCCGCTGAGCAGACAGATGACAGGTCCATCACTGCACACTGTGCAGCGACGGACCTGTCAGAGCGCCGCTTTCCCCTATGGTGGATCGGATGACGACGGATCGCAGAGTCCGTCGTCACCCGATCCGATCCGCAGATGGATGGAAAAGTAGGTTTTTCCTCCATCACACTTTTTCGGATCGGAGCGAGTCGGATGTCAGCGGTGACATGTCACCGCTGACATCCGAGGCTCCATAGACCTCCATGGAGTGTCCGTTCAGGTCCGCCTAAAAAACTGACAGGCGGACCTGAACGGATCGGCCGTGTGAAAGAGGCCTTAAGTGCAGCAGAAATGTTTTTGTAACCTTGGCCAGATCTGTGCCTTGCCACAATTCTGTCTCTGAGCTTTTCAGGCAGTTCCTTTGACCTCATGATTCTCATTTGCTCTGACATGCACAGTGAGCTGTAAGGTCTTATATAGACAGGCTTTCCTAATCAAGTCCAATCAGTATAATCAAACACAGCTGGACTCAAATGAAGGTGTAGAACCATCTCAAGGATGATCAGAAGAAATGGACAGCACCTGAGTTAAATATATGAGTATCATAGCAAAGGGTCTGAATACTTAGGACCATGTGATATTTCAGTTTTTCTTTTTTAATAAATCTGCAAAAATGTCAACAATTCTGTGTTTTCTGTCAATATGGGTGCTGTGTGTACATAAATGAGGGGGAAAAAATGAACTTAAATGATTTTAGCAAATGGCTGCAATATAACAAAGAATGAAACATTTAAGGGGGTCTGAATACTTTCCGTCCCCACTGTATATCTCACTTATATCCAAAAAAAGGGGCCTTACCCCAAAAAGTAGAGAAATTAGACCAGATGCACGCCCAAAGAAGTATAACAAGCAACAAAGTAAGCATCAAAACATGCTCACCCTATGGAACACCATGAAAATGTAAGTAAAGAGGCCTTAGAAATACTGTATATCCCATAAAGTAAAGAGAAACAACCAAAGTATCTAACATGATACAAAAGTCAAATAAAAGGGTGACCTCTCAGCCTAGTATATACATCTCCTGTCAAGATGGCGTCTTGGTGCCTAGAACCTACTGAACTCCCATATATAGGCCAAAGATCCTGTCTCCGGTCTGAAGCTCAACATGTTAGTTGCTTAGCTATTATGCTGATCCTCTTGCTTCAATACTAACCTCGAGGAAGCATGCAGCAACTGAAGACAGTGGCTCGAAAGGTATAGAAGCAGCTTGACATCTGAATTTTCACCTTTTTTTTCCAGAAGAACCCTAGATCTTAGTATAGAATACCCAATCATGTGCAAGAAAAATAAAAAAATTGCATATTTGCTTGCACATGATTGGATGATGGACATCAGCTGAGCTTCACCTCATTCACTAAGCTATGTGAAAACTCCCCTGCAAAGTGCAACTTCTCTTGCAAAGTGAACAGTCTATGGGGTTGATTTACTAAAGGCAAATCCAAATTACACTGCAAGTGCATTGCAAGTGCACTTGGAAGTTTAGTCGCTTTAGATCTGAGGGGAAGATCTGAAATGAGGGGAAGCTCTGCTGATTTTATCATCCAATCGTGTACAAGCAAAAATGCTGCTTTTTTCATTTTCTTTGCATGTCCCCCTCAGATCTACAGAGACTGCACTTCCAAGTGCACTTGCAGTGCACTTGTAGTGCAAAGTGGATTTGCCTTTAGTAAATAAACCCCCATATGTCTTTAGTAAACTGAACCCCTTGGAGTAAAAGGTATCTTGGTGATGCCACCTCATTGGACAGGCCCATGACATCTTGCACTCCATGGTATGTCCTTGGTCAACCAAAAGTATGAGCACATCTTGTGGGGAAACAAAAGCACTTTGGGGGACCGTTCTGGCTTGATGGGGAGTATTGCAGGCTGGACTGCTTTTTTGTTTCATACGTTGACTAGGGGCCAGTTTTATTTAACATATTGCCCTGAGTTGAGCTTTGACCAAGGAAATAAAAAACATTCTGACCAAGCATCTTAATGTCGGAGTTGTAGTCTAGTAATGCTTGCTGCCATGGTGTATTTAAGAGAAATATGGATTCTGTGTTTGACAGTTATAGAAAATCACTTATGGCTGCAGGCCTAAAGGGTGGCCCATTTTTAAAAACAATAAATGACAAAATGGCTCGTATCACAGTTATATAGATTGTAGAAGTGTTTAAAAAAAAAAAAGCAGAGCTAAACTTCAAAGCAGAGGTGGGAGACATGATGGAAACACCGAGTTATAATGTTAATGTTCCTGGAAAAAGCAACCCAAAACCCCAAGGAACACACAACACTTGCAGCTTGAATGCAGACATTTATCCTCTGAGTTAAACATCAGTGTGAAGCTGTCTTAAGAAGAAGAGAGGTGTCTGCCAGGTAATTACTATACATCTAATCTGACACTATTGTGAAAGCTATTGCTGATGAAATCATGATAATGCCACAAGCAATTCTTCTTGTCACGACTGCTCAGAAAGACGTTTTTTAGATTATCCATATTATGTGTGCTGCAGGAAAGAAGACCAGCTGTGCTAGTGAAATGTATTTTGTTGCCGCTGGAGCCATTTACACTCTGCTCAAAAATTGTTTCAGTTAAACGTCTCAGAAAAATTGCTCCTGAGTTAAGTGATATGTTTGTTGCTCTCATATCTGAAAGAACACTAACTTGTCAATCTGTGAAACGTTAATGATACAGCAAAAGACAAAGTTATTCAGGTCCTGTGTACATGTGCAAAATATTAGGGCGCATTCTGAACACTCACTGGGAACTCATCAACAATACTAAAAATGCAAAACATGTCAATGAAGGAGCATGTGTGGAGCAAAACTGCATCCACACATTGTAGGGACCCGGTTGTTATGCAGCATATCTGGCATTTGCAAATGCGACACAACACGGAAAAGTAGAAATGTTGGCATACTATACTTTGCCCTGTGAGATTGATGAGTTTCTTGCTCCCTTTATCCTCCCATGTATATACAGTACTTATGTAATACCTTTCAAAGTACTAAAGTAGACTTATAACTCCAGCCTCATTCATTTTTCTCTTGTACTGTGGAATTCCATCTAAAGTCAAGTGCAGTATTGTGATTGTATGTTGTTCTTGTCCTCTCCACACAGTCAGCTGTGAAATCTCCAATTTAGCCTATGGCTGCTGTATAACTTCTAGGCTGCATAACATCCAGCCCTTCCTCAGCTACCTGGGTGTCAAGAGCACGTCCCTGTTGTCCATTAGACTGGAAGTTTCTGATGGGCTGTGAATGCACATGCTAGTACCCTCCTAGTTAGGTTGCTAAAAGGATTAAGGTAGATTTATTTGATTTTTTTGGGGGCTCCTCTATAGCCAGTGAAGCAAAGTTTCATTGCTTTTGGCTGTTCTGGGTTCTGCTGGTTGCAAGCTCAACTGGTTCTCCCTGGTTTCTAGTGAGGTCTATAATTTAGTGGGTTGGAAGAGGCAGACCCTGAACTCACATATTCGTACAGCCTAAGCCAATCCCTGGAAGGGAGAGTGACCAGTAGGGGGCTGAGGTGGGTATACGAAGGCTGGATCCTAGAAGAGCAGGGCTTTGTCCTGGCTGGAGAAGACCCAGCCTGAGGGCTGTGGCCCTCTGTGCCACTTAGCTGAAGTTTGCAGAAGTCTATCAGGGTCACAGCTCAGGGAGAGCTGAGGGAGTCTAAAGTTGCTGGGAGTTTGAAGGAGGTCCACAGAGGATCTGGCCTGGAGGCTTATGCAGCATACACACGGTCGGACTTTTCATCCGGGCTTGTCCAACGGACGCCGACGGAGCAAATCCGGTGGACAATCCGATCGTGTGTGGGCTTCATCGGACCTTCAGCTGACTTTTCCAGTTGCAAATCTGAGGGACTTTAGATTTGGAACATGCTTCAAATCTTTACGTCGTAACCCTGTCGGACCCAGAAATCTGCTCGTCTGTATGCTAGTCCGACGGACGAAAACCGACGCTAGGGCAGCTATTGTCTACTGGCTATCAACTTCCTTATTTTAGTCCAGTGTACGTCATCACGGTACGAACCGTTGGACTTTGGTATGATCGTGTGTAGGCAAGTCCGTTCGTTAAAAAGTCTGTCGGAAGTCCGTCGGAAGTCCGTCAAAAGTCCGTCGAAAGTCCGCTGGAAAGTCTGTCGGACCATTCTGGTCAAAAAGTCAGAAGCTGGCTTGTACTGCATGAAAGCACTCAAGTACACCAGGCACGGTGATTATAGGCCTGAGAAAAATCATAGAGACTGTCCTTGTTAACCATTGGAGAGACCGTTCCAGATTTGCTTTCTCAGGTTTGCTCTTGCATTAGTCCACTGAGCAGTAGTTTACCTATCACTAGTCTCAAGAGGAGTTTCACCCTGAAGAGTCATCCATAACCAGAGAGTGTCCTCAATTATATTATGTACTGATTTTTTAGTATCCCAAAACTCACCCTACCCAAGTTCAATCAGCATTAAACTACATAATAGCATGCACTGTTTCTGTTTCGTGGGTTGTGAGAATGTGGAACTCCTGTGTGCCTGGCTGCCGTATACATCATAGAGAATGGAACCTGGGACAAAACTGTCAGCCTCGTCTGGGGTTTGTGCTAGTATGGCAACACCTACTGCAGTACAGTAGTGCAGTCCACAGGTTGCATTCTTGTGCCAAAAACTGCTATAATAAATTTTAAAACCCAAATGGATGGGTCATAAAAGGAGCAGCTAATAAAAATGCTTATAACTTAATCTAAAGTTCTTTACTCTTTTTTTGGCATAACCCATCAGCATTACCTAGGTTTGCAGTTTGTTTTCTCAGATTTTTGACTGATTCCTCCTGTAATTATTGGCCTGTAACAGGAAAACCAGCATATGCCTTGTTTTTACTCAATTCTGCATAAATAAAAGGTAAGATGTCTACTCCTCTATCACTGCTCTGAGCCGTGAGAGTGCTAGTACAGTAGTGATAATGGAGAAAAAAACTTTCCTATTACCACTGTAGCATAGAACAGGATGAAGTAAGAGGAACATTTACAGCTTACATATTATAGAAATAGCGACATTGCTGAACAGCTACTCTTCTAGCTCTGTCAATGCTGCTATGATATGCAAACTGCAAATATTCCCCTTGTCCTGTCCTGTCATGTCCTGCTCTATGCTGCAGTGATGATAAGGGAGTTCTCTGCTCCCCTATCACCCCTTAATCAGTCCTCCAGATGTCCACTCATATTAGAGAAGGCTCAAGAGTCAAGTTAATGACAGCTGGCTGCCTGTTTGACGATGATTTGTGCCTATGTTGGCCAGGAAAAACATAGGGCTCATTGGCAGTCCCTCTCACTGATAGCTACAGTAAAGAACTTCTAGAAGATTCTCTCAAAAGGGATTGAAAAAAGTAGAAAAAGTAACACAAAATCAGGTTATTTTCAAGATTCTTTTTGAAATGACATTGGGCATACTGAGTAAGGTTTTGGTATCTTTATACCAACTGTCTGTAGCTGGTATTTATGTAAAGCTATAGAAAAAGTCCTGTTAGGATCAATAAATAATGAATAACAGAAGGGCTAAAATACTTACATTTACTGGATGCTCCAAGCTATCTTCTGTGCTGGTCACATGCCTAAAGGCCGTGGTGTTTGGTAATCTCTGTCGAGGGTAGGCTGGGAGTTCAGATTGACTGATCATCCCCCTCAGGGGAGATCTTTTGACCAGGAGACTATGTCTGTACAGCAGCTTTTTTTTTTTGCATGAAAATAATTTCCAAAATTCTATAACTCTTTATACAACCCGCAAAGACTTTTAATATAGCTTTCAGTATAAGTCACCATTCAAGACCTCATTAGAGTGTGTTTCATTAAATCTCTATTACCATTAAATTTATCTACCGAAAAAGAAGAGAGAAAATCTTATTTTTGTATGTAAAAAATACTAAGTAATTTCCCTTTCTCCTATGATCAAGCTGAATTTCTATTTAGGTATAATGCTGGCAATGGTAATTTTAAAGTGATTGTAAACACTTAAAAAAAATTAGCAAACAGATTTATTCTACCTGCTCTGTGCAAGGTAATTGCACAAATCGGCCCTGAACCTCTTTTTCTCGGATCCCTTGCCAGTGCTCTTGACTACTCCACTTTCTATTGGGACATTGTGCAGGCTCGCTCCCGAACCTCACTGTCTAAGTCTATAGACACAGACAACGTGACTCTGCCCCACCCCCTGCTCCCTTATCACTAGCCTTGACTGACAGCAGTGGAAGCCAATGACTCCCACTGCCTCAGCAAAGCTTGGGAAACCAGGAAGTGAGGGGAGAGAAGAGCTGCAGACGTGCACAGCGCTGAATCAAATGAGAACTCAGGTGACTAAAAAGAGGGTGAGGGGGGATACTGATGCCTAAACATCTTTTTACCCTAATGCAAGGTATGTATTAACCACTTCAATACAGGGCACTTATACATCTTCCTTATGCACTGATATGCAGCACTGATGGGCATTGATAGGCGGCACTCATGGGTGGCACTGGTTGGCACTGATGGGCACTGATATGCGACACTGCTGGGCACTGAAAGGCGGCACTGCTGGGCACTGATAGGGTGGCACTGATAGGCAGCACTGATGGGCACTGATAGGCGGCACTGCTGGGCATTGATGGGCACTGATAGGCGGCATTGCTGGGCACTGCTGGGCACTGATACGTGGCACTGATGGGCACTGATACGCGGCACTGATATGAGGCACTGATAGGCATCCCTGGTGGCACTGGCAGTGGTAGGCATTGGAGTGGGCACTGATTGGCAGCTGTCTGGGCACAGATTGGTATTTCCCTGGGGGTCTAGGGGACATACCTGGTGGTCCAGTGTGGTGGCCATCCTGGCGGTCCTGGGCGGCTTCCCTGGTGGTCCTGGGCGGGATCCGAGGGGGGCTGTGCTGATAAACAATTAGCACAGACCCCCCCTGTCAGGAGAGCAGCCGATCGTCTCTCCTCTACTCGTGTCTGTCAGACGCGAGTGAGGAAAAGCCGATCACCAGCTCTTCCTATTTACATCGTGATCAGCCGTGATTGGACACGGCTGGTCACGTGGTAAAGAGTCTCCGTCAGAGACTCTTTACCTAGATCGGAGTTGCGGTGTGTCAGACTGACACAACGCAACAACGATCGCCGCGGGCGCGTAGCGGCTTAATATCCTGATCACATCATATGATGTCCGGTCAGGATATTGAAACCACTTTGCCGCCATCATTTTGCTATATGGCAGGCGGCAAGTGGTTAAGGTAACACATGTTCAGGCTTTATAACCACCTTCAAAGTCCATCTCTGGGCAAATTTGTAAAGTGAAAAAATGGATCTAATGACATGATGAACAAGTAACAAAACAATGTTAAAGGTGAATTTAGAAAAACAAAACCTTCTGTGTTAATGTTGTAGGCAGAGCATTGTGTGGCCAAATGTTCTTGAGAACTATAGCAGGCAGTATAAAGCTGGCTATAGCTGAATCAAATTTTGGCTTGTTCAGCAGGGACCAGTCGAATATTGATCCATATGTGAGTGTCCCTGTTTAACTGTTGTTGAATGGAAATGTTGGAAAACTTTTGTCGGAATTCACTGTTTAGCGGCTGCATTGGCTGTAGCCGTTAAACAGTAAATTCTGACAGTAGAGATTACCAATGTCCCAAGGTAGATTCCTTTATCCACCTCACTTGTGTGTATGGAGGAACCTGTTTATTTTTTTTGTTCAGTCCGCTGGCTGAATGAAAGAAAATGACTGATCTATGGCCAGCTTTACTATTAGTTGGGCTTCCTGTGGTGGAAAGGCCTTTGTTGATAACCCTGACAAAAAGGAATACTCTGATTCTCCAGTCTAGGGGATGAGCCTGGGGCTACCAAACTCATACATTAAAACAAAGCTCCAGCTTGCAATTACAAAATAAAGAATGAGTAGCTCATTAAAGGCAGGGCAGCTGATAGAAATCATGGGGCCCCGTACAGCCTACCTGATGGGGCCCCCTTCAGCTCCACCCATGTTCCCGCCCCTGGTCCCTCCTTCAGCCCCACCCCTGGCCCCGCCCCTGACCCCTCCATAATGCCATTGGCAGCATGGGTGGCACTGTCTGCACCACATTATGGCATTGGCAGCACGGGTGGCACTGTCTGCAGCACATTACGGCATTGGCGGCATGGGTGACACTGTCTGCAGCACATTACAGCATTGGTGGCATGGGTGGCACTGTCTGCAGCACATTACGGCATTAGCATCATGGGTGGCACTGTCTCTGCAAGCAGCACATGCGTTATGGGCCATAACGCATGTGCTACCTGCAGACAGTGCCACCCATGCCGCCAATGCCCTATTGTGCTGCAAACAGTGCCACCCATGACGCTAATGCCATAACACATGTGCTACCTGCTGACAGTGCCAACCATGCCACCAATGCCATATTGTGCTGCAGACAGTGCCACCCATGCCGCCAATGGCATTATGCCATTGGCGGCATGGGTAGCACTGTCTCTGCAGGCAGCCCATAACGCATGTGCTACCTGCAGACAGTGCCACCCATGCCACCAATGCAATTATGTTTAGATGCTTCTGCAGTAGTAGTAGATCTTGAAGCCCCTCCCCCCCAAGCAAGCACACACCTGTGTCATTGTTAGCTGGGCCCAAGGAGTCACTTCTTCCCTGATCCTGCTGCTGCCTGGACCGGAGTGTCCACAAACGATTCCAGTCAGATAGGATGCCAATGCCAGCTGCTTCTTTTCTTTTCTTTTTTTCTTTTTTGACCTCTGCCGCCGCTGCTCGCCTGAGTGGCTGCCTCACTGCTACTTCTCTCACGTGGAGAGAGAGGAATCACTCCGCGGCGCCAGGGGGGCAGCACTAGCCAGCTGAGCCAGTATGAGGAGCGGGTACGGTAGAGGCATTCTTCCGTGCCCAAAATAATCCCCCCCTGCCCCGCCACCTTTTCTGCTTTTCTCCGCATAGCTATCAGTAAAAAAAAAAAAAACGTAAAAAAGTAAACGGCGGGGGGGGGGGTTGGCGGTATTTAGGACTCTGATCGGTCATGGCTGGAGCATTTTTTTTACATTAATTACTTATCTGTTCAGGTTGCCCGGGCCCCCCTGCTGGCCTATCAGTGGCCCTGATTAAAGGAGAAGTACAGCCAAAGCTCATTTGGCTGTACTTCTCCTATGGATAGCAGGAGTGCAGTGAACTGTTGATGTCACAGAGCCAGTCCAGGCTCGGGAAAGAACGCTACCATATGGTCAGGATCCGTCCGCATGCCTGGACCGGCCCCCAGCTCAACCTCTCAGCAAGCCGCTGAGAGCCTGAGCCAGCCACTCCCACCACCTCCACAGCCCCACGCTCCAGTTAGCGTGGGGTGGGGGGGAGCAGAGAAGACAGCGCTGACTGACAGTCACCAGCTCTCTGCTCAGTGAGTTTTGAGAACCAGATTTTTTTTTTTTTATTTCAATGTTTTTATTAAAGATTTTGCATAGTACAAACAATAATACATTGGGCAAAATATTATTACAGACTTGGAGAAAAAAAAAAGAAACAAAAACAGGATGCGTTGTAAATCTTGGAATACAAATAAAAAGCAGAAGAGGTACAATCAAGTCGTAACTTATAAAGCTCGATCTTAACAGATAACTTTAAGAGGTCTTTCAGCTGAGATGGTGCGTTATATTCTGAGGAAGGACTATGTACTGATGTACACTGCGCATTGCTTAATGAGATCCCCACCCAAACACCCCTGTCGGGATCTAACTGTGTCTGGGTGGAGGCTTTCACTGTCCGACTGTTAGATGCTATTGTACCAATCTCATGGCAGTGTGGTGCATTTTACAGAGTGGTTCAGCTACTTTGGTCCTGGCCAGGCACTACCTCTGAGCCTGGTGTAGCGATTATACACAAAAATTCTGTCCGTGAGGCCAGTATTTGGGTATGGGGGGGATAGATTATGGGGAAAGGGCTCATGTAGGGAGGGTGGAGGGGGTAAATCTGTAGAGAGTTATTCAGCTCAAGCATTAGGTAGCCGGTTCTGCCCCTCAGGTCAGGCTATAGGGATGCAGATAGGAGGCTATGGTAGTCTGCTGATTCCTTAAAATGTAGCCAGCATGCCCATCTTGTGTGATACTTGGAGGGGGTATCTCTTGCCTGGTGTATGAGATCCTCCATCTCAGCTATCCTACCCACTCTACGTAACCATTCGGGTATGCTGGGGGGAGAAGTAGTCCTCCAGTGGGTGGGTATGCAAAGTTTTGCCGCGTTAATCATATGTAGGGTTAGGGACTTTTTGTACGCTCCTTGGGGAATGGAGGTGTGATGGAGTAAGTATTGAGCCGGGGCAAAGTCTGGGGTGTAGGTAGTGATTTGTGAAATGAGATGGTGTATCGCTTTCCAATAAGGTTGGATGAGGGGGCATTCCCACCATATGTGTATCAGTGAACCGTGGGCATTATTGCACCTCCAGCATAGTGGTGGGACGTTGGGATGGAATCTGTGGATTTTATCGGGGGTTCTATACCACCTTGAGAAAAGTTTGTAACCGTTTTCCTGTGTGGAAACGTTCAAGGAGCCTTTATGTATGTGGGTGAGGATGTGGTCCCAGTCTTCTTGAGTGAGGTCAATCTTTAGTTCATTTTCCCATTTCTGGCTGGCAGTGTCATCTTTGGTAGAGATTGTAGCATATAATAAGGTATAAATATCTGATATGATATGCCTTTGAGGTTTAGATCTGGTGCATAAAGCTTCAAAGGGCGTTAACTCTCTGTCCCATTGGGTAGGTTGGGTAGAATCAATCAAAAAGTGTCTGATCTGGAGGAAGTTAAAGAAAGGAATATCCGTGTCTGGAAGTTTGGAAGGGAGAGATCGAAAAGGGATCATCTTCCCTTTATCGAAAAATGATCCTGCTCTGACTGAGTGCTTTACGGGGTCGTCGGTAATACGAAGGACTGAGATACCCGGAGGAAAGTCCGAGTTTCGATCTAAAGGGGTCAGTGGACCGGGCGAGGAGGCAATTTTCAACTTGTTGCAGACATTACGGAAAATCTGTAAAGTTGGGCCGATTAGGGGGTGTGATCTACTTTCCTTCGGGGTCCCGAGGGCGCTTATCCATGGGGAATGATCGCTTGGAAATGAGGCGAACGCCTCCTCAAGGCCAATCCAGGCCTTAAGTTTAGCGTGCAGGTGCCAGTCCACAATTCTGAACAAAACCAGATTTTACATTCAATCCAGAGATTTCTCCAGCAGACCTGGGACCTTTGGGATGCCCAAGTGATCAGAACTTTTCAATTTGGGACTATATATACATCCAGTATATACATCACTCCATTTCTCCTCCTGCACATCGCTTCCTCTCTTCTGAGTATCACTCCATACTCCTCCTACACATCGCTTCCTCTCTACTGAGTATCTCTCCATACTCCTCCTCCTGTACCTAACAACAGTATGACATACCAGTTTGAGCCTGAGCATCTCTCTCTCATAACTTCAGCCAAAGATGGATGGACAGCCGTCCCATCGAAAGGGATCCTGTAAAGACAAGAAACTCAACAACATACTGTCCTTACAACTATCTACACACTTATAACACTTTCTGCCAGTAGGGGGTTAGTATCCCACTGTCAGAAAGAAATTTGCAAAAAGAAACATCAAGTACATCTGTATCACTTTTGCTGTATCATGTTCTGTCAACAGTGGATTACAATCCTCCTGACAGAAAAGGAAAGGAATGAAAAGTGAATAGTTCTCTTTTAGAGAGCCTGGTGGGAGGGGCCCCTCTATGATCTATCAGGCTCCTGTAATAGTAGGATAGAGAATCAGACCTCACCCAACATTCATTGATCCATCTTTCAAGCACAATCCGGGGTGGCAGGCCGGTCTGATCCTGCTAAAGTCAGAGAAAAGCATATTCTGCAGCTCTCCGGCAGTCTATGAGGCTACTTCTATGGTGGCTGTACATCTCATCAGTCCTCCTCATGCATAGAAGTGTGGGTTGGGCAGTCTCC
Source organism: Lithobates clamitans (assembly GCA_037952925.1). Classification (NCBI taxonomy): domain Eukaryota; kingdom Metazoa; phylum Chordata; class Amphibia; order Anura; family Ranidae; genus Lithobates; species Lithobates clamitans. The sequence goes on along the minus strand of JBBGZY010000371.1, from coordinate 461,187 downwards.
TCCTTCCTCCCTGATGGAAACAGAGTGACTCCTCATAGGCCATCTCGCCTTCACAACCATCACTCTGTCTCTATATATAGCTCTCCCCAGCCTCCATTCCTTCTGCATGCCCTCAAAGCAGGCCCAGGTCTCCTCATATTCTGCAACCCGCAAAGGCTTGGGGATGTGTAAATACTCCCACACTAGGTCATCCTCCCACTCGTCCCTAGAGTTCTCCACAATGTCCATAGTGTCAAGAGGGACATAAGGGTAATCCAGACTCCACTCCAGAGCAACTCTGCACTGAACTTCCCACTGGAATCGAGAAAACCTGGGCAGTTCTCTGGGCTTCCCTTTCCTGGACAGGACACAAGCTTCAGGGGACCTCTTAACCCATTGCCTGTATCTAGCTGCACTGGTCTGGGTGATGGACCGTCTGTTTTAGAAGAATTGTCGACTGCTGGTAGGGTTTCCTGCAGTTTCTTTGGCTCCCATAGCTGGACGTGGCACATCTCCTTCCTCGGACTGACCCTCCAGGACCTAGGAAACTCCTGTCTCCCATTACTCTTCTGAGCTGCTGCTGTGGGATTACTACTCCGCTAACTCCTCCAAGGACCCAAACTCAGCTTGCAGTCTGGAGGAACCTCAATCTATGGCCCTGCCCTCGTATCCCTCTTCACGATTACCAGAAGGCACACTGTTCTCCAGCACCGCCTTCTTCCACAATGATGGCAATGGACACAGGCGGCTGGCATTTCAGGGACTTTAGCTGGTTCCTGCTGGGCAGTACTAACAGTTACCAGGTCCCCGACCAGGCCACAGGCCACAGCAGACTTTTCTTCCCTTATGTCACAAATCTTTGTGGGGGAATTACCAGGATCAGTCTCCACCCTGCCTTTCAGCGATGATTCTAGGCCCACTCAGGCCTTGTGGGACTTTGACGGCTGCACGCAACGCAGTACTGAATGTAGGTCCACACTGTAATACCATGGCTCCTGCTGGCTGGATGCAAGCTGGGTGAACGGTTCGCACTGCCCACCGCAGTCAGTATCCGGCACTCTGGACACAGCAGGCACAGTCGCTCCACCCCCTCAATCATCCCAAGGGTGAATCCCCTGTGATGCTCCAACCAGACTACGATGTGCACCAGCTCCGGTCCTGCAGATCAGGCAACCAGGTCAGCGCTGGAAACATTTGAGCACTCTCCGCCATCTTGCTCCTCTGCCTCGTGGTGTCTGCTAACAGGGAACCCTGGGTCCTCTAGAACCTGGCACCGCCCCCTTGCTTCCAGACAGACTGGCGTCTGCGAAACTGATAGACAGGCCCCTCCCATGGCATGCTGCTGTAACCCCTTGTTGGATGAACTGAAGTTTGCAGGCACACTGGAACTAGCAAATCTTGTTTGGGCATGTCGCCCAACACTGACTGTGCCCGAGCAGCTATGACCAGATGACCGTTGACTTTTCTGGTGGTTGCTGATAGCAACAAAAAAGTTCGTAGCCCATTCCTAACTGAAAGGGACACTCTTAGCACAGTCCCGCCAACAGGCAACCGCAGGTTTCCCCCCGGTCACCCCGAGCAACAGTAGACACTTCCAGGCACATTTTACTGTTTGAAGCAGGAGTTTGAAGCAAAAGTTCAGGATGTCCAGTGTTAGCAGATCGCTGGACATGTTTGTAATCCAACTTGAGATGTCCAGCATTAGTAGGTTGCTGGACTTATTTGTAATCCATGGGCGCGGTCACCCTCCGTGGTTGCCACGGGTGACAGCACATGGTTAACAGTTCCTGAGTTGCAGGATTTTAGCAAAAGTGTCCGTCACAGTCGCGGTTGGGACGACTGAGTAGGCAGGCAGAAATTTAACTCAAGAGAAGCTCTGCACTGGTTGCTATGGACAAGAGCAATTGCTACTGTAGTACTAAATGCAGGCATAGCACACACGTCCTTCCCGAAAGTTCAATCCCTCAATGGTGGGCCAAAATTCAGTTCCCCTTGGCTCAGTCAACGTGGTTGCTAGGGGCATTCGTTATTCGTGAACAGGTGATCTCGGACGAGGCCCCCAAATGTAGTGGTACCCTCGTGAGGGCTGCTGAGTATAGAAGTCCACCTGTCACCCTGCCCAGCCAGGCACACACTTTTTACACTCCTCCTAAATCAGTCCTTGCATTTTGTTTTTGTTTATTTTAATGGGGGGTATTAAACTTGGATAGGGATGGGGACTTATGGGATGTCCAGGTAATCAGAACATTGCAATTTAGAACTATATATACATTGGGTATATACATCACTCCATTTCTCCTCCTGCACATTGCTTCCTCTCTACTGAGTATCACTCCATACTCCTCCTGCACATCGCTTCCTCTCTACTGAGTATCACTCTATACTCCTCCTGCACATTGCTTCCTCTCTTCAGCTCTCCAGACTAGCTAGCACTGATTTGGTAGGCCTGACACTGGTTACCACAGTTCTCTTACCTGGTTCTGCACCCATCTCAGGCTGCAATCTCCCAGTCCTCTCCCTTGAGTGCCTCCCCAGTCCACTCTTCTGGTTCTACAGCCATCGCAGACAGCAATTTCCCAGTACTCTTGGGGCGTGTCTCCTCAGTCTTCTCAACATTGCTTCACTCACCAGCCCTCATGGCTGCGACCTGTTGTTCTTCCTTGGAGACAGTGCTTTCTCCCACTGTCCTCTCTTTGCTCCTCTTGGCCAGGACACCTCTGTGTGTTGTAGGAGGGTCCCGTCCACACCCGAGCCCAGGCCCAAGGTCACCCCCCTAGACTGGGGAGCTCCCTCCAAGGCCAACGACAGCCTAGCACTCCATCTCCAACTTCCTCCCAAACAACTCCTCCCCAGCTCGGCTGACCCTGGGTATTTAAGGAGGCCTGCCCCCTGCCAATTCAAATTGGGGATTGGTCAGGGCTCCTTAGAACACCCCAGGTGGCTCCACCTCCCCTCCAGCCACTATTTCTAGAAAACATTCCAACATTCTAGAACAGGGATATGCAATTAGCGGACCTCCAGCTGTTGCAGCACTACAAGTCCCATGAGGCATAGCAAGGCTCTGGCAGCCACAAGCATGACACCCAGAGGCAGAGGCAGAGGCATGATGGGATTTTGCAACAGCTGGAGGTCCGCTAATTGCATATCCCTGTTCTAGAAAGAAGTAGGAGGTCCCAGTGATGCCACCTGAGAGTCACCCAGCACTACCCTGAGCCACTCCCAGCCCAGATCAAAACAAACAGGCCTGGCTCCCAACCAGGCCTGCCTAAATTTACCTACTCTGCCAACAATCTATATACATTCTCTAGCAACCTAGAGAGTGCTACACTATCAGTCTTGAAGGCTATTAACATTTAACCTACTTACTCTTAGTCCAGGTTGTTCTAGACTTGCCCCAGACTGTTACTGGACAATAAAAGGAGAAGCAGCACTGTGATGAATTTATCTCTGTCATTTTGCTTTCTGTTCCTATCAGCGTGCTGCTTGTTAGCATCTGAACTGATTGGCTCTGTGTGCTTCAACTTCCTATACTCTCCAGCTCTGTTTGTTTGTCTCAAACACCAACTCTGCTATAGGGACTGCAATAGGATGACACCAGGTCAAATTAAAGTACCTGCACTGCTTGAATTTAAAGAAATGCATTTAATAATAAATTAATGATTACAGGACTGAATTAAATTGTTTTACTATATTGGCCTACAGTTCAGCTTTAAAAAAAACAACTTATTAAAGCCTAAAGGAAGTAACCAAAAAGAGTATATTTAATGAACATGAAGCAATCTGACATGTACAGTGCTGAGGTTATGCAGAGCTGTTTTTTTTGTTTTTTTTTTATTACAGGAAGAATTAAGAAAACACGATGGGGGTGAAAGCTTTTTAAAAAGTAAGATACCACAGTAGCAATGTACCACATTGTGGTAACAACACAGTTTTCCATAGTATTCATAAAAATATTACATTTGGGACGGCATTTGCAGTGGGGAGTAGAATTAAAGCATATCTAAACCCAAAAATAAAAATGTAATATATTACAGCTTGCCAGCCTTTGGATGAAGTGGCTACATTTGTTTTCTTTTCTTTTCTTCAATTATGAAAATTCAATTAATAAAACACCTCATGGCCCTTCGTGTCTATGCTTTTTCTGCCACTGTAGCTCTGTAGGAAGCCATAGTTGTCAAACAGCCTTGATTTCAAATGTGCCTGCCTTTGTTCATCTCCATTACATGGTGGATTGATGCGACTAGTAGTTTACACAATAAAGATAAGGTTCTTTGTGCTTTCTTTTAAGCTTACAGGAGAAGGATACTGCATTTCTGGCTAGATTAACAGGTATTTTCTGTACTTGTTAAGAAATGCCCCTAGCCTGAAAGGTGAAGACCAAAGCAGCCACCACATCTAAGGACTAGTAAGCTTCGGAATTTTACTTTTTTGTTTTAGGTTTAAATATGCTTTAAACAAGCTGTAGTTGGATTTTCACCTGTAAACATAAGAACTGTATTTTGAGGGCTAACATGTTCAATAGGAGAGACAGCTATGACAATCAATTTTTACAAACATATGAAGATTTGATACAAATATAGAATTGCCCAAAGCAAGAGAACAGAAGATTATAAAAAAAAACATTTCATGGTACCAAAATACAGACAAAAAAATCATGCATGAATTTTAGAATAACAGAGAAGACCTAGTGCTCAAGGCATGGTGTGACCCCTCTGGATTTTAAAAGGCGGACCAGGCATTCATGTAAAAAAAAATATATTTATTGAAATCACACAGTAAAATTGAATTAGCAAGAAGGGTATGATAATCAAGAAAATATATACGTTATACAATGTTAGTAGCAAAAAGATTGGATACAAACATTGGCATGGATCTCAGCTACACTATATGCGTTGATGGGCTAGCGAGAGTACATGCTACAAAATGACGCCTGACATTTTTCGGACATTGTAGTCCTTTCTCAGAGGCTTAATGTCATTTGGAGTATCGAAAAGTATTCTACAAAATAGATATAAGGAATAGGGATGAGCCAATGTTTGAGTCGAATGTAAGTTGGACTCGAACATCAGGTGTTCGCCTGTTCGTCAAACATTGAACTTTTTCCGGTGTTCGCGGCAAAATCGAAAGCTGCCGGAACACTGTTAAAGTCTATGGGACACTAACGTGAAAAATCAAAAGTGCTAATTTTAAAGGCTTATATGCAAATTATTGTCATAAAAAAGTGTTTGGGGACCCGGGTCCTGCCCCAGGGGACATGTATCAATGCAAAAAAATTTTAAAAACAGCTTTTTTTTCGAGAGCAGTGATTTTTTTTAATGTTTAAAGTGAAACAATAAAATGAAATATTTCTTTAAATATTGTGCCGGGGGGTGTCTATAGTATGCCTGTAAAGTGGTGCATTTTTCCCATGTTTAGAACAGTACCACAGCAATGTTAGAAATGACATTTCTAAAGGTAAAATTGTCATTTAAAACTGATCGCGGCTGTAATGTATTGTCGGGTCTCAGCAATATGGATATAGTTCATTGAAAAAAAGAGCATGGGATCCCCCCCCTCCTCCATTACCAGGCCCTTTGGGTCTGGTATGAATAATAAGGGGAACCCCAAATCAAAATTAAAAAAATAAATTACGTGGGGGGTCCCCTTAAAATCCATACCAGGCCTTTCGGGTCTGATATCGAAATTAAGGGGAACCCTGCGCCAAATTTAAAAAGAAAAACAGCAAAGCGGTCCCCCCCAAAATCCATACCAGACCCTTCAGGGTCACAGGGCCACCCAGTGACGTATCTGGGTGGCCCCGCCCCCCTCTGACGCCACGGGGAAGCCATGGGAAAGCCCCTGTGGGTCAGAGGGGGGCGCGGTCACCCGATTATGTCACCGGATGGCCTCGCCCTCAGTTATATAAGAGTTATCACAGCGAAGAAGCGTCACACTGCGGGAGCCTCCAATGGAGGCGGGTCGGTTGCGGCTTTTTTTTTTTTCTCTTTCGGTCCATCAGGCGGCGTGAACTTACTTCATGGGACATTTTTATTTTTTTGTTTTTTAATAAAGGACTTGTCCCAAGCTGTCTCTTGTCTTTTTTACCATTTTGACACTTCTTTCGTGAAATGTTAGGGGTACATTTGTACCCGGCTACCAATTCACACAGGGGGGGTGGGATCTGGGGGTCCCCTTGTTAAAGGGGGCTTTCAGATTCTGATAAGCACCCTGCCCGCAGACCCCCACAACCACCAGGCAAGGGTTGTGGGGATGAGGCCCTTGTCCCCATCAAGATGGGGACAAGGTGCTTTGGGGGGCTACCCCAAAGCACCCTGCCCATGTTGAGGGCATGTGGCCTGGTACAGTTTAGTGGGGGCGCTCTCTCGTCCCCCCTCTTTTCCTGCAGCCTGCCAGGTTGCGTGCTCAGATAAGGGTCTGGTATGGATTTTGGGGGGACCCCTATGCCATTTTTTTTAAAATTTTGGTGCAGGGTTCCCCTTAAAATCCATACCAGACCTGAAGGGCCTGGTATGGATTTTAGGGGGACCGCCACACAATTTTTTTTAAATTATGATTTGGGGTTCCCCTTATTATTCATACCAGACCCAAAGGGCCTGGTAATGGATGGGGGGGTCCCATGCTCTTTTTTTTTCAATTATCTGAATCTATATTACCGAGACCCGACAATACATTTACAGCCGCAATCAGTTTTAAATGACAATTTTTCCTTTAGAAATGTCCTCTGCTGTGGTACTGTTCTAAACTTGGGAAAACTGCGCCACTTTACAGGCATACTATAGACACCCCCCAGGCACGATATTTAAAGGAGTATTTCATTTTTATTGTTTCACTTTAAGCATTAAAAAAATCACTGCTCCTGAAAAAAAACGGACGTTTTTTAAAAAAATGTTTGCATTGATACATGTCCCCTGGGGCCGGACCCGGGTCCCCAAACACTTTTACTGACAATAACTTGCATATAAGCCTTTAAAATTAGCACTTATGATTATTCATGTTCATGTCCCATAGACTTTAACGGTGTTCGTGTGTTCTGACGAATTTTTGGGGGGTGTTCAGCTCATCCCTAATAAGGAATATTAGTACAATTTAATAAGAAACATTCTATGTATTTAAAAATCTTTTCTCATAATTTTGCTCTTAGCAAAAAGCTGCATGCTTGCACATATATATTGATGTTATAGCATCATAAATTATGCTTACATGGGCGAGCTACTTGCTGATTAAAACCAGGGAAAGATGAATATTGGCTGTATTCTCCCGGGCCAGTGGGTCCAATCAAAGGAGGGGTCTGGACGGTATGCAGTCAGAGACCGGACCCGCGAGTGGCGACAGAAAAACAGGAGAGCAGGCACAAGGAAAACCACTGCAAGAACTCTGCTGGCTGGAGTGAACACTCCTACTAATGAAAGCCGGCCATTAAATAATGCAGTATGGGATTTGTGGCAGAAATAGCTAATTGTAGTGTCTACAATTTTTGTTGCCAGCAGTTTAGACATTAATGGCTGTGTGTTGAGTTATTTTGAGGGGACAGGAAATTTACACATTTATACAAGCTGTACACTCACTACTTTACATTGTACCAAAGTGTCAATTCCTCAGTGTTGTCACATGAAAAGATAGAATAAAAGATAGAATTATATATATATATATATATATATATATATATATATATATATATATATATATATATATATATATATATATATAGTATATGTATTCTACCAGGCGTAGGTTGGTGCGTTGGTTGCAGTCAAGTTCGATTTCCGTTCTTTATTTATTTATTTTCTTCTTTTCGCAGATCATCTCCCCAGATCATTTTGACCTTGCTTATTTTTTATCAGAGACTTATCAGAGTCTGAACTCTCCCCGCGGAGTTTACATTTGATTTAAGGATAACATAATCCTTAAATTGCCTTTCTTCTATATTTGACATGCCTTTGAAAATCCCCAAGTTTAGGCATCTGATAAATGAGAGGAGAAAAAGCAAACGTTCCGGGTTTAATCAGCTGACAGAAAAAAATTGATGAACTTTTCAGCAGAACAAAGACAAATGTTATAGAATAAGTATGCATTATTTCAGAAGGTTTACTTAATATTCTACTTTCTTTTGTTAAAGGTATACTCAAGTAATTTAAACAGACACAAGAGAGGTGGCCTACCTGTATAGTGTCTCTAATTTTTCATTTATAACATTCATTCATCAGGCCACCTTGCTGTGCAATTTTCTTTGGTTGCCAGTAGTTCAGCATTTTGGAACACCCTTTTCCCGAGCCTGCAATCCATGGAGACAGTCAAGTTTTTAAAGTAGCAACTGAAATCACAATGTCATCTTTCATTTTAGAATGGACAGACATTGAACATTTGTGCATACTGTGATCAACCCCCTATTGGAGAGGACATAAAAGTGGGCCTCTAAATTAGTAAAAGGCATAGGAAGTTGCACTTATTACAGTTTACAAAATTAGGGCTCCAATACAATGAAAAAAAGTTGACACAAAGGTGACTGAATTATTATGTATAAAATATGTCCAGGGTTTGTGGTAAAATGCCCTACCACAACAAATAGTAAAGGTAAGATCAATAAGTTATTTTAAAAAGAGTTTGACGATATTTTTAATTGATAGTATTTACAGTTAGTGATTAGCTAGTAGAATGCTTTTGGTGGAACTGATTTTCCTCCAAATTGCCAATTTTGCTTAAACCAAAAAATCTTTATTGTGCTCAATTTTGCTTAGGCACATAAATGTTTTTTTCTCTTTAGTAAGAAGCGTTTTTTTCTTTGCTTGTTTTTATTTATTTATTTTTTGGACAAAGTGTATTGTGCATTTTTGATTATTTGTGTATTCTGTCTTTCAGCTTAGAGCTTCCATAATCCTCAGACGCAACTTAATACCATTGCACCTTTAAAAATCAGCAAAAAAAACACTTTAATGTCAACTCTCCATTTGGCTCCAATGCGTTTTCCAGATATGGTGACATTTCGTCGAAATCCCCTCATTTTTGCTGAAATTGCAGAGAAAAGGAAACTGTGAATTTTGATCATTTCTATAAGTGATAAGGATTTTAGAGTAATATTTTAGTCCATGAAATTGATCCTTTTAATTTTGGGAAGTAATTTTTTCTCTACAAAAAGCAAAATTAATAATAGTCAGTCAGGGGAGTTTGTTTTCCTGGATCAAGACGTCTGAAGTTTGTGAGAGGCTGAACTTGGTATTTGTTTTCATCAAAATCCGGCCTATAAATTAAGTAAGTATTTTGGCAAGGTGATACTTGCAGATAAAACTCGGTTTAAGGACAGGTACGCTTTACAATGTGTTTACCGCTTAGCCTGTTCTAGTAGCTGTGGAGATTCAGCGTTATGTTGAAAGATGTACAATACAAATACTGCATTAGCATTCCTAAATATTCTTGACATGAAGAGCTTGTTACTTGTAGATATCAGAGACTCGGAAAAACACTTGTGACTTCATTTTAATAAAGCTAATTAAGTAAAAATGGGATTTTTTTTGTGAATTGTATCGCCGGGGCAAAAGAAAACAGCTGTGACCCAATTGATCTCCTGGGGTTCCAGACACTTCTCACAGTAGGAATATATGCCTATCGTAAATACATTTTAATATATTTACATTTATTAAAATCTGAAAAATGAGGTCAGTGAGAACAAACAAGACTGAAAAGACCGCACAGTGTTATTATTAAAACTTGGATGAAGGGTAGATCAAAGTCAACATTATTGAGCAAATCAGGCTCAGTACTACTCAAATGTACATTTGTGAGGCATTGTTATAAGGTAACGGATGACTTACATTACATATTTCTGAAGTTGTGTATACTTCAACAAAGTGATCATATTGCAATTCTGTTACAAACTTTACAAATACAACTCAATATATACCTCCAAGCCACTGGACGGGGTGGTATTTCTATGCTAGCATTCACTGGTCTGGTTTTCGTTATATTTAGGATTACATTTAATCTAGAAATACATTATATTACCAAATGTATTGGGACACCTACCTTTACAAGCACATGAACTTTAATGGCATCCCAGTCTTAGTCCGTAGGGTTCAATATTGAGTTGGCCCACCCTTTGCACATATAACAGCTATAACAGCTTCAACTCTTCTTGGAAGGCTGTCCACAAGGTTTAGAAGTGTGTCTATTGGAATGTTTGACTATTCTTCCAGAAGAGCATTTGTGAGGTCAGGCACTGATGTTGGACAAGAAGGCCTGGCTCACAGTCTCCGCTCTAATTCATCCCAAAGGTGTTCTATCAGGTTGAGGTCAGGACTCCAAACTTACTCATCCATGTCTTTATGGACCTTGCTTTGTGCACTGGTGTGCAGTCATACTGGAACAGGAAGGGGCCATTCCTAAACTGCTTCCACAATGTTGTCCAAAATGTCTTGGTATGCTGACGCCTTAAGAGTTCCATTCACTGGAACTAAGGGGCCAAGGCCAACCCCTGAAAAACAACCCCACACCATAATCCCCCCTCCACCGAATGATTTGGACCAGTGCACAAAGTAAGGTCCATAAAGACAAGGATGAGCGAGTTTGGGGTGGAGGAACTTGACTGGCCTGTACAGAGTCCTGACCTCAACCCAATAGAACACCCTTGGGATGAATTAGCAAGGAGACTGCGAGCCAGGCCTTTTCGCCCAACATTAGTGCCTGACTTCACAAATGCGCTTCTGGAAAAATGGTCAAACATTCCCATAGACACACTCCTAAACCTTGTGGGCAGCCTTCCTAGAAGAGTTGATAGCTGCCTAGGGAGGGCCAACTCAATATTGAAAGCAAAAAGAAGGGGAGCGGTTAAACCTAGGGGGGGGGGGGGTAAAACTCACACCATAGGTAAACAAGTGGTTAATTAGGCAGAAATTGGACTGTTGGATAATGTAAAACATGTATTTATTGAATCAAAATTCCAATAAAAGGAGTATATTTCTCAATTAAAGCACACGATATACCAAAAAGCATCCCTTCACCATACCTCTAAAAACAAGCAACGTCACAATATAATGCGTCCAGACTGATTATCTATGTGTACCGCATGTACCAGTGAAAACACCCACAAGGGGTATAAACAAAAATTCCTATACTCAGACCACTGGTATCTGTGGCCCACATAGGCCACAGGGCATCTTTTAGTACAACTAACGGTCCCTCTTATGACTGTTATTGATATAGCACAAGATGCGTGAGGTTTTCCAAGGAATGTGAATTGATTGTGAAGCAAAGTATATGCATTAGTAGAGATAAGCTCTGGAAAAATAGAGGCCATTGATGCATAATGTGCACAAGTCCTAAAGTTACTCGTAGTACAGCATCTAAAAGTGGGAGAGGAAGGGGGGAAGGAAAAACACGCTTTGAAGTGAGCATTCAAGAAGCGCTATTCCAAGGTATCGGGGTTACCCCTGTTACAAGGCTGCAAAGTTCAAAACACACATAGTTACATAGTTACGTAGTAGGTGAGGTTAAAAAAAGACACAAGTCCTTCAAGTCCAACCTATGTGTGTGATTATATGTCAGTATTACATTGTATACCCCTGTATTTTGTGGTTGGTCAGGTGCTTATCTAATAGTTTTTTGAAACTATCGATGCCCCTCGCTGAGACCACCGCCTGTGGAAGGGAATTCCACATCCTTGCCGCTCTTACAGTAAAGATCCCTGTACGTAGTTTAGGGTTAAACCTCTTTTCTTCTAATTTTAATGAGTGGCCACGTGTCTTGTTAAACTCCCTTCCGCAAAAAAGTTTTATCCCTATTGTGGGGTCACCAGTATGGTATTTGTAAATTGAAATGATATCCCCTCTCAAGCATCTCTTCTCCAGAGAGAATAAGTTCAGTGCTCGCAACCTTTCCTCATAACTAAGATCCTCCAGACACTGTATTAGCTTTGTTGCCCTTCTTCGTACTCGCTCCATTTCCAGTACATCCTTCCTGAGGACTGGTGCCCAGAACTGGACAGCATACTCCAGGTGCGGCCGGAGTCTTGTAGAGTGGGAGAATTAACTCTTTATCCTTGGAGTTAATCCCTTTTTTAATGCATGCCAATATTCTGTTTGCTTTGTTAGCAGCAGCTTGGATGCCATTGCTGAGCCTATCGTCTACTAGGACCCCCAGGTCCTTTTCCATCCTAGATTCCCCCAGAGGTTCTCCCCCCAGTGTATAGTTTGCATTCATATTTTTTCCACCCAAATGCATTATTTTACAGTTTTGTTATTGCCCTGCTTAGCTTAGTATCGTCCGCAAATACAGGGATTGAACTGTTTACCCCATCCTCCAGATCGTTTATGAACAAATTAAATAGGGTTGGTCCCAGGATAGAACCCTGGGGGACCCCAATTTCCACCCCAGCCCATTCCAAGTACTCCCCATTTATCAACACCCTCTGAACTCGCCCTTGTAGCCAGTTTTCAATCCATGTACTGACCCTATGGTCCATGCCAATGGACCTTATTTTGTAAAGTAAGCGTTTATGGGGAACTGTGTCAAATGCTTTTACAAAATCCAAATACACCATATGGCAATCTTAGCAAGGTAAAATGTCCATATATATTGGAAGCGAGCCGTCATACCCTGCCTTGACAGACACTCCTAGCTTGTAAAATTGCTTCCGCTCTGCTGTCACCATAGGAGGTGGGTAGTCATCCAGGGGCGGAAGTATAGGGGTCGCAAAAGTGGCCATTGCGACTGGGCCCCATGCTGCAGGGGGCCCGTGGAGGCCCGTGTGCCCCCCTCTCCCCGAGCGGTGGCTGCATATGGGACCGAGCTCCCTGATCCTCAGCTGATGCGTAAATCATTCGGCAGTGCAGGAGCTCGGTCACAAAGTGAAAGTAAGTGAGACGTGTCTAGCACACTGTGTGCTGTGCTCTCTGCCTCCCCCTACAGTGCAGTACCCGGCATGGAGAGTGGTACAGAGCTGCAGCTGCAGATTTTTAAAAAGGCGATCTATATATGTTTGTCTGCATGTGTGTGTGCTTATATGTGTGTGTCTGCATGTTTGGGTGTGTGCATGTGTGTGTCTGCATGTTTGGGTGTGTGCGTGTGTGTGTCTGCGTGTGTGTTTTATATGTGTGTGTGCGTTTATTTGTGTGCATGTGTATGTTTACATGTGTGTGTGCATGTGTATAGAGTTATATGTGTGTGCGCATGTGTATAGAGTTATATGTGTGTGCGCATGTGTGTGCATGTGTATAGAGTTATATGTGTGTGCGTGTGTGTGTGTGCATGTGTATAGAGTTATATGTGTGTGTGTGTGTGCATGTGTATAGAGTTAAATGTGTGTGCGCATGTTGGTGTGTTTGCTCATGTGTGTGCGTTTATGCGTGTGCGTTTATGTGTGTGCATGTATTTATATGTATATGTGTGTATTTGCGTACGTGTGTGTTTACATGCGTGTATGTATACACATTACTTGTAATTCTGACCCCCTTTTTCTTTACGATCAGAACAGATTTTTTTAGGGTGGGTTCATAATACCAACAAGAAAATACCATTCCTCTGAAAAGCGATGCAGATCGCTTTTCAGAGGCATTTGAAAGGTAGTGAAGAGGCAATATGTTGCACCTTGACTAAAATGTTGAAGAAATGTTGAGAAACACAGAGAAACTGATCTCTCCATTCTCCTCCTGCAGTTGCTGAAAGGAGATGAGAAGTGGGGGAAATGGAAAGATCAGTCCCTCTATATGCAGTCGCACCCACCATGCCTCCTATGCACCTACTTTCTGCTGCCTCTCTCTTAAAAAAAAATTAAAATATTTTTTATAAAATAATATTGTAAAACAGTAAATAAATGGTAGAAAAATACAATAAAAATAAAAAGACACTTTTTGGTTGCTATGGACAATCTCCAGTTTCCAGGCAGAAAGAACAGTATATATAATATAAAACAGCATGCAGGGCATAGGACAAAGCACTGGGGATAAAAGGGATGTGAAATGATTTCATACAGTACTGTAATCTGTAAGATTACAGTACTGTATGTGTCATGATTTTTATTTTTTTTTAAATTTGCCGCAAGGCTCCGCCCCGGTGCGTCGCGACGCTCGGGGCAGAGCCTGGCACAGAGAGGCTTCGGAGGAGGACTGAGCCCGCAGACACAGCGGGGGGACATCGCAGGATCAAGGTAAGTATCCTGCAAAGTAATCCCGAGTGTGGCTCGGGGTTACCGCTAATGGTGCTGAAATTTAACCCCGAGCCACACTCGGGAATACCGTCAGGGAGGCTACCTTGAATTTTCCCGGGAAGTTAAGTATTGATTACGGGTTGGCCTCCCTTCATTGCATATCCCAGCATGGGATCCTTTGAAATGAGTATGTGTAAAACAATAGTCCACACCCCACACTTATATAGTGTGGGGTATGGACTTAGTCCCCCTGAGTCATGATTGTCAAAAGGCACCCTGCCTTTGGCCAATTATGGCTCTCTTAGCTGAGGGTGCTGGGATTGGCCAAAGCAAGCACGTCATGGTGCATGCTTTGGCCAATCATCATACAGCAATGCACTGCGCTCCCGCAGTGCATTATGGGCCATTACGCACCGCTCGAATTTGGCGCGAACGCTCCATAATGTTCGGTTTTCGATGAACGGGCGAACAGCCAATGTTCGAGTCGAACTAGACCCGAACAGAAGGCTCATCCCTAATCAGGAATATGAAATGTTAGGGTAACATATTCTTTAATACTAACGTTTCCTGCCACCTCATTGCAGCAGATGTCTCCCTTAATGACAAATATCTATTTAAAGTCTCATTCTGAAACAAACACATCAGTAAGTATGGACCTTTCGTTCTCCCGCTGTGCTGAATGGTTTCTTCCACTGACCTAAAACGTCACTATAAGACTTAGTAGAGATGTAGGGGTTTGCAGGAGGAACCACCCAGCACAGAGCAGGATCAGGAGATCGAAACACTTCAGAAGAAAATTTTCAGGGGAATTTTCTCATTAATAAAGTGGCATTTGGTGACATGAGAGAAGAGCATTAGCTCTCTTCTTTTAAAGGGACCGCAGTTCAGGCTATAGACATTTATGCAAACCCTAACAATAATTGTTCTTATTTGGTCCCTTTTGGTCTGTTAAATACACCAATGAAAGGACTTTGTTGTAACTGATAAGTTAAAAAAAAATTTAAAAAATAACCATGTGAACTTCCTGTGCTCTCTGCCTGTGCTAATTATCATCAATTATGTTGATCTCTGAGAAGTACAAAACCACACCCCTCTATGTTATAAAAACTAGGAAAGGGAAAGGGTTTCATCAGTCCTATCTTATATCTTGAAACTGTGGTGGGTTTCAGGTGTGTTGCTAGGTCAAAATATAATGAAAAAAGCTAAAAAAGAAAAAAAGTAATCAAATGCAGCCACCAGATCAAAGGACTGGTAATGTGTAATACATTACATTTTTGTTTTTTGAACCAGCTCTTGGGGGAGTCTATTCCACATGTTCACAGCTCTTACTGTGAAGAACCCTTTTCATATTTGGAGATGAAATCTCTTTTCTTCCAGGTGTAAATAGTGCCCCCTAGTCCTCTGTGATGACCTTAAAGTGAATAACTCAAGTTCACTTTATGGACCCCTTATATATTTATACATGTTGATCATATTCCCCCTTAACTACTTCAATACAGGGCACTTACACCCCCTTCCTGCTCAAGCCAGTTTATAGCTTTCAGCGCTGTCGCTGTTTAAATGACAATTGCGCGGCCATGCTACACTGTACCCAAACAGAATTTTTATCATTTTGTTCCCACAAATAGAGCTTTCTTTTGGTGGTATTTGATCACCTCTGCGTTTTTTATTTTTTGCTAAACAAATAAAAAAAGACCTAAAATTTTGAACAAAAAAAGGTATTCTTTTGTTTCTGTTATAAAATTTTGGGTGGCACTGATGGCCACTGATAGGCGACACTGATGGGCACTGAAAGGCTGCATTGATGGGTACTTATGGGTGGCACTGATAGGCAGCTCTGCTGGGCACTGCTGGGCACTGATAGGCGGCACTGCTGGGCACTGATGGGCAGTGATACGTGGCACTGACGGGCACTGATATGTCGCACTCATAGATGGCAATGATAGGCATCACTGATGGCACTGGCACTGGCAGGCATTGGGGGTGGGCACTGATTGGCAGCTGCCTTTGCACTGATTGGCAGCTGCCTGGGCACTGATTGGCATTTCCCTGGTTGTCTAGGGTGGCATACCTGGTGGTCCAGTGTGGTGGCATGCCTGGTGGTCCTGGCTGCATCCTGGTGGTCCTGCGTGGGCATCCGAGGGGGGGCTTTGCTGATAAACAACCAGCGCAGACCCCTCCTGTCAGGAGAGTAGCCGATCGGCTCTCCTCTACTCGCGTCTGTTAGACGCGAGTGAGGAAAAGTCGATCAATGGCTCTTCCTGTTTACCTCGTGATCAGCCGTGATTGGACATGGCTAATTACGTGGTAAAGGGCCTCCGTCAGAGGCTCTTTACCGAGATTGGTGTAGTGGTGTGTCAGACTCACACACCGCACCACCAATCACCGCGATGCGCTCCCCCACCGGCGCACGAGATTGGTCGTTCTGGAGGGCCATCATATGACGTCCACCCAGAACGAGAGCCGCGCCGCCCAGCTGCCATTTGACGGCCGGCGGGCGGGAACCGATTAATCTCCTCTTCTCAGGAGAGAATAAATTCAGTTCCTCTAATCTTTCCTCATAGCTGAGCTCCTCCATGCCTCTTATCAGTTTGGTTGCCCTTCTCTGCACCTTCTCCAGTTCCCTCGATATCCTTTTCGAGAACGGGTGCCCAAAACTGAACTGCATATTCCAGACGAGGTCTTACTAATGATTTGTACAGGGGCAAAATGATATCTCTCTCTCTGGAGTCCATACCTCTTCTAATACAAGAAAGGATTTTGCTCGCTTTGGAATCTTCAGCTTGGGATTGCTTGCTATTATTAAGCTAATGATCTACCAGAACACCCAGGTCTTTCTTTGGAAGACTTTGGAATCACTACTTTACTCTCTCACCCGTCTGTTAAATATCGGATGTGTTACCCCTCATCAAGAACCACATTTATTTAAATATAATACTATCTGCCACATTAACCCTGTTCAGATGCCCTGCCTGGTTCTAACGTTTACAAAAACCCCCATGGGATAAACTAAACTTCCTAACAAAAAATACCACCTCCTTATATCTGGTTAGCTGCCCATAAACAAATCTTACAATATTTTATGCTGCAGACTATTCTGACTATACCAACACAACAATGAAACAGTGGCAATGTTCTGTACAAAACATTATGCCATAAAGTTATTTGTGGAACTCAATAAAAATATATTTATTCAACTTCCAGACTTAGGGAACCAGTAGGCTGTCAAATCCATAACGAATGGCCAAGCTAAGGCTTGATGTTTCAGTTCGGAGCCTGATATAAAAATCATCAATGCATTAAGTCATATTAATAAATCATACTCGTAATCGATAGAATGTAATTGCCTAAATAACAGGATTCATTGTTAGAATTATAATCCTGGCTAACAGGATGAACACTGTCTGCAGAAATACAATGAAATGCTGTACTACGAGGTAGTTCCACTTTATAAATCCTTCAGGAATTAATCCATTTTAATGCTTTCCATGATTCTTGTATTGTTAGCGGATACCAGGGAGCACAGCCATATCTCATTTCTATGAAGCGCACCCTTTATTTTGGTGTTTTACTGCCAGTGTCTTTTTGTTACAGCAGAATATAAAATTAACGAGAGAAACTTTGCAAATAGTTGTATTCCTCTAAAGTGAGAGAGAAATTAGAAGTATGTTTTAGCTTACTCTATGTATATTATATGTGTGTGTGTACGTGTATATATATATATATATATATATATATATATATGTATATATCAAAAGTATTGGGACACCTGCCTTTACAAGCACATGAACATTAATGGCATCCCAGTCTTAGTCCAGAGGGTTCAATATTGAGTTGGCCCACCCTTTGCAGCTATAACAACTTCAACTCTTCTGGGAAGGCCCCTTACCACATGATCAGCTGTCAGCCAGTGAGAGCTGATCACGTGATAAACAGAAGATCGCTAATCAGTATTTTTTTTCCCCTCATGCTGTCAGCGCGAGGGAAAAAGAATGCCGGTCACCGGGTTCTGTCAGAGGGACTGCCTCATCTGTGCCCACCAGTGCCCCCTATCAGTTCCCACCAGTGCCCACCGTGCCACCTACCAGTGCTTACAGTGCCAGTGTCACCTCTCTTTGCCCACCAGTGCCACCTATCAATGCCTACCAGTGCTGCCAATCAATGCCCATCAGTGCCACCGATCAGTGCTGCCTGTCAGTGTCACCTACCAGTGCCTACCAATGTCCATCAGTGCCCATTAGTGCCACATATCAGTGCCGCTTATCAGTGCCACCTATCAGCGCCCTTCAGTGCTGCCCATCAGTTTCCAACCATCAGTACCACTCATCAGTGCCACCTCTCAGTGCCACCTATCAGTACCCATGAGTGCCACCTCATCAGTGCTTATCAGTGGCACCTATCAGTGCCCATTAGTGCCACCTTATCAATGCCTATCAGTGCAGCCTATCAGTGCCCATCATTGCAGCCTATCAGTGCCCATCAGTGCAGCCCATCAGTGCCCATCAGTGCAGCTTGATTACCGCACATCAATGAAGGAGAAAAATTACCTGTTTTCAAAATTTTATAAAAAACTATATTTTTTTTGTTTTTTTTTCAAAATTTTCGGTCATTACTCTTTTTATTTTGCAAAAAATAAAAAACCCAGCAGTGATTAAATACCACCAAAAGAAAGCTATATTTGTGTGAAAAAAATGATAAAAATTTCATTTGGGCAGAGTGTTGCATCACCGCGCAATTGTCATTCAAAGAGTGACAGCACTGAAAGCTGAAAATTTGTCTGGGCAGGAAGGGGGTTTAAGTGCCCAGTAGGCAAGTGGTTAAACGATGCTCAATTGGTACTAAGGGGCCCAAAGTGTGCCCAGAAAGTATCCCTCAAACCATTACACCACCACCACCTGCTGGAACCATTGATACAAGGCAGGATAGATCCATGCTTTCAAGTTGTTTACGCCAAATTGTGGCCCTACCATCTGAATGTCGCAGTTTAAATCAAGACTCATCAGACCATGCAATGTTTTTCCAGTCTTCTATTGTCCAATTTTGGTGAGCCTTTGTGAATTGTAGCCTCAGTTTTTTGTTCTTAAATGACAGGAGTGGCACCTGGTGTGGTCTTCTGCTGCTGTAGCCCAACTGCTTCAAGGTTCGATGTGTTGTGCATTCAGAGGTGGTATTCTGCATATCTTGGTTTTAGTGAGTTGTTATTTGAGTTACTGTTGCCCTTCTATCATCTCAAACCAGTCTGCCCATTCTCCTCTGACCTCTGACATCAGCAATGCATTTTCGTCCACACAGCAGCCGGTCACTGAATATTTTCTCTTATTTGGACCATTCTCTCTAAACCCTAGAGATGGCTGTGCATGAAAATCCCAGTAGATCAGCAGTTTTTCAAATACTCAGAGCAGCCTGTCTGGAACCAACAACCATGCCACAGTCAAAGTCACTTAAATCCCTTTCTTCCCCATTCTGATGCTCGGTTTGAACTTGCAGATTGAGTTGTTGCCATGTAATTGGCTAATTAACAATTTGCGTTACCAAGCAATTGAACAGGTGTACCTAATAAAGTGGCCGGCCAGTATATATATATATATATATATATATATATATATATATATATATATACATATATATACTGTATACATATATCTTATGTGTATATATGAAGAAATTAGAAAGAATATTGGCATCTGAACATCTGATGATCAGTTTCAATTTCAATGTTCCTTTCCTATACTTATAATAACAAAAAGAATAAAGAAGAGTTTTAGTTTCCCCCCTAGTTTCACTCTGATATTGAGATTGCATGTTCACCAGTGGTGGCCCGTCTATACAGGGTGCAGGGGCGCTGCCCCTTTTTTAAATGCGTCGGGCCTTCTAATCTATATGCGGGGCACCGGACGCATGGATTCCAATGGGGTTTTTTTTTTTAATCACGTGATTAGAGCCTGAAGTTCTAATAGGCTTCAAAAGAGGGTGGGCTCGGGCACAGAGCACGGCGCCCCAAACCCACCCAGTTGTGTGACAATAGTGAACTAATATTTGCTATTGTCTTCCTGATTCTCCTCCCGGCCAATCAGGAAGCGGATCCTGAGACCGATCTCCTCATTGGCCGAGAGGAGAAGTGATCCTATTGGCAGGTGAATATGTGCTGGGAGTAGGCCACCTGTCTGTTTTTTCTCGCCCAGGTCTGTGAGGACTTCGGCCAAGCTTCAGGGGCAAAGGTCAACTGCGGGAAGTCAGAAGTCATGCTCTTCGGAAAATGGTTCCTGCCTTCTTCTGCACCCATTCCTTTCAGCATGAAGGCGGACTTCATCAAAATTCTTGGGGTCTGGTTTGGAGCTGAGGGAGCAGCCCTGAAGTCCTGGGAGGAAAGACTGTCAAAGATGCGACAGAAGTTTAGACTTTGGAGCCTCAGAGAAATCACCATCGAAGGTAAAACACTGGTACTCCGCAGCGAGATTCTCCCTGTGTTACAGTACCTCGCCCAGGCCTGGCCCCCACGGGCTAACACCTGCAAAGCCATCACCAGGGCGGTGTTTCACTTCATCTGGAGCTCCAAAATGGGCAGAGTGAAGTGGGCGGTTATGTTCAAGGAACCCCACAAGGGCGATAAGGGCGTGCCCGACATCGCTACTCTACTGAGGGTGTGCTTTGCTTGTAACTGCATCCGCAGAACATTGGTTGACAGAACTGTGGACTCTGGTGGTAACTCCATGTCCCGTTCCTTCCTCCTGCCTCTTTGGAGGACCCTTGGATGGGACAAATATGACAGCTCCATCCCCTACAACTGGGACACCCCTTGGTACTACTTGGGCACCTGCAAGTTTATTAAGGATCTGGGGCTACATGGAGTGAAGCCCGACTTGTGGAAGCCAAAAACTATCCACAAGTTAATTAAAGCATCAGACATTGTTGAGACTGTTCCAGGCCTCCTTCAGCCACCTGCAAAGTGGTCTGGAGGAATGTTTCTTCAAGGAGACTCACCAACAGGCACAAAGATCTGGCATGGATGGCAATCCAAGGGGGGTTGCCACTCAGGACATTCATGCATGCCAGAAACCTGTGCAGATACAGGCACTGCCCCTTTTGCAACATCCAGGAGGAAACTACTTTTCATGTTTTCTGGGAGTGCCCCTTTGCACAGGACCTGTTGAGGGCCTTGGAACCTGAACTGAAAGACTTTGTACCACAGACTATCACACACTTCGGTGTGTTGATCGGACTCTTCTGTGGAACTCATTAACAGGAGGACATTGACGGTGCCTGGAGGGTGCTGTGTTGCTTTAAGGACGCTTTGTGAAAGCGCCTCATCCACCAGTGGGAGAGGATGTCCATCGAGGACTGTCGCAGACTGGTACAGGTCTGCTCAGAGACTATCACTTGATGGACTTCAAGGAGGAAGAGGAGGTCTGAAGATTTCCCCTTTCCCCCTCCCTTTCCCCTGTGTATCCTTTGGCAGTTCAAATAAAGCTTCGGGCCTGTGAACTTTTTTTCTCCCTCCCCTACCCCATCTCCTCCACCCCTCCCTATCACACCCGTTGCCCACTTGAATGCTACCTGACAGTTTATGACTTTTTGTGACATGTTTTTGAAGTAATGCTTTCAGGGTAATGTGGCGTCATGCATGATGTGATGTTTCAGGGTATTATTACTCTGCACAACACATCAGGCATCATACCGCAGGATGAATGTAATTTATTTGTATGCGTGGAAATGTATTGTTATGTAGTGTATTTATGCGCTGCGTCGCAGTACAGAGTGGAATGTACCCTGTTGAAGTATTTGTTTTTTTGTATATTTTCTTGCAAAATAAAGTATAAATAAAGTATACATTTTCAATCAAAAACCTTTCCGGTTTTCTCCCTGCCCGAGACACGGACACATTATTCAGACCAGACTGCACCGAGAGACACAAGTCTGCTCAGCCATCTGATGTTTCTCCCCTTGCCAACAGCAGCCTGTTTCAGCATGGTGGATCAAAGCAGCCTCCTCCTCCTCCTGATCGGCTCTGTTTACACGCACGAGAGGAGGTGGGGGAAGCAGGAACACGCACTGATCGAGGTCTATAGAAAGTTTTTATTATGCTCAGTAGATGGACAGGGGAGGGGAGAGAGTGGCTGGGATGGAGGACAATTTAAACAAGATCATGGTCCCCTGTGCTGAACTGTTTTCTCCTGGCCCCCTATTACTGTTCTCTCCTGCCTCCCCCCCATTAAAGTTCTCTCCTGGCCCTACATTATTGTTCTTTTGTGGCTCCCTATTACTGTTCTCTCCTGGCCCCCTATTACTGTGCTTTCCTGGACCCCCATTACTGTTCTCTCCTGGCCCCCCATTACTGTTCTCTCCTGGCCCCCATTACTGTTCTCTCATGGACCCCTATTACTGTTCTCTCCTGGCCCATATTACTGTTCTCTCCTGGCCCCCATTACTGTCTTCAACTGGCCCCCTATTACTGTTCTCTCCTCCCCCCCCATTACTATTCTCCCCTGGCCATTACTGCGCTCTCCTGGCCCCCCATTACTGTTCTCTCGTGGATCCCTATTACTGTTCTCTCTTGGCCCCCTATGACTATTCTCTCCTGCCCCCCCATTACTGTTCTCTTGTGGCCCCTCGTTACTGTTCTCTCCTGGCCTCCCATTACTGTTCCCTCCTGGCCCCCTATTACTGTTCTCTCCTGGCCCCCTATTACTGTTCTCTCCTGGCCCCCAATTACTGTTTCCTCCTGGTCCCCTTTACTGTTCCCTCCTGGCCCCCCAAGTTGCGAACAACCAATAGGCTAGCACTGCCCTTTGCTGCAGTCTGGCAGCATTTGAGATGAAAGCAGAGTAGGCATTGTTTAGAATGGCAATGGTGGTCGAGGACAGTGGTATTTGGAATGTTCCCATCCCCTGGCTCCGCACTCTCTCCTCAGCCCATGCTCTCCTTAACTTCCCGCCAGGCCTTGCTCTTAGCCACAGTTGGAGTAGGCACTATTTTACCTCTGGTCGGGTCCGCTCTCTCTGTGTTGCCGAAGCCTGCTCCTTCCTCACACACATGCTGCACCTGGTCAGACTCAAGGTGCGCTGGCGTGATCTCCCCTCTGAGGTTGGCCATGGCCCTTCATGAGTCACACCCAATCACACTGAGAGGCAGGCTCCCCCTGACTTCCTTGCACCAGAATCCCTAATACTGAGCCACTGAACAGCTTTGCTCCTGGGGCAGCCGGAAGAGGTAGGGATCTAGGTTTGCCTGATGTCTGGGACAGGCGCAGATTTTTGGGATTTTGCACGAGACGTGCTCAGACCGGGACATTGGTCTGATTTCCAGGAATGTCTCGGGCAAATTGGGACTGTTTGCAACTATGTACTCAGTAAGTGATTAAATCAGCTGTTGAACATGCTAAAAAAACTGAGGGTTTACTATCAATTCAATTCAATTTCAAAAGAAAGATGAATTATGCAGTTGCCATTGGTTATTGTACACTAACCCACAAGCCTTCAGGAATTATTCAAATGCACCTTTATGACTACTATAACATAACGGAGAAACACAGCGAAATACAAAAAATAACCAGGCATGTCAGAATTAGTCCAGCATGTCTAAAATGTGTTAGCATCTCAGTGTGTCACCTAAGCAATATGACAAACTGCAAAGCTGTTGGTTGACAGATAACCTTTAAAAAGCACAATGTTAAATTCTTTGTTTGTGCGCTATGATTTAAATTGTTTCTATTTAGTTTGACATTCTTGGCATGCTGTGCTTGTTTTTCTTTTCTTTAATACATGTTTGCAACTTTTAGATAAAACTTAAGAAACTCGACCCCCTGTCATGGTCCCTTATTAAAGAGGACCTAACACTTACTAAATACAAGCATTTGTATGCATTCTGACTTGCAAAGATCAAGCCATTAGGAAAACAACTGGACCTCCAGGCTTGATATACTAATGCCGCGTTCTGACAGAAAGAGTCCGATGGGAGCTCTTCATCGTATATTCCGACCGTGTGTATGCCCCATCGGACTTTTTCTGTCGAAAATTCAGACGGATTTAGATAGAGAACAAGTTCTATATTTTTCTGACGGAACAAATTACTATCAGAAAAACCGCTCGTCTGTATGCTGTTCCGACGCACCAAAAACAACGTATGCTCTGAAGCAAGTACGAGATGGAAGCTATTGGCTACTGGCTATTGAACTTCCGTTTTCTAGTCCCGTTGTACATGTTGTACGGCACCGCGTTTTGAACGGTCGGGATTTGGTGTGACCTTGTGTATGCAAGACAGCTTGAGCGGAATGCCTTCGGAACTTCGTCGTAAAAACCTTCAGAGTTTATTCCGAAGTCAAAACCGGTCGTGTGTACAGAGCATTACTGATGTAGATTGGATATACTTTTGGCACTGTGTCATGGACAAGAGTAGGCAGCTCTTGCTAAAAGGTACAAGTATGCATAGCAATTACAGATCCCTCAGCCCTTTGGTGAATTTCTACTTGGATAAGGGGTGTAACTCTTGCAAGATAGATTTAAACATCAGACAGAGGGGGCAATAATTGGGCTTAATCAACCTGTTTCAAGCTGATTTTGTATTACCATTGACTTGTATCAGGAAAGAGCAGTCTGATTGTACGGCTTGACTCCAGCTGTTCATGATCTTCTCCAAGACTTGTATTGGCCTGCTAATCAATTTGGTGCAGGGGGTAGGAAGATGGACACATATGCATTCCCTGCCCTCATCCTTACTGCTTGCCCTTCTGTTCCCTGCCCATTCCTTTCATCTTCTCCCCCTTACCCTCATTTCCCTTCTCCTTTTTTTTTTACTCAATTTTTTTGCAATACAGGCTATATTTAAGTGGTAGCAAAGTCTTTTTTAAGTTGTAGGTACAGTGAATATCTCGTAAACTTGCAGCATTTAGGATATATTCATACTGCATACATCCCGTGACGTCACCGGCGCATGCGTTCTGAAGGTTCGGCATACCATGCTGGACCTTCAGAGCTCCGTGCTGCAGCCATGGGTTCCAATGCATATGCAGGCCCCGGCCACTCATACAGCTGAGCCCACAAACCCAGAAGGAAGACCGGGGGAAGATGAAAGACCTGTTAGCAGTGACAGCACACCGCTGGAGGGCTTCGTTCTAAGCTAAGTATTTCATAATGTGCTAGTATGCTATGCATACTAGCACATTATGCCATTAATTGCCTTGCAGGTGATTTTTTTTGTTGCAGTTTACTACCGCTTTAATGGTACTGTCCCTTCATAGTAATTTCTGCATCATTTTGGAGTGTTTCTGACAGGATACTATTATCTTTCTGAACCGATTACATATTGATGCACATTCATGTTTGATGTTCTTTACACGGATTACCAAGATTTTACCTATGGTACTATTGGTCATTTCTGTTTACCCTTTTGCATATAGCATATGTTCCCAGATTCAGATCTATGAAAATTACCAGTGTGAGACTGTTAAGCCTCGTACACACAATCTGACTTTCTGACAGCAAAAGCTAGCCTAGTAACTTAACAATGTTTTTTGTCAGCTACATTTTAGTGCTTACCCTAAACATCCCCTAAAATGTGTCCCAATGTTATTGTTGGCCTTAAATTCAGGCAGAGTGCAAGAGGCTATTTTTTTGGGGCCCAAACTAACTTGGAACCCTCCCTTCCCCCCAACCGCTAAGTCAACCTATACCAATACTCTATCTGCTGACTTTGCCAAACCCATACACACTATACCCACCTCTTTTGTGGTCATATTTATGGATGAATTCACCAAAGCATGTAGTGCAAGTGCCTGCCTGAATACTTTCAAATGGTACTGTTTAAAGTTTTGTTCTCCTATTATCTTGATAGGTCATTGTAGAATGTAAAAATGTGCTTCAATTTGGACAGTGTGTATTCATATTTTTGGATTATGACACTTCTTACTGTCCAGTGGGCTGTCAATAGTGTAAGTAAGGAGGGGCTGGCCAAAGTAACACACATTATTTATGCATTCAGCTCTCAATGAAGTGGAGATGGTTACCTGTACAAAACATCTACCCATCCGCCCCCACCATAAAATGTTTCCAATGGGCCACCAGAGGGGGTGAAGAATCTGATAAGTTGACCTTATACTTTTGTCTTTAAATACTCATTTCAATAAATGTTATACTTATGTTGGCCAATAATGTTTGTGTCTAATCTGCCTGCAATGTTATGTGCAAAAGTACTATTTTTTTTTCTTCTTGTTTGACAGTTTCCTTCCAACCCACAGGAATGGCAGACTGTGGCTTCTTAGTTTCTCCACCAGTGGGACTTTCCCAATTGTGGTGGTGCTATCAATATGAAGCACGTAAGGATCATCCCACCACCCAACTTGGGGTCGTACTACTATAATTACAAGTTTAGTAGTATTGTGATGTTGGCGGTGGTGACGGCCAATTATGAGTTCGTCTACCTGGACGTTGGGAAGAAAGGCCGAAACATTGATGGAGGAGTGATCGCCAAGACGGAGTTTTACCGGCGTCTACAAAATGGTACCTTGGGGTTGCCACCTCAGGAGGAGAGCTTTGAGGGCCTCATGAGGAACATGACCCCAAAGCAGAGGGTTTTCAATTTCCGTCTGTCACGTGCCAGAAGAGTTGTACAGAATGCCTATGGCATAATGTCAAGCCGGTTCAGGATCTTCCTAACGGCCATGAACCTGGCCGAATATAAACTAAACCACGTTGTGTTGAGCTGCTGCATTCTCCACAACTACTTAAGAAAGAACGCAGCAAGCTATCTGGCCTCAGTTGCGACTGAGGCCGACTTTTCTTCGGAACCTGCAGCAATGACGGCGCTCGAAAGTGGCAGTGCTGGCTTACCCCCCCCAAAGCGCCCGCAAAGTCAGAGAAAAATATGTAGAGTACTTCGTGGGTAGAGGGGCAATTGCTTTACAACAAAATCTTGCGGATATGCAATATTTTTTTTTTTAAATAAACTCATATTTCATATGAATTACTGTTTGTGTTTCTTATCTGTCTCCTAGGTTCCCAAATGGCCTTTTCATTTTGGCCATTTTCTTCAATAGTGCAGACGTTACTTATTTGATACTGTACATGAGGTGACAATCTTTTCTTCAGCTAACTATTATGTTGTGCTGTGGGTCTGCTACACACAAACAATGTTATTGTTGTAAATGTATGTAATGCATTAATGATAAAAAATATTCATCCTTTTCAACTCCTTGAATGAATTGCTTGGAGTCCCTAAAATGGCTTGATTTTTGCACATTTTACAGCACATTCTCACTGTAACTACACCAACTTAACAAATACTCTGGTATTGAGCATTGAAATAAGAAGCCACACATTGTTGAGTATAAAACATTTTACATGTATGTTTGACATTAATTTGCCTTTTTTGGGGCTAAACAGGCATTTTTAAAAACATAACATACACATCCCCAACTCAGGAACTTATAAAGTTCAGCTTTGCTAAAGTGAAGGCCATATGAGACATTAGTATCTAAAAACTGTGTTGATCTTGCCTTCTTCAGATGGGGTGAGCTCACCCCTCTAAAAGCCAAATTTGGAAGATGCACACAAATTGTGACTCCAAATTTGGATTTCCCTCATGATCCCATGCCTAAAATGTGTGTCTTTTCCCTACATGTATTTTGCTAAAGCCCCAAAACACACAGTGTGTCAACATGTGCTATCTCCCATCATGGGATATCAATGTACGCATTTTGTGGGTGCAACCCCTTCCTCCAAACTAAAGTAGGTGAGAGGAAGGGGTTGCATCCCCAAAACACGTCCATTGATCCCCCATGATGGAAGCTAGCACATGTTGACACACTGGGGATTATTTCAGAAAGGCTAATCCACTTTACCCTACAAGTGCACTTTCAAGTGCACTTGCATTGCACTTACAATTCAAAGTGGTTTTTGCCTTTTTGAAATAAGCCCCAGTGTGTCAACATGTGCTAGATCCCATCATGGGGGATCAATGGACCTGTTTTGATGGTGCAACCCCTTCCTCTCACCTACTTTAGTTTGGAGGAAGGGGTTGCACCCACAAAACGCGTAGATTAATATCCCATGATGGGAGATAGCACATGTTGACACACTGTGTGCATCTTCCAAATTTGACTTTACGATTCATTTAAAATGGTAAAAACACGTACAACATAACAACAACTATAAATTGTTATTTTTGTTTGGATTTTTTCCTAAAATATCTATGATGTTGCTCAGTCTTTTTTTAACATCATGGATGTTTTGTTTAATTTGTTCCAAATCACAATTGTACACCATGATCTCCCTGATCAAGATTTGTGCACTTGCACTGTTGAACTGAGTTTCTTCTTCCACAACATCCACATCACCTAAAAATAAAAAAAAACACACCATGTATTATAAATATGCAGGCATCCATCTATTACCTGTAGCTGTGGTCTCAGACACTGACCTGTTGTCAACAACATTTATATCACTTCACCCAGCACTTCCTGAAGATCTGCATCCACATATTCAGGGTGTGTGGTGAGTTGCCTGAGTTGCCTTTCTTCATTCAGTGTGGGGTTACTGGTGTCCCTATTCTTTTCTGCCCTATGTGAATACAAAAAAGGTATACTTAGCAGACAGATTTGTTAGGCTACAAATAGTAATATGAAACATTGCTTGGAAGTGTCTTCCAATTGTTTGTTTTGACAGAGTTCCAAGCTGAATCCATGATTTTTTTCCCTTTCAAAAGCTGGAATACTTACCTGTTTTGTGCAAATTTCACACATGGAGAGACCCCTAGTATCCACTGGAGCACCTGTGTGGGACACCATAACAAGGGTGTTATGGTGTCCCACACTAGTGCTCCTGTGTCCAGATGTGTAGACAGCTGCTGAGTTCCTCTTGTGTAAACAGCTGTAAACAGCTGCTGAGCTCCTTTCCTGACACTGAATAAAGTTGTCATTTCATTATAGTTTCAAACACATCTAGACAACAATGTAATAAACTTATTTTAATCAAAATAGGCCTGAACAAATGTAGTTAACCTGCATCTCCCAAAAAAACGACATATTAGTGGTCGAGCGAATGATGTTTAATATGAACGATTCCTGTGTCCACAAACCTCAAACTTGGCATTTTAAACTGTACAGTAAAACAGTAAAGAAAAGCACATGAACCAGCACGAAAGTAATAATAATAATAGGAACACACAACAAATACTAATGCCCCGTACACACGGTCGGATTTTCCGATGGACATTGTCCGATCGGAGCGTGTTGTCGGAAATTTCGACCGTGTGTGGGCGCCATCGGACATTTTCCATCGGATTTTCCGACACACAAAGTTGGACAGCAGGAGATAAAATTTTCAGACAACAAAATCCGATCGCGTCAATTCCGACCGTGTGTGGCCTGTTCCGACGCACAAAGTGCCACGCATGCTCAGAAGAAATTCCGACACGGGACAGCTCGTTCTGGTAAACTTAGCGTTCGTAATGGATAAAGCACTTTCGTCACGCTGCAATGTTCAAAATGGTTTAATACAGCGCACTCTCTTCTTCTTTATAATGTGACAAGAATTAAGTCGTTTTGATGCTCATATTCACACACACTTCTCACAAACTTTTTTCGTTACTATTTATCGGGATTCCCTCAATATATTTTGATTTCTCACATCTGACAACATATTTATTTTTTTTATTTTTTTTACTTTAATGTAGAATCTTTTTTTGTGTTTCTCTTTTTATTTTTTATTTTTTTGGTGATTTTGATTTGTACTCCCGAAAATGTTTGTGTGTTTTTTGTGACAAGTTCCCACAACACCATTGATATGTTGTTCTATTTAATCTGTAGGAGGAGATTGTTTGGTGTTGTTGTCCCTTGTTAATTTCACATTGTACTTTAGAAATGTACCTGAATACTCACCAACAAACTGTCCTTTTTGGATGAAAACACACACAGGAGAGTAGAATTTACCTAAAAATATTTTTTTAAGGGGTCACAACTATAAACAAAGAGGGAGGCAACGCTGGAGAAACTGCAGAAGTGGGCGAAGCCTTGGACTCCCAGGGCAGACATCAATTATTTAAAAGCAAAATTGGTGGCCTGAGGAGTCCATATCTAAGGGAGGGCAGTCTGGTCCAGAAGTCCCAGAGATCCGTAAAGCAGCAGATGACATCTGTGTCCCCAGGCTGTGGTCATACGAGAGACTGCATCTTCTGTCAGACCAGACTGAACCCAGGGCCATCACTCTCAGGTCTTCTTTCCACGCTTCCTTACAGGCTTTGGCTGTGGTGGTGGAGTTGTGGCAGCAGGAGGAGGAGGAGGAGGAGGATGGTCCATCTCAATGACATCCGTCTTGGGTGTCAGTTCCCCACTCTCCCCCTTACGAAGGACTTTATAAATCAGGTCCTCAGAAATCTTGCGTTGGCCCTCCTGCATGCCCTGCAATTTGGTGGCAGCCATGCAGGCAAAGGCCTCTTCAGGAGTGGGGAAGGCTCTGAGGGACGCCGAAGCCTCCTGGATCAGCCTGTACGCTGAATCCTGCACAGGACTGGGAGTGGCCTTCCTGGCCCTTTTATATGGCAGGCGGAGGGGAGGGACCTGAGACTCAGTCAGGCTGCGACTTGTCCCAGGCTTCTCTTGGCTGACACTTAGCCCCGCCTCCTCCTGGCTGCCACTAATCCCCGCCTCCTCCTGACTGCCACATTCCACAGCCTCCTCCTGGCTGAGGTCTTCCTGTGTATGAAAAAGGGACATAGTTTTAGTATTTTTTACATCAATCACACACAGTTTTCACCTCCTGACTGCTGCAAATTGAATGTTAACAAATATAACAGACTATCCTTCTGAGCCCAGCAGTTTTCATTCTTGTCCCAATTTTGGGTGCCCACTACTGTGTATTGATATGTAAAACACTTTCAAGCAGCAATTAGTGATCAATAATAACATCTAGTAAACATAATTTATTTATTGCCCAGAAATCAGTAGAAGAATGCTATACCTGACTCCAGCTGGGCTCCTCCACTTCTTCCTGGCTGGAAGGCCCAGGTTGGACATCGGAAGCCTCAGCTGGTATGGAAGGAAGCGTGGAAGGAAGAGTAGAGAGGGATTCCCTGACTTCAGTGTGGTCTGACAGAAATCGCAGTCTCTCGTAGTACCACAGCCTGGGGACATAAACGTCATCTGCTGCAGCTCTGGACCTCTGGGAATCTGTGACCTTCTTGCGCTCCCTAAGATAAGTTCTCCTCAGGCCACCAATTTTAGCTTTTAAATAAGGGATGGTTGCTGTGGGGACCACCGGCGTCACCAACTCCAGCAGTTTCTCCAGCGCTGCCTGCCTCTTCTGTTTGTGATTATAGTGGGGGTGTCTGACCTGCCACAGACAGGGCAGCTCCCTGTACTTGTCAATAAACAGGGGCAGGAAATTGTGGTCTTTGGACCCATCCATTTTCTCTGCAAGACACAACACAAGACAAACCCTAATGTCAGGCCAAACTCCCCTAATCTTGTTACAATATAGGCTTCAATTTCGAAGCAGTATAGGCCCAAGTTTAGATCCTACCTTCGTTAGCACGATCGGTGTCTCCGATGCTCCTTCCTCCGCTCACAGATCGTACGTAAGACGCGCGCGTTATGATTTATACACACTGCGCATGCGTATAACTCCGCCCGCCCCTGACGTTCTTTCTAGTCTAGTCCCCGCCCCTTTTCGTTCGGCGCAGTGGAGGAAGAGCACATGGCGGATAGACAGCAGGATCGTGCTAAGTACAGCAACGAGGAGGAGGAGGAGGAGGAAAGGCTGGAGCCTGAAACGTTCCAATCCAAAAGGAGATTAAAGGACTCAAATATGTCCTTTGGGGAGATGTTGGAAATGGTGGACATCCTGAAGAAGGCCGACTATGATGGAAAGTATGGGCCTTACCCCAACCACAATGTCAGAAAGGTCACGATCATGACGAAAGTGGTCAGGAGTCTGCACCGGAAATTCGGGGTACGACGATCGAAAGATCAGCTCAGGAAGCGGTGGTCGGACCTGAAATTACGAGAACATGAGCAGTACAGAAAGATCCGGAGAGTGCTGCAAAAAAGTAAGTAGTTGTGCTGTGTTCCTATTGTTCTTGTGTTTATTACGTTCGTGCTGCTCCATGTGCTTTTAGGAACTGTTGTACAGTTTAAAATGGCAACTTTCATGTTCATGGGCACATTATTCGTTCAGATCACACATTTTTATTTCTGACTATAAAATACCATTGTTTAGCCCATATGCATTTGGCCACCATTTTGAGGCCCTATACTTGTCTTCAAAGAATTGGGTTGTGTAGATGGCTTTGTTACTAGAATGAAATGCAAACTAGATTGTGTGTAAGGAGAGGACACTGAGCAGCTGTTTTCACATCTGGACACTGGAGCACTAGTGTGGGACACAAGAACACCATTTTTATTAGGGGGGCCACACAGGTGCTCCAGTGTATACTATAGGGGGGGCTACATCTGTGAAGCTTGTACTAAACAGGTAAAGTATTGCAGCTTGACAAAGGACACTAGAAAAGCTACATCTTGGAACTCGGCTAAAATAGATCATTGTACCCCACTTCCAAGCAATGTTTCATCTTTATAGTTCTGCCATCAAATATCTGTGTGCTAATTATACCATTTTTGTTTTACATAGGGGAGAAAAGACTCGGAGGACACCCCTCATCCGAGGAGACCAGAGCCCCCCCCCCTCTGGAAGAAGGGGAAATACCAACACAAGCTGAGCAGGAGGATGAAGACGTGGTGGAAGTAGTCACCACAACAGGTGAGTGTCTGCGACCACAGGCTCAGATAAGAGATGGATGGCGGCATTTTTTTTAGACCTAATTTATTTTGGGTTTCCTTTCTTTTTAGGTGATCGTGAGGGTGTGGATCCAGATCCTTTCACATCCGAAAGTGCCCAGATCCTGATCGGGGAGATCATGGGGTGTAACTTACAATTGGAAAACATCAAGCAAAACATCAATGATGTTATTCCAAAATATAAAAACATCATTGATATTTTGGGGCGAGTTTAAAACCCCTCCAAATCACTTTCTTCTTTTGTGTGCTACAATGTGCGAAATGTTTTTGTGATTTTTCCCAAAGCCAAATTTGGAGGATGCACACAGTGTGCCAACATGTGCTATCTGCCATCACGGGAGATCAATGGACGCGTTTTGGGGGTGCAACCCCTTCCTCAATAATAAAGTAGCGGTGAGGAAGGGCTTTCTCCCCCAAAACACGTCCCTTGATCCCCCATGATGGCAGATAGCACATGTTGACATTGGGAAATTTGTGTGCATCTTCCAAATTTGGCTTTTCCAGGGGTGATTTCCCCCCATCTGAACGCAATATCAAACACAGTTCCTAAATACTCTGAAATGTCTGATATTGCCTTCAAGTTCTACCAAATGTGAACTTTGTAAGATCAAGATTTGTGTCTTTCTTGTGGGTTTTACACAGGCCTGTTTTCTATAAAATGCACATTTTGATTTTGGATAATGACACCACAAAAATTGGTATACAACAAACATGTCGGTTTGTCAGAAAAACCTTTGGTAAATGCACATGTGATTGTGCTGGTATTAAAAAGATTGTTCATCAAGAATGTGTGGATTATTGTCTCACGCTACAACACTTTTGGGGTGATGTAATTGTTGTTTTATGAGAAAATGGGGGTAATTTCCTAAGGGCAAATCCACTTTGCACTACAAGTGCAGTTTCAGTGCAGTTGCAAGTGCACTTGTAGTGAAAAGTGTCTTTGCATTTAGTAAATAACAGCCAACAGTGCTTTGTATAAGGTTACATTTTCTGGACTCCACACATTTCTGTCAGGGTCAGCTCAAACAAACACAAGCAGTAAATGTCCACAAAGAAGAGCCTGGGGGGAGATGCCTGTCGAGAACTTGAGGTCCTGCAGGCTTCTCCCTGTGACCAAATACCGCAGGGTGGCGATGAGCCTCTGCTCCGGAGTGATGGCTTGCCTCATGCAGGTATCCTGCCTGCTGATATAGGGGGTCAGCAAAGCCAACAAACGGTGAAACACGGGGTCCGTCATCCTGAGAAAGTTCCTGAAATCATCAGGATTATTCTCACGGATCTCACGGAGCAAAGGCATATGAGAGAACTGGTCACGCTGAAGCAACCAGTTCTTGGTCCATGAACTCCTCCTCGCCCTGTTCATGGACTGGACTTGTGTCAAGGTCAGGACCCCAACACCAAGCCCCCGCACAGCACGAACTGTACGAGGAGTACGCATACGAAACATGGCTAGAAAACGGTCGGCTGCTCAGAACGAAGTAACAGAACACACTGAAGAACAGCAAGGCCTGTGAAGAGCGACCTGAAAAACAGCAACGAGCGGACAAGATCGCACAGAAAACTCCAATACAAACTGACTGCACGCACTGAAGAGCAGATACAAACCCACAAGCACAAACTGAACGGCAGAAAACGATCTGAAAGCCACGGGTCTGAAAAAGCGCGAATCGTCTCTCACCAAACTTTTACTAACACGAGATTAGCAAAAGGAGCCCAAAGGGTGCTGCGCTTGGTTCTGAACCGGCCTTTTCTAGTCTCGTCGTACGTGCTTGACGTCACCGCGTTCTTGGCGATTGGAAATTCCGACAACTTTGTGCGACCGTGTGTAGGCAAAACAAGTTTGAGCCAACATCCGTAGGAAAAAATCCGAGGATTTTGTTGTCGGAATGTCCGATCAATGTCTGACCGTGTGTACGGGGCATTACTCTTTTGCAGCACTTTCCTGATCTTTCTATACTGATCTTGCGCCCTCATTTTCAGGTCTGACCAGTGTTTCCTCAATTGATCCTTGGATCGTCATACCCCAAAAGTCCCGTGCAGACTTCTGACAACTTTAACCATGATCTTGGCCTTTCTCACATTAGGGTTTCTGTACAGCCCATGATTCCCATCATAGTCTGTCCTCTTTAAGATGTCCACCATCTCCACCATCTCTTTAAAGGAAATATTTGAGGCCTTATATCTCCTCCTGGATCGGGAACTGCCTTGCTCCGGGCTTTCCTCGTTGCTGCTATTAGCACGCACCTGCTGTCTCTCCCATTTGCTCTCCCGAAAGAGAAGAAGCGGGGAATACACTATAAAGAAGGACAGGGGCAGAGTTTGATGCATGCGCAGTGTATATAAAGCATAATGAGCGGTCGCTGTAACGGACGTAGGTATGATCTGGACGGAAGATCGTTTTCGCGCAAAGGGACGTTGAAACGACGGTACAATTCTAAATTTGGGCATCAGTGGTTAGTGGCCTATACTGCTTATAGATTGAGGCCTATATTGGGACAAGATTAGGAGAGTTTAGCCTGACATTAGGGTTTGTTTTGTGTTGTGTCTTGCAGATAAAATGGTTGATAAATTTACGGCCCCAGATTTCCTGCCAGAGTTTATCGAAAAATACAGGGAGCTGCCATGTCTCTGGCAAGCAAAATGCAAGGACTATTCAAACAAGATAAAGAGAAAGGCAGCGATGGAGAAACTGAAGCCAGAAAGTGAAGCCTGTGTATCCCATGGCAGACATCAACTATTTGAACTGCAAAATTGGTAGCCTGAGGAGCACATATAATAGGGAGCGCAATAAAGTCCTGGATTCCCAGAGATCCGGAGCAGCAGCAGATGACGTATATGTCCCCAGGCTGTGGTACTACAACAACCTGCATTTTTTGTCCGACCAGACGGAACCCAGGCCATTGCTCTCAACACTTCCTTCTACATAAGCTGACGCTCCTGAGGTCCACCCTGGGCCTTCCACCCAGGAAGAAGATGTGGAGGAGCCCAGCTTGATCCAGGTATAGCATTGTTGAACATATTTCTTGTCAAAAATTGAATGATGTTAACTAGATGTTATATATCACAAATTTATGATTTATCAAAGCGGTTTACATATCAATAGACAGTAGTAGCCAAAAATGATTGGGAAAAGAATGAAAAATGCTGGGGTCAGAATGATAGTCTTTTCTATTTGTTACCATTCAATTTGCAACAGTCATGAGCTCAAAATAGTGTGTGATTGATGACCAAAAACCTAAAACTATTTACCATTTTCATACAAAGGAAAGTCTCAGCCTCAGCCAAGAGGAGGCCATGGCAAGCAGCCTGACAGAATCGCAGGTTCCTCCCCTCAGCCCTCCAACCAAAAGGGCCAGGAAGTCCAGGAACCTGGAGGAGGCCACGGCTGCTTTTCTTCGCCATGCTACAGTGAAAATTAGCACGGCCCCTGATGGCCAGGAGGCGTTTGGATGCCTGACAGGCAATAAATTAAAACAGATGGAGGAGGCCCAGCACACTATATGCGAGAAAATAATTCTTCAGGCCCTAAACAAGGGGACAAGGGGCGAACGCACCCGTCAAACGCACCTCTGTGAGTTGGACCATGCTCCTCCACCACCTCCACCAACAACACAGCCACCCCACCCACCACAGCAGCATGGAAAGAAGTCTGGAAGGAAGTGTTGAGAGTGATCACCTGGGTTCGGTGTGGTCTGGCAAAAAATGCAAGGAAGACTACAGCCTTGGGACATATATGTCATCTGCTGCTGCTCCCGATCTCTCGGAGTCCTGGAACGTATTGTGCTCCCTATTAAATGGACTCCTCAGGTTATCAATTTGGACAGAC
This sequence comes from Lithobates clamitans, assembly GCA_037952925.1. Lineage (NCBI taxonomy): Eukaryota > Metazoa > Chordata > Amphibia > Anura > Ranidae > Lithobates > Lithobates clamitans. The sequence continues at coordinate 424,467 of JBBGZY010000371.1, read as the reverse complement.
AAATAATTGATGTCTGCCCTGGGGTACAAAAGCTTCACCAGTTCCAACTGTTTCTCCATCATTGCCTTCCTCTTTATTTTGATATGACCTTGTGCTCCCGATTGAATTAAATATTTTTGTTTTGGCAAATACTTGGCTATGTGTTTTACTTCAAAAAGGACAGTTTGTTTGTTAGTAGGCAGGTACATTTCAAAAATACAATGTCAAATTAACAAGGGACACCAACATAGTTGTATCTTTGAGGTTAAAAAATACAAGATAATAATGGTGTTGTGGTAACTTGACACACAAAACTAAAAAACATATTATTCTGGAGATCACTATTATATGCACTTTTCTGGAGATCACTAGGAAAAAAAATATTATTTTGGAGATCACTAGAAAAAAAAACACAAAAAAAATATTATTCTGGAGATCACTAGAAAAAAAAGAAATACGTTTGTCAGAACTCTGTGAATATCAGCAGCAAAGCAGCTTCATTATGAAGAATGTGCTGCATTGAGAGGTTTCAAAATTCCATAGTTCCATTACGAGCGATAGTTTTAGACCGAACGCTTCCGGCTCGTCCTTGATTCCGAGCGTGCGTGTTTGTACTTTGGACTTTTGTCCAATGGACTTTTGTACACACTCTCGGAAAGTCCGACAACACACCTTTGTTGGCGGAAAATTTGAGAACATGCTAGCCAACATTTGTTGGTGGAAAGTCTGACAACAATTGTCCGACGGAGCATACACACGGTCGGATTTTCCGCCAACAGCCTGACATATATTTCCCGTCGGAAAATCCGATCGTGTGTATGGGGCTTTACTCTACCAATCCTTTCTTGTCTCATACGTCAAGAAAACTTTTGTGAAACAAAAAAAGATGAATAGTCCTGAAGCTAAACAAAACCCGATCAAGAAAGGCTCTTACCTGTGTCCTAAAAATACAGTAACAAGCTTGATTGCAGAGAAGCATATGCACATGCAGCCAATTAACAGACCAATACCTTGCCCAAAAATGACACGGAGCCTGATTAAGTTGGAAAGGGCAAGGCCACGGCTTTATTGAACTTTTCCAAACGTAATAAATAACCAATACCTGTCACAGGTATATTGTGAGCACACATAAACCATAAACTGACATAACTCACGCTTCCCTGAAGACGTTCATACGAAACGTACGTCGGAGCGGTACGTGGTCACGTGATCTCCCCCTAAATCCGGTATCTCTGGTTAGTGCACACGCCGGGTGGAACGCATACCAACCATCGAGGCGGTGTGAAGGCATTCTTCATGAGACTCTTACCCGGATAAGCGAGCAGCCCCAGTGCCGGGTAGGCACTTTTTAATGTAAACGGCCATTTGGCTTTACCTTTGTTTGTTACAATTTTAATAAACGGTATTACACTATGGAAGATTCTATTGTCTTTCACATATCCCATGTCTGATTACCGAGGGAAAAAGGGTTCCTTGCTTATCACCATCCAGCATCAAGCCGTCCCATGTGAACAGGCACAACCCTGCACAACCGCTAATGACTCTCTTTTTAATTAAAGGAGTCATTGGTATCTGGTAAGCAGATATCTATCTACCACTGCAAGGTGTACCTCAACTCTTGGTGAAGGATTTTCTATTTGTCTATTCAAAGGAATTCACTTATCTTGGAAGACTAATTTTCTTCATTGTCAAATATTGTGTTTATTTAACTATTGGGACTTTATTATTATCACATTCCTTTACCATTTTTTGATTTAATATTTTATTCTATTTTTCACCACTTATGTTTTTACCTTTGTGATAAGTTTTCTATATTGAGACCTAGCTATGTCACTCTTTTTTTTTCTTTCACTGCTAACTATTAGCGCCCCCTACCTACATAAACTGACATAGTCTAAGAGACCTGTCCTTACCATCAGTGCCAGACAGGCATTAGACCGACCCCAGAATTTAACTTACAAAAACATCAATTGCTGGCAAGGTCAAAACAGCCATTAAAGCTGTAACAAACATCGGAGTGGGTGGGTGGGCGGTCAATTCTTCTGTCAGCTAAATCTCCTCATGTCAGAGGGACGTGCCTCAGTGTACATTTTCTAGAGTTCGGGCAACTCCCCATCACCTCGTGTTCTGGTAGCCAATCCTAACAGAGCCACTTAACCTCCTTGATTTAGATCAACTCCCACTGTAATGCAATGCAATGCAATGTAATGTAATGCTTCCATCAGTCAAGGCTCCCTTTTCCTCAAGCGGTTCAAGGGGCCTTCACTTGTGGCCTTTTTACAACATTAAATGCTAACTCTTTTATAGCCTGTGTAGGGTGCCATTGCAAGATTATAGAGAGCAAATAATACTGTAGATTGGAATGCAGCTACCATATTGGAGTAGACCACATACTAGCATGCAAGCAAGAGTAGCACACACATCTGTCTAGAAGAGGGATTTGAATGTTACAATGTGCATCCAACTCTGAGTGTGAACCCCTCCCCCACCCTGCTTTTTTTTAGTTAAAAAAATCCTATGCACACTATATTTTTTTTGCAGTCCTAATCAGTCCAATGACATTGCCGTATTTCCACTTTCTTTCTTTTGGGGGGCATTCTTTCTAGACTGAGTGCCACTGAAGTAATGATGCGTAAGCGCCGCTTATTTCTGGAGCATGTAAGCCCAGATAATACTGTGGATTCACAGGAAATGATCATTCTGCCTGAAGAAGACCAGTGGTGATGGATGGGGGAGGAAGCTAGGGAAAGTGCTGGATCTTGGAGAGAGTACATACAGCTTGGGCACCTTTTTTAATAGAAAAATAAAATAAAAGTTGGCATTCTACTTTAACAACAGGTTATACATTTTTCTTAAAACATAAGGAGATAAGTATGCTCTTTACGAACAGCAAGTGCTGACATAGTCCTTTTCTTTGACACAAGAGGCTTGTAACATGTAGTTCACCAAACATAATTAAGTTCAGTGTTCCGCATTCAGCACAATCCCTGTTTTTTATTGGAGACAGACCTACTACAGTTATTTAGAGAAAAAACAAGACAGGTGTAATCTAATTCTAAATTAATAAGGTCCAGCACCTTCTCAATGTCACAGCAATAATGAGGCGAACTACTTTTTATTGGAATAAAAATGCTTAAAAAAAGCTAACGCGTTTAAAGTAATGCAGAACTTCTAAAATAACTTTTAATTGGAAAGTGAAGCACTACACTGCTTTGAAATAACTTGGTTGGTTTAATGCAATTTTATTCTAATAAAAGAAAATTATTAAAGCAATAGTATTGGAACTGCAGCTCATGATAACAGTTTCACGGAGGTGTACATGAATTTTACAAATTTCAGGTTTGGAAAGGCAGAGAAATCTTACTTTGTATCTAAATGGTCTTTTTATTCCTTCTTAAAGGGGACATTGTAGGAATATGGGATTTGTCATTGCTGACGTGTTTCAGGTTGTAAGAGCATACTTGTAACAGACTCAACCAGGACAGGGGCTTTTGGAGAGGACTAGGGGCAAGCCTCCCGCCCACTGATTATGGCCCATGGAGAGAGATCATTCTGTAATGATGGACAACCACGTGATGAACGCAGAGAGCGAGGCTTGGATTCATTCTCTGCATAAGAACAATAAATCTTGGATCGTGGATGGAAAGGTGTAATATTAATCTAGTTCAGAGATCTATGAAGATAAATTAATTCAGCCTTTCAGACTACTGGAACATTGTATGAGTTTGTCTCATAGGCTGTTGTAGACTTTTGCCAGATAGTCTGGGGTGGGATCACTGTTTGTTATGTGTGTCTTTGTCCCATTGTGTGCCTCCTAGGTGTGCATTCCGATTGTTAATTGAGTCACCTATTGTTTCTGTCTGTCTGATCATCTCTTGATGTGATTAATATTGTGACCACTGTACCTTGTTATCGAACCATTGTGGGATGTTATGTGTTTATGCTTATAATAATGTGTAATGTACTTTGTATGTTCAGGGTGGTGGGCTGGGTGCCATAGGGACTGGGCACCTAGGTTTATTGTATTTGTTTAACCACTTCAGCTCCAGAAGGTTTACCCCCTTTCATGACCAGGCCATTTTTTGCGATACTGCACTGTGTTAATTTAACTGATAATTGCACAGGTGTGTGATGCTGTGCTCAAATAACATTTATTTCCTTCTTTTCACACAAATAGAGCTTTCTTTTGGTGGTATTTGATCACCTCTGAAGTTTTTATTTGTTGTGCTACATACAAAAAAAGGGCGACAATTTTGAAAAAAAAAAAAAACAATATTTTTTACTTTCTTCTATAAAACACATTCAATAAAAAATTTTTAAAAATCGAATTTCTTCATCAATTTAGGCCAATATGTATTCTGCTACATATATTTGGTAAAAAAAATCCCAATACGTGTTTATTGATTGGTTTGCGCAAAAGTTATAGCAGCTACAATCTATGGGATATTTTTATATTTTTAATAGTAATGGCGGCAATCAGCGACTTATAGCGGGACTGCGATATTGCGGTGGACCAATTGGACACCTAACTGACACTTTTGACACTCTTTGGGGACCAGTGACACTAATACAGTGATCAGTGCTAAAAAATATGCACTGTTACAGTACTAATGACACTGGCAGGGAAGGGATTAGCATCAGGGTGATCAAAGGGTTAAATGTGTTCCCTGGCTGTGCTTATTAACGTTGGGGGAGGAATGTAAAAATTTGTGCCCCTGCTTAGCAGGAACACAGGATCAGCACATTCCCTCTCACAGAACGGCGGTCTGCCTTGTTTACATAGGCAGACCGCCATTCTGCCTTTCTCCTGAACGATCGTCGGGTCCCGGCGGACATTGCTCCTGCCGGACCAGCTGATTGGCTCCTGCTGTGTCCAATCACAGCGGGAGCGGATCGCGGGTGGCACATGTGCGCCCCAGACCCAGAAGTGTCTAACTAAGTACTAGGTATGTATGTGGGGCGATTGCTAAGCGGTAATTAGTTCATGTTATTTAGACTGTGTATGTTGGCTTTTCCCTAGCTATGTTACTTATCTTACTGTTTGCATAACGTGATCAAGCTGTTTTTGTGTGGTATATAAATTGTGGTATATAAATTCTGTGTGAGTTTACAATAAAGATTTCCAGTTGCAGTGCACCTAGACACCTTGTAAGTGTTGTCTAGATTCTTGGGTGCTTGGCTATAATACCTGGTTCGTGGGTCCAGACTGGAGGAAGCTGTATGCTGATGGAAACACCCAAGCTGAGTACTGGATGGTTCCATCACAATACTTTTTTTTAACATAGTGACTACTGAATAGTGAAGCACATTTTAAAGTGTATGTTAAGGCAAAACTTGTTTTTTTAGTGTTGGAGTGGAGAAGAGTTAGAAAGCAAAAAAAAATGGCAATAAAAAGCTAGAAGGGAAGGCTCTAGGCTTCGATAGCAGTAAAACTCAAGGTGTTCCAAACCTTCCTTGCTCTATCTAAAACTGAAAAAAGGTTTTGGAGGAACATGCACTTTAGGATGTCAGCCCAGAGTGTGTGCTTCTAAAAATACAGAAATGTCAGCCCTCATATTATCTTTTAAAGGAAACCTCAAGACAAATCAAACAATCCAGTTGTTCATTCTTTGTGAGGGTACCTGCATTTAGGTCTTTACTTATTTTTTTATGTACCACTTGATGCTGTATTTGGCAGTAGCTTGTCCACATTAAAAATATCGATCTGCGGAGAAGGCTAAACTTAACAGTTAAAATAGCCATCTCCCAAAGCTGCATAAGTTATCTTAACTGTGTTCATTATTTAATAATTTTTCCATTGAAACATTCAATTCACATGCATAAATAAGGTAAAGGCATTGAATCCTTATTTTTGTGCATTAACATTTTTTTTAACTTTCTGCTATAATATATATCCAAACAAAAAAAAAAAAAAAAAAAAATGTATTCATCAGTTTAGACCGATATATATTCTTCTACGTATTTTTGGCAATCGCGTCTACAAACTATGGGATAGATTTAGGGACTTTTATTTGTTTTATTGTTTTTACTAGTAATGGCGGCGATCAGCGATTTTTAGCGGGACTGCGACATTGCTGTGGGCAAATTTGACCCCAAATTACACTTTTTGAGGACCAGTGACATTATTACATTAATCAGTGCTATTAAAATGCACTGATCAATGATCAATGTATAAATGACACTGGCAGGGAAGGGGTTAACACTATGGGGCGATCAAGGGGTTAACTGTGTTCCCTCAGCGTGTTCTAACTGTAGGGGGATTGGCTGCCAGGTACATGACAGAAATCACTGTTCAGGATCACTGGGAACAAAAGATCTCTGACATGTCCCCCTTCAGAACAGGGATCTGCCTTGTTTACAAAGGCTGATCCCCCTTCCGCGGCGGGCGGGCGTGCGCGCGCCTGCTATTAGCACTTAAAGGGGCCGACGTACAATGACAGCGATTCGCGCAGCCGTGCCAACTTGTCGCAGTAAAACTGCAGCGGCTGGTCGGCAACTTATTAATTTAACCACTGCAAACTTTTCTCATAAATTACATTTGTTCTCACTAACCACCTCCCTATAGTCGTATGATAAAAAAAATGGAGCCGAGGTGGACATGTATTTCTAAAATTCCATTTATAAATGCCATTCCATATAATGCCCATGGCATAACTGTGACGATGACTGTGATCTGAGGTGTCATCAGATGGCGGCTCAGATGAACAAAATGCTGTAATGTACAGAGCCGATCAAAGCAACTTTTACCATGTGATCACTGTGATGACCTATCACAGCAATTGCAAATGGTGGAAAGGGAGGAAGTAATGAATTAATGAATCACTGATTAGTAGAAGATCACAGGCAGCTGCAGATTCTAGGTATTCGTTTGATTGGACGATTGTTGTTAAAGCGTTCACCACACTCCTCTCCTGTATATCCCAGCTCTATCCTGTCTTCGTTTGTGACCTGTATACAGTGGGGCAAAAAAGTATTTAGTCAGCCACTAATTGTGCAAGTTCTCCCACTTAAAAAGATGAGAGGCCTGTAATTGTCATCATAGGTATACCTCAACTATGAGAGATAAAATGTGGAAACAAATCCAGACAATCTGATTTTTGAAAGAATTTATTTGCAAATGATGGTGGAAAATAAATATTTGGTAAATATCAAAAGTTCATCTCAATACTTTGTTATATATCCTTTGTTGGCAATGACAGAGGTCAAACGTTTTCTGTAAGTCTTCACAAGGTTGTCACACACTGTTGCTGGTATGTTGGCCCATTCCTCCATGCAGATCTCCTCTAGAGCAGTGATGTTTTGGGGCTGTCGCTGGGAAACAGCTCCAAAGCATGATGTTGCCACCCCCATGCTTCACAGTAGGTATGGTGTTCTTTGGTTGCAACTCAGCATTCTCTCTCCTCCAAACACGACGAGTTGCGTTTCTACCAAACAGTTCTATTTTGGTTTCATCTGACTATATGACATTCTCCCAATCCTCTTCTGGATCATCCAAATGCTCTCTAGCAAACCTCAGACGGGCCCGGACATGTACTGGCTTAAGCAGGGGGACACGTCTGGCACTGTAGGATCTGAGTCCCTGGCGGCATAGTAGGTAGCGTTTGTTACGTTGGTCCCAGCTCGCTGCAGGTCATTCACTAGGTCCCCCCTGTGGTTCTGGGATTTTTGCTCACCGCTCTTGTGATCATTTTGACCCCACGGGGTGAGATCTTGCGTGGAGACCCAGATTGAGGGAGATTTTCAGTGGTCTTGTATGTCTTCCATTTTCTAATTATTGCTCCCACAGTTGATTTCTTCACACCAAGCTGCTAGCCTATTGCAGATTCAGTCTTCCCAGCCTGGTGCAGGTCTACAATTTTGTTTCTGGTGTCCTTCGACAGCTCTTTGGTCTTCACCATAGTGGAGTTTGGAGTGTGACTGTTTGAGATTGTGGACAGGTGTCTTTTATACTGATAACAAGTTCAAACAGGTGCCATTAATACAGGTAATGAGTGGAGCACAGAGGAGCCCCTTAAAGAAGAAGATACAGGTCTGTGAGAGCCAGAAATCTTGCTTGTTTGTAGGTGACCAAATACTTATTTTCCACAATAATTTGCAAATAAATTCTTTCAAAAATCTTACAATGTGATTGTTTCCACATTTTGTCTCTCATAGTTGAGGTATACCTATGATGACAATTACAGGCCTTTCTCATCTTTTTAAATGGGAGAACATGCACAATTGGTGGCTGACTAAATACTTTTTTGCCCCACTGCATTAACCCTGTCACCTCCCATATCCTGCACAATTGTACATTAACCTCCTCATCTCCATCCTTCCAGCTGAAGATGGTGCCAACTGTGGATGGTGCCAACTGTTGAGCTATTCACCATTATTCCATGTCATGTGGATACAATTGGAAATAAGAGGAAATTTCTCTATGTGAAGAAAATCCTCATAGTCAGCTGGAACACGTTTCCTCATTGGTAGATTTCTCCTCTATTTCTGTTCTGGGGACAATACAAAAGTTTGGATTTTCCTTCTTTTTCATTCTTGATGACAAGATGGGAATTATATGGGAATTACTTCTTAGCAGTGGTTAAACAATATATAATATATAGGTTGCATGGACTTCAGAATCACATCACTACAAACAAATGGCAATTGGCAACCACTGTAACCTATAACTAGCCATTGCAGCAAGGAGCACATGGAAGGGTGATGCATGTCAAAAAAACAATCAAACATAAATCCCCAGCTCACTTACCAGCTAAAAAGAGAATAGAAAAAAAAAGGACGCACCAGCCTTGTGCATTATCCTTTGATATATTTATTAAAAGAAAAAGTATTAAAAACTACTTACAAGGATGGAAAGAAAACAACAATGTAACATTCTTTGGCTTATGACATTCCGTCTACTGGTAGCAGTCTCCAGATCCTAGAGAGAGGACATGCGAACCACGCTAGCTGATGCGTTTCAAGGATTACCTTCTTCCTCAGAGACTCCACTTACCTGCTAGCCTGCAACAAACTGAAAGATCCCTGTCTAACAATTTACGTTAAAAACAAGGGGTTTAGTTTGCACACATTTGTAAATAGATGCGTAAGCTGCAGTGGCCATGTCATGGCACCCCAGTGTACCGAAGACCTAGCTATATAATTTTGAGCTCAACAATAAAGGTGATTTCGTGCAGTGATCCAATATACTAGGGATATCTCCTCTAGGTGTGATAAAGTGAGAGATGATAACAGGTCTACCAAAATCGTATAAAGTGCATTCAGTAAAAAGAAATCATAAATTCATAAAGTTTTTAAACTAGGCGATGGGGGGGAGGGTCCAGAGACAGTGATAGCCAGCGCGGAAGATATTCCAGAGGGTAGTATTGGGGGCATTAGTGGTAGGTTAACCAAAGCACAAAAACACAAGGTGAGTATAGTAGCAAGTCCTAGTTGCAATCTTGAAACACCCAATACGAGGACAATATGCGACCGGTCTAAACTATGTGGCATGTTCACCAATGCCAGGAGCCTGGCGGACAAGATGGGTGAACTAGAGATACTGTTGTACAAGGAGGATTTGGATTTTGTGGGAATTCCGGAGACCAGGTTCAACAGCTCTCATGATTGGCTGGCAAACATTCAAGGGTATACCCTATACCGCAAGGATAGAGAGGGTAAAAAAGGGGGAGGGGTATGCCTATATATCAAGAATAATGTACAAGTGAATAGGAAACATGAAGGGAACACAAAGACACTGAATTTCAAAAGAGCCAACTTCCCTAAACTACAAACCTTGCTAAAAGGCATAAATTGGGATAAAATATTAGGAAAAAAGAATACGGAGGAGAGATGGGTTTGCTTTAAGAACATATTAAATAAGGGCATTAGCCAATGTATCCCATTGGGTAATAAATTTAAAAGAGCGAACAAACATCCTGGATGGCTTAACTCCAATGTAAAAATGCATATAAAAGCAAAGGAGAAGGCCTTCAAAAAATACAAGGTTGAGGGATCATCCACAGCATTCAGAATTTATAAAGAATGCAATAAGAAATGTAAGGGTGCAATTAGGATGGCTAAGATAGAACATGAAAGACACATAGCGGAGGAGAGCAAAAAAAATCCCAAGAAATTCTTAAAGTATGTAAACAGTAAAAAAGGGAGGACAGACCATATTGGCCCCATAAAGAATGAGGAAGGACATCTGGTTACAAAGGATGGGGAGCTGGCAAAGGTATTGAATTTATTCTTCTCCTCAGTCTTCACGAGTGAATCGGGGGGCTTCAGTAACCAAAACTGCAGTGTTTATCCTCATGACACAACACAGGAAGCACCTACATGGTTAACAGAGGACGGAATTAAAATTAGACTTGAGAAACTTAACATTAATAAATCACCGGGACCAGATGGCTTGCATCCGAGGGTACTTAGGGAACTCAGTCAGGTGATTGCCAGACCGTTGTTCCTAATTTTTACAGACAGTCTATTGACTGGAATGGTACCAGCTGATTGGAGAAAAGCCAATGTAGCACCAATATTTAAAAAGGGCCCAAAAAACATCCCTGGGAATTACAGACCAGTTAGCCTATTATCAATAGTATGTAAACTCTTGGAGGGGATGATAAGGGACTATATACAAGATTTTAGTAATAAGAATGATATCATTAGCAGTAATCAGCATGGATTCATGAAGATTCGTTCTTGCCAAACCAATCTATTAACCTTCTATGAGGAGGTGAGTTGCCATCTAGATAAAGGAAGGCCCGTAGACGTGGTGTATCTGGATTTTGCAAAAGCATTTGACACAGTTCCCCATAAACGTTTACTGTACAAAATAAGGTGCGTTGGCATGGACCATAGGGTGAGTACATGGATTGAAAACTGGCTACAAGGGCGTGTTCAGAGGGTGGTGATAAATGGGGAGTACTCAGAATGGCCAGGGGTGGGTAGTGGGGTTCCCCAAGGTTCTGTGCTGGGACCAATCCTATTTAATTTGTTCATAAACGACCTGGAGGATGGGATAAACAGTTCAATCTCTGTATTTGCAGACGATACTAAGCTAAGCAGGGCAATAACTTCTCCGCAGGATGTGGAAATCTTGCAAAAAGACCTGAACAAATTAATGGGGTGGGTGACTACATGGCAAATGAGGTTCAATGTAGAAAAATTTAAAATAATGCATTTGGGTGGCAAAAATATGAATGCAATCTATACACTGGGGGGAGAACCTCTGGGGGAATCTAGGATGGAAAAGGACCTGGGGGTCCTAGTGGATGATAGGCTCAGCAATGGCATGCAATGCCAAGCTGCTGCTAATAAAGCAAACAGAATGTTGGCATGCATTAAAAAGGGGATCAACTGCAGAGATAAAACGATAATTCTCCCGCTCTACAAGACTCTGGTCCGCCCGCACCTGGAGTATGCTGTCCAGTTCTGGGCACCAGTTCTCAGGAGGGATGTACTGGAAATGGAGCGAGTACAAAGAAGGGCAACAAAGCTAATAAAGGGTCTGGAGGATCTTAGTTATGAGGAAAGGTTGCTAGCACTGAACTTATTCTCTCTGGAGAAGAGACGCTTGAGAGGGGATATGATTTCAATTTACAAATACTGCACTGGTGACCCCACAATAGGGATAAAACTTTTTCGCAGAAGAGAGTTTAATAAGACTCGTGGCCATTTATTACAATTAGAAGAAAAGAGGTTTAACCTTAAACTACGTAGAGGGTTCTTTACTGTAAGAGCGGCAAGGATGTGGAATTCCCTTCCACAGGCGGTGGTCTCAGCGGGGAGCATTGTTAGCTTCAAGAAACTATTAGATAATCACCTGAATGACCGCAATATACAGGGATATGTAATGTAATACTGACACATAATCACACACATAGGTTGGACTTGATGGACTTGTGTCTTTTTTCAACCTCACCTACTATGTAACTATATATATAATTCATTTTTGAGCTTTTATTGGTGTCACTGTGAACACTTTAGATTTTGCCGCAATCTATTTTTTACTTTCATTTTTAATAATCTATTTTTGTTGTGATACACATTTTAGATAGCGCGAAGGCACATTCATCACTTTATATAATTTTGAGAGTCCCCCGAGTTGGAGCACATATATAATAATGGATAGATTAAGGGCAGGCATGCCTGGAGCGAGCCCACCCCTCCTTGAGGCTGGGTTCACTATTGCGAATTGGATGAGAGTTCTCCGCATCCAATTCGCAATAACAGGAGTTTTTGGCTGACTCTTTATGGAAGGATGGTTCACATATCTTCGCTGTGACTCCGATGCGAATTTGCAAAGGAGCCCTGTGTGTCCGTTTCTGGTCCGAATTCAGTCGAAAATTTGGGCTCAAATCTGACCTGAAACGGTGAACAGGGCACACTGAACCCCTGCTGTGAGCCGCATGCGAAGATAGTGTGAACCCAGCCTGAAGGGATAGGAACGCACCGGACACCCAACAAAAGCACAACGGCAGCGAAGGTATCCAGTGCGTCCCCCCACCAATTCACCAACGGTACAAACAAATGGCAACCACTCCAACCTATAACTAGCCTTGGCATCACATCTCAATTGTCAAATTACCAAAAACAGAAACCATTGTTTTGAAAGGAGATTTTTTTAAAGGAGTTTGATAACATATAGGCCTTTAGGAAACCACGTTTGAATAAAAATACATTTTTACAAAAGTTAAAAAGATAGAAGTAATAAAACATTATTATTGAATACATAGAGACCATTTTCCAACAGTCCTTCTTTGTATAAATATCTCCCCCCTTAACACATAATCACCATGTTCATCATAAAGTGTGGGAAAAAAAGTAAGTGACAATTCACAATAAAAACTTGATTTTTGACTCTTACATCACAAGGACATTATAGGTGGCAATGCACTGCATCCAGCAGAAAATACAAACCCTCGCTCATAGAAGGAATCATTAATGGACCAAAGGTATCAATAATGGAAAATAAAAAGACCCTCATATAATCTTATTTATTGAAGTCATGGGCGTAGCATTGGGGGTTGCGGGGGTCACATTCGCAACCCGACCCTAGCTTCAGGGGGTCCCTGCAGCCTCCCTGTAATATTATCATATCCTCCACAAAATCCAGCTCCGATCTGCCCTAGGGCCCCACAGCCACGCTCCAGTATTGGGCTTCTACTTTGCCTTCCACAGTCCACACCCCTCTGTTCCCATTGGCTGGGGAGAAGCTGTGAGCTATTTCCTGAATGAAGAGGAGCACGAGGTGAGAACAGCCTAGGATGGGGAAGTGTCTGTGCTGTGTGCTGGCAACATGGAATGGTAACCAAGCTCAGCGAGGCAAGAGGAGGAGAGTGCCGTCCTGTAGCCTCGATGGGACTGATGTCACTGGTGAGATATGACACTGCTCAGTGTCTCCTAGTTACAGGACAAAGAGAGATAGATCAGGAGCAATCATGCACTAGTGTCCCCAAAGCAAGAAGCTTGCTATGGGGGGCACTCGGCAAGGGGGACCTGAGAAAAGGAGGATCTGGGCTGCTCTGTGCAAAACCATTGCACAGAGCAGGTAAGTATTTTTTCCTTTACAAAAGCTTAAAACCCAAGGACATACTGTACACCCTGTTCCAAATTAATATGCAAATTCTATTTCAGTGTCACAAAGATTAAATATTTTGTTTTTCAGTTTAACTCATGGATGGCATTTTGTCTCAGGGCTCTTTTGATCACTGAAAACAATCTCGGACACCTGTGATAATTAGATTGCCAGGTGAGCCCAACCAAGGGTGTTCCACATTATTAAGCAGAGCACCATTTTCAAGCAATATGGGGAAGAAAAAGGATCTCTCTGCTGCCGAAAAGAGTGAAATAGTTCAATGCCTTGGACGAGGTATGAAAACATTAGATATTTCACGAAAACTCAAGCGTGATCATCGCACTATTAAGAGATTTGTGGCTGATTCACAGATGGGTTTTGTATAGATAAAGGCACATTGAGGAAGATTTCTGCCAGATCCATGCATCGGATCAAGAGCAGCTGCTAAAACACCATTACACAGCAGCAAACAGATATTTGAAGCTGTTAGTGCCTCTGGAGTCCCACGGACATCAACCTGTACAGTCCTCCAGAGTCTTGCAACTGTGCATAAACCTTCCATTCGGCCACCACTAACCAATGCTCACAAACAGAAACGGCTGCATTGGGCAGAAAAATATATGAAGACTAATTTTCAAACAGTCCTGTTCACTGATGAGTGCCGTGCAACCTTGGATGGTCCAGATGGATGGAGTAGTGGATGGTTGGTGGACGTCCACCATGTTCCAACAAGGCTGCGACGTCAGCAAGGCGGTGGTGGAGTCATGTTTTGGGCCGGAATCATGGGGAGAGAGCTGGTCAGCTCCTTTAGGGTCCCAGAAGGTGTAAAGATGACCTCTGAAAAGTATGTGGAGTTCCTGACTGACCACTTCCTTCCCTGGTACAGAAGGAATAACTATGCTTTCCTTAATAAAATTATCTTCATGCATGAAAATGCACCATCTCAGGCTGCAAAGAATACCTCTGCATCATCCTTCCCTGACCTCAGTCCTATTGAGATCTTTTAGAGCATCCTCAAGCAAGCAGCACTCTGGGAGGCTATTCTGACGTCTTGCAAACAAATTCAAGCAGAAACTGTCCAAAAACTCACAAGTTAAATGGGTGCAAGACTTGTGAAGCTGCTATCAAATAAGGGGTCCTATGTTAAAATGTAACGTGACCTGTTAAAATGTTTAAAAAGTTAAAATGTTGTTCAAAGTTTGATTGAAATAGCTTTTGATTTCAGTAAATATGCTGCAAACACAACAAATGACAATTTTCAGTTCTTTACAACCTATAAAGTGTTTTGGAACTTACTGTGTGTAATAATTTGGAACAGTGCATTGTAAGTTTTTTAATTTGAAAAAAAAACTGTTATCATTAGGAGGTTTGTTTGATAAAATTTGAAATGTACTCTTAATAGTTGATAACACGAGAATTATGCTGACTATTGTTTACATCAATTATTTAAGTAAATGAGAAAAATATAATTGGCATAATAATTTGGAACAGGGTGTATATATAGTACGTCGGACGGGAAGTGGTTTATACAGAAAAGCCCAGAAAGTAGTGGGCAGGAAGGGGGGGGGGGCATTGCTGGGGGCTCATGGGGTGGTCCCACAGTCTTTTACTAAGCATGAGGGCAGGGTGGAGCTTACCAGTCAGGCACAGCGTTGGTAGAAGTAACACACAAGCTTAGAGCTTTTCCCTCCCTCCCTCCCTATAGGCAGCTGTATGGATGTGTGTTGTGTTTTTCTGTTTGTTTTCTTTTTGTTTCAGGTTTTGGTGGCAGGGGCCTCTGGTTCCTGAAGGTCGGAATGGTGATGGTATATATAAGTTATTTTTATACAATTTTGTTGTTTGGAATTAATCAAGGGGCCATTGTTGGCCATTTAATCCAGACAGTGTTACGTGTTTCATTGGTAAATTAAGATTAAGTAAGGGGGGGGGTTTTGTAAATGGGGTTGGGTCAGGGCAGCTGACATATCAGCCTTACACCAGTCAAGGTTCTTCCATGATTTTTTGCACATGCTATGCACATACTTTCCTGTCTTATAAGAAAGCTACCACTGCATGTTATGGCTACCAATGCAGACTAATGTTCTAGATGGAGCTGTAATTTGTGTTTAATTCAAGGTTGTAAACCAGATATTTGAAACCCTAGGTTTCCAGTCTTGTTGCTGGAGGGGGTAAATATGCAATACCATATTTGCTGACTGAAAATAAAATTGTGAAAAGAGCTATACATACCCTTTAAGGGAATAATATACATTTCTAACATTTTATGAATTTAGTCATATTGTATATGGTATATTTAATTGTGCTGATGTCTCATTAAGGGTGATTTACTACTAGAACTTTTTGTAGCATCATTCAGTTGGACATGATATTTCTTTTGGACATTATGGGGTGTATTTACTAAAATTGGAGAACGTAAAATCTGGTGCAGCTGTGAATGGTAGCCAATCAGCTTCTAACTTCAGCTTGTTCAATTAAGCTTTGACAGAAAAACCTAGAAGCTGATTGGTTTCTTTGCAGATCTGCACCAGATTTTGCACTCTCCAGTTTTAGTAAATCAACCCCTCTTAGATGATTGAAGTGAATACTGATTCACTAGCTAAAAAAAAACATTTTGCATTACTAAATCATCCCAACTGTGATAAATTTAATGTGACAGGAGTCACTTTGGGCGGGGGGCCTGTGGAACCCAGCTTACCTTAGAGAGGTTGGGAAACACCTGTCTCAGCTCCCCATGCCCCTCTTATGTGTAAGTCACCCTGTGTCTATTAGGGGCCCACGGTTACCAAGCAAATAATGCACAACTACTTAATGGATGCTAAGAATGTGGTTTGGATTACTGCAAATGGGACAGTAATATGTATCAACAATATCCCTCAGGAACTATATGAAGACTATTCCTGGTTTGTTCGATTCTGAACTATACATGTTAATTGAAAGAGCTGGTCACATTAGCCTGTTCCATGTTCTTCAATGTAGGACCCAGACAATCTACTACTGTTATCTCCTGCGATAATGTGTTTATTGTAAGTAGGTCTAGTGTGCCCCCTAAGGGTCTTTCACCCATTGTTAATTGTGCTAATTAACACACCTATTGTTTGCTAGCAAACTACTGTGGGAATATGTTTATAATAATATGTAATGTACTTTGTGAGCTTGATGCCGGCAAGTCTGACCTGGATTGAGATCTCTGAATGTCCAGGTGGCTAATTGTTTAATTAACTTAATTATATTTCTGTATAAAATTGTGTAGCAATTGCATATGATAATGTGATCAGCATCACCCGTGTGTAGTGTATAACAAGCCTGTATTCTTCTTCAATAAAAAGTTCTTATTCTGGTTGGCTCCAAAACTGATTTTGCCTAGTTCCTAGGGTAACTATAGCCATATTCACTGGTCTAATGTTCCAGAGCTTGGGAAGCAGCTTCTTGGTGGAGATACACAGTCAGGGTGTCTGAAGTCCCTCACATAAAGTACATACAGTATTTGCTTCCATTATCTTTAATCACTTCAGCTCCGGAAGGTTTACACCCTTAATGACCAGGCCATTTTTTGCGATATGGCACTGTGTTACTTTAAATGACAAATGCACAGTCATTCGACACTGTACCCAAATATTAAAATGTTCTTTTTTTTTCCACAAATAGAATTTTCTTTTGGTGGTATTTGATCACCTCTGAGGTTTTTATTTTTTTCGATATAAACAAAAAAAGACAGAAAAAAACCCCAATATTTTTGGGTTGTCCACAGAAAAGTAATAGAGGATATTCCAATGGGGACACTTGTTCTGGTGATCTGGGGGTCCCCAAAGAATTCCCCTAATTTGCAGGGGCTTCCTCTCACTTCCCGTTTGGCTATGGGCTATGGGACAGGAAATAGAGAAATCTCCGCAATGGGACATAGATGGCCAAACAAAATCTGACAGGAGTAATAACCCTCACTTGCTCTAACCAAAATGAAAAAAAAATGCCTATAGTTCTACTTTAACTCATAGTTATTCTAACTTTTTAAAACGAGGGTTTCATTTTTGACTGTTTTTATTGTTTCAATAATAAAATATGAAATTAGATTGTAATTAATAATTGTAAAAAAGTATTTATACGAACTGCTTTACCTGCAGTTAGTCATAAAGACCTTTTTATCTTGTAAAGTCCACTTTATCAGGAACCTTGTTACAGAAGTTTCCTGCAACTTATGGTTGCTAGTACAGCACTTTTTTATGTTGACAGAAAGCCAAAAGAAGTCAATTAGGTCTAGTACTTCATTAATGATCCCCACAAATCACATTTATAGCAAGGCTCATATTGAGTGCTCCACTAGACAGTCGCTTTCAGAGATACAGTTTTGACATATTGGTATTAAGGCTCTGCATACAACGACGGGATAATTAACTTTTACTTTTACTATGGTGAATTCAAGCAAGACTCTTTAAGACGCTTGCCCAATTACAGGCTCTTTGGAGTCCTATAAGCTTATGTACATATTAAAAGGTGGGAAAAAATGTTGATAAAATTGCTGTGTGGCACAAACTGCTCGACTATTAAAGGATAAAAAAGAATTGGCGTTCAACGTTAGATTTATTGCAACCTTCTGCTTCATTTTGACTTATGTTAATTTCCCAAGGTAAGAACCCATGGCATTCTTAGCTGTATGAAATGAATGTCTGTGTTCCATTAGGAAGAAATTGTTTCTTTCAGACTCAGATGCTTCGTATCATTATTTTTATGTATTTTATGTGGGAAAAGCAGTTCCAGCCACATAAAGACCTTTCTTCCTTTGTAAAAGGAAGGACTTTTTCTGTGACCCCTTCCAAATATTCCAATTCTCCAAGCCACGGACTGACAAAAAAGAAATAAAAAGTTCATTGTGGTCAAATTCTTATCTTTAAGTAAAGAAGACTAACTTCTGCAGCCATTTACCTGACTCGACCCTCTATGTGATTTGCTGAATATTCATCTGGTGATCTGATTGCAGACATACTTAGCTTTATTTGTCTTCCAGCATCAGAAAAAAACATTATCAGCATTTCCAGCATGTAGATTTTTCATAGTTTCACTTCATAACTTCCTACTTCCTGTTCCCACCCCCAGGTTCTCACTGCTAACTTCTTTTTTTAGTGGTGCAAATAGGCTACCATATACATCCTTGACTTACCTCCTATAAATATTTGGCATGGAGAAAGCATGCAACACATGGAGTTGAATTCCTGCCTTCCATAGTTGTTTTGGGACTCATTATTGTAGAAAAGCAATGATTACGATGGAAAAATAATAGAATCGTGCTAAGGCATTAACTTAATAATGTGTGCATTAATCCATAATACTGCCCATGTACCATGTGCATGTACCATATATCGTAAACAAATTGGCAAATAATGATGTGACACCATCCTTGCTTATCCTTGAGCTTGCTTATCCTTGAACTTGCACTTTTTGCTTGCTGGAATTTTGACTAAGTGCTTCTCTTATCTTTACATGCCACACTCGTTATCCATGAGCTGGGGAGATATGATGGGATCTGAGGTGTAATAGCTCCATTTGGTGTCTTTGGATGTTCTATTACCACCAACGAATCCAGAGTCTGGGTCCATTTGCTAAGCTCCGGTGGGCTTTTTTATACAGGCTTCCCCTGATCCTCTGTAGTGGGGGATCATGGGGTTCTGGTAAGCGGCAAATCTCTATCATTGGTGGTGGATTGAGCACATTTTTTCACGTCATTGAAGATTACATTTAATTCATATTTTGATGGACTCTTCCAATATTTTTTGTATTTCACTATATATTTATTTGTTCACGGGTGTTTGGCCATTTAACTGTTTGGACATTACACTATATGCCATATACATTTTTAATTTCATCAACATTTATTGATTTCTATTTTTGTTTTTAATTTTGGTGTCACATCATTATTTGCCAATTTGTTTACAATATATGGTACATGCACATGGTACATGGGCAGTACTATGGATTAATGCACACATTATTAAGTTAATGCCTTAGCGCGATTCTATTATCTTTCTATATTTACACTGTTATTTTGTTGTGCAGAAGAATCACTGCTTTTATTATTTAAGATCCATTTACCATTAGTATAATTTGTGTTTAGGTACACTATCCTGGTTCACCTTAGCACAGTTTTTCCCCTTTTTTTTTTCACAATGACAGTACCGAAACTTGGACCTCAGCAGTGGTAGCTCCCAAATTTTTGTACACATTCATTTATGGTTAACATTTGGTTCATGTTGGATAAGATAAATAAGTATTAGACCTTCTGTCAGAAATTTAGTTGCTGTCTTTGTTCCCAGTAGGGGAACATTTTACAGTTGACACCAGAACAAGGGTATAAGTACATTTTTCAATAGGGACCCTTGTTTTGGTGAAAATTTTCAAAAAGGGGAAATCCCCCAAATTTTTTAGAGGTTTCTTCTCACTTCTTGTTGTGTTGAAATAAGTTAAATTGTACAGGCAGTCCCCGGGTTACAAACAAGATAGAGTCTGTAGGTTTGTTCTTAAGTTGAATCTGTTTGTAAGTCGGAACAGATACATTTTTAAGTGTAGCTCCAGCTAAAAAAAAAAAGGATTTTTAAGCTTTTTGGATAGCATAGGGAAGAGTTAACTGAACTAAAGACAAAACTTTTTTTTTTCATTTCGGATAGAGTAAGGGAGGGTTATAACTCCTGTAGGGTTTTTTTCTCCCAATGAGAAGATTTCCCTGTCCCATAGCCAAAATAGGAAGTGAGAAGAAATCCCTACAAAGTGAGAGAGTCATGGGTTGTCACCAGAACTAGTGTCCCAATTAGAAGATTTCTCCTCTATTCCTGCTCTGGAAACAACCCAAGATTTGGGATTTTCTTTCACTTTCACTTTCAGTTATAATGGTAAAAAGGACAAATAGAGAGGGAGAATCTACCAAATGTGGGCCCAAAAAGCAAGAAAAACCTGACAGGTGTTCTAATTTCTCTCGATACAAATCTTTGAAAAAAGAAAATCCGTTTATTGTACTTTAATTGAGCAATAACTTTGTTATTTCCTATAGTTCAGAAGTAAGACAGATAAAGAATTCTTTTTTTCAGTGACTGTGAAGGTAATGAAGGTAGGGATTAAGCACAACAGCCAGTCAATTAGAATTTTCAGAAAGAGGTCAGCAAGAGGAACAAATTTTAAGATAAGCTTCCTTCAACCCCTTCACTCTTAATGATTATTGATTCATTTAATTTTTTTTATATCTGCTAGAGTTAACCTTTCTCGTCTCTTTTTTTTAATGAGAATACTTTCTTGACTACAGGTTCACTTTAATATCACATACATTACAATGTGGTATTGCTATTATGCCCCGTACACACAGTCGGATTTTTCGACGGAAAATGTGTGATAGGACCTTGTTGTCGGAAATTCCGACCGTGTGTAGGCTCCATCACACATTTTCCATCGGATTTTCCGACACACAAAGTTTGAGAGCAGGATATAAAATTTTCCGACAACAAAATCCGTTGTCGGAAATTCCGATCGTGTGTACACAAATCCGACGGACAAAGTGCCACGCATGCTCAGAATAAATAAAGAGATGAAAGCTATTGGCCACTGCCCCATTTATAGTCCCGACGTACGTGTTTTACGTCACCACGTTCAGAATGATCGGATTTTCCGACAACTTTGTGTGACCGTGTGTATGCAAGACAAGTTTGAGCCAACATCCGTCTGAAAAAATCCTAGGATTTTGTTGTCGGAATGTCCGAACAAAGTCCGACTGTGTGTACGGGGCATAAAAGTGCAATTCCAGTTTCATTCTTTTGTTTCTCTTTTAGTCCCCAATCTTGTGGTATTAAAAAAAAAATCTAAGTTCAACTTACCCTCTCCACACTCCAGCACTGTTCCCAGCATCTTCCTCAGTCAAGTGGTAGTCCTTTTCAAGCAGGACAACAGTCATTCTGCCCTTTTCCTGTAAGCCCAGACTGTCATTCCAGTCCCCCCCCTGGGCTCACAGCACTCCAGGACTGAGTGGTGCTTAGACATCTTTACATGAGCACCGCTAAGTCAAGAAAGGAAACCCGCTGCTGCTGGAAAAAGAAGAGGATGCTGCCATGATGTCAAAGGACTAGTTATAAGACTTTAGCCTCTGAATTGTTTTGTGATTTCTTTGCACACCTGAAGATGACAAAACAACGTTCACCTAGTACTTACTAACATACCTTGAAGTATTTCAAAAAATATATTAGGTCAAGTATAACCTAAAAGATGAAACACTGTAGCTGCTGACTTTAAATAAGTAGACTTACCTGTCCTGGGTGCCCGCGATGTCAGCCGCCCGAGGCCGACCCGTCCCTCGACTCTCGGGTCCCGGCACCGCCATCCTAAGTAAGGGAAAAAGGCAGTGGAGCCTTGCGGCTTCACTGCCAGTTTCCTACTGCGCAAGTGCGACCAGCGCAGTGCTCTGTGAATGGCCCCGTGGTGTTCTGGTGACACACACAGTTCCCAGAAGGCAACAGGGCCGCTCACTGAGGAGCAGAACACGCCGCGGAATATGAAGAGGCAGATTAGGAAGACTGCCTAGCAACAAGGGTTTAGGTAAGTTTAAAACATTTTTTTTTTCAAATGTTTTTTTTTTACATTTTTTTAAATATTTTTCATGCAATTTTTTTTATGGTGGCCCTCCACTTTAATATCTTACCAGACCCAGGGCATCCTCTTTTGGGTTTCTAATTAAGTAAAAGTCAACTTCAAGTCAGACAAGAATGACATTTGTTGTGAATTCTCTCTTTCAATTCTGCTGAGTTGGTCCCCATTTCCATCCTTTTAAGTGGTGGGGGTGCTCTGTAATAGTTCCAAATCCCGCCTCACCTCCTCACAGGAAGAAAATTCCCGCTCTCTGAGGCAACGTCTTGCACCATGGGCATCCTCTTTGCTTCTCTGAGGCCTCATCTGATTGTGGTCAGCTATCACAAGGTTCCGTTCAGCCAGCAGCCCAGTCTCTTTATTTTCACCCTTCCATGCATTATAACTGTTCCCACTTTTCCTCTCAGCAACCTGCAGACACGCACTCCCCTCGCTTTGTTACATCAACCAATCACCACCCTACATGATTGTTGCAGACCCAGCCAAGATGGCTGCCCCCTGCACTGAAGATGTTCCACAGACCAGCATTGCTAAGTGGTCTCCTTAAATATGGCTGCTGTACTTCTGCATTAATGAATATTCAGTTTAACCCTGTTCACATTGCAAATGGATAATACAGCAGCAACAATGTTCCGCAGCAGTTATCAACTACACTTCAGTCCAGTCCAAATTTATATATTGAGGTTTCAATTTTTAAAAATTCAGGCCAGGGGCCCTTGGGGAGGGGTGGGTGGGGTTAAATGCCTGAAGCTTTGCTTTAATATTGTCTTGTTTCATAATAACATGCGACATGCTGGAATGGCCCTTTAATTCCATTATTCTTGTTCAAAAGCAGAGCTTTGCTGAATTTTTGTGAAGTGGCGAGGATGTATCAGTCAAGTATATCAGTGATACTTTTTTCCCCTAAATGGCGAAATGTCCTCTATTACATTATTCTGTAATACACTGAAGGACCCTTTGGAAGAACAGAGATTAGCTATCACTAAAAAGATTCCGGTAAAAGAACATGCAATCACTGAGACTACGGAGTGTGTTTGACTCTATGGAACAGAAATAAAAGGGTTATGGAATTGATTGCAAGATCAAGGGCTGAAAGAAAAACAATCTCAACACTGCATTAAAAAGTCTAGACATATTACAGAACGATAATAGGATTTATATTTCTGGCTGTATAATCAGATGGCAAGACACGGAACTTTAATACCTAAACTAATCATGGCACCTAATACAGGTTTGTTTTGTACAAAATTATTCCTCGATAATATGGCTTTTCTTTTTCCTTTATGAGTTTTCAGCCAGGGCAGGAAAAAAAGACAGACATTTTATTTGGTGTATGTAGGCTGATGTTCTGTAATGAAGGCCGGCTTTACAGGCAGATGTCGGGGAACAACATTTTGTACTGTCTCATTGCTCCCAGAGCCCTACTCCACAGAAGCCATGGTTTTTATTTCTTGCACTGATGAGAGCTAACAAGCTTGAAACAGCCATGTGTAAGTAAGATGAATGGATTTATGTTCTGGGTTGTTTCTGTACTATATGCCAATTATTCTGATTGCACTGCTGGCCAAAGGGGCTTAACATGGACCTATCATTAAAGTATAACTAAGGCTTGCCATATATGGATCAGTTTTTTTTTCCATCAGTCAGAGGGCTTATCTAAAAAAAAAAAAAAAAAAAAAAATGGATTCTCCCATGTGCTATTGTATTCTACCAGTGCTATTGTACTCTAACAGTAGGGACTTCTCCGCTATCAGAACACACAGATAAGCCGCTGATCCAATTAAAATTTTTAAACATCCAGTGTGCCAAAGGTCAGTCATTAGATCAACTTCTGTCAAGTGGGAAGAGCCATATATGTCTAAAACTAAAATTTTTCCCTTAAAGAGGTTGTAAACCCTCACATATACCTAGACATGTGCACACTGAAATATTTTGTTTCGGAATTTCGTTTTCGTCTGAAAAAAATACATTTATTTGGTTACTCCCGAAATTTGTTTTTATTTATTTTGTTTTCCTAAAAAATGCATTCGTCCGAAAATCCGAAATAATTAAGGTCTGTCATTGAAGGCTTATGGTGTCTGTCTAATGTTCTAAGATTCGATGGAGCAGCTAAACTGTACGACGCCGCAATTGTACATTTCCGGTCGAATGTTCCGCCTACAAGCTATAGTAGAATTCTAATGTTGTATGACACTAGTAATAATTATATTTATTAATTATTATTACTAGTCAACCAACATTAGAATTCTTCTATAGCCTATGGGCGGAGCATTTGACCATAAATGACTGCTTCGTCGAATCTTCATGTTAAATCTTTTCTCTCTATGTCGAATAATCTTGGACTAATAGAGTTAGGTTAGGCACATTCGACCTTTTTTGCTATTGTCTCTATAATGTCGAATCTTTTTTCTCTATGTCGAATCTTTTCTCTCTATGTAGAATAAACTTGGATAGAGCTAAGGTTAGGCACATTCGACCACAACTTTGATGGACACAGATCATGTCGAATCACCTATCTATATTAAACTGTTGTCGCAACGAAAACGAAAATAAAGCATTTGTTTATGTGGGATCTTTTGGTTTTCGGATTCTGCACATTTGTTATTGTTTGTTAAAACGATAACGAAAATACCCGAAATTCGGACGAAAATGCATTCGGACGACGAATGCACATGTCTACATATACCCAGTGAAGTGAACAGCCTCAAATGATACACAGGAATTAAACAAATTCTCCTAAATACACTATATTACCAAAAATATTGGGAGACCTGCCTTTACACACACGTGAACTTTAATGGCATCCCAGTCTTAGACTGTAGGGTTAACTATTGAGTTGGCCCACCCTTTGCAGCTATAACAGCTTCAACTCTACTGGGAAGGCTGTCCACAATGTTTAGGAGTGTCTCTATGGGAATGTTGGACCATTCTTCTAGAAACGCATTTGTGCGGTCATCCGCTGATGTTAGACTAGAAGGCTTGGCTCGCAGTCTCCACTCTAATTCATCCCAAAGGTGTTCTATCAGATTGAGGTCAGGACTCTGTGCAGGCCAGTCAAGTTCCTCCACCCCAAACTCGCTCATCCATGTCTTGTTTGTGCACTGGTACGCAGTCATGTTGGAACAGGAAGAGGCCATCCCCAAACTGTTCCCACAAAGTTGGAAGCATAAAATTGTACAAAATGTCTTGGTATGCTGATGCCTTAAGAGTTCTCTTCACTGGAACTAAGGCTCCAAGCCCAACCCCTGAAAAACAACCCCACACCATAATCCCCCCTCCACCAAATGATTTGGACCAGTGCACAAAGCAAGGTCCATAAAGACATGGATGAGCGAGTTTGGGGTGGAGGAACTAGAATGGCCTAGACACAGTCCTGACCTCAACCTGATAGAACACCTTTGGGATGAATTAGAGCAGAGAATGTGAGCCAGGCCTTCTCGCCCAACATGCCTAACCTCACAAATGCACTTCTGGAAGAATAGTCAAACATTCCCATAGACACACTCCTAAACCTTGTGGACATTCTCCCAGAAGAGTTTAAGTTGTTATAGCTGCAAAGGGTGGGCCAACTCAATATTGAACTCTATGGACTAAGACTTGGATGCCATTAAACTTAATGTGCATGTAAAGTCAGGCGTCCCGATATTTTTGGCAATATAGGTTTTACTTGTATATCTGCAGTCTTCCCCACCCTACACCCTTTCCAAAGTGGAGATCGTGTTAAAAATCTTCCTTCATCTGTCAGCAGCATATAGGGAAGGACGGAGAGACTGCAGTTTAGGTGTCTGAGAGCTGATTGAAAGAAAGGAACACCCCCCTCCCTTCCACGCAGGAGAAGAACTGTGTTCTGAATAGATAAGCTCCCCCACTCCCCTCCAGGCAAAAATTTATCCCATGTGTCAGGAAAACTTCTCAGAAGTAATTGACTCATGCTGATAACAGAGGAAGGAAGAACCAGAGAGAAACAACACATAGAGCTTTGGGGAGAGATAAGTAAGCATTACAGATATATGTGCTTTGCTCAAATTCTATGACTGGGCTTTACAACCACTTTAAGCTGACCATAGATGGATCGAAATTTGGCTGATTCAGCAGAGACTGCCCGAATTTTGATCCATCTATGGCCAGCTTAAGGCAACTTTTTTTTGTTTGTTTTAGTTTTGGATAAAGGGATTAGAGAGGGATTAGAACACCTGTCAGTTCTTATTGCTGTTTGTGCCCCTATTAGGGATATTCACCCTCTATTTGAGAACAGTAATAGAGGGGAAATCTTCCTGATAGAGACACTAGTTCTGGTGACAGCCAAGGATTCCCTCACTTTGAGGGAATTTCCTCTCTTTTCCTATTTTGTCTATGGGGCAGGAAGCGATGGGAAATGTCCATAATAGTACACATATGGCAAAAAAACTGACAGGGGTTAAAACCCTCCCTTCTCTAACCAAAATTTTAAAAAAGTGTTGCCTTTTTGTTCTTTTTCTAATAATTTAACTTCACATGAATCAATAGTGTGAATTTCAGCCTTTTTTTTCTGCCATTAGACATGTGCAATTTGTTTCCTTCTGAATTTTAACAAATTTAGGCAAATTCATTAATTCAGAAATATCCGAATTAACACAAACCCGTTTAACAAATTTTTCTGAATATTCATAGATTCGTAAATTAGAAAATTCAGAAATTTGGAGATTTGAAAATTCGGAAATTCGAAAATTTCAGAAATCCTAAAACCCAAAAATTTGAAAATCTAAAATAATAACTAACTAATAATAACTTTATTATTACTAACTATTAAATTATAGGTATTGGAATTTCCTTTCAAATTTGGCTGTTTATCCGAAGTTACGAATTATCCGAAATAACAAATGCTGTATCTAAATGAGTGAAATTAATAATAATAAATGGAAAAAGGATGATTAATGCGCTACCTGAAAAGAAAAACAAAAGCTGCTACAAACCATGTAACTAAAATGTGTACTTATGTTCAATAAATTGTAGCGCTAAAAAACACATGTGTCATAAGAACAGAATGTCTCTGTAATCATAGACTAGTGTCCCAATAGTGACGTGTAGTCAAAGAAAACATGATGATCCGCAATGGATGAATAAACGGTGTAACAGTCCCTTCAGCTTCCCAAATCTCAGTTCAGATATCATCAAACTCATGAAAAGATGGGGTAGGCTTACCGGAACTGTTGGATTCTACTGCCGTAAGCAGAGGAATCAATCGAGCTGTGTGCCACCCTGGGCAAGTGAGTGTAGTGATTGAGGGCAGATGGTGCCTCTATGAGGCCTGGATGTCACCTCTGGATACACGGGAAATGGATCAAAACCTGGTTCCAAGGTTAAAGATGTTTTCTCAATTCCCGAAAGTATATGGAAAAGAGAAGGGATGCCTCCACATGGTGTAAATCCGGGTAATTTATTTATTAAAAAAACGCTATACATAAAAGTGATCACAATTATAAAAAGGCAGTGTACAGGGTATAGAAACCACCCTACGCGTTTCGATCAACAGACCTTCAACAGGGGCGGTAAGCGTACCCCATCTTTTCATGAGTTTGATGACATCTGAACTGAGATTTGGGAAGCTGAAGGGACTGTTACACCGTTTATTTATCCATTGCGGATCATCATGTTTTCTTTGACTACACGTCACTATTGGGACACTAGTCTATGATTACAGAGACATTCTGTTCTTATGACACGTGTTTTTTAGCGCTACAATTTATTGAACATTGAACAAAATAATAATAAATAACAATAATAATAATAAAAACTTTTTATTATTATTATTTATTGTTAATATGTTCTATTTCATTTGTTTAGATGCGGCTTTCGTTATTTCGGATAATTCGTAAATTCGGACAAATTCGTATTCATTACATTCACTAACAGCCAAATTTGAAAGGAAATTCCAATGCCTGGAATTTAATGGTTAGTTATTATTAGTAGTTAGTTAGTTAGTTAGTTAGTTAGTTAGTTAGTTAGTTAGTTAGTTAGTTAGTTAGTTAGTCTTTCGAATTTTTGGATTTTCTTTCTTATTTTCAGATTTTTTCATTTTCGAATTTACGAATTTTCAAATTTTCGAATTTACGAATTGCAATCATAACGAATGACACAAAAAAAAAAAAACGAACGAAACAAAAAACAAATTTTTGTCAGTGCACATGTCTAATTGCCATAAAAAAACACTGTTGTTTTACATAATCATTGGATACCAGGATCATCGTTGGAGTTTACCTCCATAAGAGATTGCAAAGAAAGTATTATTTTCAAACTCAAGAACAAAAAACAGAAAATGTATTATCAAATACTTATGGTAAATTTTATATTCCTGATAGACTCCATGGCAGCCTACGTGTGGGTTAACCCCGCCTCCTCTCCAATGCTATAGGACCCCATACCCATAAATTTGAACTCTTTAACCAAATGGGTGGGAATTCCATCTGCCATGGAGTCCATCAGGAAATAAAAATTACGGTAAGTATTTGACAATACATTTTCAGTTTTCCTGACAGACTCCATGGCAGCCTACGTGTGGGAAATAACTAGCCAGACCACACGGGGTCTGGCTAGTTAATTTTCCCCATCAACTGACAGGATTCTTAAAAGAAAGTTCACAGAAGATAGAGAAGCAGGCTCTATGCAGTAATGTGACATAGAAGTATTAATGCAGGCCCAAGAGGCCGCTTTGCGGATGACATCTGGAGCCACGTGCCGTGTTGCCAACCACGAAGCCGCCATACCGCTGGTGAAATCTGCCATCACCGCCTCTGGAGGAGCCAAGCCCTTATCTTTATAAGCCTGTTAAATGGACTGGACAATCCAGGCCACAATCGTTCTCACTTGCCAGACATCCATCCTGAGCATACCACCACTTGAGGTATCATGAGCCTGAACAGCTACTCGCCCACCCATGGCTGGGCCCTGAGCTTGCACGCAAGATGGTATGCCAGAACCCAGAGTTATCCCGACTGGATGCCAAACTGGAACAAACAAAATGTAGGTCCATAGAGGAGGACAAAAAAGGAACGCAGTCCCTAGTGGTGAGTTCAAATTTATAGGTATGGGGTCCTATAGCATTGGAGAGGAAGCGGGGATAACCCACATGTTGGCTGCCATGGAGTCTGTCAGGAAATGTAATATATTGCAGCTTACATTCCTTAGATGTGAGATGTGGTGGTTACATTCGTTTTCTTTTTTTTTTCAAGCTAAGAACCTTGTTCACCTTGGCACAAATGCCCCCCATGTAATGGAAATGAGATATGGACATGTTTGTAGAGAGCAGCTCAGGTGGCAACCGCAGCTCCATCCATAGATACAGAGTGACGTACTGTAGTCACTCAGGGACAGGAAAGGTCTTAATTGCAGGATTAGCAGATGAAAAAAAAATAAGCTTGTAGATAAAATAAATGCAGCCACCACACCAAGTACTAGTTAGCTGAACTATATGACAGATTTGTTCCATGTACATATACTGTATGGTTTTTTTTGCAGATTGCACTTTGAAGAGAAGTATGGCCAAAGCTTTTTTGACCATACTTCTCTTGTGGGTCAAAGGAGGACAAATACTGTTGTCCCCCTGTGACAGTCAGATTATATTGTGCTATTGCCCGCTAACGGCCGATGGAGAAGAGCCACGCCTGGCTCTGGAAGGATGCCAACAATACTGTCGGGATCCACCCCACTGCCTGACTAACAGCTGGCTCCTCCTGAGCCAGCCATGCCAGCCGGCCCCCTTTCCAGCCTGGCACTCCAGTAAATACCGAGGGGGCAAAGTGGAGAGCAGTGACTGATATTCTCATCTCTCCCCGCTTAACCGACCTGAGAACTGAGCAATCAGCAGTCATGTAATTGCTCAGTTCTCGGTCTTAGAGTCAACATGGGACATATGGGGGTGAGTATGTATTTTTTTTATCTTGGGTCCAATGCCACAAATATACCCCTGGACAAAGAAACCATCTGATGCGCTGGTTAAATGTGATAGCTAAGTAGCCAATACAATATGCAGATGTTTTTTATATATGTGTGAGGATTTTCTCAATGGATGCCCTCCACATGTTTTTATGATATTAATAAATTGTGATTTTAGGTAGAAGATGTTAAATATTAATATATGTATGTTTGTGGGGGTGCTTGAAATCAAAGTGCCATTTTTTTAAGTCCTTGAAGTTACTTACCTAGTAAGCTGCAATATATTACAGTTTTTATTTCGGGCTTAGATACACTTTAAATGATGTATAAAAAAGAGAGAGAGGACACACCAGCCTAATGCAGTATCTTTAACCCCTTCACGCCAACCGTACGCAAATATGCAGCCCCACTGGACTTGGCTTTTTTTCATGCTTATCTCCCTTTCACCAAGAGCCCTGGGCTCTGTTCTAGCAATCGCGACCCGGAACTTCCGATTCTGGGTGACCTGATCGCTGTGATAGCCTCTGATTGGCTATCACAGTGATCAGTCACCATGTTTTCTGTCTCTGTGAATGGAGGAGAGACATAAATTGTATCTTTCTCTGTCCTTGCAGAGATAGAAAAGGAAAAGTGTGTAGAAAAAAAAATTATAATAATAATTAACAAAATAAAATAAATACCTAGATCAAGGTTTGATCTAGGTCAGTGCCAGTGTTTGGGTCAAGGTCAGGGTCAAAGGTCAGGGTCAGTATTTTTTTTAACAGGATATTTTTTTTTAATTAGTATAAGTGTTAGTTGCTGTCAGTGTCAGTGTGTTTTAGGTAGGATTAAAAAAAAAGAAAAATGCACACTATTTTTTCTGGGAAGTACTAAGAGTACACACAACAACTAACATACATATATGTGGTATTACTGCAATCGTAAGGAGCAAAATAATTTATTTTGGATTGTTCTTTGGTAGTAGCAAGAAATATACAGTTACATTAAAAAAAAAAAATTTTTTACTATTTTGGCCCAGTTTTCCTTTAATAATAATAAAAAAAATCAGGAAATATCCATTACTATTTACCACCAAATGAAAGCCCAATTTGTCCTGAAAAAAAAGTATAATCCACCTGGATGCACAAAGTAGTTGTGATGATATGTACGATTTTACCAACACATGTCAAAATTGCAAAAATTGGGCTTAGACATTTAGATTTGTTTTATCCTTAGGCACAAAGGGGTTAAACACCATTTATTTAGAGGAAAATAGGTTATCATACTAGCAAACTAATGGAAAGGACATGCTCATCATAAATAACCACATGAAGAGCAATCAGAACTGCTACGCATGCTTCTTATATCCTGGGAAGATGCCACACGGGTCTGCAAGTGGTGACACATTTTGAGGAAAAATGCTTTTCAGCTCTTCATCAGAGCTGAAAAGCTGCTGCATCAAATCACATGTTTTATGGTAGTAATAAATTGTGATTTTAGGTGGATTATTGTGATTTTTGTAAGCACTCCAGTTTTTGCTGTGAGTATTGGTTTAATTAATTAAAAATCCCCTTTTTTTCACACTTTTTTTGTTGTTTGCCAGTGGGTGTTCTTTCTTGGTGTCCTCTGTGTCTCCTAGGCTCGGGTAGGGACCTGTTCATTAGGATTCACATCCACTGCAAGTTTTTATTTGATTTTTTTAAGTCATTGTGCTTGTATATAATGAAGTAATGTAAATGTTCACACGTTCCTTGGTTTCAAAATATTTTGACATGTATTTATCTATGCTTCTGACTATATCACCCATTTTTTTCTGCCTGATGAAGACCAACTGAATCAAAACACGTTGGGGTAAACTGCTATTTGTAACATTTCACACAAGTCATTGTGCTTGTATATAATGAAGTAATGTAAATGTTCACACGTTCCTCGGTTTCAAAATATTTTGACATGTATTTATCCATGCTTCTGACTATATCACCCAATTTTTTCTGCCTGATGAAGATCAACTGAATCAAAACACGTTGGGTTAACTGCTATTTGTAACATTTTGGGGTGATGTTGATATATTGTATTGGACCATGTTGGCCATTTTATATCTATATGTGTTTTTAAAAGTACTATGTTGAATAACATTTCATTAATTTTATATACAGTACTTGTTTTATGGGTGTCTAAAAAAATCCCATCCTTTTTCTACGCATTAACCTTCATAATCAGGGATGGAGCACCCAAACCATTTGTATTAATCTGGATCTACTGTATGATTTTAAGTGGAATTTGTCTAATATCGATATACAGTATGTTTGTTGGTCCTAGAAATCAAAGTCCCATTGTTTGAAGTTACTTACCTAGTAAGCTGCAATATATTACATTTTTGGTTTTGGGCTTAGATGATGTGGGCAAGGTAACAGAGTCTGCTTATGTAGACAGCATATATGACTGCCCTGTGTACTTACAAACTGTACACGCCAACAGTATTTTTAATAGGATAAATTATTTAGCCTGACCTGTTTGTTGAGCTTTATTTGTGTGTTTTTCGCAAAAAACGTTTCATTTTAGTATAGGATAGAGACGGGAAGTTGTTTTTTGTTGTATTTGTTCTCTTTTTGTCCCTGACGCACTGTACAAAGAAGAGGTAGAAGAGTTGAGATTTAAAATCCCTGGTATCCCCAGAGGTAAGTATAGAGGGAACTGGGGGAGAGTGTACTGTGTTAGTTCATCTTTTTTATTTTTGCTGTAAAGGTGAACTAACACTTTCAGGTTAAATCAAACTTGTGCGTAATGCCCCGTACACACAATCGGACTTTCTGACAACAAAGCCGTGGATTTTTGTTTGAATGATGTTGGCTCCAACTTGTCTTGCATACACACGGTCACACAAATGTTGGCCAACAATTACGAACGTAGTGACGTACAAGACGTACGTGATATCTTCCTTACCAACGCTAGTTTTACAAGACCGACCGCTTCCAGCTCGTACTTGATTCTGAGCATGCTTGGACATTTGTCCGACGGACTTGTGTACACATGATCGGAAAGTCTGACAACAAACATTTGTTGGCGGAAAATTTGAGAACCTGCTAGCCAACATTTGTTGGCGGAAAGTCAGACAACAAATGTTTGATGGAGCATACACGGGGTCAGACTTTCCGCCAACAAGCTCACATCCAACATTGGTTGTCGGAAAATCTGATTGTGTGTACGCGGCATAAGGGTGTTGTGGTACCATTCATTTTAAGGCAATGCTGCTCAGATGTATGTGCGTTGCAACATATCTCATTACATTGTAATGCACTACTTGCTGATATGGAAAAAATGTTGCATGTCATTTTTTTCCATTCTTGGGCATTAACAGTCCATTTATTAGAACGGGCTGCCTTAACACAATGCACAAGGAAATTGTGAATAGTCCCTTACTGAACTTCATCAAAAGTAGTGTTGGGCGAACGGTTTGGCCCGAGCAACAGTTCGGGTCGAATATTGGCTGTTCACCCGTTCGATGAACACCCCAAATATCAGGGCGTTTAACCATTTGTACGGCCTGCCGAATGACCACAATGCAGTGCGCCGTCACACAGTGCATTCAAAGCCCTGATTGGCTGAAGAACACAGAGTTCGATGTTCCTGCTTACAAGGAACATAAGATTCTCTGTGTACTTCCCTGTCAGAACTTGTGTACATAGGCAGATCCCTGTTCTGCCTCTCTGTGGAGCAGTTGCAGGTAGATGGCAGACATTGGGTCCGCCGGACCCGCTGATTGGCTCCTGTTCTGTGCAGCGAGCGCGCACTCGCCCACATTATCTATTGCATGAAATGACATACAGGTACGTTGTTTCATGCAATAGAGCCACCCTACAGCAGTATATATGCGGTGGGCGGTCTTTAAGTGGTTAAAGAGGAGTTTATGTAACGCCTTTCCAGACTCTGGTAGGTTACAGTCTCATGGAAAAAGTAGTTTTGAGGCTTCTGTTGGTCAAGAGAGGAGTGGTGGAGAAGGAGGCCGTCTCAGTGATGCTTTTCAACATTTTTTTTAGTCCTCGGCTGCCAGCTTCCACATCCCATCAGCAGCGTCTGCATCATATGGTGGGAGATTATCTAGTGGAAAAAACAGACATGGAGAGCTTTCCAGTTGATGATCCACTGGGTTACTGGGTCATAAGAATAGACCACTGGCCAGAACTTGCCCAGTATGCAATTGAGCTGCTGTGCTGCCCTGCATCCAGCGTGCTTTCCGAACGGGCATTTAGTGCTGTTGGAGATTTTGTGACAGATAAGAGAGCCCGTCTGTCCACAGACTCTGTTGATTGGCTGACATTTACCAAAATGAATCAGTCCTGGATTATCAGTAGCTATCAAGCCACTGATGCCAATGTTGCTGATTAAGTGCTTTCTGGAACTGGAATCTCTGAAAGACTGTCTAGGCTGCCTAGCTTTGTGAGTGTTGATTTCATCTGGAAGATATTTTTTTGGTGTGGGTTTCATGGGCACAATTAACACCCAAGGACCAATTTTTCCGCACCCGTTTGACAGGTGCATATGATTTCAATTTTTGACAGCAAGACCAATTCTTGTTTTCATAAAGAGTACCTCTATAGCAGGGATATGCAGTTAACGGACCTCCAGCTGTTGCAGAACTACAAGTCCCATGAGGCATAGCAAGACTCTGACAGCCACAAGCATGACGCCCAGAGGCAGAGGCATGTTGGGACTTGTAGCTTTGCAACAGCTGGAGGTCCACTAATTGCATATCCCTGCTCTATAGGGTTATAGTGTGAAGGTACCACCAACTCCTAAAGCCCAATTTTTCTGCACCTGTTACTTCTATCCAAAGTCTGCGAAAGAGACACCAGAATTTATCCAAAAAATCTCTAATCATGTTCTAGTGCACTAAATTTTGGCCTCATCATACAGACTGCCTACCCAAGCCGTTGTTTACAAAATAAGGAAAGCTTGCAGGGAAAATGTCATCTTTTTGGCTTTATAAATGTCATTATTGCTGCAGCAGGTTCTATACACGGTACAGATGTGCATTACAGGCAGACTAAGGAGACACCCCAGGCACAATATTTAAAAGCATTTTTCATTTTTAATTATATTTCTCATTTTTAATGACTCATTTAAAAATTATGTTTTTTACAAACTTTTTTTTTCTTGATACATATTCCCCAGAGCAGTACCCAGACTTCCATACCCTTTGTATGCCCAATTACTTGTATATAAGCCTTCAAAATTGGCACTTTTGTTTTTCCAATTAGGATCCCATAGCCTTCAATGAGGTTCGGTATTCGGTTCTGAACTTTTGCGATGTTCTGAACTTTTGCGGGGGTCGTTCGGCCCATGTCTAATCAAAAGAATCATGGTCCCCTCCATGGCAAACAGGGTTGTGCTGTGTGGCGGCGCTGTAAAAATCTCAGAACTGGATCAACAGAAATACAAATCCCTTGGCAGGTAAAACAGCTCTCATATATGTATATAATTTGTTTATTTAGCTGTTTGCCTGGAGTTCGGCTCTAAATAAGAAGGTAGATGATAAAGATAAAAGATCAAGTAAATGTAGCTAAATAGCTAAACAAGCAAGAATAAGGAAAAAAATTCAATATAAGCAATTGCTTCAACTCTTTACCAGGCAGCAGGTTCAATATAGCAAATCAATAGTTCTAAATTAATTAGAGCAGTTTTAGTAGGAGTAATAATTATTTAATCCCAGCCTAAACAAAGATGGCAATTCTTATGATGAATCCAATTTAATTTTGCAATTGTATCCGATGTAAGTGCCAGCAACACCAGAGGAATTATTCTTTTATGGCAGCAAAAACCAGCCTTATCTTCAAGAAAAACATTTTGCTTCACTGTTTTTTTTTTTTGTTTTTTTTTCTGGTGTGAAATATCGCCCACTAACTATGCTTGTCTATACTGTAAAGGATATTTAACAGTAGCGAGCAACTTGCAGTGATAAGTGCTGGCTCTGTTGACAAGACAAAGGATTATTTCCAATTATTTTAACTTAGACAATTATGCATATTCATAGCATTTAATGTCTTTTGTCAGCCAACGGTAAACCGCTTAAAAATGTATAGTAAGCCTTTTTTTTTCTCCTGGCAAAAAAAAAACATATTTACATCTAATTAAACTCCAAAATAATAATTTACAAATATATATGATATGTTTGGCTTATGCTTGTGATGTGCAATTAAAAATAAAGCCTTGCTGAAAAAAAAAGTCGTGAATGGCATTGTTCCCATTTGCTGAAAAAAAGACCAGGACGGCATTGTTCCTGTACTTTGGAATAAAAAAGTTTTTGTCATTAAACCAAATTCAGAAAAGCATTGCAAAAGGAGAAGAGAGAAGCGCCAAGCCAATCCTTTAAACAGCTTAGGAATTTATTCAGTATATAAGTATAAAACAACACTAAACACTTGCGTGAAAAATGTTGGAGCACTTGCAGAGTGCTAGATGGGTGGGAGCTTCCATGTGCAGTGTCACAGGAGTACAGGAGGACTGCCGGAAAGTCTCTATTGAGGGATCCACGAGCGCCAATCAGAACGCGTTTCGAAGGGACGGCCTCGCCTTCTTCAGCTGATAAAGAAAGTGAAGCCGTGCCTTCGAAAGGCGTTCTGATTGACCAGACAGCACGTGGGCGGCTCTCCAGTTTGACAGCCCTGGACCACTCCCACCCAGAGACACATAGCCGACGTCTCCATGAGGCTTATCGAGGCTCCATCTGCAGCTAACACACGGTGCTCGTGGATCCCTCAATAGAGACTTACCGGCGGTCCTCCTGTGCTCCTGTGACACTGCACGTGGAAGCTCCCACCCACTCTAGCACTCTGCAATTGCTCCAACATTTCTCACATAAGTTTTTAGTGTTGTTTTATACTTATATACTGAATAAATTCCTGAGCTGTTTAAAGGATTGGCTTGGCTCTTCTCTCTCCTCCTTTTGATTTCCTTTTGTTCACAGGGATCGGGTTCCCCAGCCCATGCCTGAAGCAGCCTCGCTCCCTTTACAGCCTCCATTTAGAGGCTTTTTTTTAGAGACTAATTTTTAGGGGTTCATTCCCCAGAACTTTCAATTCACTCACCATTCACATGGTTACACCTTCATGTATCATCATGCAGATGCATGCCTTTTCATTTTAAATTTTAAACTTTAATCTTTTTCATCAGATGGTTTAGCGCTGAACATTATACTAATATTGTGTACGTGTTTCCTTCAGAAAAGCAATACCTATGTCATTTAAAACAAGTTTAATATTAGTTTTAAAAACCTGTTTTTGGTTTTACTATTTTTAGCACAGGAGAAATGAAAGAGATTTATTGGTCTGGTTTATAGGGACATGTTTCTGGTCAGCATAATGGATGAAAGCAAGGGAAAGTTATGTTTGTAGCAGACAATGGTAACCGAAAATTATAGTCTTTTTACAGCTTTTATTTTTTTCTTAGATATAACATATGTGAAGGTGACCAGGTAATTTTTCTGTAGGCTCCAGTGGCTATCCTGGGGAAGGGCAGTGCTAGACCAGCTATAACTTAGCCTTCTCCTGCATTAAAGCCCAACTCCACCCTTGGAGTACCCCTACACACTTTTATTTGTTTAAAAAAATCTTTATACATACCTTTTTCTAGGCTTCCTAAGACTGATTTTGTGATGCCACAGGTACTCTTCTTCCTTTTTGCAGAACACAGAAGAATACCAGTGCTGGAGTGTGAAGCATTAATTCTGCAGAGTACAGTGTCAGAGATTTGTTGAGTATTTTATCAAGGGCTAAGGAATTTTTTTCCTTTCTTTCTTACGAAGCTAGAGTAATGCCGCGTACACACGAGCGGACTTTACGGCAGACTTGGTCCAGCGGACTTTTCGACGGACTTTCCGAATAAACGGACTTGCCTACACACGATCAACCAAAGTCCGACGGATTCGTATGTAATGACATACGAGCGGACTAAAACAAGGAAGTTCTTAGCCAGTAGCCAATAGCTGCCCTAGCGTTGGTTTTTGTCCGTCGGACTAGCATACAGACGAGCGGACTTTTCGACCGGACTCGAGTCCGTCGGAAAGATTTGAAACATGTTTCATTTGTAGGTCCGTCGAACTTTTGGGAAAAAAAAGTCCGCTGGAGCCCACACACGATCGAATTATCCAACGGACTCCGGTCCGCCGGACCAAGTATGCCGTAAAGTCCGGTCGTGTGTACGTGGCATCAGACTTTAAAGCAGACCATGAAAATGTGAGGTCCTTTACCAATTTCTTACCTGTGATGGCTGCCTTAGTTTTCTTGTTTAGGCTTTCTTTCTTCTATTTTAAGGCTCTCTTGCAAATGTATCAGTTACAGGGAGGAGAAAAACCATTTACCACTGACATGGGTGCTTACAATGATCAGTTTTGTTGACTTTTTTAAAATCTTTACCCAAAAAGGAATAAAACTGCTTGCTGGAACTGCTTATAAAGTGTTGGATTTTGCTGGAGTTTGGCTTCAATTTGTTGGTGTATCTAAATCTGCTAGTACATCTAACACTCCCCTCCTCCCATACTGACAAAGCTGTTGTCCAAAGGTGCCCCCTGTGCTCCTTCATCCAGAGCTCATTTAGCTGCGACATCTAATGACTGGCAAGCTTCAATATATGAGGTGTGTCCAGTAAGTAATGAGAATGATATTTTAAAAAACTTAAAAATTTTACAATTGAACATCGTCTCCTTCAAAATATGCACCCTGTGAATGTACACAATGCTTCATAGCATCCCTGGAAGTGGGATAACATTCAGAGCCTGCGAAGTGGCTCTTTGGGACGTTATCCACACTACCAAAATGTTGTCCTTTCAAACTCTTCTTCATCTTCGGGAATATAAAAGAGTCGCAAGGAGCCAAGTCGGGGCTGTAGGGTGGATGGCGAAGCACCATGATTTGTTTTTCAGCTAAAAACTAACTGACAGCCAAAGCACTGTGACTCATTGTGATGAAGAATCTAAGTTGAGTCGATCTCAGGACAAAACGTTGTCTCAAGTGACCAAGAACCTCCAAGTAAAATGTTTGATTCACAGTTAGGTACAAATTCCTTATGGACAATTCCACGTGAATCAAAAAAAAAACAATGACCATTAATTTGACTTTTAATTTGTTCATTCAAGTTTCTTGGGGTGAGGTGGTGTGGGTGTGTGCCATTCTGAACTTTGTTTTTTCATCTCAGGATTATACTCATAGACCGAGGATTCGCCCATGATCACTCCATTCAAAAAATTAGGCTCTCTTTCCAAATGGGCCAAGAAGTCTTGGCAAATGAGTTGACGGTGTTCCTTCTGGTCAGGTGACAAGTTCTTTGGACAAATCCTGAGTCACAATTTCATGAACAATTAACTTGGTAATTCCTGATTCCTCTGCAATCATTCTGATAGAGAGCCATTGGTCAAGGTTGAGAACAGACCTCACTGCATCCACATTCTATTCGATTTTTGATTGTTGTTCATCTTCAACACCTTCTCGTCCTTCATTGAATGCCTTGTGCCATCAGTACACTTGTGCAGATGATAGTGCAGCTTCTCCATAAGCTTTCCCCACCATTTAAAAAACGTTTCTGATGCACTTTTACCCAATTTCACATAAAATGTTATTGTGTACCGCTGCTCCAAACTCACATGCATTTTTCTTAATACGAGGCACTTGAACAGGGTGTCACAAAAAAGAATTTCTAGACTCTGACAAAGCTGGAATGTAACTCAGTAGCGGCTGGTGCTAAAAAATTTTGGGGGTGCGCAAACAAACTTTAAAAATTCTGAAAAAAAAAAACATCATTTGCAGCTTCACTGTACCATCAATCGCAGCCACTGTGCCATCAAACGCAGCCACTGTGCCCATCAATTGCCGACACTGTACCATCAAATGCAGCCACTGTGCCCATCAATTTCCGCCACTGTGCCATTAAACGCAGCCACTGTACCATCAAACGCAGCCACTGTGCCATTAAATGCAGCCGCTGTGCCCATCAAACGCAGCCACTGTGCTATCAAACACAGCCACTGTGCCATCAAACGCAGCCACTGTGCCCATCAATTGCAGCCACTGTACCGTCAAACACAGCCACTGTGCCCATCAGTTGCCGCCACTGTGCCATCAAGCACAGCCACTGTGCCCATCAATTGCCACCATTGTGCCATCAAATGCAGCCACTGTGCCATCAAACGCAGCCACTGTCCCCATCAATTGCCACCACTGTACCATCAAACACAGCCACTGTGCCATAAAACGCAGCCACTGTGCCCATCAATTGCTGCGACTGTGCCATCAAACGCAGCCACTGTGCCATCAAATGCAGCCACTGTGCCCATCAATTGCCGCCACTGTGCAATCAAATGCAGCCACTGTGCCCATCAAACGCAGCCACTGTGCCCATCAAACGCAGCCACTGTGCCCATCAATTGCAGCCACTGTACCGTCAAACACAGCCACTGTGCCCATCAGTTGCCGCCACTGTGCCATCAAGCACAGCCACTGTGCCCATCAATTGCCACCATTGTGCCATCAAATGCAGCCACTGTGCCATCAAACGCAGCCACTGTGCCCATCAATTGCCACCACTGTACCATCAAACACAGCCACTGTGCCATCAAACGCAGCCACTGTGCCCATCAATTGCTGCGACTGTGCCATCAAATGCAGCCACTGTGCCATCAAATGCAGCCACTGTGCCCATCAATTGCCGCCACTGTGCAATCAAACGCAGCCACTGTGTCCATCAAATGCAGCCACTATGCCCATCAAACGCAGCCACTGTGCCCATCAAACGTAGTCACTGTGACACATTAAAATGCTCCCACTGTGCCATCAAATTCTGCCACTGTGCCCCATCAAATGCTGCCACTGTGCCCCATCAAATGCTCCCACTGTGCCATATCAAATGCTGTCAGTGTGCCATATCAAATGTTGCCAGTTTGCCCCCCGCCCACACTTACCCTGTCTCAGTGGGACAGCTCCTCAATGTTCCTCGATGTCTTCTCCCGTCCTCTCTTCCCGACCTCTGCTATGATTGGCCCCCTGATAGGCGTCCAATCAGGTGATGGGTAACAGATCCGAGCACCTGATTGGTGGATCGACGGTTTAGTGTTAAGAAAGCGAATATTCATACGCTTTTCTAACACAGCTGAATGACCTGCGAGCGTCATGCTGGTCACCTTTTTTGACGCCTATTAGAGCCTATGGCTCTAATTAGGTACTTCAAAAACTCACCCCCCCCCGGTCGCTGTAATTTAGGCGCCCGGCACCCAAAAAGGGGCCGGGCTCCTGAATAGGGGGTGGCAGCCATAGATAGATTCATGCAATGCATGAATCTATCTATTGGTGCTAGAGAGGGTGGCAGGAGAGAGGAGTCAGCGCCCGTGCGCCCTTATGGACACACCGCCACTGATACAACTGATCAGTGTACTGTCACTGACTGCACATATTCTATAGAAGAGGGTCAGTGAGTTACATTCTTGTCCTCCCACCCCACCCCACCCCCATATCAGAAATTATAGGTGCACGTCTGTAAAAGTGCACTTATCTTTTAAAGTATACCTAAAAGCAGATTTCAGAGGGAAATTAATTTAAACAAAATACACAATAAATACACATTTTGTAGAATGTGTCCTTCGCCATCTCCTATAGAATACGTGCTGCTGCCTCTGACCATGTTCTGTAGACTGTCCAGTGTCCCTGACCCTGACCACCAAGAAAGGAGCTGCCACAGCGTGGCTCAGCCATGCCCCCACTCCCTCATCAAAGGATCTGACTGACAGCAGCGGGAGCTTGGGGCTCCTGTGAGAATGGGAAGGGGGGGTTGCAGACAGGCACAGCACCGGATCATCAAAATACTAGAAAGAGATGTGAACACAGTCCTGTGCTCGGTCAGGTGGAGCCTGGGGCGGGGAAGACATTAGAGGTCTAAAAGACTGTTTATTTCTCCATAAAGCATACCTGTCACCCGCCCAATGCTAATACATAGGGGGCTTGTTATACAAAAATTAAAAGGTGTTAAAAATGTAAAATAAACAAAATAAACCTTTTTTTGATGCACCCCGTCATCACACACACGCACACACACATTCCATCCCAAAAGCATGCGCAGGGCATTCACATGTTTAGGAAACAACAATTACGCAACACATATTGGGTATTAGAATTAGGGAAATCATTTTAGTTTCCTAATTTACAGTTAAACGCCTACTGAATATTTTGGGTACTATAACTTTTTGCCATCTTGCGGGTGCACCTAGATTTGATGTCTGACATATCTATTTATGCAACGCAGCCTCATCTTTTATTTTGTATAACAAAATGAGAATTATATTGTGTTTGTGCACACTAAAATTCATTTTAGTGTATCTTTTCCTACAAATATATTTTTGATATATATCTAAAAAAAATATATTTTTTATTCTACAGGGCTTCTGCTTTCAGAAAATATTTAATATTTTGGCGGTTTCAAATAATTTTCTAGTCAAAAATTCAGATTTTAACATGTGGGCAAAAATTTTAAACATTTCAAAGTGGTTTAAAGAAACCTGATTTGAATTGTTACCAACTTAGAAAAAATTCAGAAATAAGGAATCTGACACTGTTCTGGCACTCATTTTCAGCCAGTTTGAAACATAGAAGAGTAATAGCAGAAAGAAAGACTAAGTGGTCCACCAAGTCTGTCCCATTTTTTTAACTTTATTTTTTTTTTTTAACTCTTAACTTTTCTGAGTACAGATTTAAGTTTGTCCCAAGCATGTTTAACTGTTTCCCGCCCAGGCCATTGTAAAATGACGCCCGAGTGAAAGCCCTATAGTTCTGGGTGGATGTCATATGATGTCCTCCCCAGAATGCACCTCGTGTGGGCCCAACAGGCCACGCTCTGGTGCGATCTGTCACACATCAGTGTACCGGCCTGCTGCCGACACCATGTGATCATTGTGACCAATCACAGCAGATCACATGACAATTGTAAATAATGAATTGATTTGATTCATGCCATTTATTGTGTACTATTGTGGTGATCTCTGTGATTGGTCAAAGTGGCCACATGGTACAGACAGGGCCAATCAGAGCCCATCTGTACCATGTGATTAGCTGTGGCCAATCACAACTAATCACAAAACACACTGAATGAAACAATTTCATTCAGTAAAAATGCTTGCTTATAACAGTGAAATTCACTGCTATAAGCAATCATCATGTGTAAAAAAAAAAAAATCCTGAAACCTCCCCAGAGTAGTAAAATGTTACTATGGTAACACTGTATTGCTCTGGTCACAGTATGTAAAAAAAAATGCAAAAAAATATAATCTTTTTTTTTTTACATACTGTCACCAGTCAGTGTCCCTGCTCACCGCCACACCTGTTATATGATTATGCTGTGCTGTACTGGTGACAGTATGTAAAAAATAAATAAACAATTGAAAAAAACTATTTGGTTTAGTTTCTTCATTTTCCCCAAAATTGTGACAAAAAATTACAACTTCAAAAAATGTGCCATGCCTCTTACTAAATACTTTGGACTGTCTACTTTCCAAAAAGGGGCCATTTGGGGGATATTTGTACTGTTCTGGCATTTTCTGGCCGCAACAAATGAGATCAGTCAGTACATCAGGATTGATCAATTTTCAGATATATATACTATATATATTTTTTTTACAAT
This sequence comes from Lithobates clamitans, assembly GCA_037952925.1. Lineage (NCBI taxonomy): Eukaryota > Metazoa > Chordata > Amphibia > Anura > Ranidae > Lithobates > Lithobates clamitans. The sequence continues at coordinate 380,777 of JBBGZY010000371.1, read as the reverse complement.
AAACCTGTTTTTTAAATGCTACACCTAAGCTGGCGCCCCTGTCTGTTCCCTTTTGTCTTTGCAGAGCATTGCTTTACTCTATGGGGAGCTGCCACCAGTAAGATACAGCTCTATATGGACTTTAATTGATTTTATACTATGTACTTTTTTAAAGGACTAACTTTCCACCATCTGGTGGTTTACTGTTAATTTCCTGCGCCATTTCCCCTTTTTTTTATGTGTTACTGCAAACTTGAACTGAAGGAGAACAATGAGGGATTAGATTTTCTAAAATGCTTGAGTGCAAATGCAAACTGAGAACACTCCTTTCTAGAGTGGCAGCACAGTTGTAGGCAATCTGTCTACAGCTTATTAGCTAGGCAGTGGATGACCCAGGCTGGGGAAGGGGTTAATATTCTTCACCTCGGTTCCAGGGCTTTTTGGACCCTGCCTATCTGCCTTTTTATATAAATATGGGGGTAGGCAGGGTTCGAGGCTGCTTGTTCTGCCCACTCAAGGAAGATGTGACCATCATGGTCCTTGGACAGCTCTTTGGTCTTGGCCATGGTGGAGAGATTGGAATCTGATTGATTGCTTCTGTAGACAGGTGTCTTTTATAAAGGTTGACATTAGGAGAGCTCCCTTTAAGAGAGTGCTCCTAATCTCAGCTCGTTACCTGTATAGAAGACACCTGGGAGCCAGAAATCTTGCTGACTGATAGGGGATCAAATACTTATTTCACTCATTAAAATGCAAATCAATATATAACTTTTTTGAAATGCATTTTTCTGGATATTTTTGTTGTTATTCTGTCTCTCGCTGTTAAAATAAACCTACCATTAAAATTATAGACTGATCATTTCTTTGTCAGTGGACAAACGTACAAAATCAGCAGGGGATCAAATGCTTTTTTCCCTCACTGTACCATAGTTTGTGGACTCTACAACTTTCCTATAGACTAAATAATAAACACTGAAGTTATTTTCACCAAAGAAATGTAGCAGAATACATTTTGGCCTAAATTTATGAAGAAAGATTATTTATTTGCAAAATGTTCTTTTGTTGTTTTACATTTTTGGCTATTTAACAATTTTATATGAGTACAGTGTTGCCTGACTGCGCAATTGTCATTCAAAGTGTGACAGCGCTGAAAGCTAGAAATTGGCCTGGGCAGGAAGCGGGTGGAAGTGCCAGATATTGAAGTGGTTAAGTAGGCCCCAGAACTGTGTGTGCTAGCTCTCCGCCATCTTGTCAGTTTAGCTGTTTCAAGGTGATTACAACATCAGTTTCCCATATGGAAACACTCAAGAACAATTGCCAAGTAAGGAAACATTACAGATTGTGTTCCCGTCCTTGCTTGCGTGTGGGCTGAAACAAAAAATTGGATTTAAAGCTATTACTCATTTTTACTTATTAGCATGTCAACGGAGAAAGATGGAGAGTCAGCAGGCAATGCACTAATGGAGCATGAAGGAAAGAGAATAGACACATTGAAAGGCAGAAGGAACAACACGTCTGACAAAGGGAAAACACCAGTAACATTGCTGCATGCTTTGTTTTGTTTGTACAGGGTGATAGATTAGGTTTGCTGAACAAGTGTGATTTTGTGTGTTTGTTTCTTTTGTTCAACACCCTCTATACAGCAATAAATGCACTTAATAGATGGAGCTTTGTATAACTGGGTAACAATAGAGTCGTTGAGTGTGTATTCTCCTTGCTGCATGGCACTAAAGAAAACCAATTACATTCCTATGAAGGAATTTGAATAATCTGTTTTAAAGTCTATGTAAACCCTAACTGTTTTGTTTTACCTCTTCAAAAGTGCAAAAACATGCCTATTGATCCTGCCAGAAATCTGATAAACGGATGCCTTCCTGTACTATCTCTCTCTCTCTCTCTGCATCTACTAACCATTATCAGTTAGCATTGTTTACAGTTTTCTATGTGAACTACAGAACACCTCCAAACAGCAGTATAGCAAATCCAAGGAGTGTACAAATGCACAGTACATACAGTGCTTCTAGGAGAAGTGGAAAGTTCTTTGGTCCATTGGAACTTTCATCTGTATCTGTAGACCATCAACAGGGTAGAGAAATGGATGAGGAAAGTGGATGGATGGATGGCTGAACAGGAGAAGGGAGCGATACTGGAACCTCTGCAGCTCCCGCAGAAGATCTGGGTAGGATCACCTCAATGTAGAAGAAAACCAACTGCAGGGCACTGAGGTCAGTATAAAATAAAAAAACACTTTACTAAAATAAGCAGCACAAGTGCATTGAAGTTTGCATGAAACAGCATGGATAGGAAACACCTGAAACCAAGCAGCTGTGATCAGTGTGGGGCTGTAGGCATCCCTGAGCAGAGACTGAGGACCACAGAGAGTCAGCCAGCTCAAAGTATGGATATTAGCGGCAAGTGTCAAAATGCCTGGTGGATTTCAGGAGAGGGGTGTGCATGACAGGTTTCCAGGGAGTTTGCCCTCTTTTTCAGATGCATTTGAAAAAGAGGGCAAAGTCCCTGGAAACGCGCCATGCACACCCCTTCTCCTGACATCCACCGAGCATTGTGACATCCTTGTGTGCAGCCTAGAACATCGCTGTTAATATCTATACTTTGAGCTGGCTGGCTGGCTACCTGTCATCCTTGGTCTGTTTTCTCAGTGATGTCTACAGCTTCACACTGATCACAGCTGATTGGTTGCAGGTGTTTCCTATCCATGCTGTTTCATTTTAATAAAGTGTTTTTTTTTATACTGACCTCAGCGCCCTGCTATTTGTTTTCTTCTACAGAACACGAGAACACGTCCACCTACGGAGATGGGGAAGGTGTTCTTTAGTCCTAATACATAGGCTATATTAAAGGGGATCTAAACCCATTAAATGAACAGTGTCTCAAAACAGTTACATTGAAGACAAACTGAGAATAACTACTGTAATGTTTGATTGAGTTCTCATCCAAACTGTCAAATCATCAAATGACTAGTGTCATAACGGATCCCCTGTGTAGCACCAGGGCAACTGCAGATCAAACAGAAGCTAAGGTGGCAGATTCTTTGGCTGTAAAGAATAGGAGGGTTTAGTTCCACTCAGCAGACCAAGAGCTAAAACCAGCCCTTTACCCCAAGCATTGTACACAAACAAGATGTTGAGGTAAAATCAAAGGAATGACTCTTTATTAAAACATACTTTATACCCTCCAGGAGGACATTCCCCTCTTGGGGATATTAGCATGACAATGCAAATGTCAAACATGAGTTGACATGGCTATTCATAGTGACTTTATAGCCAGAATATGGAGTTAGATTTTAAGACCATATGTTTTTTTAAAAGCCAGCTCCCCCATCGATATGTAAATAAACCAGTTGGATGGGTTTTTGGACTGGTAGCAGAGGCAGTTCTCCGCAGGATATGTTGTAACAGGAAGTAGGGGGAGGAGATTACGTTTTGAAACAAGTGTGGAGAGACAAAGGAGTTGTGTTTTGGAGGACAAAGAGCAAGACATGGCTGTGAGAAGCTGGAGAACTTTGGAGACAGTTTGAGCTGGAGAAGAGAACTATGTATATTACCTTGATTAAATTGAGTAAATGTTTAGTTTACTCATTGCAAACATATTGTGCATGCTTATTTTGCTAGAAAGGATAATTGGCTTGTGCAGGTTGTGTTGTATTATCTATACTACAGTTGTATGTGCAGCTTTTCTGTTCAGTAACGCATTGATACATTACAGAAGTCTAAGCTTCCTTGGTTTTACCACAAGAACCTTTAATAGATAGACGAAAGCCATACATAAATGTAGTCTAGTTTATATATATATTTTAAAAAATCTATTATGGGGACTGGAGCTCCACTTTAAGTCCTAGGAGCCAAAAAAAAAAAAAAAATTCGGACTTGGCACACCAACAGCTGCACTTTTTTGGGCCACATACAGTATATAGGTTTGTATTTACAAAATACATTGCTGTTTTAGGCCCAGTAGCTGACAATTTGCACTCTTGCACTCTTTTGGGGAAGAAAATAATTGAGTCCTGTTTTTCAAAATAAGTTACTGATTAGTAACTTAAGTGTCAATCTGTTTTCACTGTCAGGTTGATTAATGCTATCAGTACTGTTACAGCAAAATATTAAAATGTGTTTCCTAAAGTATCATTCTTGTCAGAAAAGGTTATATATCAACTTACAAAAATAAATTGCTGCTACTCAAGATGCTGCCAGAAAAGATGGATGTCACATGGATGCAGTAGAGGTAATGCAAGCGTCCCCTCGGTCCAAAATAAAAAGTGGCAGGAAAAGTATTGACAGCAGACCAGAAATCAAATAATAGTTGCTCCATGTATTTTGAAAAAGTTCAGAAAGACCTCCCTATAAGTTGGTTCTTCTTAAAGATGAATTCCTGGTATGGATATTTTATATACCATTACATTGGGCCTAGTCACTGTCCCAACTCTCCATCTCATCCGATCAGTGAACCTTTGCATTCATTCACAATGCAGCAGGGCACCAGTTTGCACAGGACCTGGAAGCTAGTGGAGATCTCTGGAGTAGTGGTGTTTACTTCAGTGATTTCCAGCTTCCAGGGGAATCAGGGATTTGTGGATTGGCTATTTAAGCCAATCCACAAAGTAGCATTGCTACTCTCTCTCTCTGTACATTCTTGAAATTCAGAGGAAAGCACCCTAAACTTCTTCCTTTCTCCACTGCTGTTCTTCCAATGTGAAATGTCTGCACATTATGCAAAGCGGCTTAGTGATCCTGATTGAGAGCAGTGCTCTTCATGCTTGCTCCCCTGTTTATGACTAGCATGGGCACCAGATAAACAGGAAAGGAAAAAGGGGTGCCTCTGAAAAGATTTGAAAACATTTGGTTGCAAACATAATGAATGTCCTTGCACAAAAGCAAGTGTTGATTCCATGGGGTTTATTGTATTTTTTTGTTTATAATTGGATTTTTTATGAAGTCATGTGACCACAGGAGCCCCAATCAGCTCTATGCAGAGAAGGGCGAAAGAAAGGGAAAACACTGCAGTGATGTGTGGAGGAAACATCACAGGTTGGAAAGGTGGTCAGTCCACATATTTACATATTAAAATGGAGAAAGATCATATTACCAACTTACAAAAGAGGAAAATAAAGGTATTTACAATAATTATAATGCTGCAATATATGGATCATGATTTTAATATTAATATACACTACACATATGTTAAAGTGGGCAGCAACAGAGGCAGTGCTGTCAATCTAGTAAGCAGGACTTGGTGTAGCAAGGTGCTTATTGACAAGCTACAGGTGTGTGAATCAGCAGTGACAATGCTAATAACCACACCTCACCATACAGCATCTAATCTGAATGTAGGGCAAGCAGACACAGCCTAAAAAAAGAGTGGCAATGCAGCATAGGTGCCACCTCTTCACAGAACGTTTGTAAAAGGGACCTCTTATTTAAAACAGCATGGGCACCATACTGGATATTCTTCTTTCAGTTTTACAGGGTCAGAAGCTTTCTAAGAAAAACATAGGAATCTTAACTCAACAAAGACACAGGGGTTATTGCACTACCCCAAGTCAAACAATTCAGATAGAGATGCTTCTTTTCTTCAACTTCCCTTAAAGAGGAACTGCAGCCTTTCCCTCCCCCCTCCATTTTTTCCCTGCTTATCTTTTACATTCTTCAGCACAGTAAGCATACTCACCTAGCCAGTGGGCCCAGCATTAAGCTGCTGGGATCTCTTCTCTGTAGCCAATGCACGGGTTTGGTGCCGCCATGTTGTCTGTGACAGCTGCCGGCTCTTCCGGGTGCAGGCGCCATTAGGCCCGCCCCCCCCTTTGCTGAATGGGACTGCACCAGGAGGCAACAGGGACACCGCATCATTCGCCTAAGCGAATTCTGGAAACCAGTGGGCGGGCAGAGCCTTTGATGAAAAAAAAAAACAGATAAGTAAACAAAAAAAGAAACCCTCAATATCGGCGCTGTGGAGGGGGAGCAGAATGGAGAGGAGGAGAGTGCCGCAGGAGAGTGAAGGTCTGCTTTAAGTCACCAGACACATAGAAAACTCACCCAAGTTATCAGGCAGCATCTTAGTGAATGCACAAGACCACTCCTGTGGACACAGAGGCACATCACCAAAAGAAAGTCTCAAGTTTCCCCACAGAGTCCAGCAATAAGTTTTATGTCCCATTCAAGCCCCCGTTTGGACAGGTTTCTTAATCACTGACATGCTCCAGGAAAAAGGATTGTCCAGTTGCAATTTGTTTTTTTTTAATAAGAATAAAACCTTTAGTGAAAATAATAAGGTGTACAGGAGTAGGAACAAATAGTTCCTTTCCCTCTGACAATATGCTGGTTACTCCAAGGCCCATAGTGCGATCACACTTGTCTTCCTCTAGTCATCTCCAGGAGCAAACACAAAGGCCAGGGGAACATTTTTCTCAATTTGTGCACATAGTGGTTTTGCAGTTCATTCCTCGGGAAGCTACAAGGTGTCACCTGCTCATCCATTCCCAAATTATCTGGCCCTGACCACTCTCCAAAGTCTTGCCTCCACCTACTGTACTATCCCAGAGTGACAGCCTAACATACAATTAAACCAAAGGGCAGGTCCTACTTTTATAAGGGTGTACAAGCTGCATTAGGTAGATTTTACTAATATGATCAATGGGTTTTTGTAGAACTTTGCATGGGTAAGAGAAAACTGTAATTACAAATGCAGTTTTTTGTAATGAAAGGCCTTAATTCTGCTTCTACATTCTATGAATTAGCTTTCGACCTTGTCCAATTTGCACAACAGATTGAATGTGCTTGTCAGATGAAAACAGAACACATAGAGGGAATCCTAACAGAAAAATGAAAATCTTCATATACCACTTAGTTGGCCTCTGGTTACTGCATGGCTTTGCTCCATACATCATGGCAGCTGTTTGGTAGCTAACACTGACTATCTGTACAGAAACATGCAATATCACAACACCAAAGTTACCACAAATTAACCTCATTGTGACATTAAACAGACATCATATTGCGATTCATTATGCAAAGAGATTCAGACAAAGTCTTTGAAATTCACTAAGGAAATTACTTTAGCAAAATAATTTACAGTCATTAGCCTTTGTCTTTTTTTCCAAACTGCGTACCTAATTAGAATAAGCTGACAGAGACGGATGCTCTAGTGTACTGAATTATCACTAGGCTAAAGGCCATATGGTACGTTTAATGTATGGTTCTGCAGTACTATCTAGTTTAACCTTGTTTTACAGATAATTAATTGGCGCCGGATTAATATATTCTTCTGCAACTATCTGTCTTAAAAACGGACTGTTCGTGACACTTATGTGAATTATTCATTAGTAGATCTAATGATATTATAATGAATCTTGAGAAATATTTTCAGAAAGGTAGAAGGTAGCACATACAGGATTTGTAAGTTTTCTTTTGAAAGTCACCTATGTCATTAAGGATCTGGACTTTCTCTGGTCATGTGAGCTAGATGGAGTTGGAAATGCAGGTGTTAAAAAAGGAGGTGATGTAAATATTCAAGATTCTTTTTCAAGGGAAACAACAGTGATTGGCTAAAAACACTGGTATTATCACTTCCTCCCAGATCACTTGAGGGATCTGGTATTTTGGATAACCAGCATCTTGTACCTATGGGTACCTTTTTTTTAGGGTTAGATTCAGTGGCGGCCAGTACAGTAAACAGTATAACCCCCCCCCATTGGTTGGTTGGTCGGTAGGGAGGTAGTACTTACCCCATGACCAGCAGCTTCCCCTGCTCGGTGGCGGCGGCCTCCCGTTCACCTGGTAATCAAGGCGGCGCACCTGCACACCTGAATCTATCTATTATGCATATAGGGGGTGGTGAGGAGAGAGGGAGCGGCGCCCGTATTAGACGGACCGCCACTAGTTAGATTGGAAGCTTAGGTGCAGGGGTGTGAAAGAAATTCAGTGTTAGGTTAATTGGATGAGATTGAGGTTAAGGTGTATGTCCAGGCAATGTATAAAGAAGTTTATATGACAAGACTGGATTTCTGCTTATAATGACATAACGTATGAAATAGTAACACTGCAGATAAAAGGTGCCTTTTTTATATGCTCAATGGTAAATTTGCCCTGGCTGCCATGTAGAGACAGGTCATGATGGATCTACTCATGGTTGTCTGTATTACTGCACCACCATGCCTGGTCTGTTATCCTAGGTTCCGCCAAACTACAAAAACTGCTTGAAATATGAAGGGTTCCCCACACAGCCAATATTTGGAAATCTTTTTTCTTTAGTTCATTAACTAGCACAGCTCTTATGCAATTCACGCTTACAATGCTTTTTAAATTCTCTTTTAAATCTAATCAGACCAGCGTTCCATTCAAGTGGATAGGAATGAAAGCTGAGATCTACCTGGAGCGGTCTTTTAAATATTTATCTGGATGTAGAAATTACTTTTAATCATGAAATGAACATATTTGTAGAGAAAGAGGAATGATCATTATGTAGTACAGCAACCGAGAAGATCCCTAACAGCCATGAGCCCAGATCACAACAGCCTTGGCTAACAGTCCATCCATTCCAAGCTGTGGCATCTAATGGAGGTCTAGCTAACATTAAATTACAGTCCTGAAGATGAACAAGGCTAAAACTGAATCATAAAACAGCCCATATCCAAACACCACAGTGCATTGTACTAGAATAAAATAAGGCAGGATATATTCAGTAGTTGGTTTTCTAAACTATAGAACACACCAGCATTTAAGGTATTCAACATAGCAAATCCTTCACAATGACACCCACACATATTGGCATATATTAACATAAATATACATATGAAATGTCTACATATCATGCTCCTGCACCGATACTATTTACCATCTATGTGTTCCATATTTATGCACAGACCTTTTTTTATTAAGTCTAATAATAAACCATATTCTTTGCCCACTTGTCTTGGCCTATTGTTCTCCTTAAGGGCACTATTATTTTTAACTCCAGTCAAATGTTTTCCTTATATTGCTTACATGAAAAAATAAAAAAATCTACTCATGATTTAAAGCAATGTATTTATTTTATATAATTGTGGGGTAGCTGTGTTAGCCCCTTTCAGGTATACAAGTGACTCCCTCTAGCAATTTACTGCAGCATGTTCTCACTGGCAACTAGATCTTTAAAGAAGGAATCTAATCCCAAGAATTAAAAAAAAAAAGGGTGTAAATTTTGGATAAGAAATTTTGAAAATTAGGTAATAGACATACTGTTAGGATATGATAGGAAATGGCTACTTTTGAATCATATATTTGCATTGCCTTACAGCAGCTCTGAAGTGAGATTGCATTCTAGGGGACAAAATAAGACTAAAAGTAGGACTAAAGCCAGCCAAAGACGGTTCAAATTAGAGATTCGAATCATGTATGGGCAGGCTGAATGTACCCAAGTTGATTGATCGATCAACCTGGGTACAATCTGCCTGCCGGATTTTACATATGACTATTGCTAGCGGCTGTTACAGCCGCTAGCAAAAATAGCTGTGTTCTCCCAACAGGGACGGCTTCCCTCGCAGGAGGGATTCCCCTGTCAACACTGGCTGCAGGAAAGAAAATTGCTCCGTCTATGGCCAGCCTCAGCAGATGTTAATTGCTATACACATATGTTAGTGATACATATTCTAATTTGTACCTTTTTATTGCTAATCCAGAAATGGACATATAGTAGGATGACAATAAGTTGTATTTATTTTCATTTAGAGAATAGTATGCTTTTACTCTGTATCAGGTATCAGGTACATTTCTTTATTTTCCTGTTTTCTTTGTCCTGCATTCAACTCTCATGTAACATGTATATGCTTCTCTTGCCCTATAAACCTGGCTTTTTGTCTAAACTATAACCAGTCTTTTTTGAGGTATTTTTTGTGCTGCTGCTCTTCACTATTAAAGAGTCAGTCCAGTCAAAACTGACACTCCATGTAGATGCCATACTGAAAAACTGTCACCTTATATTTCTCCGGGATGTTAAAGTATGATGACTTTGATTTTTTGATGATGATTTTTTTTAAATAACAAGCATGCCATACTTACCTGCTCTGTTTAATGGTTTTGCACAAAGCAGCCTCTATACTCCTTTTTTTAGGTCCACCACCGACACTCCTGGCTCCTCCCCCCCACAAGCTTCCTGGCTCCTCCCCCCCACCTTGTGTGTGCTCGATCCCGAGCTGGCTCTATGTGTCTATAAGACACATAGAGTGCAACTCAGCCACACCCCCTACTCCCTTCTCACTGGCTGTGATTGACAGCAGTGGGAGACAATGGCCATAGCCTGGGGCAAATTCCCTTGCAAAGTGAACAGCCTATTTGCCTTTACTAAATCAACCCAATTGTTTCCTTACTGCTTGGGTGTATTTGTAGTTTGCAATTAGTGGTTTATTCATGTTAGACACCAATAGATTTGAACTTTCTTTGTGACATTGGCGGAAATTCTCCCCATTTGAATTACATAACCTTTGGGTCTCATGCAGATTGGGCTTAAAAAACGCCAAGTGTTTGGTGGGTTTTTTTCAGCCTGGAAAAGCACCTCTGTGTTTGCCTATGTGTCCATGCACACATAGACATTTGTAGGTTTATTATAAGAGGAGCGTTTGCAGGCTGAAAAAAAAACCCTCAAAAGTGCATTAAGAAGAGCTGAGTAATAGATAAAATGCTGCATGTGCCTAAATGCGTGTAAATGCATCTAAATGCATCTAAACGCTACATGCGTTTTAAGCGGGTTTGAGCATTAATGGATTACACTGACCAGAATAAATTAATATTCTGGTCAGTGTAATCCATTAACCCTCACACGCATGACATGCCTAAATGTGCCTACAAGCATATACAGTTAATATACAGCTTTTTTTCCTGCCAGGAGTTCTGGTGTTCAGAGGAGAAAAGCGAATGCCCTGGGTGCATTGGGCATTACTGTGCTGCCAGTTTGTATTTTGGTATGTTCCCTTGTTTCATCTTTGTGGCTTGCTACTATAGTACAGCCCATAGGTTAAAATCCAACAGCAAAACACAGACACAAGTAAGCACCAATCAAATGTATTTAACAATCATAAATAATAAATACAATCAGTATACGTACCTAAATGTGACCTGATGTCAGCCTCTTACAGCCCCTCTACAACTGGCTGGAGCATGGAGAAGGAGAAGCAATTCAAGCAGCCAATCAGTTTATGTGCTGATAAGTAGCATGCTGATAGGATGAAAAAGCAGAGTGACTCAGAGATAAGCTCATTCTTGTCTTGCTTCTTCTTTCACTGTCCAATCACAGACATGGGGCAGGTCCAGGGTGACCAGGGCTCAGAGGGAGTGGGTTAAATTATCCTGGCCATCAGGTTTAGGACATTTAGCACATAAATATAAAAAATACAGCAGGGAAAATCTCTAAATTGAAAGTGATTATTGCAGCAAAAAACAATTGGTTGCCAATAGATGTAAAAGAGGACATTCACATCAAACTGGAAGAACCAGCCCTGAACAAGGGTGGAGGCCATCTATATCAAACTGCAAGAACAAGCCCTGAATAAGAGTGGAGGCCATCTATATCAAATTGGAAGAACCATCCATGAACAAGAGTGGAAACCATCCATATCAAACTGGAAGAACCATCCCTGATCCCTGAACAAGGGTGAAAAGCATCTATATCAAACTGGAAGAACCGTCCCTGAACAAGGGTGGAAACTGTCTATATCAAACTAAAAGAACCAGCCCTGAACAAGGATGGAAACTACCTATATTAAACTGGAAGAACCAGCCCTGAACAAGGGTGGAAACCATCTATATCAAACTGGTAGAACCAGCACTGAGCAAGGGTGAATGGCATCTATATCAAACTGGAGGAACCGTACCTGAACAAGGGTGAAGGTTAGCTATATCCAACTGGAAGAACCGTACCTAAACAAGAGTGGGGGCCATCTGCATCAAACTAGGAGAACCATCCATGAACAGGGGTTGGGACCTTTGACACCATCTGTTTTCCTCATATAATTCCATTTTACCATCTCTATCCTAGTGTTCATGTGAATAGAAGGATTAACACTTATGCAGACTCCCACCAAAGATGGGATTATGTAACAAAAACTGGAGGGTTCCACAATGTTCATACCTCCAATACTGTTCTTGGACAATAAACATCCACCTTGACACGTTCCATATTGACTGGATCAAGTTGTCAGTGCTGCCTGTGTGAATAAAAATGTGAATATAAATTTTTGGAGTGTGTTTCTTGACAAGAAACGAGTTGAGGAGTTCTTTAGAACTCGGAAACGCTACGAAATATCTTCATTATTACAGAACAAGTCCAGTTGAATGTGATTACCTACTGCTGGCTACCGCAGAAAACATTGGTTTTGTTATTTTATCTTTTCATTTCTGTCTTTGATTTTAATTTTTTGGCTGGAATTCTGCAGTATATGGCTGTCCACTGTAAATACATAAAATGAAAAACACTCATGTCTCATACAGTATCTATATAAGTCACTGCTTTTCTGGTTGTGAGCACCTGAGGCATTTGATTATGCTACCAATAGACAGCTATAGCACTATAGTAGCAGCCAGGGGCCCATAAATGTTGCTTCTGGTCATGTCATCGCTGTGACAGGTAGAAAAGTGGTAATGATGAAAAAGTTATTTTTAAATAATTCCTGTCTCTACAGCTTGACACTTTCTATAAATACATTACATGACAAATGTTACAGTTTATTACTGTTTTATTGCATTAATAAAAACATACTTTTTTGACCAGTCCAATACTAATGGGTACATTTCTGTACAGAAAGAAGACATGAGATTTATCTTCTGCACAGATCAAACACAAATACCAAACTCACAACGGTACTATGGAATCCCAGATAAAGTCTATTTGTGCCATCAAATGAGGTATACATACATAATATTATTTGCATTATGTATGCAATCTACATTGGGTATGGGTAAACTGAGCAGAAACTTCACACATGATTAAAACACTGCTACTTTAAAATAAATAAGGATCGACATTCCAGTAGACAGTGCTTCAGTACACAAGGCCTAGTGCTTATACTGACAACAAGTTTAAAATGGTATTAAACCCAAAAACAAAACAAAAAAACATGCAAACTACAACTTACCAATTCTTATATGTGGTGGCTGCATTGCTTTTCTTTTTGTTGTTTTTTTTTTTTTGGGGGGGGGGGGGGGGATTCTTTTATTTTGACCTAATGGCCTGGCCTGATGATTATTGCAGCAAAATGCTCTGAATCTTGTCAAAAGTTTACAACCTCACGTTACCACTCCATCTGCAGTGATGTGAGCCTTCTTATATAGGTAACACCTGTTAGAAAATGTATTTGTGACAGGGTCATTTTAAAGACCAGTCAGTGCTGCTCTCTCCTTGTGCATGGTGATGGGTCTCAGATTTGTCCCTCCATAGTTTTTTGCAGGCCGCTGGTAGCGGGAAGACTTATGGAAGGTCCCATCCTTAGCTCTTCGATGGGGTGCAGATTCACCGCTACCATGGGTTTGCATCAAATACTGTGAATCAAGATTTGTAGTCCTGGTGATTTTATGTGTAAATACATTGCACTAATTTGTGTTAAACCACAATGTACTGCATGGCCTTTAAACCATAGCAAGCAGGCTTTAGAATGATTATTAAGGTGTATATTGGATAATTCAGTCCTCACTATAAAAGGGGGGAACCAGAGCAGCCAAAGTGAATTGAAAGCAGTTGTAGGGAAGGCATAGGGAAAGCTGCCAAACTGCAAAAGTAGAGATAAGGGTCAGTTAGGAAATTGTATTTTAATTCTGATTGCTAGCTCTTTGGGCAATCAACACCTTCACTGAAAAATAACACCATAGAAAATTGCTTTTTTTTCTGCTGCAAGACGTCTCTTTAAAAATATGACCTTCCTTGGGCCTCTTTCTCTGTTTTGCCAATTTCCCCCCTTCCCCTCCCCCCATGTTCTTTCTATTCTCGTATACCCCCTCCATTATCTCTGATCTTGGACACCTCTAGTCTATACTTTAGTAGAGTTAACGTGGTTCTAAAGTCACTGGATGTGGAGGAGGAGCCAGGAGCGCCGCCGGGGGGACCCCAGAAAAGGAGGATCGGGGTCGCTCTATGCAAAACCCATGCACAGAGGAGCTAAGTATGACATGTTTGTTATTTAAGAAAAAAATTGCTTTGCAATCACTTTAATAAGAATTGGACAGTAGTTCAGTTTTGCATCAGCAGGAACATGGACAGCCTCAGTGGACCGCTGGCCAATTTCTATAATTAAATTCCAGTGTGGATCCATCATCAATCACACTGCCTGTCGCACCGCCAGACCTGAAAAAATAAAAAAACCTCCGACCTCGTCGAAGGTTCCCCACTGACTGCCTGCTCTTCCATCTGATATTTTCTAAATAGCTAAGTGGTGGAGTCACTCGATGACGTCAGCCAGTGACCCGGCCCCGTGCGACGTCATTGACCCAGCAAGACCTGGAGGTCAATTTTTTGGGGGGGATTAATGGGGAGATGGATTAGAACATCTGTCAGTTTTTATTGCTGTCTGTGTCCCCGTTAGGGAGAGTCATCCGCTCTATTTGTCCTGTTTACCATAACCATTAATAGTAATGCCCCGTACACACGGTTGGACATTGATCAGACATTCCGACAACAAAATCCTAGGATTTTTTCCGACGGATGTTGTCGGAAAATCCGATCATTCTGAACGCGATGACGTAAAACACGTACGCTGGGACTATAAACGGGGCAGTAGCCAATAGCTTTCATCTCTTTATTTATTCTGAGCATGCGTGGCACTTTGTGCGTCGGATTTGTGTACACACGATCGGAAATTCCGACAACGGATTTTGTTGTCGGAAAATTTTATAGCCTGCTCTCAAACTTTGTGTGTCAGAAAATCCGATGGAAAATGTGTGATGGAGCCCACACATGGTCGGAATTTCCGACAACAAGGTCCTATCACACATTTTCCGTCGGAAAATCCGACCGTGTGTACGGGGCATAAAAGTAAAAGAAAATCCCATATTTTGGATTGTCCCCAGAAAAACAATAGTGGGCAAATATTTCAATGGGGACACTATTTCTAATGACTTGGGGGGTCCCCAAGAGATTCCCCTAATTTGCAGGTATTTTCTCTCACCTCCTGTTTTGGCTATGGGACAGGAAGTGAAGGGAAATCTCCCCAATGGGACAAAGATGGCAAAAGTAAACCTTACAGGGATTATAACCTTCCCTTACCCTATCCAAAATGAAAAAAAAAGAGATTGGCCCAGGAAGGTTTTTTTTCCCCACTTGAGCAAATTTGACCATGCTTTGTAGGGTTTTGCCTTCCTCTGGATCAACTGTGGGTATAAGGTTCTGTATATGGGGTTTTTTTTATTCTCCATTTTTTTTTCTTCTTGTTGAACTTGATGGACTTGTGTCTTTTTCAGCCTAACTGTATAACCATGTTCATACAATATATGCACAATATATACAAATGTACAATATATGCACTGCAAGGTTCTCCATGAAAATGATACTGTTTTATAACACCATGTATACCTTGAAGGCATTACCCAAGGCTGTAATTTAAAAGATCTGTCTATTTGTCATGTCACCACTCAATGCCCTATGAAAAGACTTTCTCCTGTATAGTATATTTAATAAAAAAAATTGCACTGGTACATGCCCCCTGAAATTGCCCAGCTCCCCATGCCTTTTGTTTTACAATAGCTTTTATATTAACCCTAAGCATCGCCAGAATTTTTAAACAGGATATATCCCTCCAATAAACTTTAATGGGCTTCACTGCTGATTTGCAGAATTTCACGCAGATTTTTCTGAATCCTCAGCAAGTCAAACCTGTAAAAATGCACTCATCCCTACTCTGCTCAGGCATAGCATATACACAGCAAAGTAAGGATGTCACTGTTGCCTCCATTAATGCTTTTGCCCAAAGTTCAGCTTATATATCATATGAATAAAAATATGGGCTTACGGTAAACATCAGGTTCTATACTTTCTAGAGTGAAATGGTGTCACTGAAACACATGATTAAGTCAAAGTACTAGCTCAGTGGTTTGGATTCAATAGTGAAAACCTCTCATCTATATTACAATTGCGAGCAGAACTTTGATGTAATATGTCATTTGAAGCATTAGAAGAAGCTAAGGTAGGAAGGTAAGTTTCATTAAAGAGAGAGTTGGAATACTTCGCAGTCTGAAGCAGAAAACTCAGCGACTTATAAATCACTTGCAAGTGTCTTTCCTTGTCTTAATGATAGAAATTTGTGGCTGCATTATGCACAATACAGCAGCATGATTCCTTTATATGAATGATCTTTCTTTATTTAAACAGTGGCTCAGTTTTACACCGCTCATAAAACAGTTTCACTGGCTGCTTTACATAATATGCTAATAACTATGTATGTTTCCCATCTGATGACTGTACAAGAGGAATGGCCTTGCATTCTGTCGCTCGGTGGCATTGTCACTTCCGAGAACATCTATCTTTACAATGAAATGAATGAGCGTCTCTGTACTCTTCACTTATTTGCATCGCTGTATGTTCTGAATATGCACATATAGAACTTTAAAAGTCAAGGGAGCAATGTAATAAATTTGTGCAACAGCTGGAGGGTTAAAGATAGTGCTGCTACAAGCGCTCATGGGATCTTACAAGCCACTTTGGGCTGAAGGGAAACCTGTCAGAAGAAAAATACATGGGCTGACCCCTTTGTACAAATGCTGGAATCTTGGGTCCCTTGATGATCCGGTGGCTTCAATGCATTCTAAGTCTTTCATCGGAAACAGGTATTCAGATCATTTGTTCTGAGTTCCCTGTGAATGCTTTTCCAGGGATTTAGAACATACTAACACCAGAAACATCCAGGACATACTACCTTCCAGCAACATTATTTTGTATTTCTTCCATTTGTGAATAATCGCACCAACTGTTGTCACCGTCTCACCAAGCTGCTTGGCGATGGTCTTGTAGCCCATTCTAACCTTGTGTAGGTCTACAATCTTGTCCCTGACATCCTTGGACAGCTCTTTGGTCTTGGCCATGGTGGAGAGATCCGAATCTGATTGATTGCTTCTGTGGAAAGGTGTCTTTTATACAGGTAACAAGCTGAGATTAGGAGCACTCCCTTTATGAGAGTGCTCCTACTCTCAGCTCGTTACCTGTATAGAAGACACCTGAAATCCAGAAATCTTGCTAAATGATAGGGGATCAAATACTTATTTCACTCATTAAAATGCAAATCAATTTATAACTTTTTTGAAATGCGTTTTTCTGGATATATTTGTTGTTATTCTGCCTCTCACTGTTAAAATAAGCCTACCATTAAAATTATAGACTGATCATTTCTTTGTCAGTGGGCAAACATACAAATTCAGCAGGGGTTGAAATACTTTTTTCCCTCACTGTAGATAATTTGTCTTTGGTTTTGCTTGCAATTATTTAAGTTGATGACATAGTGCCTGCAAGTATTTTTCCTTGCTAAAAAAAAAATCATAAAAAATCAGCAACCACTTTTAATATCCTCTCTTCTGAACCTGATTGAAGAGGGTATCCAAAAATCCACTTCTTCCACTCTGTCTTTTTCTAATATTTTGTGCCATTTAACCATGATGATAATTGTTCTGTATTGTTAACAAGTCCTACAGCTAAAACAAAACTAATGCCTGGGTATGGCTGGAGGTATGACATTGCTAAAAATGTTGGTGCTATAAGGTGTCCCTCTTTCACATTTAGGAAAGCCATTAAATATGGAATATAATGACCACCTTTGTCACACTGGAACTTATATTATGAACCTATTAGAGATTCTGATAGGTGAGACAGTATTCTCTACCACTGTTAATAAATCATGAAGTGCCTGAACATTTCAGTGAAAAATGATGTTGCGTCCCTTCAGGAGAGTTGCAGACACTTGTACACTCCATGCCAAGGTGCCGTCCATCTATTTTATTGGCTTTGCTGATGCCTTAAGACACATCATGTTGATGTTCCTGTCATTTGGCACTTACCAATACATTTTATTTCACCCCAAGCAGAATTGCAGTTTCTTAATATTTTATCAAAAAAAGTACAGAATCAATCAAGCAGCTTAGTTATGGAGTTTTTCCAGACTTGAGGACCGCTTGTTAAAAACAAAAACTACAAGCCAGCTTCGTATTTAAGAGCATTAATTTAATTATATGCTGTATAAGATCTGTCTCTGCCTGTCTGTGCAAAATGGTTCTTTTGAAAAATGATATTTTCTGGAGAACAGAAATGCTGTCATAGTACACTGGAAGTTTTCTTAAAGGGAACACGTTGTGAGTTTTCTAAATATTACCTTTATGTTCTAGAGTTCTCCCTGTGCCTGCATGGACTTCCTTTGGGTACTCTTCTTCCTGCACTCCAAAGACATGCTGGTAGGTTAATTGGATCCTGTCTAAATTGGCTCTAATGTATATGTAAAGCGCTGCGTAAATTGACGGCTCTATTTAAGTACTAGGGATAGGTGAATAGTTTGGCCCGAGCATGAGTTTGGGCGGAACATTTGCCTGTTCAGCCATTCGTGGAACACCCCAACTTGCAGGGCGTTCGTCCTGACGAACACCCTGGAATGCACTGAGCGTTGCACAGTGCATTCTGCACCCGGATTGGGCAAAGCTTTGCCCAATCCGGGCGCAGTGTAAGCTGGTTGTTAGGGAGCAGGGCTGGGAAGCCGGCCGCGGCGTCCGTAACAACCAATCAGTGATCAGCTGTCAATGGGTTTCCCCACTGACACTTGAATAAAAAAAAAATTGGGTCCTCCCCCGCAGTCCATACCAGGCCCCTCAGGTCTGGTATGGATTTTAAGGGGAACCCCACATCAAAATGTAAAAAAAAAAATGTCATGGGTTCCTCCCCAAAATCTATACTAGACCCTTATCCGAGCATGCAGCCCGGCAAATAAGGAAAGGGGAGGGGACGAGCGAGCGCCCCCCCCCCCCTCCTGAACCATACCAGGCCACATGTCCTCAACATGGGGGGTGGGTGCTTCGGGGCGGAGGGGGGCTCTTCCCCCCCATCCCAAAGCACCTTGTCCTCACGTTGATGGGGACAAGGGCCTCTTCCCGACAATCCTGAGCTGTGGTTGTCGGGTTCTGCGGGCGGAGCTTATCGGAATTTGAAAGCCCCCTTTAACGAAAGGGCCCCCAGATCCCGCCCCCCCATGTGAATTGGTATCGGGTACATGGTACACCTACCCATTCACCATAAAAATTGTCAAAATGTAAAAACCACAAGAAACTGTTTTTGACAAGTCCTTTATTAAAAAATTAAAAATTGTGACCCTCGATGTAAATCCATCCTCAATCACGACGCCTGCCGGACCCGAAAATTAGAAAATAAATGCTCCGCCTCCAGGGAGGCCTCCCACCATCTGCCCGCTCTGCGCTTTGATAGTTCTTATATAGGCAAGGGGCCATGCAGCTGTCACGTGATGTCACGTGACGTCAGAATCGGGTGACCCCCCCCCTTGCCTATATAAGAACTGTCAAAGCGCAGAGCGGGCAGATGGTGGGAGGCCTCCCAGTAGGCGGAGCATTTTTTTTTCTTTCCATCTTTTGTTTGCGGCGGGCTTCGTGATTGATGATGGATTTACATTGAGGGACACTTCTTTTTATTTTTTTAATAAAAGGACTTTTCAAAAACAATTTCTTGTGGTTTTTACTTTTTGACACTTTTTTTGTGAATAGGTAGCCGATACCCATATACATGGGGGGGGGCAGGATCTGGGGGCCCCCTTGTTAAAGCGGGTTTCTAGATTCTGATAAGCCCCCTGCCCACAGACCCTGCCAACCACAGCCCAGGGTTGTCGGGAAGAGGCCTTTGTCCCCATCAACATGGGGACAAGGTGCTTTGGGGCAGGGGGGTAGACCCCACACACCGTTTTTTTTTTTTGGCATGGAGTTCCCCTTTAAAATCCATACCAGACACAAAGGGCCTGGTATGGGCTTGGGGGGGGGGGGGCCTATGCCATTTCTTTCTTTATTTTTTCAATAGTCAGGTGACGGCAATTGTAACTGTGAATCATTTTAAATGGGATCTGACTCGGTTTTTTATCTTTAGAAATGCCATTTTTGCTGTAACATGTTTTATGCATGCGACAGATGCGCCACTTTACAGGCACATTAAGGGGACCACCCAGGCACTATATTTAAACACTTGCCGACCAGGCCATAGCCGAATGATGTTTTGGATAGAGCAGGGAAGAGTTACAGTGCTTTGAAGAAGCATTCATATCCCTTGAAATTTTCCACATTTTGTCATGTTACAACCAAAAACGTGAAAGTATTTTATTGGCATTTCATGTGATAGACCAATACAAATTGGTACATAATTGTGATAAATATATATGTGAAAAGTGTGGCATGCATTTGTATTCAGCCCCCCAAGTGAATACTTTGAGTCCCCTATGTAGATAGTTGATGAGACTTAGCTGTCAGCTGTAGTAGGCCTCTCTGCAATGCATAGTAGCAACCACCAGATGGTGATTGTTCAAGACTGGTTGTTAGAGGAACTCAGGAAGGAGGATGCCCTAAGGCCCACGTCACACTAGCAATCCTGTTGTTAGCAAGAATTCGCCAGAAACAGGAGCACTAGAAAATACAGGGAGGATACCCACCTATGTGTTGCTCCCTAACTAGCTTCATCATTGTTCCCTTGCTGACAGAAATGCTAAAAGTTGCTGTCAAGAGACCTTCTCTAGCCAGTGAGGAAGTAACATATACAAGTAAGTGAGTGTTTGCAGTTCTGTTGTGGCCTCCAAAGTGATCCTGCCACTGGCAAAAAAAGGATCACCACAGTGACATGGTCCGAAAACTAAGAATAAGCCCAGAGTAGAGACAGAGCTAGTGAACTGCCCTTTCACCTGCTAGAGCCAAGGAAGTCATTGAATGCACTGAATCCAGTGTTCACACACAGACATTTGAGATCTCAACCTTGCTAGCGTGACTGTGGGTTTATAAAAACACCTCATTATCTAGGTTCATACATAATATAAATCTCATCAGTTACCATCTCTGTTTTACTCCGACACTCAGAACTTAATCAATGAATATTTTGGACAATGCAGTTTTTAGTGAAGATGGCAATGTTTGATTGAAGCTGTTTACAAAATCAGCACTGAACGCTCTATTCGACCCTCAAGTCGAAATCTATCAGTGAACATACAAAAAAACAATTTAAGGAACTTAAAAGGAGCTGTAATATAATACGGAAGTTTCAAGGATGAGGCATATTATCTTATTTTTTTCTTAAAAAAAAGAAAAAAAAGAAAAAGGTTGGGGTGTTGCGTTATTACAAAAATCTTTAGTGAAGGTAATGAAAACGAGTCTATTCTAAATGAAAAAGAACTGGAAATTATGAATAAGGGGCAGGGAGAGGATTCAATTTCTTTCCTTTTACAATGTGCAAGCCTGTATGTTATATTATACAGAAAGTTACCATAAATAACTGAAATGTATTTAAATAATGATGCTCCCGCTTACTTATAAGGTTAGGTGCACATTTTAATGAACTGAATTCCCCCCCACAGCAGTAAATAGAAACTGGTCTTTATTTTAAACTATTACGGTAATTAAAAACACCTCCATTAATACATTTATTAAAATGACAACATTATCACAAGCAAAACTAGCAGTTGCTCACACCACACACATCACCAAGCATGCTACCAGTGAAAGTGGCCTCCTTTCAGGAGAGGTGGGGGGGGCAGACGATAGAGATCACCAGGATATTCTCTTTTAAACTATGTAACCAAAGATCAGGCAATAGCTGCCCAAAAGCATACTCTACAGGTGGTCCCACTGCAAATATAATGAATTGCTATAATGTGGGTAGGATGGCATTTACACTTGCTTGGGCTACCCAGAGTTGTAATAACGTGTTCAACATTGGGTGTTTCCATTGACCCTTTGCAGTCCAGCACATGTTAAAGTACATGTAAACCCTCATTTTAAAATTGTTTAGAGATGTAGTTATTAGAATAAGTAAAATAGCTTGTTACTTATGTTTCTGTATTCTGCACTTTTGTGAAAAAATATCATTGATTTGTCTGTAGCTTATCAATGCACTTTCATATTATTTCTGGTGCCTGGGTAAAGATGGCAGTGGCCCCTATGCGTCACTCCGCTGAGATGTACAAGAAGCACGGACTCCATCTGTGATGAGTATTGGTGTCTTTCGGCAACTGGGTTGGACTGGAAGGGGAATAATTGACCAGGCTTGACAAATACAGTAGCAACGTAGGGGGTCAGCGTGGAGGAAACCACTGAGTGCAGCATGGTACGCAGGAGATCAATGCTTCCATAAGTGTTGATTTTAGAAGAAACTTTATCACTGGGTTTCAGTGGAATGGGCAAAAAAAGACATAATCTCCTAATTTTTTTACGTAGGTTTGTTTAAGCAACAGAGTCACTTTACTACAGCTTGGTCCTCAACCTACCTTCAGGTTATTGACTAGTCAGTGAAGTATCTGATGATAACGCTTTCTCTTCCTCTTAGGAAGCTTAAAGTGTTCAACTGAGAGCAATGTGCCCCCCTCCCACTTCCCAAGGGTAAATACTTGTTAAGTTTAGGAGTGTATGGATAATGTGTAATACTTATCTTATTCCTCGCTTCAGCATGGTCCCTCCACCAATGTGGATGGTCCGGCAAAGGCTCCTCTTTAAGATGCCCCCAGCTGTGGTCACACTCCTGCCTGTTATACGTACAATGCAAGGTTAATAGCCCTGCATCGTATGTTATGATTCCAAGGGACCACCCAAAGACCAGAGCTTTGGAGAAAAGAGGAGAGTGCTGGAGCCTACTGGAGTAAGGCATCAGGGTAAGTAGTACAGTGTGTTTCTTCTAGACATAAAGAGCAGTGCAGGGAAAGGCCCACTGCAAGGTTAGATTTTGTCTAATTCCTGGAGTTAGGTTTTAAAACACAAATACATGCTACATGTATACATGTATACATGTATGGAGAACTGCTACATCCTTTCAGCACTCTAAAGCTGGATACACTTGGATCATGGATACATGGAGAATAAGCCCCTGATTCTTTCCTTTTGGGCTACTGTGGCTGAACATCTTTTGCTTCCCTTTTTCTTGCCATTGTCAATACTTTATTAAGCATCCACATTTTACATAGCCAAGTGGTGACCTATATAGATATAAATTAGGTTGGGTGATCCCCTTTGGGGGACTCTGTTGCTATTCTGTTGCCCTATGTTTTACCGCAGCCTGATGGGACTATACTAGCCATCTTTGGTTAAGGTGCAGCACTGCTCTTAAATATATCATATTGTTGACTATCCCTGGGTCTCCTGAGGAAGCAATAGACGGTGAAACACGTTGAAACCTTTGAATGTTCCCACATATTCCTACAGCTGGAGATCTTCTTATGAATAAAGAGTACTTTTTATCTACATCTTCAATTTATATACATTGTTTGGAACAATTTTGTTCATGTTTATTATAGGAGGTCTGCTCTATTGATAGAGGGGAGCAATACAGTACATCTAGGAGGTATTTATGGTGCACACTGTGAAATTCTAATCAATCTGGATTTTAATCATTGTTCATAATAAACTATTCATGTTTTATAATGTTATTGTGAGTCCAATTCTTGGGTTTTGAGCCCCTTAAAACCCCCTTTCCTTATATCTTATATATGTTGTGTCTTGCACATTATTGTGTCAATTTTAGTAGAATCGTGTTTTTATGTACAGTATCCTATTAAGAAATTGTACTTTGTTATGTTTATTCTTATTATCAATTATTTTTCTTTGTGACTACTTTTTACAGATTTACTAATACAGTTGAACAAAATGAATATTATCAGACTGACATAGAAGTGAGTACTTAAGTGAGGCTGAAAACATGTTCTAAAGGCCCTTTTCCGGCTTACCTGCAAACTGAGAACCTACAAACCAATTCTGTTGCTGCAATAAAGCAGATTTGGCCATGCTGTGGACTTTCAAATATTTACATATTCTTAAACAAACAGTAAATTAATTTTAAAAAAGCCCTCACTGACCACTGTAGTTACACAGCCACTGTCGACCAATTCATCCTCGAAGGTCCAATAGAAACTCTGTGTTTTCATTTGAGATTTTAATTTTGGTCAGCTGCCAAGTCATTGACTAACAAATATTTTTGATTTTAATTTACTTGAAGTATTATGACAAGCGTTTGACACAGTTCCCCACACATGGCTAATGTGTAAAGTAAAGTCTACAGGCTTAGGAAATTAAAGTGACAGTAAAACCAAGACACTTCAGTTGCAAAGCTTCTGGATGAATTACTCCACAGTGCCTCCCGCTACAAAGGTTTGTATGGGCTTGCTCTAAAACTCTTTTTTTTTTGCATGTTAGGAAAATTTAAATATTAGAATATACATAGCCTGTCAACAGTTCTACATGCAGTATAGATGTGGTTGCAACCAGCAGATTTCTTAACCCTACATTGTTCATTCAATAGTGGATTATCAGTTTTGAATAAATGTTCCCATTATGCCAACCGATTTTGCTTGTTTATCTAAAAATCTTATAAATTAATGGATTTCCTTTAACAGCACTGTTCCAACATTATTTTAACCGCTTACATGCTCAAAGTTTTGACCTCTGACTACTGTTTGTTTGTCAATTAATTAAGAGACTTTTAGGTAAACCTTGGGGAAATAATTATAATCGAATGTAAAACAAATGTGTTGTAGCCAGCTCTAATGGACTTGTGTCATGCATTTATGGTAATTAAATCCTTGGTGTGTATTTTGTTGCTTAGCAAATTAATTTAATTGTGTTCTATGACCTACAATTAGTGGTAACCTTATCTCAAGCACAAAACAAGTAGATGTTTGGTAAGGAAATAAACTTGATCCTGATGACATAAAGTAGAGGGTGTCTCATTGGTGTTTAGAAGTAAATGTAGGTGAAGGAAATACTGAACTGATTAATGGATGCTGGAATGTAGAGTGTTTTATTTTTTTTATTGAAAGCATTTTCCTTACATTGAAAATGCACCATTGATATTTCATTAGTCCTTGGCATCATTCTTTACAAATCTATTCAATAAAGTAACTTGCAAAAAAAACTATTATACATCCAACTGCATGTGCATATTTCGCAAGAAGAAAAAAAACGTCAAAAACGTATGGTTAGTTTAATTGTATTAGTATAATATTGTTGAACTCTATTTTGTCAACAAACTGTAGATTAACACAACAGCTATCTGAGTCTTATATGATTTAATAGGGTAACTGTTTTAAGGCTATGGACATTTAAGCTGTAAAACAAGCACTCACTGACCTCAGTAGCTTCAGGCACTGTTGAGTAATTAATCTGCAAATTTCTAAGCAGAAGTACTTCAGGTCATTCTCTTAGTAGTTTAACTCCCCTTGCTTTCCCATCGTAGCAGTGACTCAGCAACTCAGTTTTGCCTGCTCCCTCATCCAAACAATGATTCAGCTCTCTAGTTCACCCTGCTTCCCCCTCCCAGCCTTAACTCAGCAGCTGAGCTCACCCTGCTCCCCTTCCCAGCAGTGATTCATCAGTTTAGCCTCCCTGATCCTCCTTCCAGTAGTCACTGAGCACTCAGCTCACCCTTGCCCCTCCTAGTAGTGACTCAGTAACCTTCTAGCCTTAATTGTATACTGTATATCAATAACCGTGTACACAAAGAAAAATCAGGGAGCTCAAGTCCATATTGGGGATAATATTAACATAGCCTCAAAAAAATCCCAATGGTTCAAAATAGATATGGTCCAGAAACATTTAGACAAAGTAAAGGTGACTAAAGCCCCTGGACCAGATGGGTTACACCTTTGTGTCCTCAAAGAGTTGAGCTCTGTTATTTCAAAGCCATTGTAACACGTTTTCAGAGACTCTTAAATGACTGGCTTAGTGCCACAAGATTGCCGCATAGCTGATGTGGTGCCTATATTTAAAAAAAATGATCAACGTTTTTACCAAGTAACCACAGATAGGTTAGGATAGGAGATCACCCTGAGGAAGACAAGTGATAGCCCTGTGTCATCATGCATAGGGGAGGGGCCAGGACGACGGAGGAGACAGTTACATGCTCTCTGAGCTAGCTGCTGATACACACAAGTTTGCAAGCCATTTGGAGAGGATTCTTACACTGAATGTTATCTATAGTTTGGTTTGCTGGAAGCACCTGTGAAGTGTGAGTACCCGGATGTTTTTTACCTACAATAAATTTATACTTAAACAATAATGCACTATCTATCCTCTTTCTTACTTTAAATTGAGGACAACATCTCTAGATTACACCTGAGGGATCCTGCAAAGCCTGTTATACTTAGAGCCCAGAGGTGGTTCAGCTGCATTTGTAGACCAAACTTGATTGTGCAGTCACACATCTTGAGGTGAGCACACAGGGAGGAGCACGTGTGTGAAGTGACTGTTCTTATCACCTGGATCACCACCACAGAGTCACCTTATGGGACATTATTTTTTAATTTTCACTGTAGACTTGTTTAACATTGAGAATTTTTAATATTTTGATGATGCTTCGATATTAATTAATTATTTTTCAATGTGAACTTGCTTGAAACAAATATTTTTGATTTTTTATTTACTTGAAGTATTATGACAAGCGTTTGACACAGTTCCCCATACATGGCTAATGTGTAAAGTAAAGTCTACAAGCTTAGAAAATTAAATTTGTAAATGGACATCAAACTGGCTAAAATACTATATTCAGAAAGTAGTGAATAATGGTTTATACCCCATTGGAATGAATGCGCCTGGCGCCCTGCATGTAGATTAGGGGGCCGGACGCATGGATAAGGGGGGCAGCGCCCCTGCACCCTGCATTACGGGCCCTCACTGTTTATAAATGATTAATGCCCTGTACACACGGTCGGACATTGATCGAACATTCCGACAACAAAATCCATGGATTTTTTCCGACAGATGTTGGCTCAAACTTGTCTTGCATACACAAAGTTGTCGGAAAATCCGATAGTTCTGAATGCGGTGACGTAAAACATGTACGTCAGGACTATAAACGGGGCAGTAGCCAATAGCTTTCATCTCTTAATTCATTCTGAGCATGCGTGGCACCTTGTGCGTCGGATTTGCGTACACACGATCGGAATTTCCGACAACGGATTTTGTTGTCGGAAAATTTAATAGCAAGCTCTCAAACGTTGTGTGTCGGAAATTCCGATGGAAAATGTGTGATGGAGCCTACTACACAGTCGGAATTTCCAACAACAAGGTCCTATCACACATTTTCCGTCGGAAAATCCGACCGTGTGTACAGGACAATAGAGTTTGGGATTAAAAGTACAATTTCAGTGTTTGCAGATGACACCAAACGCTCTGGGGTGGAAAAACATCCTTACGGGATTTCTGCAACTTACGAGTCAACCTTAATGTACTGTTTTAATGGGGCAATTATGTGGCAAATTAGGTTTAATGTTAATAAATGTGAAGTTATACACTTGGAGTCTAAAAACCATGCATACACCATACATACTAGAAGAAGAAAACCCGGAGGAAGTCAAAGGTTGAAAATGATCTGGATGTTCTGGTAGAACATAGACTTAAAAATAGCATGCAATGCCAAGCTGTAGTTTCCAAAGCGAGCAAAATATTTTCCTGCATTAAAAAAAGTATAGACTCCTAAGAGAGAGAGATATAATTTTGCCTCTGTACAAATCATTAGTAAGACCTCATCTGGAATATGCATTTCAGTTTTAGGCTCCAGTTCACAAAAAGGATATCAGGGAACTGGAAAAAGTGCAGAGAAGGGCAACCAAACTGATAAGAAGCATGGAGGAGCTCAGCTATGAGGAAAGATTCGAGGAACCAAATTTATTCTCTCTTGAGCAGAGGAGATTAAGGGGTAATATGATCAGCATGTGTAAATACATAAGTGGTCCATATAGTAAACCTGGTGTTATTCTTCTTACCAAAAAATAAAAAAATGGTGAACCTTGCGCTCATAAAGAAAGACAGACAGTCGCACTTTAATGCCGCGTACACACGATCGGACTTTCCAATGGGAAATGTTGGATGTGAGCTTGTTGGCTGAAAATCTGAACGTGTGTATGCTCCATTGAACATTTGTTGTCAGACTTTCCGCCAACAAATGTTGGCTAGCAGGTTCTCAAATTTTCCGCTAACAAAACTTTGTTGTCGGACTTTCCGATTGTGTGTACACAAGTCTGTCACAAAAAAGTTCACACATGCTCGGAATCAAGTACGAGCTAGAAGCGCTCGGTCTTGTAAAACTAGCGCTCGTAATGGAGATATCACATGACTATTGAACTTCCTTTTTATCGGCTCGCCGTACGTCTTGTACGTCACTACGTTCGTAATTGTTGGCCAACATTTGTGTGACCGTGTGTATGCATGATAAGTTGGAGCCAACAACCTTCGAACAACAATCCACGGCTTTGCTGTCGGAAAGTCGTATCGTGTGTACGGGGCATTAGAATCCCGAATACTGTCTAAATAGGTGAGACAAAAGATAAAAAAGACTGCTCTGTCTGCTAACTGAGAACCAACAATAAAGTGGATCAAACAAATGAACTGAACAAACATTACAAATGTATCATCCTCTGCAAAACTGATACCACAGTGTGATCAAACACATTATAAAAGTAACAGGTGAAACAAATGACAAGTGAAAAATATGTATAAAAATAGTCCATAAAATGTTCCAAAACAAAAAGTCCAATTCTTCAGATGTGGATTGATACACAATAAAGTGCTCCAATGCTCCTCACGTTCTAAAACAAAATATAGCCTCTTACCAGATATACATGATCCCTAAATTATAGGAGATCATAATAAGCATAGAACCCAGAGGGCTTCTGAGGCTCCATTCACACTAGCGCGTTTTTTGATGCATTTTGCATTTTGCAGAAATGCACGGGAATTTTTTACACATGGGTTCCTATGGAACATGTTTACATCAATGCCTTTTTGTATCTCTGCATTTTTGGAAAGGGTCAGGGACTTTTTTTCATGCAAAATGCAGCGTTTTGCATGTAATAGAATTCAATGGACACGCATCAAAAACGCAAGTGCAGCGTTTTTGCAGCGTTTTTACAGCGTTTTTGATGCGTTTTTGATGCATTTTAGCGGGTTTTTTTTTTTTTTAGACTGTAAAAAAAAAAACCCGCAAAACGCGGCAAAAACGCAGCAAAAACGCTGCTCAAAAACGTGGCAAGCATGAAAAAAAAAACTCCAAAAACGCTCAAAAGCAACATGCATAGGTGTAAATCGAGCCTTAGGGAAGCGATCACGTCCTGACAGCTGCACACAGGGCTGGTGCTAGATTATTTTGCACCCTAGGCAAGACTAGTTACATACACCCCCGAAAAAAAAGAAACTTCCGAGCATGTTCAAATACATTCAAAATTCATATATTTATTTATAAATCTTCTTTGTAGCAAAGTCTTTTACCTCTTTTATTTTAATGAGAACCTCCAAGGCCAAAGATAGCTGACCTCCCTCAATTTGTGGTGGCTTGTGAGGCATAGTGGGTGAAAGTCATTGGGCACCAGACACTTCTTGGATGTAAAAGAGGTTTTTTTTCTTTTAACAGTCCTTTTATATTTTGAAGGGAAAGAGGGTTAGGGCCAGGACACCCTTAGATAGTTGCAAAAACTCAGTTGGCAGACTCAGAGACTTCAATAGGAGGACAGCCGTGCAGGGAAAGGCCCCAGCAAGAAGCCACATCTGCACTTGCAGGAATGCTTTCTCCTATGGCAACAGTGCTTTAACAGTTCCTAACTCAAACGTAACAGTTCTTTCAGCTCCACTACAACTACTCCTTGTAGTTCTTCAACACTGAGCTCCCGGTCTCTCACTAGACCCTCTGATTCACTGACTCTGAATACCTTGAGCTTCTCCAAGGTTTGTGGTGGTATCTCCCTCAAGCATAACCCCCACTTCTCTGCTGGGTCCCTGGCTTGGCACTCCAGATACTTCTCAAGCTTCATCCCTACTAACTGGCTCGGTCCCTGGCTTGACACACAATGCTGCTCTGCAAGCATCTCCTGGTTGGGTCCCTGACTTCATCCCTGCCTGAAGTTTCCTGATTCTCCACTGTGCCCTTTCGGTGAGAATATGGTTCCGGTACTTGCTTCAGTTACTCACTGTGGTCCCTGGTAAAGGCGATTGGTCCCTTCGTGGCGACAGCTTCTTTTCTACCTCCAACCACTGACGGGTTCTCCAAGCCGCAATCCCAACCCTGTGCTGCTCTTTCACTTCTGGATAGGCCCTCATACAGCCTAGCAGCCAGATGCCCCCCGGGATAGGCCCAATCTCCGGCCTAGCAGTCCGGGGCAGACGACACACATCCACCCAGACGGCAGTCCGGGTGGCACAGTACACAGATCACCTGACCTCACCCGAATATATAGGTTTCATTGCCTTTGAATAAAAAAAAATTTCTTGGGTAATGCACCAGGTGTTTGCGCCTTCCCCTTTGTTGTTTTTGTAGCTTCACATTGGACCCGTTATAAGGTATGACTTAGAACAGTGATCATGTTTTCCATAGCAATCAATGACACTCTCTAGTTCTGTTATTATAGGGTGTCAGTATTTGGTTGCCAAGGCCATAACTATACCTGGAAAGTATATAAAATCGGTACTCCTGAGAATAGGAGTGGGGAATGGTTGGGGCTAACTGCAGTGCCCTTATTGTGCCATGCTGAATGGTGGGTTTGGCCAAATTGTGCTGAATGGTGGGTTTGGCCAAATTGTGCTCCAGTACTGGGCTTCTACCTTGCCTTCTACAGTCCACACTCCTCCAATCTCATTGGCTGGGGAGAAGCCGTGAGGCATTTCCTGAATTGAGAGGAGCACAAGGTGAGAACAGCCCAGGATGGGGAAGTGTCTGTGCTGTGTGCTGGCAACATGGAATGGTAACCAAGCTCAGCGAGGCAAGAGTGCCATCCTGTAGCCTTGATGGGACCGATGTCACTGGTGAGGTAAGACACCGCTCAGTGTCTTCTAGTCACCAGCTGGGATTCTCTGTACTCCCCCACTCGGGGATGTCCACTTACCCCACTTCCCTGAAAACTGGGGAAAAGACACACACCTCCGGGAGGTGACCTTCCCCCAACCCCTGCCAACACTGACAGAGAAACAAATCCCTTAACACCTCCTCAGGGGCCCCCTGAAAGGCTCCAGACTTTATGTCACATGGCTTTGCCCTCCCAGATCTAAGTTGCACCCCCGCCCCCAAAGCCCCCTGACCACCCCCCCTGCCATGGATACTATGTTCGGCTGCTGAGCTCCTTTCCCATTACAGCACTCTATACTGCTCCTCCTCCACAGGGCTGAAATCACATTCCTTTACAACACAGCCAGTAAGCCATGATCTGCACAGGGTGTATCTGCCTACTGCAACTACACTGCTGTTCTGACCAGAGAATTTCACAGGTTAGAGGGGAAACATAAAAGCCAGATACCCTATGAAGACTGACTGTGTGTAAAGGAATGTGATTTCAGCCCTGTGTAGTGTGTGTGTGTGTGGGGGGGGGGGGGGATGTATACAGTGCTGGCATGGGAAAGGAGCTCTGCCAAGTGACCTGCCAGGGGTGATCCCTGTCCTCTGATTTTCCAGCGGTAATCCCTGTCCTCTAATGTTAGGAGGAACTCTGGGAACTCAAAACTCTTAAGCCACTTTGATTATCTTGGCATGCGGTGGGTGTATCTGCATGTTACATAGTTACATAGTGGGTGAGGTTGAAAAAAGACACAAGTCCATCAAGTCCAACCTATGTGTGTGATTATGTGTCAGTATTGCATTGTATATCCCTGTATGTTGTGGTCATTCAGGTGCTTATCAGGTGCCCACCCTTCTGGGGCCTAAACGGCCCACCCTGCTGGAGCCTGAACGGCCCACCCTGCTGGAGCCTGAACGGCCCACTCTGCTGGAGCCTGAACGGCCACTCTGCTGGAGCCTGAACGGCCCACCCTTCTGGGGCCTGAACGGCCCACTCTGCTGGGGCCTGAACGGCCCACCCTTCTGGAGCCTGAACGGCCCACTCTGCTGGAGCCTGAACGGCCACTCTGCTGGAGCCTGAACGGCCACTCTGCTGGAGCCTGAACGGCCCACCCTTCTGGGGCCTGAACGGCCCACTCTGCTGGAGCCTGAACGGCCCACCCTTCTGGAGCCTGAACGGCCCACCCTTCTGGAGCCTTAAAGGCCCACCCTTCTGGAGCCTGAACGGCCCACCCTTCTGGAGCCTGAACGGCCCACCCTTCTGGAGCCTGAACGGCCCACTCTGCTGGAGCCTGAACGGCCCACTCTGCTGGGGCCTGAACGGTCCACCCTTCTGGGGCCTGAACGGTCCACCCTTCTGGGGCCTGAACGGCCCACCCTTCTGGGGCCTGAACGGCCCACCCTTCTGGGGCCTGAATGACCCACCCTTCTGGAGCCTGAACGGCCCACCCTTCTGGAGCCGGAACGGCCCACCCTTCTGGGGCCTGAACGACCCACCCTTCTGGGGCCTGAACGGCCCACCCTGCTGGAGCCTGAACGGCCCACCCTGCTGGAGCCTGAACGGCCCACTCTGCTGGAGCCTGAACGGCCACTCTGCTGGAGCCTGAACGGCCCACCCTTCTGGGGCCTGAACGGCCCACTCTGCTGGAGCCTGAACGGCCCACCCTTCTGGAGCCTGAACGGCCCACCCTTCTGGAGCCTTAAAGGCCCACCCTTCTGGAGCCTGAACGGCCCACCCTTCTGGAGCCTGAACGGCCCACCCTTCTGGAGCCTGAACGGCCCACTCTGCTGGAGCCTGAACGGCCCACTCTGCTGGGGCCTGAACGGTCCACCCTTCTGGGGCCTGAACGGCCCACCCTTCTGGGGCCTGAACGACCCACCCTTCTGGAGCCTGAACGGCCCACCCTTCTGGAGCCGGAACGGCCCACCCTTCTGGGGCCTGAACGACCCACCCTTCTGGGGCCTGAACGGCCCACCCTTCTGGAGCCTGAACGGCCCACCCTTCTGGGGCCTGAACGGCCCACCCTGCTGGAGCCTGAACGGCCCACCCTTCTGGGGCCTGAATGACCCACCCTTCTGGAGCCTGAACGGCCCACCCTTCTGGAGCCGGAACGGCCCACCCTTCTGGGGCCTGAACGACCCACCCTTCTGGGGCCTGAACGGCCCACCCTGCTGGAGCCTGAACGGCCCACCCTGCTGGAGCCTGAACGGCCCACTCTGCTGGAGCCTGAACGGCCACTCTGCTGGAGCCTGAACGGCCCACCCTTCTGGGGCCTGAACGGCCCACTCTGCTGGAGCCTGAACGGCCCACCCTTCTGGAGCCTGAACGGCCCACCCTTCTGGAGCCTTAAAGGCCCACCCTTCTGGAGCCTGAACGGCCCACCCTTCTGGAGCCTGAACGGCCCACCCTTCTGGAGCCTGAACGGCCCACTCTGCTGGAGCCTGAACGGCCCACTCTGCTGGGGCCTGAACGGTCCACCCTTCTGGGGCCTGAACGGCCCACCCTTCTGGGGCCTGAACGACCCACCCTTCTGGAGCCTGAACGGCCCACCCTTCTGGAGCCGGAACGGCCCACCCTTCTGGGGCCTGAACGACCCACCCTTCTGGGGCCTGAACGGCCCACCCTTCTGGAGCCTGAACGGCCCACCCTTCTGGGGCCTGAACGGCCCACCCTGCTGGAGCCTGAACGGCCCACCCTGCTGGAGCCTGAACGGCCCACCCTTCTGGAGCCTGAACGGCCCACCCTTCTGGAGCCTGAACGGCCCACCCTTCTGGAGCCTTAATGGCCTTTACTGCTGGAGCCTGAACAGCCCACCCTTCTGGAGCCTTAATGGCCTTTACTGCTGGAGCCTGAAAGGCCCACCCTTCTGGGGCCTAAACGGCCCACCCTTCTGGAGCCTGAACGGCCCACTCTGCTGGAGCCTGAACGGCCCACTCTGCTGGGGCCTGAACGGCCCACCCTTCTGGAGCCTGAACGGCCCACCCTTCTGGAGCCTGAACGGCCCACCCTTCTGGAGCCTGAACGGCCCACTCTGCTGGAGCCTGAATGGCCCACTCTGCTGGGGCCTAAACGGCCCACCCTTCTGGGGCCTGAACGGCCCACCCTTCTGGAGCCTGAACGGCCCACCCTTCTGGAGCCTGAACGGCCCACCCTTCTGGAGCCGGAACGGCCCACCCTTCTGGGGCCTGAACGACCCACCCTTCTGGGGCCTGAACGGCCCACCCTTCTGGAGCCTGAATGGCCCACCCTTCTGGGGCCTGAACGGCCCACCCTTCTGGAGCCTGAACGGCCCACCCTTCTGGGGCCTGAACGGCCCACCCTTCTGGGGCCTGAACGGCCCACCCTTCTGGAGCCTGAACGGCCCACCCTTCTGGAGCCTGAACGGCCCACCCTGCTGGAGCCTGAACGGCCCACCCTTCTGGAGCCTGAATGGCCCACCCTTCTGGAGCCTTAATGGCCTTTACTGCTGGAGCCTGAACAGCCCACCCTTCTTTAGCCTTAATGGCCTTTACTGCTGGAGCCTGAAAGGCCCACCCTTCTGGGGCCTAAACGGCCCACCCTGCTGGAGCCTGAACGGCCCACCCTGCTGGAGCCTGAACGGCCCACTCTGCTGGGGCCTGAACGGCCCACTCTGCTGGGGCCTGAACGGCCCACCCTTCTGGGGCCTGAACGGCCCACCCTTCTGAGGCCTGAACGGCCCACCCTTCTGGAGCCTGAACGGCCCACCCTTCTGGGGCCTGAACGGCCCACCCTTCTGGGGCCTGAACGGCCCACTCTTCTGGAGCCGGAATGGCCCACCCTGCTGGAGCCTGAACGGCCCACCCTGCTGGAGCCTGAACGGCCCACCCTGCTGGAGCCTGAATGGCCCACTCTGCTGGGGCCTGAACGGCCCACCCTTCTGGGGCCTGAACGGCCCACCCTTCTGAGGCCTGAACGGCCCACCCTTCTGGAGCCTGAACGGCCCACCCTTCTGGGGCCTGAACGGCCCACCCTTCTGGGGCCTGAACGGCCCACTCTTCTGGAGCCTGAACGGCCCACCCTGCTGGAGCCTGAACGGCCCACCCTTCTGGAGCCTGAACGGCCCACCCTGCTGGAGCCTGAATGGCCCGCCCTTCTGGGGCCTGAATGGCATGCTCTTCTGGAGCCTGAAAGGCCCGCTCTTCTGGAGCCGGAACGGCCCCCTCTCCTGGAGCCTGAACGGCCCGCCCTGCTGGAGCCTGAACGGCCCGCCCTTCTGGAGCCTGAACGGCCCGCCCTGCTGGAGCCTGAACGGCCCGCCCTTCTGGGGCCTGAACGGCCCACCCTTCTGGAGCCTGAACGGCCCACCCTTCTGGAGCCTGAACGGCCCACTCTGCTGGAGCCTGAACGGCCCACTCTGCTGGGGCCTGAACGGCCCGCCCTTCTGGGGCCGGAACGGCCCGCCCTTCAGGGGCCTGAACGGCCCGCCCTTCTGGGGCCTGAACGGCCCGCCCTTCTGGAGCCTGAACGGCCCGCCCTTCTGGAGCCTGAACGGCCCGCCCTTCTGGAGCCTGAACGGCCCGCCCTTCTGGAGCCTGAACGGCCCGCCCTTCTGGAGCCTGAACGGCCCGCCCTTCTGGAGCCTGAGCGGCCCGCCCTTCTGGAGCCTGAGCGGCCCGCCCTTCTGGAGCCTGAGCGGCCCGCCCTTCTGGAGCCTGAACGGCCCCCCTGCTGGAGCCTGAACGGCCCACCCTGCTGGAGCCTGAACAGCCCAATCTGCTGGAACCTGAAAGGCCCCCCTTCTGGAACCTAAACCGCCCACCCTGCTGGAGCCCGAATGGCCCACTCTTCTGGAGCCCGAAGGGCCCACCCTTCTGGAGCCCGGAGGGCCCACTCTTCTGGAGCCCGGAGGGCCCACCCTTCTGGAGCCCGGAGGGCCCACCCTGCTGGAGCCCGAAGGGCCCACTCTTCTGGAGCCCGGAGGGCCCACCCTTCTGGAGCCCGGAGGGCCCACTCTGCTGGAGCCCGAAGGGCCCACCCTTCTGGAGCCCGAAGGGCCCACTCTGCTGGAGCCCGAAGGGCCCACCCTTCTGGAGCCCGGAGGGCCCACTCTTCTGGAGCCCGGAGGGCCCACTCTGCTGGAGCCCGAAGGGCCCACCCTTCTGGAGCACGGAGGGCCCACCCTTCTGGAGCCCGGAGGGCCCACCCTTCTGGAGCCCGAAGAGCCCACCCTGCTGGAGCCTGAAGGGCCCACTCTTCTGGAGCCCGGAGGGCCCACCCTTCTGGAGCCCGGAGGGCCCACCCTTCTGGAGCACGGAGGGCCCACTCTTCTGGAGCCCGGAGGGCCCACTCTTCTGGAGCACGGAGGGCCCACCCTTCTGGAGCCCGGAGGGCCCAACCTGCTGGAGCCCGAAGGGCCCACTCTGCTGGAGCCCGAAGGGCCCACCCTTCTGAAGCCCGAAGGGCCCACTCTGCTGGAGCCAGAAGGGCCCACTCTGCTGGAGCCCGAAGGGCCCACCCTTCTGGAGCCCGGAGGGCCCACTCTTCTGGAGCCCGGAGGGCCCACCCTTCCGGAGCCCGAAGGGCCCATTCTGCTGGAGCCCAAAGGGCCCACCCTTCTGGAGCCCGGAGGGCCCTCCCTTTTGGAGCCCGAAGGGCCCACCCTGCTGGAGCCCGAAGGGCCCACTCTTCTGGAGCCCAAAGGGCCCACTCTTCTGGAGCCCGGAGGGCCCACCCTTCTGGAGCCCGGAGGGCCCAACCTTCTGGAGCCCTGAGGGCCCACCCTTCTGGAGCCCGGAGGGCCCACCCTTCTGGAGCCCGGAGGGCCCACTCTTCTGGAGCCCGGAGGGCCCACCCTGCTGGAGCCCGAAGGGCCCACTCTGCTGGAGCCCAAAGGGCCCACCCTTCTGGAGCCCGAAGGGCCCACCCTTCTGGAGCCCGAAGGGCCCACTCTGCTGGAGCCAGAAGGGCCCACCCTTCTGGAGCCCGGAGGGCCCGCCCTTCTGGAGCCCGGAGGGCCCACTCTTCTGGAGCCCGAAGGGCCCACTCTGCTGGAGCCCGAAGGGCCCACCCTTCTGGAGCCCGGAGGGCCCACCCTTCTGGAGCCCGGAGGGCCCACCCTTCTGGGGCCCGAAGGGCCCACTCTTCTGGAGCCAGAAGGACCCACCCTTCTGGAGCCCGAAGGGCCCACTCTTCTGGAGCCCGAAGGGCCCACCCTTCTGGAGCCCGAAGGGCCACGCTTCTGGAGCCTGAACGGCCCACCCTGCTAGGGCCTGAACGGGAGTGTCGCACTCTGCTGGAGCCTGAACGGGAGTGTCGCACTCTGCTGGAGCCTGAATGGGAGTGTCGCACTCTGCTGGAGCCTGAATGGGAGTGTCGCACTCTGCTGGAGC
Organism: Lithobates clamitans; assembly: GCA_037952925.1. Lineage (NCBI taxonomy): Eukaryota > Metazoa > Chordata > Amphibia > Anura > Ranidae > Lithobates > Lithobates clamitans. Next base: position 343,448 of record JBBGZY010000371.1, on the reverse strand, counting down.
CTGAATGGGAGTGTCGCACTCTGCTGGAGCCTGAACGGAAGTGTCGCACTCTGCTGGAGCCTGAACGGGCGTGTCGCACTCTGCTGGAGCCTGAACGGGCGTGTCGCACTCTGCTGGAGCCTGAACGGGCGTGTCGCACTCTGCTGGAGCCTGAACGGGCGTGTCGCACTCTGCTGGAGCCTGAACGGGCGTGTCGCACTCTGCTGGAGCCTGAACGAGCGTGTCGCACTGTGCTGGAGCCTGAATGGGAGTGTCACACTCTTCTGGAGTCTGAACAATTTCTTCCAACTTGTTGGCAATCTTCACTCCCAAAAAAGCTGCACCCCTTACATTTAGGTGCAGCCCATCCCTGCTATAGAGCCGGGAAGTGACCGCAAAGTCAGACCAGTTCTCTATGAAGCCAAACTCCTCTTCTCTGCACCAGTTCTTCAGCCACTTGTTAAGCTCTCTAAGCTCCTGCTGCCTTTCTGGTGTGGCTTGAGGTACAGGCAGTATTTCTGAAAATACTGCCTTGGAGGTCCTTTTTTTCAACATAGTCCCTATGTCCCTGAAATCATGTTGTAGGATGCTCCATCTTCCTCTAACTTTGTCATGGGTACCAATATGTACCAAGACAGCTGGGTCCTCCCCAGCCCCACACAACAATCTTTCCATCCGATCTGCAATGTCCCGAACCCGAGCGCCTGGTAAACAACATACTGTTCGTAGATGACGGTCTTTGTGACATATTTCCCTCTCTGTCCCTCTAATAATTGAATCCCCTACCACCAGTATCTGCTTATCCTTTCTTGTAACCTTGCCCTCATCTTTACCGGAGGAGATGTTCCCATGGTTCACCTGGCATTTTGGTGGAGTCTCAATGTCTGGTACGGTCCCAGTGAGCACATCACACTCTTCTGGAGTTTGCACACGAGCATCACACTCTTCTGGAGTCTCAACGTTATTGTCACACTCTTCTGGAGACTGAACGTGGGTGACGCACTCTTGTGGAGTCTGAATGTGGGCGACACACTCTTCTGAAGTCTGAATATGGGCGACACACTCTTCTGGAGTTTGCACATGAGCATCACACTCTACTGGAGTCCCAACGTTATCGTCACACTCTTCTGGAGACTGATCGTGGGTGACACACTCTTCTGGAGTCTGAGTGTAAGCAACACACTCTTCTGGAGTCTGAGTGTGGGCGACACACTCTTCTGAAATCTGAATGTGGGCGACACAATCTTCTGGAGTCTGAACGTGGGCGACACACTCTTCTGGAGTCTGAACGTGGGCGACACACTCTTCTGGAGTCTGAACATGGGCGACACACTCTTCTGGAGTCTGAACGTGGGCGACACACTCTTCTGCAGTCTGAACATCCCTTTCAATACTGCTCACTGTGGCAGGCCTGCCGTGTGAGCTGTGTCTGCAGTAAATCTCGCCTTCATCTGCAATAAAGAAAGAGGAATTGGATTTAGCATCTTAACCTACATTTCATATATTTTTCTTTACACAACATCAAATTATGAAGAAAAAAGTTCAAAGCTCCACTGTCAGGGACAAATAGTAAACCCAACATGACAGTGACACAGGAGAAAACTGTTGTTGGCCTTTGTATAAAAATGCTGGTTGCCTGGCAGTTATGCTGACCCACTAAAATTCCATGATCGGAAGATTGGAAGCCAACAGCAAGTATTTTTAGCAGTATAATAAAACAGCATCTACCAAACATAGGTAATTGCTGTGGGCACATTGTGTGGGCGGGTAAGCAATTACACGGTGTTGATCACGTGGTGGGGTGTCAGATCATTCTATCAACTGAATATCTATCACAGAGATACTACCCAATATTAATATCTTAGCTTATGGACTATCTCTGTTTTTGCATATTTATTGTTTGCACATTGCTACTCACTGGGTGTGTAATATATATGTGTATTGTTTGTTATCGCTTTACCTAGAGCCACTATTTACTTATGTTTGGTAGATGCTGTTTTATTATATCATTTCTTTTAAAGTGGCTGCTCTCTATATATATCAGGTTTCTCTTTGGCGCAGTGATAAGATCTTAGGTAGCGGCTCATTGTGATCTGTTTGTGTATTATTTTTAGCGGTATGATGATGCACTTTCATAGTTAAATGAGCGGGCAGGTCACAAAGGAAGTTGTGACAGGAAATAGTGGTGTCACCTACCTGGCTGTACATTGTGGCAGGGGTTTGTGAATCATCAGACCAGCTAAGCAGAGGCTTTGTTGAGTGGCAGTTTTGTCAAGAAAGTGTGTCATTTATCAGCCCTGAGATTAGAACATCATAGCAGCAAATGGGACTCCCTACTTCTGAAAAAATCTGGAGCCATTAAAAGAAATACTTTCCCTGGCCCCATTAGTTCAGCGGGAAGGGGAGTGGGGGGGGGGGGCACTGCAGAAAGGAGACAATTTCTTCACTTTCGGGCTGAGAGCTCTGCTGTTTCTTATAATTTAACTAAAATCCCAGCCTCTTTTATATCATTCTACCGGATTGATTTGGTGGATTTATATAGAAGAGGCTGGGATTGAAGAATCGGCTCAGGTGAGGACAGCTCTGGATGTTTGGACAGGTAAGTGCCTTTATATGAAAAGTTAGCAGCTATAGTATTTGTAGCTGCTGACTTTAAATTTTTTGGGGGGAGACTGGAGCGCCTCTTTAAAGTCCCGCACCTTGCAAAACTTTGGGATCAGCGGACATGCTTCCTACAAGTGTGTTTTTTTTTTGTTTTTTGTTTTTCTGTAGCCATGACAACTTCAGCTCTCTTATACGGGTTCAATTAAAGTGCTTGTAAAGGCAGAGGGATTTTATCTTGCTGCATTTCTATAAAAAAAAAAACTTCTGCATGCAGCCCCCCCCCCCAGCCCCTCTAAATACATACCTAAACCTGATCCCGATCCAGCAATGTGCACAAGAGCCAAGGCTCTCTTGCTCCTCACTGGATCAGTAAAAAAAAAAAAAAAAAAACGTCAAAAAAAGCCAATGCTATAAAAAAAAACGATATTGCAAAAACGTTGAAAAACTCACTGCAAAGCTACTGGCATTTTAATAACGTTATTATAACGTCCAGTGTGCATGAGGCAGCTTGTTTTTTTTTTCTTTTTCTGCATTGCACAGAGCAGGTAAAAAATAAAAGAACAAGCTTTACCATCACTGTAATGTATGGCATTGGTTTAATGATCTGCGTCTTGTAGAGCGACTCCTATTGTAAATGAAAATACATTCTCCGCCTACAATGGCTTGCTACATGTGCAGCTAAAAACCGTTTCTGTGGAATATTTTTTTGAAATGTTGGGAACTATGTATAGGTGTTATGTGGGGTAACAAGGGGTTAAACGTGTATGTGGGGTTCTTTTCTTTCCATATTGTAAATCTCTGCCATCTTGCTGGGAGGCACTGAGGTCATCAGTCCAGCCTGTAATAAGTGGTATGCAAGGCTTGTTCAAAAAAAAGTCAGTTAGTAGGTGACAGTTGGAAAAAGAGGAGGGGGGGGGCTTGGCTCAGGGTAAACAGATTTAAAAATGGCTGCTGGCTTCTCTTGATTTAAAAATGAATCCTCAGAATGGTGTTTACAAGACAAAAAGCCAGCAATGTCTATGGCCATCCCTATACATGTGTACATATGGGGGGGGGGGGGTGTGATTGTCATCAATGGGAGGAAAAAGAATCCAATGAAAGTATTTTGTATTTATCAATATCCATGAAACTTACCAGCCCCACGTTCTTTGTTCCTGCGTGGTCCATTGGCTTTACAGCTGGCATCAAAACATCCGATGACGGATCTGAAACAGCGATGTACAAATCGCCGCGCCCTCCCCATTTTGGTGGGCTTCTTGAATGGAGGATCTGCAAGCTGTCTATTGATACCTCCTTCCATAGCTGGACTTCCTTTGGTTGGCAGGCCCGGATTTACTCCCTTTGCCGCCCCAAGGCCAGGCCCTTCAATGCCGCCCCCCACCCCCCCCACCCACACACCACCAGAAAGTGCCCCCAGACATAATACGGTCAAAGACTGCAGACATGATACAGGAGACGGTCAGAGACTGCAGACATAGTACAGGAGATGGTCAGAGACGGCAGACATGATACAGGAGACGGTCAGAGACTGCAGTTCCTATGGACATTAGTAGAAAATGGCCGATCGGCCCTCTCACCTGACCCAGCGATACAGCAATGGTTCCTCTGATCAGGAGTCAGCTCACTCTGAATTGCCCATGGCGATTCCGCTGGGTAGCACCCAGATCTGTATTCCTGCAATGACTCCATTCCTTTCCCTGCCAGGGATGGCACCAGGCTGTGTGGCTTTACCTCTGGTGGCACAGGGCACCGGGGTTCTCTCTCTAATGGTTTTCCCTCAGCACTGCCCTCTCCCTCTGGAGTCCTGGGTGTACTTTCCTGGGTGTAGACCCCCCCAGGACAAACCACCCCCCTCCATTAGTACAGACCCCCCCCCAGGACAAACCCCCATCCATTAGTACAGACCCCCACCAGGACAAACCCCCCTCCCTTCATTAGTACAGATCCCCCCAGGACAAACCCCCCTCCCTTCATTAGTACAGATCCCCCCAGGACAAACCCCCCTCCCTTCATTAGTACAGACCCCCCAGAACAAACCCCCCCCCATTAGTACGGACCCCCCAGGACAAACGCCCCTCTATTAGTACAAACCCCCCCGGACAACTCCCCCTCCATTAGTACAACCTCCCCCCAGGACAACCCCCTCTCCATTAGTACAAACCCCCCCCAGGTCAACCCCCTCCATTAGCACAGACCCCCCCAGGACAAACCACCCCTCCCTTTATTAGTACAGACCCCCCCCAGGACAAACCCCCCTCCATTAGTACAGACCCTCAGGACAACCCCCCCCTTCATTAGTACAACCCCCCCCCTTCATTAGTACAGACATCCCAGGACAAACCCCCACTTCACTAGTACAGACCCCCAGAACAACCCCCCCTCCATTAGTGCAGACATCCGAGGACAAACCCCCCCCCTTCACTAGTACAGACCCCCAGGACAACCCCCCCTTCACTAGTACAGACCCCCAGGACAACCCCCCTCCATTAGCGCAGACATCCCAGGACAAACCCCCCCTTCACTAGTACAGACCCCCAGGACAACCCCCCCTCCATTAGCGCAGACATCCCAGGACAAACACCCCCCTTCACTAGTACAGACCCCCAGGACAACCCCCCCCTCCATTAGTGCGGACATCCCAGGACAACCCCCCCCTTCACTAGTACAGACCCCCAGGACAACCCCCCCCTCCATTAGTGCAGACATCCCAGGACAAACCCCCCCTTCACTAGTACAGACCCCCAGGACAACCCCCCCTTCACTAGTACAGACCCCCAGGACAACCCCCCCTCCATTAGCGCAGACATCCCAGGACAACCCCCCCTTCACTAGTACAGACCCCCAGGACAACCCCCCCTCCATTAGCGTAGACATCCCAGGACAAACACCCCCCTTCACTAGTACAGACCCCCAGGACAACCCCCCCCTCCATTAGTGCGGACATCCCAGGACAACCCCCCCCTTCACTAGTACAGACCCCCAGGACAACCCCCCCTCCATTAGTGTACAGATGGAGACAGGCTTGGGCGGGAGTGAGAGACGCAGGAGGACACAGGAGAACACGCGCCGCCCCCCTCCTCCCCCCCGCACAGAGACCAGCCGCTCCGATCTCCTACGGCTGCTCTCCTTCTCTGACAGGAGAAGGGAGGGGGGACAGGCTTGAGCATTGGAAAACCAGCAGCGGCGGTGACCTGCGGAGGACGCCGCCTCAGTCTGGACACAGAGAGGAGGAGGAGGAGGAGGGAGAGGAGCACTCTAGTGCTTCAGCGCCCCCACCTCTCTGGCGCCCGGGTGCGCTGCATCACATGCTACTTTGTTAGTGTGGGGGGGCGGCCGAGAATTTGTTGCAGGAGCGGCGCCGCCCCTGTACCACTGCCACCCCGAGGCCTGGCCTCGGTGGCCTTGTGGGAAATCCGGCCCTGTTGGTTGGTTTCTCAATATTGTTGTTTTGAGAAACAATCTGTTTACTTTCAAATTGTCTCATTATGAAGAATAATAAGACACGTTTTAAGCCTGAGAAATTGCAATAAAACTGAATCGAATAAAGCCGAATCCAATTAAACCACAAGAGAAAACTGGACAGAGACAATAACACGTCTTCACTGTACAGTAACAACTCAGCTAGTGATCCCAGAGCCCTGATCAGCCTTACATTGGAGCAGGTGATGACATCACAGTGGAGGGATTTTTTTTTTTTTTTAACCCTTTCACTGCCAGTCAGCAAAAAAAATAACTGACGATTTTTCTTAAAGGACCCTCGTCCTTTTTTTGTGAGCTTTGTGAATTCAGCCTGTAGGATCAGTATACAGATGTAATAGGGATATATCTCCTGTAATAACATGTTTTTCTTGAAGTGACGGTTATTAGTGGGAATGCTTCAGCAGTCCCACTATTGTTATTCGTTTTTATCCATTAGTGGGAATGCTTTAGCAGTCCCACTATTGTTATTCATTTTTATTTATTTTTATTTAGTGGGACTGCTTAACAGTCCCACTATTGTTGTTCGTTTTTTTATTAGTGGGAATGTTTTAGCAGTCCCACTATTGTTATTCGATTTTGTTTATTTTTATTCCGTAAGTTTTTTGGCTCTGCGTAACTTCTGCATACTTTCAGCTATTAAAACCATTCAACTATTAAAATGTTCGTCTCTTTCAGCTGATGATGGGACTTTTTCAACTTTTTTTTTACCATTTATACTTTTTTAAATATTAAGCTTTTTAACACTTTTTTTTAACATTGAAGTCAATGCTTCAGATCCTTAAAATCTTCTTCCGCTCCCAAAAGTTGCAGCTCCTTCATACTTTCACCTACAGACGCCAAACAAACTTTAAAATGTTCACAAAATATTCAGCTATCTGGCTATATCTTTTCAGTTTGATATATTTTACAGTTTTTGAGAAAAAGCTTTTTGTTTGGAGGTCATTTCAGGAAATTTTAGCCATTAATCAGAGTGTACTGTGTTTGTTTTGTTGCCATGGTTACCAAAGCTTCTGTTATACACAGGGGGGGAGGTGGCTGGGCAATCTCAGCTCTGATTACAGAGCCCGGGGGAGGGGACAGACACACCATGTACTGATTTATAATAGAGGAATATGATGGGGCAGTTTTGATGGGACAATTCTGATGTGGCAGTTTTGATGGTGGCAATTCTGATGGAGCAGTTTTGATGGGGCAATTCTGATGGGGCAGTTTTGATGGTGGCAATATGATGGGGCAGTTTTGATGGGGCAATTCTGATGGGGCAGTTTTGATGGGGCAATTCTGATGGGGCAGTTTTGATGGTGGCAATATGATGGGGCAGTTTTGATGGGGCAATTTTGATGGGGCAGTTTTGATGGTGGCAATATGATGGGGCAGTTTTGATGGCAATATGATGGGGGCAGTTTTAGCAATTCAGCATTCCCACGCATTTTCCCCAGGAAATGCATTTTCTAGTTTATTCTTATTTCTTTATTTATTATTATTCCGTACGTTTTTTGGCTCTGCGTAACTTCTGCATACTTTCAGCTAATAAAACCATTCAACTATTAAAATGTTCAGCTCTTTCAGCTGATGATGGGACTTTTTCAACTTTTTTTTCTACTATTTATACTTTTTAAAATATTAAGCTTTTTAACACTTTTTTTTAACATTGAAGTCAATGAAAGCATGCTTCAGATCCTTAAAATCTTCTTCCGCTCCCAAAAGTTTCAACTCCTTCATACTTTCACCTACAGACGCCAAACAAGCTTTAAAATGTTCACAAAATATTAAGCTATCTGGCTATATCTTTTCAGTTTGATATCTTTTACAGTTTTTGAGAAAAAGCTGTTTGTTTAGTGGTCATTTCAGGAAATTTTAGCCACTAAACAGAGTGTACTGTGTTGCTTTTGTTGCCATGGTTACCAAAGCTTCTGTTATACACAGGGGGGAGGTGGCTGGAGCATCTCAGCTCTGATTACAGAGCCCGGCAGAGGGGACAGACACACCATGTACTGATTTATAATAAAGGAATATGATGGGGCAGTTTTGATGGTGGCAATATGATGGGGCAGTTTTGATGGGGCAGTTTTGATGGTGGCAATATGATGGGGCAGTTTTGATGGGCAATTCTGATGGGGCAGTTTTGATGGTGGCAATATGATGGGGCAGTTTTGATGGGGACAATTTTGATGGGGCAATTTTGATGGGGCAATTCTGATGGGGCAGTTTTGATGGTGGCAATATGATGGGGCAGTTTTGATGGTGGCAATATGATGGGGCAGTTTTGATGGGGACAATTTTGATGGGGCAATTTTGATGGGGCAGTTTTGATGGCAGTTTTGATGGGGGCCATTTTAGCTATTCAGCATTCCCACGCATTTTTCCCAGGAAATGCATTTTCTAGTTTATCCTGTTCTTTTAATAGCAAAAGCAAAATGCTAGTTCCCTGACTGCCTTTGGCTTCAGTACTTTAGTGCATTTATCTACAATAAGCATGCAGATCAGAAAGATTAGAATGAAGGCAGAACTCCTAATCTGTGTATTTATCCGCATGAAAGAGAACTAGTATTTTTAGAAGGGAAAAACAGCAATATTCCTTCCAAGCACTATTAAACCCTTTAGCGTTTTTTTTATTTTTTTTTTTTATTCACACATTAAGCACAAGAATTCCCCAGTAAACTGTTTATTAAAATTCTTACCCCAATACCTGCAGTTTACAGCTTTCTATGCTGCTGGCTCCTGCCCTCTCAGTGTTGCCTCCCTAAACTTCCGGTCTGCACAGGAAAGAGTTAACTGTGGACCGTGTGGCCTACCAGCAGTCTGTTAGTTTGGAGAAGGGAAGGGGGAGGGAGGAGCAGGGGAGCATCCTTGCCATCCTAGGCTATGGGGCTGTGTGTTTCTATTGATATTTGCAGTGTAGGGAGACACAGTTCTAGTCTATGCATGCAAGGGTGGCTCCATAGGATGCTGCAAGAGAAAGGAGCCTCCTTTGAAACAGGAAACCTGGGGGAACAGTTATGGTACCAGCTTAAACAGGAATACAGTCAAGGATTCAAGGATTAAAAGATAAAGAAGCTGCATATAGCCTTGAAAAATTATTCATACCCATTGAAATTTTCCACATTTTCTCATGTTACAACCAAAAACGTAAATGTATTTTATTGAGATTTTATATGATAGACCAACGCAAAGTGGCACATAATTGTGAAGTGAAAGGAAAATAATAAATGGTTCTCAAATTGTTTTACAAACAAGTGAAAAATGTGGCGTGCATTTGTATTCAGCCCCCCTGAGTCTATACTTTTGCTACAATTACAGCTGCGAGTCTTTTTGGGGATGTCTCTACCAGCTTTGCACATCTAGAGAGTGACATTTTGCCCATTCTTCTTTGCAAAATAGCTCAAGCTCTGTCAGATTGGATGGAGAGCGTCTGTGAACAGCAATTTTCAAGTCTTGCCACAGATTCTCAATTGGATATAGGTCTGGACTTTGACTTTGCCCTTCTAACACATGAATATGCTTAGATCTAAACCATTCCATTGTAGATCTGGATGTATGTGTTTAGGGTCGTTGTCCTGCTGAAAGGTGAACCTTCGCTCCAGTCTCAAGTCTTTTGCAGATTCTCAAAAGGTTTTCTTCCAAGATTTCCCTGTATTTGGCTCCATCCATCTTCCCATCAACTCTGACCAGCTTCCCTGTCCCTGCTGAAGAAAAGCATCCTCACCAGTGGCGGCCGGTCCACTAGGGGCACAGGGGTGCTGTCCCCCAAGCCCACGGCACCGCCCCCCAGCTCGCACCATCTGTGTGGCCATATACTGTGCGGAGCGCCCGACCAATAGGTTTCTACCAGGTCCGTCACCCTCTTACAGGCATGTGACCACATCCAGAGGCCCCAATAAGTTTTATATTGTCCTCGGGGCACAGAGCACTGCACCCCGAGCCCTCCCAGATGCCAGCGAATTGGCATCAGCTTCCGGCTTTCCAGCCATTCAGAACCCGGAAAGAAGACTGGGTGAAGACAGAAGCTGTGGCGTGGGGCAGTCCAGGGGAGCTTCGCCGTGGGGTGAGTTCGGACCTGGAGGGGGCCGCCCGCGCCACCCCAAAATCCTCCAGCACCAGCCGCCACTGATCCCCACAACATGATGCCACCCCCATGTTTTATGGTGGGAATGATGTGTCCAGGGTGATGTGCAGTGTTAGTTTTCCACCACACATAGCGCTTTGCTTTTAGGCCAAAAAGTTAAATTTTGGTCTCATCTGACCAGAGCTTCTTCCACACGTTTGCTGTGTCCCCCACATGGCTTCTCACAAACTGCAAACAGGACTTCTTATGGCTTTCTTTCAACAATGGCTTTCTTCTTGCCACTCTTCTATAAAGGCCAGATTTGTGGAGTACACGACTAATAGTTGTCCTGTGGACAGATTCTCCCAGCTGAGCTGTGGATCTCCTCCCAGAGTTACCATGGGCCTCTTGGCTGCTTCTCTGATTGATGATCTCGTTGCCCGGCCTGTCAGTTTAGGTGGACAGCCATGTCTTGGTAGGTTTGCAGTTGTGCCATACTCTTTCCATTTTCCAATGGATTGAACAGTGCTCTGTGAGATGTTCAAAGCTTGGGATATTTTTTTATAACCTAACCCTGCTTTAAACTTCTCCACTATTTTAACCCTGACCTGTCTGGTGTGTTCCTTGGCCTTCATAATGCTGTTTGTTCATCAAGGCTCTCTAACAGACCTCTGAGGGCTTCACAGAACAGCTGTATGTATACTGAGAATAAATTACACACAGGTGGACTCTATTTACTAATTAAGTGACTTCTGAAGGCAATTGGTTCCACTAGATTTTATATTGAAAAAAAGATTGCGCAAAAACTCAAACACATCAATAAATAATGGTGCAGAAAACACATAACGTGAGTGAATAATTCACTGTGAATCAATTATTATCATGTTGAAAAAGTCCCAACAAACACAGGATGAACTTTAAAATAAAGAATCCATAAAGACAAGTTATAATTAATGTGTTAAAAAGTCCCAAAACGGACACGATGAATTTACACGATTGTTACAGGGAAACGCGTCGGTTGGAGAGAATCTTGTGACGTCACCACGCACCAGCTGCCAGCTTGATAGCTTGTAGCTGTGTGTTGCATTGTATTTCTTCGCTGTGCTTAAGGAAAATTTTGGAATAAACTACCATTATTTACTGCACCATGAAGTTCCTCTTATTCTTCTAAATCCCTTTGAAACCTATTGGACGAGTATTGAGCAGAGTGACTGGAAGGCTGGAAAGTTAATAAACCATTTCGCTGTCCCAGACGAGAGAGAGAACCACCCGGGTGGAACATCACAGCTGACACTCTGGATATAAGGCGAGTTTGACCCTTATAATTTGGGGTCCATCGTGTCCAGTAAGAGGCCATCTGGCTTTTTTTAGCTTACTTCTCTGTTCGGATATTAAGCATTGACCAGTCACCATTGCAGATTTCCAGGGGCTGCATCGGAAGTTGCCTTCATTGTCATCCTATTACGTATTTATTGTGTCCGTTTTGGGACTTTTTAACACATTAATTATAAGTTGTTTTTATGGATTCTTTATTTTAAAGTTCATCCTGTTTGTTGGGACATTTTCAACACGATAATAATTGATTCATAGTGACTTATTCACTCACATGTTATGTGTTTTCTGCACAGTTATTTATTGATGTGTTTGAGTTTTTGCGCAATCTCTTTTTTTCTATATATGTTTGTGAATTGAGTATTTAATCCTTTGAGATAGCAGCATACGTACACACATTTTGCTTTCATTTTTTTTTTTTTTTTTTTTTTCACATATGAGTTGTATTTTTTTTTTTTACACAATATTTTTATAATATTGATCACATTACTAGTTTGGTGAGCTCAGAATAATTAGATTATCCACTAGATTTTAGTTAGGGGTATCGGAGTAAAGGTGGCTGAATACAAATGCACTTCACACTTTTAGATATTTATTTGTAAAAAAAATTGAAAACCATTTATCCTTTTCCTTCCACTTCACAATTATGTGTCACTTTTTGTTGGTCTATCACAGGGGCACTGAATTAAAATTCACGGGGGTCTGGTCAGTAAAGTTTTCTTCCAGCGGAGGTCCGAGTGTCATATTGGTTATGACTCGTCGCGTCATGATTGTTTTCTATTATAGATCTCTGCACAAGTGTGAACAAGTCCTTACATAAGTGCCCTCAGCCCCCCCTTCACAGTAAATCTCTCCCTTTTACATCACAGTCCCCCATCAGAGACCGACCCATCAGAGACCCGCCAACCCATTACAGACCGTCCCATCACAGCGTGTCCCTTTAAAGACGCCCTCCATCACAGATCCCTCCCACCCCAATTACCGACCCCTCAACCTCCTTAACAGATCCCCCAAACACAGATTCTCTCCAGCACAGACCCCCCCATTACAGACCCCACTCTATCACAGATCCCCCTCCCCATTACAGACCCCACTCCATCACAGATCCCCCCCCCATTACAGACCCCACTCTATCACAGATTCCCCCCCATTACAGACCCCACTCCATCACAGATTCCACCCCATTACAGACCCCTTCTATCACAGATCCCCCCCACTATTACAGACCCCACTATCACAGACCCCACTATCACAGACCCCACCATCACAGATCCCCCTATCACAGATCCCCCCCATTACAGACCCCACTATCACAGATCCCCCCCATCACAGATCCCCCCATTACAGACCCCACTATCACAGACCCCCCCTCCCATTACAGACCCCACTTTCACAGATCCCATTACAGACCCCACTATCACAGATCCCCCTCATTACAGACCCCACTATTACAGATCCCCCCATTACAGACCCCACTATTACAGATCCCCCCATTACAGACCCCACTATTACAGATACCCCCATTACAGACCCTACTATTACAGATACCCCCATTACAGACCCCACTATCACAGATCCCATTACAGACCCCACTATCACAGATCCCATTACAGACCCCACTATTACAGATCCCCCCATTACAGACCCCACTATCACAGACCTCACTCTATTACAGACCCCCCAGACTCCCTCCATCACAGTCCTCCCTCGATATTACAGAGTCAGACTGTCCCTTTCATCAACACAGCATTCCCCCTTCCTCCCCCTCCCCACACTGCTGGTGATTGGTTGCTGGGAGTGCACATCTAAGACTGGATCATGTGCAGTTGGATTGGCGTCCCAACATCCATACACGCTTGTCCCAGCTGAAAGACTTTGAATCACTCGGGCAGCAGTCAGAAACTCATATATTAGAAAAAAGATGGCTCACCGTGCACTATTGTTATGCAATTTATTAAAGGTTAAAAAGTATTGCATTTACAAAGTGGAGAATAAAAACAAAATAAACCACGGTCTGTTCCTATCTTTACCGCTTGTTTTTATTCTCCACTTTGTAACTGCAATACTTTTTAACCTTTAATAAATTGCATAACAATACTGCACGATGAACTGTTCTTTTTTCTCATGCATGAGTTTCTGACTGCTGCCCGAGTCAATTAGGGTGTTTTAGCTGGGACAAGCGTGTATGGAGACTGGGACGCCAATCCAACTACACATGATCCAGTCTTAGATGTGCAGCTTAATGATAGCAAACAAACACTCTTGCGCATTAGTGTGATGACCGGGTGATCGATGACTCAAGGGATAGTGTCTCTGGCCTTGCTGCCCTCCAACATAGGGGATATCCTAATAGTCACAAAAAAAGATAAAGAGAAGAGGGCGCACTATCCTTGTGCATTATCCCAAGTTAATTTATTAATAAAAACAATAAATTTAAAAAAAACTACTCACAAACATGTGGAAAATGATAGCTTGTAAAAGCCACCTGTTTGTGGCAATCAGTCCTGGAACCGACAGTCTCCAGATAAAAAGGGGGAAGACATCAGGACCACTGCTGGTTGACGCGTTTCAAAGGAGTACCTTCTTCCTCAGAGGCTTTGAGGAAGAAGGTTCTCTGCCTCACAGAGAGCTCCTGCTTTTGCATAAAGTACACCATCTACCTGCTGCAAGTGGTAAATAAATAAAAAAATGCAGCATTTAATTTGCACCTTAGATAAAAATTAATTCATATTTAACCACTTGGATATGGTGCGACCCCGTTCTCTGTAAAGGGCAGCTGACGCGGCTCTTTAACCATGTGATCATCTGTGTCCAATCACAGCCTGCCACACGGAAGTGCGGAAGTGCCGTAAATGGGCTCTCCTTACCTCACACTGACAGAGTGTGTGGCGAGGAGAGTCGATCAGTGGCATCTCCCCACATTGAAGGTAATCAGGGCACTGATCATCAATGCAATGAGTGCCACTAATCATTGCCCATGAGTACCACCAATCAGTGCCCATCAGTGACACAAATCAGTGCCCATCAGTGACACAAATCAATGCCCATTACTGGTGTCAGTGCTGCCTTTTAGTGCCCATCAGTGCCTGCTCATCAGTGCTGCCCATCAATTCACATTAGTGCTGCCCATCAATGCCACCCATCAGTGCCCATCACTGCAGCCTATCCGCGCTGCCTATCAGTGCCAACCAGTGCCGCCTATCAGTGCCCACCAGTGCCACCTATCAGTGCCCATCAGTGCGGCATAATAATGCCTCCTCTTCAGTGCCACCTCATCAGTGCCCATCAGTGCCACCTATCAGTGCTCATCAGCGTGGCATAATAGTGCCACCTATCAGTGCCCATCAGTGTGGCATATTAATGCCTCCTCGTCAGTGCTGCCTCATCAGTGCCCTTCAGTGCTGCCTCATCAGTGCCCATAAGTGCTGCCTCATCAGTGCCGTAAGTGCAGCCTATTAGTGCTTATCAGTGCTACTTATCAGCGCACATCAGTGAAGGAGAAAAATTACTTATTTACTAAATTTACTGATAGAAACTAAGAAAAACTTTTTTTCTTTTTTTTTTTAGTGAAAAATTAAAAACCCAGCAGTGATTAAATACCAAAAGAAAGCTCTATAGGTGTGAAGAAAATTATAAAAATTTAATTTCGGTACAGGGTTGCATGACCGCTCAATTGTCATTCAAAGTGCGACATCGCTGAAAGCTGAAAAATGGCCTGGGCAGGAAGGGGGTGAAAGTGCCCGGTATTGAGGTAGGTGGTTAAAGCCAAACATAATAAATCACTAAAGAATATATATATATATTTTTATTTTTTTTTAAAATAATTATTCTCTTTAAGAAGTAAGCATCATTTGCATAGTTCACGTTTAATTAAGATTTTTTTTCCCCCTACTACACTGATGCGCATACTTAATTTAGTGCCATCACATAGCCAAATGCTAATGTCACTGGCTGTAATCCAGTCCATGATTGAAACTAAGAATCTTCTTTCCCCTGTACGGAAGGAACATTTTCAGCACTGCAGTTTCCACCTTCCCAGAAGTAGGTTAAGTACCAGAGCACACAAGCCAAAGAGACCAATTTGTTTCCCAAAAATAATAGACAGCTGAAGTCCTAATAGTGATGATTTGTCATCAGTGACAGGCAGGCCAGCAAGACATGAGAAGAGACAGTGTAACGCATTGAAAATATTTGATTGTTCTGCCCTCTTTTTATCAAGAGACCTACCGGCGCAGGAGCAGATAACTAAAACACGTTGCAAAAACTGACAGGAGAAATAGTGGTGATTGAGAGAGCTCAGCGAGCACTAAACCGGATCCTTTCAAAGCAAGCTGTAAAGACCAAGCTTAACTTTTTACAATTTCAGACTGTAACATATTTGTTGTAGATTCATTTTCAGTAACAAAACATTAAAGAAAGTAAGGCACTACTATACAACCACAGTATATTAAACGTGTATCTTCAAAACATTTAAAAAAAATAAAAACAAAATGAGCATAAGTGTAACAAAAAGTCCATAAAGTGAAAAAAATATATACACTATATTGTCAAAAGTATTGGGACGCCTGACTTTACATGCACATGAACTTGAATGGCATCTCAGTCTTATGCCCCGTACACACGGTCGGATTTTCTGACGGAAAATGTGTGATAGGACCTTGTTGTCGGAAATTTCGACCGTGTGTAGGCTCCATCACACATTTTCCATCGGATTTTCCGACACACAAAGTTTGAGAGCAGGATATAAAATTTTCCGACAACTTTGTGTGACCGTGTGTAGGCAAGACAAGTTTGAGCCAACATCCGTCGGAAAAAATCCTAGGATTTTGTTGTCGGAATGTCCGATCAATGTCCGACCGTGTGTACGGGGCATTAGTCCGTAGGGTTCAATATTGAGTGGGCCTACCCTTTGCAGCTATAACAGCTTAAATTCTTCTGGGAAGGCTGTCCACAAGGTTTAGGAGTGTGTCTATGGGAAGGTTTGACCATTCTTCCAGAAGTGCATTTGTGAGGTCAGACGCTGATGTTGGACGAGAAGGCCTGGCTCTCAATCTCCGCTCTAATTCATCCCAAAGGTGTTCTATTGGGTTGTGCAGGCCAGTCAAGTTCCTCCACCCCAAACTTGCTCATCCATGTCTTTATGGGCCTTGCTTTGTGCACTGGTGCGCAGTCATGTTGGAACAGGAATGGGCCATCCCCAAAATGTTGCCACAAAGTTGGGAGCATGAAATTGTCCAAAATGTCTTGGTATGCTGATGTCTTAAGTGTTCCCTTCACTGGAACTAAAGGGCCAAGTCCAACCCCTGAAAAACAACCCCACACCATAATCCCCCTCCACCAAATGATTTGGACCAGTGTGCAAAGCAAGTTCCATAAAGACATGGATGAGCAAGTTTGGGGAATTCTGATCTCAACCCGATAGAACACCTTTGGGATGAATTAGAGCGGAGACTGTGAGCCAGGCCTTCTCGCCCAACATCAGTGCCTGACCTCACAAATATGCTTCTGGAAGAATGGTCAAACATTCCCATAGAAACACGCCTATACCTTGTGGACAGCCTTCCCAGAAAAGTTGAAGGTGTTATAGCTGCAAAAGGTTGGCCGATTCAATATTAAAACCTACGGACTAAGACTGGGATTCCATCAAAGTTCACGTGCATGTAAAGGCAGGCGTCTCAATACTTTTGACAATATAGTGTATCTCAATCTTCTTAAGAAACTTAAGAAAAATTCTCCAATCAAGGATACATGGTGCTCCAATAATCTTAAATGAGTGCTACACCACAGTGTATATAAAATACACACTCACCAAACATAAAACTTTAACAAGCCTCAAACAAATGGGATGATAAGGGATATGTTCCTCAGATCATGCCTCAGGTATCCAGCAGCACACAATATCTCACAGTATCCAAAGCCAGCAGATAGCTAGGCTAATGCTCACCTCCTCAATTTTGGCAAGAACCCAAAAATATATGATAGATCGTGATAGTGCTGTAATTTTTATTCATGACTTAATAAAAAAATATATAAAATGTACACTCACATATTCAGGTGCTTCCGTTAGCACCAACACAAACAGCCTCGCGATGAATCTCCGCTCACCACTTGTCCAGAGCCGTCATGCGTTCCAGTACCCAGAAGTGAACCCAGTAGGAACTAACGTCAACGACAACGTACACGCAGCCTCAATGCATTTCACATCGTATGTGTCATCAGGAGCTTCCTGTGACAGTGATGACAACAGCAGATGTAGCATCGCTATATACCAACATTAACCACGAAGGAGCAATAGAAGCAGTGAAATGGGCACTGAACAAAAGAGTTATGCCTAAGACACAACTACTTTTGGTATGAAAACAGATATTATTTACAATTACAGGTTTCCGGAGAAGCGATGGGCGCAAAATTCATGCAGAGTTTAGCCAATTTATAATATGGCATAATGGGAGGAGGAAAGTCAGAAGTCGGAGTTAAAACTATACAGAAGATTTATCATAAAAGAACACACCCGGAGGTACATGTTTCTGTATAATAAAAAACACAATAAGGACACAAAAAAGTAATCTAACAATAGGTAATAGGGTGGAGAAAAGAAGCACCAGCTCAAAGAAGGAGCCCTCAATTACCTTAAACTGATTATCAATGTTGCTACAAAGGTCCAAGACAATAGAGGGGAAGAGATGTTACATCCTTAGAGCCTTCCTTCAAAGTGGATAGAATAGATTGTCATATTGTCAGCCACATATAGCAAAAACAGAAAAAGAGGAAAAGGCTGTCATTTGTATAACTTACTCACAGGGTATTATGCTAAACCACTTCCCCCAGCTCCAAACAGGCACAGTGGCTGAGCCGCCAACACCCCAGTTTAGATGTGCTCACCCCAATCCACAGGCGCCTGACCCCACCGCACATTCGCGAGCACCACCAGCCAGTATGGTCTGAGCACTTACAGGCTTACCCCTTCAACCTCTGCAGCAATGCTGGCAGCACTCCTACGTCTATTTATCAAAGACAACCTCTGGATATGACGTTGAGCACGTGCATTCAACTTCTTTGGTCGACCATGGCGAGGCCTGTTCTAAGTGGAGCCTGTCCTATTAAACCGCTGTATGGTTTTGGCCACCGTGCTGCAGCTCAGTTTCAGGGTCTTGGCAATCTTTTTATAGCCTAGGCCAGATTTATGTAGAGCAACAATTCTTTTTTTCAGATACCCGGAGAGTTCTTTACAATGAGGTGCCATGTTGAACTTCCAGTGACCAGAGAGTGAGAGCGATAACACCAAATTTAACACACCTGCTCCCCATTCACACCTGAGACCTTATAACACTAATGAGTCACATGACACCGGGGTGGGAAATGGCTAATTGGGCCCAATTTGGACATTTTCACTTAGGGGTGTACTCACTTTTGTTGCCAGCGTTTCAGAGATTAATGGCTGTGTGTTGTGTTATTTTAATTATTGTTTAAATATAAATAAATTATTTAAATATATAGTGCGACTCCCGATATCCGCACGGAAAAAATCTTCTACGCGTAATGCAAAAGTGCAAGTGCAGTGGGCAAAACACTGTAACAGCCAGTGTCTAATAATCAGTGTGTTGATCCAATCTTGTTCCAGAGTGTGGCAATCGTTTCCCCCAGCCTCTCACCTGTAGTTGCGGCCCCCAATGGGCTGAATTGAGCATGTACCAACAAGTGGTGGAACTGTATGACGGGGATGAGCTTCCAGTAGTTGTCACAGCCCCCGGGAACACAGGTACACTAGCCGCACTCAATAGATGTCCTCCGATGTCCTCAGATGGGTGATGGAAAAAGAAAAGATGGCTCCATAGTGTAGTAAAATCAGAGTTTTATTTAAAAAAATAGTAGCAACTTACATATAAAATATTGCGTTCCACAGTAAAAGCAAGGGTTTCCAGGTTCGGCCGTACCCGGAAGCAGCGGCACTATATTTTTTTTGAACTGCACTTTGTGTCTGTTTGGACATTTATCCTATAATATATGTGGTATCAGTTTACACATTTTTTGCACATCCCTATTTATATGTAATATTGCACTTGCATATCACTTCTAGAAGATTTATCGTGCTGTCATCAAGAGTCGCACCCTATGGGTTTTTTTGTTTTTTCTGAATTGCATATTTATATTCGGATATACAGTTTACGGTAATATGTGCTATTAATTCACACATCTCTTATTATATATTGTATATTATTGTTCATATTTGTATGCACATTGCACTTTCAATATTGAGTTTACTTTATTGCTCTTTTGCACGGTATCAACACCATTCTTGTATACTTGATCATTGCACATAATATTGATTATTCTTTTTGCACTTTATTACATCTATGTATTAGTTATTGCACTGTAGGTGGGGTAGCGCCACATATATATATTTAATATTTCCTTGAGTTATGTGAGTATACTTTTTTATGTTGGCGGCTCCCTGTGTTAATTAACGAGTGTGGTTTTTTGGGCACTAGTTATATCTTCTGTTGCTTGTTGTGATTGGAGATACACCAACCAGGAGTCTCCAAACTTTCTTTTTTTACTGTCTTTCAGATTTTAGGGGGACTGGACTGCGACCATTGGGATTAGAAAATGTCTGTTATGTTCCTGGGTGTCTTCGAACTGGGATGTTCCTGGTTCCACAGATGCAGTCTTACCTGTTGAGCCATGGAGGAGCTCTGGAGTTGTTGCAATGTTCTCCCAGCTTGATGCATTGCCTTGGACTCACTAGCCCCACCTGCTGCCAGCTGCTGACCATGTACAATTAGGCAGCCCATAAACAGCAGCACTTCCCGGTACTCAGTAACATTTGTTTGGAATTGCTCCCTGGGTGTATTGATAGATCTGTGATTTTGACTACCGTGTATTGCACCTCTGCCTGGATTCTTGACCACTCTCCAGCCTGCAGATTTGGTACTTCACCACCAGCTTGTGTATGACCGCCGCCTACCTAACCATTGTTTGGATTTCGATTTTGTGCCGCTTTGCCTGATCTGTTGCCAACCTGACCTGCCTGACTACGTTTTTGTTTGAATCCCCAGCATACAAGCTCAGACACTACCTACCACAGATACCTTACAATGTCCCAGGATCAGTGGGAGAAGATAATGCCCCATTGTCTGTGTCATTGGGAGGAATTGTGCCCCATCCTTGGTGCCATTGTCAGGAATCGTGTCCCATCCTTGGTGTCATTGGGAGGAACTGTGCCCCATGGTTGGTGTCATTGGGAGGAACTGTGCCCCATGGTTGGTGTCATTGGGAGGAACTGTGCCCCATGGTTGGTGTCATTGGGAGGAACTGTGCCCAATGGTTGGTGTCATTGGGAGGACACTCGGTTGCTCGGACACTACCTACCACAGATACCTTACAATGTCCCAGGATCAGTGGGAGAAGAAAATGCCCCATTGTCTGTGTCATTGGCAAGAATCGTTCCCCATCCTTGGTGCCATTGGCAGGAATCGTGTCCCATCCTTGGTGTCATTGGGAGGAAATGTGCCCCATGGTTGGTGTCATTGGGAGGAAATGTGCCCCATGGTTGGTGTCATTGGGAGGACCTGTGCCCAATGGTTGGTAATATTGGGAGGACCTGTGCCCAATGGTTGGTGTCATTGGGAGGAACTGTGCCCCATGGTTGGTGTCATTGGGAGGAACTGTGCCCCATGGTTGGTGTCATTGGGAGGAACTGTGCCCCATGGTTGGTGTCATTGGGAGGAACTGTGCCCCATGGTTGGTGTCATTGGGAGGAACTGTGCCCCATGGTTGGTGTCATTGGGAGGAACTGTGCCCCATGGTTGGTGTCATTGGTAGGAACTGTGCCCCATGGTTGGTGTCATTGGGAGGAACTGTGCCCCATGGCTGGTGTCATTGGGAGGAACTGTGCCTCATTGTTGGTGTCATTGGTAGGAATTGTGCACCATCGCTGGTGTCATTGGGAGGAACTGTGCCCCTTCGCTGGTGTCAGTGAATGAAATATTGCCCCAAGGACCAGATAAAAGCAAGCAAAGGGCTCCATCTAGTCCCCCGGGCCACAGTTTGGATTACACTGCTCTAAACCAACCATCCTCAACCAGGGCTGCCCAGAACCCAGGGGGTTCCACCAGAGTATGCTAGAGGTTCCTTGAGCTGTGTCTAATTGACCTCCCACCTGATGGTTCCTGCATATTTCCAGGCCCATCCCCACTTGGCAGAGCTAGTAGCATGACACCAATGATTTTTTTTTTTGACTGACTGGCAATCAATCCCATTAACCACCAATGTAAGGGACGTTTTCCTAATAACCCCAATGGACTAATCCTAGCAGGGGTTCCCTAAAACCTGATATTTATTGCAAGGTTTTCTTCGAAGTACAAAAGGTTGAGAAAGGTTGCTCTAAATACTGACACAGTGACAGTGTCATAGACCTAATTCAGAGTTCAGAAATATATTAGTTGCAAGAAAGGCAGTTTATATCTGCCTATTTCCTACTCTGTTTTTTTTTTTTTTTTAAGTATAGTTATCCTTTAATTGCCATACTTTTTCCCTTTGTATTTTGCTGTGTCCTTCTGGCCTTGCTTTGCACTGAGTCATCTGCATACTGATCTGTAATCTGCTTGTAATTGCAGATCATGTAGAATGCGGCTCACCTTATCAGCAGCAAAGATGGAAAAAAAAAGCAGGGGTCAAGCCCTAACTTCAAAACATAATGGTCAGAGAAATTATACACATACAAAATTATAAAAGCCACAGATAGTTTGGAATTGCATAGACAGATATCGTAATGGCACATTTGTCTGCCTTTGATTACCAGTATTGTTCCAAGGATTTTAAGTTATTGTATGTCACTGCAATGCCTACAAATGTCTACGGTTTTTGGAACTGGCCACATATGCAATAAAGATTGAAAATCAGTTTTTTTTATATTCTACTAATAATGCATTAGCTCATAAATGTGCATTGGGATGCATTAGGGTGTGCACCCCAAAGCTCAAACATACATGCCTTTCTCTGCAGCCTCAGCTGCATGGGGCAGTGAATGAATGGGAAGTGCTGAGTGGCTTCCTGTTTAATCACAAACTGAAGCACAGCAAACACAGTTTACTATGGTTGCGTCATGAATGAACACAGTGAGCAAATGTCTTCACTGCATTAATTTAGAAATGGAAGGGGCCGGTAAATTACATATTTGCTAACCCCTTCCCCGCTGTCAATTCTGAAACATCCCTCATAGCAGCCAGGGGAGCCGGGCAGTAGGGGGAATCGGCATACATGTAGTGATTAGGGTGTGCCGAGGCACACCTGGCACATCCCCTGCGCATGCCCATGCATGAGCTGTTTTAAAGAGACATACACTGGACAGCGCTTACAAGATCTAATAAGCTTATAAGAGCTAATATCTGCTAGGGACCACAGCAGAGGGATGCTTAGGTTCCCGCTCTTATCCCATCCACCTTAAAATTTTAAATGGTATGAAACCCAAAAGCAAATATTCATTATGCCAAATATTAGATGTAGTTGCTGCAATAGCTTTCTTTTTAAAGTGGTTGTTAGGCAGAAGGTTTTTTACCTCAATGCGTTCTATGTATTAAGATAAAAAGCCTTCTGTGTGCAGCAGCCCCCTTCAGCCCCCGTAACACTTACCTGAGGTCCCTCCAGCTCCAGCGATGTTGTAGGAATGTCTCGGCTCCCCTCCTCATTGGCTGAGACAGCAGCATGGCGCTATTGGCTCCCGCTGCTGTCAATCAAAGTCAGTCAGCCAATGAGAATAGAAAGGGGGTGGGGCTCCAAGATGAACCAATATAACTATGCAAAAAAAATAAATTTAATTCAGCTTTAGGAAGTCGGCCTCTGTACCTTCAGGCACTGTGAAGCAACCCATTCTCAAACTTCCCAGCAGAAGCACTTTCACTATCAGCAGCTTAATTCCTCCTGCTCCTATTTCCCAGCAATGACTGAGCAGCCTGGCAGCCTTCTAATCTATAATGTCAGGACAAGGCAGATGCACAGAAAGAATGTAGAAGCAAAGTGCTGAGACCATACTTAAAGTGGATGTAAACCCTCACATATAACCCGTAAAGAGAACAGCCTCAGATGATACACAGGGATGAAACAAATCTCCCTTCATATGTTTTACATGTATATCTGCTGTTTTCAGCTTTATATATTCTTTAGAAAGTTCAGATCGTATCATTAGATTTTCTCTTCCTGTTCAGCACTGCAGTGAAGTCTGGGCATACAGCTAAGACAGCTGATTGGAGGAAAGGCACACACCCCCTCTCCTCATAGCTAGAGACTTTCAGAACTGTTCATTGAATCGTTCTACTAATCTATTTATAGCATCCTCCCCAACACAAAACTCAGGCTGCTTTTATCTTAGTTGACAGAGAACTTGTCAGAAGTTATCAGGCTGATAACAGATCGGAGCAGGAGAAAGACATGGGACATAGTGCTTTGAAGAGAGATAAGAAAACACTGCAGATATATGTGTCCAGCTCAAATTTCATGAATCGGGTTTACATCCACTTTAAATTGCTCCACTGCTTCTCTTGTGACTTTAAGGATGAATTGCTACACATTGGGGGTTATTTATGAAAGGAAAATCCACTTTGCACTGCAAGTGCGCTGCAAGTAGGAATGCAGTTGAGCCATACTCTCTTTTCAAGGCACTGTATTCATAACAAGCTGTAAAAGCTTTCGCTGACCTCTGTAGCTTCAGACATTGGGGGTTATTTACGAAAGATCGACAGCTCAGGTGGGAGAATCTGTCCACGGGACAACTATTAGTTGTGAACTCCACAAATCTGGCCTTTATGGAAGAGTAGCAAGCTGAAAGCCAGTGTTGAAAGAAAGCCATAAGAAGTCCCATTTGCAGTTTGTGCGAAGCCATATGGGGGACACAACAAACATGTGAAAAAAGGTGCTCTGGTCAGATGAGACCGCAAATCACCCTGAACACGCCATCCCCACCGTGAAACATGGTGGTGGCAGCATCATGTTGTGGGGATGCTTTTCTTCAGCATGGACAAGGAAACTGGTCAGAGTTGATGGGAAGATGGATGGAGCCAAATACAGGGCAATCTTAGAAGAAAACCTGTTAGAGTCTGCAAAAGACTTCAAACTGGGGCGGAGGTTCACCTTCAAGCAAGACAACAACCCTAAACATAAAGCCAGAGCTACAATGGAATGGTTTAGATTAAAGCATATTCATGTGTTATAATGGCCCAGTCAAAGTCAAGACCTAAATCCAATTGAGAATCTGTGGCAAGACTTGAAAATTGCTGTTCACAAGTGTTCCCCATCCAATCTGACAGAGCTTGAGTTATTTTGCAAAGAAGAAACGGCAAAAATGTCACTCTCTAGATGTGCACAGCTGGTAAAGACATCCCCAAAAAGACTTGCAGCTGTAATTGCAGTGAAAGGTGGTTCTACAAAGTATTGACTCCGGGGGGGCTGAATACAAATGTACCCCACACTTTTCACAGATTCTTTTTTAAAAAAATAATGAAAACCATTTATCATTTTTCTTCCACTTCACAATTATGTGCCACTTTGTGTTGGTCTATCACATATATAGAGTTACCCCTCTGGGGCCAAGGATCTCAGATTCACACTTTATCTCTCCTCATCCCAAAGCAGCTGCTAATTATTTTCTTTTGGGCTTACCGTTACCTTCTTCCCAATGTCCATCCTAGGGGTATTCATCACTCGTTCAATTAAAACACTGGCTCCAACACTTAGTCCTTTTTTTCTTCCCAAGTTTCATTTAGCAACAACATACGCAATAGAAAGGTAGAGGGTGAAAGGGGATTAAGGTACCTTGGACGTTGCGGTTGGAGATAATTTCTATATCCAGCGAATAGCACTTCCACAGCTGGATTCAACAATCACCGAATAGGCCCCTCTCACTGACCTAGCAGCCGATGCAATGCTCGAACACGGTCTCTGCCACAGACCTTACGATTCTGGGTGAACAAATTGTGGATGATCTAAATGGTCTCTGCCACCGACCCTACGATTCTGGGTGAACAAATTGTGGATGATCTAAATGGTCTCTGCCACCGACCCTACGATTCTGGGTGAACAAATTGTGGATGATCTAAATGGTCTCTGCCACCGACCCTACGATTCTGGGTGAACAAATTGTGGATGATCTAAATGGTCTCTGCCACCGACCCTACGATTCTGGGTGAACAAATTGTGGATGATCTAAACAGTCTCTGCCACCGACCTTACGACTCTGGGTGAACAAATTGTGGATGATCTAAACAGTCTCTGCCACAGACCGTACAGTCTTGAAAGAACTGACTGTGGTACTAATCCAAGATGCGTCTCCGACTGAGTTCCCAGGCTCTTCTCAAGATACCAGTCTTATGCTCGGTCCTCTCCCGAAAAGTCCTCCCCTGGTCACTGCAGTCCCTTGCTTCTTCCCGCAGGCCTGACAGCAAAGAGACCATCATGCCGACCCATAGGCCACCAAGACTTTGATTCTTCCTTTAGTAGCTAGGCCTTAGGTCTGCCAACCTCAAGGCAGAACATTAAGGATTTGTAGTCTCCCAGGCCAGGAGGGCCATGAGGTGGGGAGCGCCAACCCACCCCCCGAGCCTGGGGGGTGAGGAAGCTTGAACCAAAAAAAACAACAATAGATGGCATCTGTGCCTTAAATACCCCTACCCAGAAATGTCCGGTGTGGGAACCACTCCCACCGAAAAGCTTCTGAGCAAAGAGTAGTCAATATGTTTGACCAGACTGTATTTCCCAATCCACCAACGATGACAGCACCACCTTTGGTTGGATGGAAATTTGCATAGTCGAGCCAAACTGGCACAGAAACCAATAAATTTAGACAATAATAAGTTGAGCCTAAACTGTAGCTTCAACTAATTTAAATTTAAAAAAATAGCATCTGCTCTTCAGGAGCAGGGCGCTACACATAAAATCCCAATAAAATATATTTACGTTTTTGGCTGTAACATGTCAAAATGTGGAAAATTTCAAGGGGTGTGAATACTTTTTCATGGCACTGTATGTAAATACTTGAAGTTTACAAATATACTGATTGGGATCCCTGAAAAAATACACTGAATTTATTAGGTGATTAATCTATAGAACAGCATCTATAAATAATTATTATTTTTTCACCATCTGTTATTCTAAGAAACCGAGTTTCATATTGATATATAACCACACTCACCGGCCACATTTATTAAGTGAACCTGCTCAATTGCTTGGTAACAGAAAATTGCTAATCACATGGCAGCAACTAAATGCATTTAGGCATCTAGATGTGGTGAAGATGACTTGCTGAAGTTAAAGCCGAGCAACAGAATGGGGAAGAAAAGGGATTTAAGTGACGTTGAACGTGGCATGGTTGTTGGTGCCAGACAGGCTGGTCTGAGTATTTCAAAAGCTGCTGATCTACTGGGATTTTCACGCACAACCATCTCTAGGATTTACAGAGAATGGTCCGAAAAACAGAAAATATCCAGTCAGCGGCAGTGGTGTGAACGAAAATGCCTTGTTGATGTCAGAGGAGAATGGGCAGATGAGATGATAGAAAGGCAACAGTAACTCAAATAACCACTCGTTACAACCAAGGTATACACAATAACATCTCTGAATGCACAACACATTGAACCTTGAAGCAGAAGACCACACCGGGTGCCACTCCTGTCAGTTAACCACTTAAAGACTAGCCTCGTTTTGAGATTTTGGTGTTTACATGTTTTTTTTTGCTAGAAAATTACTTAGAACCCCCAAACATTTCATATTGCTTTTTTTCTAACACCCTAGAGAATAAAATGGCGGTCATTGCAAAACTTTTTTTACACCGTATTTGCGCAGCGGTCTTACAAGCCCACTTTTTTTGGAAAAAATTCACTTTTTTGAATAAAAAAAATAAGACAACAGTAAAGTTAGCCCAATTTTTTTTTTTCTATATTGTGAAAGATAATGTTATGCCAAGTAAATTGATACCTAACATGTCACACTTCAAAATTCTGCCTGCTCGTGGAATGGCATCAAACTTTTACCCTTAAAAATCTCCATAGGCGATGTTTAAAAAAATTCTACAGGTTGCATGTTTTGAGTTACAGAGGAGGTCTATGGCTAGAATTATTGCTCTCACTCTAACGATCGCGGTGATACCTCACATGTGTGGTTTGACCACCATTTTCATATGCAGGCGCTACTCACATATGCAATCGCTTCTGCGCGCAAGCTCGTCGGGACAGGGCGCTTTAAAAAAAAATGTTTTCTTATTTATTTTACTTCATTTTATTTATTTTTTCACTGTTTTTTTTTTTAAAATTGGGTCACTTTTATTCCTATTACAAGGAATGTAAACATCCCTTGTAATAGAAAAAAGCATGACAGGTCCTCTTAAATATGAGATCTGGGGTCAAAAAGTCACCAGATCTCATATTTGGACTAAAATGCAATTAAAAAAAAAAAAATTGTCATTTGAAAAAAATGACATTGAAAAAATGTGCCTTTAAGACATATGGGCGGAAGTGACGTTTTGACGTCGCTTCCGCCCTGCTATGGTATGGAGACGGGTGGGGGCCATCTTAGCCTCACTCGTCTCCATACCCAGCCATGGATAGGACCCGATCGCCTCCGCCACTGCCGATGGCTCCGGTAAGCGGCGGAGGGGTGAATCCGCTGCAGAGACCACCATTATCGTAAACACGACCGGCTCCTGAAGAGATGGATACCTCGGTTATGGCAGCAGGTGCTGCTGTTACCGAGATATCCATCTTCAAAGTGCCGGCGTATATGTACAGGAGCCGGTCGGCAAGTGGTTAAGAACAGGAAACCGAGGCTACAATTTGCACAGGCTCACCAAAATTGGACAACAGAAGATTGGAAAAACGTTGCCTGGTCTGATGAGTTTTGATTTCAGCTGCAACATTCAGATGGTCAGAATTTGGCGTAAACAACATGAAAGCATGGATCCATCCTGCCTTGTATCAACGGTTCAGGCTGGTGGTGGTGTAATGGTGTGGGGGATATTTTCTTGGCACAGTTTGGGCCCCTTAGTACCAATTGAGCAGCGTTTAAACGCCTAGGCCTACCTCAGTATTGTTGCTGACCATGTCCATCCCTTTATGACTACAGTGTCCCCATCTTCTGATGGCTCCTTCCAGCAGGATAATGCACCATGTCACAAAGCTCAAATCATCTCAGCACTGGTTTCTTGAACATGACAATGAGGTCACTGTACTCCACAGTCACCAGATCTCAACCCAATAGAGCACCTTTGGGATGTTGTAGAACGGGAGATTCGCATCATGAATGTGCAGCCATCACGTCAATATGGACCAAAATCTCTCAGGAATGTTTCCAACATCTGAAGGCAAAAGGAGGTCTAACCCCATTCTAGCGAGGTGTACCCAATAAAGTGGCCGTGAGCGTATATTCGTTTCTGAATTCAGAAGTAGCAGATCTAAAAGTTACAAACACACCAAGTCGAGCATAGATCAGTTCCGTTGCACATTAAGGCAATGCTAAACAGGAGATATGAAACTGATTTACTGACTGACCATAGTTTTATTCATATATTCCTCCTTCTGCTGCTCTCTAGTAGTATAAAAACTGCTCTTGACAAGGTCTTACCAGGGAACATGTTTTGAGTGGGAATCTTTCTTTTCTACAGCTCCAGTGACGAAATATCGCAGCTATCATATCTACACCTTAAAGTAGTTGTAAAGGCAGAAGGCTTTTTACCTTGATGCATTCTATTCATTAAGGTAAAAAACCTTCTGCAAGCTCCCCTCCCCTCCCCTTATACTAGAGCCCGATCTTGATCCAGGGATGGTCCAGCCGAGGTTCTCTGGGCTCTCCTCATTGGCTCAGACAAAGCAGCGGAAGCCATTGGCTTCTGCTACTGTCAATTACAGCCAGTGAGGAGGGAGCGCAGGGCTGGGCCAAGCCACCATATGTGTGTCTTGTAAACACACAGAGCCTTCACAAGAGTGAGCACGCATGAGTGACCCCATAACAAGTGGTTTGCTAAGGGGGTACTCCGAGGGGGGGATGAACCAGGAGTACCAGTGGGTGACCCGAGAAGAGGAGGCTGCCCTGTGCCAAACTGTTGCAGGTAAGTATAACAAGATTGTTTGTTTTCTTGTGAAAAAAAAGTATAACAAGTTTGTTAGTTTTAAAAAATAAAAATAATTGCCTATAGAATCACTTTAACCACTTCAATACCAGGTACTTTTGCCCCTTCCCGCCCAGGACAATTTTCAGCTTTTAGCGCTGTCCCAATTGAAATGACAATTGCGCGGTTATACTACACTGTACCCAAACAAATTTTTTATAATTTTGTTCCCACAAATAGAGCTTTCTTTTGGTGGTATTTGATCACCTCTGTGATTTTTATTTTTTGCTAAACAAACTAAAGACCAAATTTTAGAAAAAAAAATGTTTTTTTCGTTTCGGTTATAAAATTTTGTTTTCTCCTTCACTGATGGGCACTGATGGGTTGGCACTGATTGGCACTGATGAGGAGGCACTGATATGTAGAATTGATGGGCACTGATAGGCGGCACTGATATGCACCACTGATGGGCACCAATAGGCGGCACTGATAGGCAGTATTGATGGGCACTGATAGGCGGCACTGATGGGCAATGAGGCGGCACTGATGGGCACTGAGGTGGCTGTGATGGGCGCTGACTGGCGGCTGTGATTTGCACTGACTGGCGGCTGTGATGGGCACTGACAGGTGGCACTGATTGGCACTGACAGGTGGCACTGGGCAGCACTGATGATGAGGTAATGACAGGTTTTACTGCTGGGCACTGATTGGCACTGGTGGGCACTAATTGGCAATGATCTGAGCACTGTCATGATTTTTTATGGGGCACTGACTGGCAGCTTATGGGCATTGACTGGCAGCTGTGGTAGCACATCTGATGGGGCTGTGCAGATAATCAATGTGCTGATTATAAGCACAGACCCCCCCCCCCCCCCGACAGGGAGAGCCACCAAACGGCTCTCCCCATCAGCGCAAACCAAGGAATGCCATTTACCAGCACTTCCTGGTTCACACGATGATCACCTGTGATTGGTCAAGTGGTAAGAAGCCTCTATCAGATGGTCCTTATCACGGTTGGAAATGCGGCTTGTCAGACTGGTACCTGACGGCATGTTATCCTGCTGGATGTGATATGACACCCAATCAAGATAACTGAACCACTTCCCAGCCGTCATTCTGCTATAGGCCGGGCGGGAAATGGTTAAAGATGAATTCCAGGCATAGTATATTTTTAAAAATTTACATTGGTCCAGCTTGAACCAATGTAATTTTGTATATCCCATATCTGGCATGGCATGGGCAGGCAATTATTATTAAACCCTTTCATGACTAAGCCTATTTTTGACATTTGGTGTTTACAAGTTAAAATCCGTATTTTTTGCTAGAAAATTACTTAGAGCCCCCAAACATTATATATATATATATATATATATATATATATATATATATATATTTTTTTTTTTTAGCAGAGAATCTAGAGAATAAAATGGTGATTTCAATATTTTATGTCACACAGTATTTGTGCAGCGGTGTTTTAAACACAACTTTTTGGGAAAAGGGACACCTTCATGAATTTTAAAAAAACCAAATAGTAAAGTTAGCCCAATTTTTTTGTATAAAGTGAAAGATGATGTTACGCCGAGTAAATAGATACCAAACATGTCACGCTTTAGAATTGCATGCACTCGTGGAATGGCGACAAACTACGGTACCTAACAATCTCCATAAGTCACGCTTTTTACGGTTACCAGGTTAGAGTTACAGAGGAGATCTAGTGCTAGAATTATTGCTCTCACTTTGACGATCGTGGCGATACCTCACATGTGTGATTTGAACACCATTTACATATGCGGGCGCGACTTCCGTATGCGTTTTCTTTGCTGCACGAGCTCGCTGCGAGGGGGGCACTATAAAAATGTTGTTTTTTTTTCTTATTTATTTTATTTATTTTTATATTAATAAATTGTGTTTAAAAAAAAAAAAAAAGTGATCAATTTTATTGCTGTCGCAAGGAATGTAAACATCCCTTGTGACAGTATTAGGTGGTGACAGGTACTCTTTATGAAGGGATGACTCCTTTGCACTTCAAAGTATTCAGATCGCCGTTTTCGGCGATTCTGAATACTGTATATTTTTTTAAAACCAGCGCCATTGGCAGCCAAGTAAACGGGAAGTGACGTCATGACGTCGCTTCCGTTTTTACACGCAGGATACTGGAACGAAGCCACTTACGGCTTCGTTCCAGACTGTCACTAGCCGCCAGAGGAGGCGGATTGTTGTCTCGGTGGAATGGGAGGCCCGGTAAGAGCGGCGGGAGGCGGCGGGAGGGGGGGACGTTCCCTCCTGCTCCTTCGGTATAACAGCGGAGCGGCTTTTAGCCGCATTGGCTGTTATCCCTGGAAAGCCGATCGCTGGCTCTAAAAAACAGTACCAGGATTATGCCTGCAGCTGCGGGCATCACCCCAGTATACCCCCCAAAAGCCGAGGCCGCACATCTGCGTACGCTCGGCGGGAAGGGGTTAAAGCAGAATTTCACTCTCTCAATCAACACTGACTATTTTTAATCTTCATGCAGCTAGCATTAGTAAATAAATACATTACATTTCTTCAGTTGCTTTCTGGTTTCCATGCCTAGGCAAATGATGTTGTCAGGAGTCTTCAGTAGGGCAGATGGAGCTTTCTCAGCTAAGCACACCCTCTCCTGCATGCAGGGTTACCAACTGTCAGTAAATTTCCAAACAGTTTGCAAAATCCGTAATTTTTGCATCTGTCCATGAATGTCCATTACCGACATACAGTCTGCATATCCGTAACAGACATTCACGGACAGATACAAAAATTACCAATTTTACAAACTGTAAGTATACTGACAGTTGGCAACCTCGCCTGCATGTCTGAGCCTAAGGGCAGATGAATTCCAGGAAGTAAATGCTACATGATTCATCTTCTCTTACTCAAGATGCCCATTTGACAGACCCAACGGGGTCTGGTGTCTGCTGCTGCTTTGTGGAAATCTGTTTATTAAGGTGTCTTTCTCTCATTGTAAAATTCCCCACATTGTGTGCCTCCTAGGATTGAATTCCCATTGTTAATTGAGTCACCTATTGTTTCTGTCTGCCTGCTAAACCTCTTAGAGATGTGATTAGTATTGTGTCCACTTTAACTTTAACCATTGTGGGATGTTTGTGTGTTAGCTGTTCATGATACATACTGTTAGATGTACTGATGATATTACTGTTTAAAGTTTGCATTGTTTAGGATAATGTGATCAAGCTCTTATCTGATTTTGTATGGTGTAATCTCTGCGTGAACTTACAATAAAGTGTTCCAGTTTGCACCTAAGCTAGTGTCGTCTAGTTCTTGGGTGCTATTCTCAACTATAATACCTGATTCCTGGATTCAGAGTGGAGGAAGCTGTATCTTGGCGGAAGCACACAGGGTGGATGCCAGGTGGTCTGTCACAGGCCACGGCCAGAAATGCTAGGGGGGTGTTTTTCAAAGTGATTTCTCAACAAAATAAAGCACGAAGACATGGATGGCTGGGTGAGTTTGCTTTGAATATTAACAATTAATTAAATAGCATTTTTGGTTTGTGGTGCACAGATGAAGTATAGTTCCATTTTAGGCTTTCTTAGCAGGCCGTTTTTTGGGGGGTTTTTTTAATATCTAGTGAGGGAGGACGCAACAAAGTTGCTTTAACATACTATCCCTGACAAAAACAAAAACTTGCTCAGTTAACAGAAAAATGATTAGATTGCAAGAAGGGTTAACACACATCTATGACCTCTTCCAATAAAAAAGCATTATGACTAACATATAATACATTACAAGTAATATTAGTGCTAAAATGATTTTGGCACATTGGTACTTCATTGCAAGCACTTACTTTCATTATAGGAATATATAACAACTTTGATCTGAGCGGTCATGCCTCGTCGCCAAGTGTAGCGTCTCGAACCTCTGATTAATAATGCAGGCCTGAGAGGTTATCTGGATACTGGCCCGATGATGAGAATGGATGTTATTTTGTTTGTTTTTGCTCTCGTTACCATCGGTGTGTCAAAACAAGTGTGCCTTTTACATGAATCTAGCAATTGATTAATAACGGTCACCGTGCTGTGTCCTCCATGTAGGGTTTGCTTTCATAAACTTCCTCAGCCGTTATATATAATGCAAGGAGTTTGTTTCTCTTTTCAAAAAAGTGTTCAGTACATTATCTGGAGTATATTTGATTGTTCTCAGATGGTGTTTACCTTCTGAAATCTTGAAATGCCAAAGATTTCTGCTGCGGTAAGACTTTTCAAGTATTTCCAATTTTGTAGACAGTTAGAAATAATACCTATTACTATATACTGTATTTGTTACATGGTCTCACTTACATAGCATACTGGTAACTTTTTTTTTTATCTTTATTTTACTTTTTTTTTATCAATATAAAAACAAAGAAATCCCTTACACAGTTCCAAATCCCCAAAACATATAACTAATATAACCAAAAGAAGACAAGAGAAGACAGACAAAAAAAAAAAGAAAAACAACCCCACGGACAAGACAAGGGGTGGTCCACAGATCTCTATTCAGGATAAGATCTTATTAGTTCCTCTCTAGATATTTATATAATGAAACTAGGGTTCCCATTTAACATGGAACTCTTCCAGTCTATTGCTATAAATTCACACCCACTTCTCAGCTTCCATGATTTTGGTAACTTGTTTCACCCAGTGTGCTGTAGTGGGCATCTGTGATTTTTTCCAAAAGATCAGGATTAGCCCCTTAGCTGTGTCCAAGAGGAAAGGGTCTACACTCTTCTTAAATGCTCTGATTGAGGTTAAAGTGCCATAAAAAGGCACTGTACATAGTTATTTCAAATATTTAGTTCCTGAGCGCAGCCCAACATGGCCTATTCTTAGGACACTCCCACCAAATATGAATACAGGAACCCTGTAGGTGTACCCTGTAGCATGATATATTGGAGATCCGCGCTTAGGAGATTAAAAGTTGCAACCTCCCCTAATTAGTTCCCAGTGGGACCTATACAAATATATAAAGGAGAATGGGGAAATGGCGCTACTCTGATATGACACAATGTATATGTATATTAAAAATAAAAATAATATATAAACTCCAGTGTGCTCATATATAAAAAAAGTATGTATAGATCTATACAAAATATACAGGTCTTGTATGGTTTATAGAAATAATTAATGAGTATGTGAAATTAATATAAGAGTGCAATAAAGCTATATCGGAAGCTGAACAGTGCATTCACCCTAGTTATATACTCCCTCGAGAATGTGAACCAGTCTAATTAACATAAATCTGGCTTTCCCATATTAACCGACCATATAAAACAGATATCTTCACGTTTGAAACATGTAACCATAAAAAATGGCTATCACACCATATATGCAACACCACAATATAAGTTAGTGCATGAGTGTCCAATTTTATAGTCCAAGTCCCTCTCTTCAAGAGCTTCTGTGCCCAGCGGGTGTGTTCCAAAAAAGGAAAAAATCCAGTGACTTCTGTGCACATAAAATCTGGTGACTCAAGTGCTCCCCCAGTGTGTCCCCACTCACCAGAAGTAGTCACCCCTGCAGGGGTAGTAAGCATAGAGTGGGTAGTTGTAGATGGATAATCCCCTTAGATAGCCTTATTGGTTCTCTGTACCTCTGTTGGCCCGTATCAGTAGTCCAGAGGCTTCCAGCATACGTTCCAGATCAGGGCACCTCCGATTCCTTTACCGCACCAATCGGTCCTCTCCTCCCAGGGAAACACAAGGGACTCCCATAGTGTAGTATACTCGGTTTATTTAAAAATGTGCATATAAAAAACACTAGCAGTAAGTTCCAGTAAGGCAAGGACGCATGCAGTGGTATGACCAGGAAGCTAGTCAACAGCGTGCGTGCCAACTGCGTTCCAAGCCAAGCCTTCCGGGTATGACGTAAGAGCGTGACTCCGCCTTACGCGTTTCGTCATAGGACGTTTTCAAAGACGGTGCCAACACTCCACGCTCCACGCTTCATATAGACCTGCGGACTCCGTACTACCTCCCCTTCAGTAATAAGTGACAAATCAGCATTTCGGGGCAGTACCAAGTGTTCCGGTCAAGGGATGATGTCTATGCATAGACGGAGTCGCTTGTGTATATGTGATGACAGACAGAGGCATTAGCTCGCACGGCAACTAAGCAACTTTAACTCTATGTGTACATAACATAATAGCAAGTATATGTGATCCTTCCTTAATCCCAAACCAAATGGATAATCTTGCTATGATGATAAATCATGTCAGTGTACGTCTAAAGAGTTAAATACTCAGATTATATAGACTTATGTTTAAAAATATAGAGATACAAAATATAAAAAAATATAGAAATAATAAAAAATATAGATTAAAAAATCCAAGAGGAGGCCAGCCATATGGATTGTCACTTCATATCAATGTTAATACAGGTAGAGGTAAGCCATAGCGCTATGATGATCAATAAGAATATAATCAGATAGGTTCCTTTCCATAAGGGATTGTAAGACCCTAGATAAAGGAAATTTAAAGGGCTAGCTACCCTGTAGCATAACCTAAAAAATCTTTAAAAAATTGCTGCTTTCCTTTTTACTTGCTCTTTTCTGAAAACTCCAGAGTTTGAGTTTTCCTCTTCTATGTAATGTTAAGGAGGGATCAGGGATCAGACTTTTTACCATATTCAACACTGTCTGTACTGTCCTTGCAAGTTCAACACAACTTATTCAGGCCCAGCAGGTAGGCACACCTGTCCGGAGCCACTTACCAATTGTGACAGCGGTCTGAAGAATTTAAGATGCCAACGGAAACTCCTGCACTGACGGGGGGAGTGCGGCCTGGTCGATCCACACCCAAAGAGGAGGTTTCCTGAAGAGAGGTTGATGTTGTGCCTGCACTATCCCTGCTTCTCTGGAATTTTCTTTCCTACCTTTAAGCACTGTCCCTGCCAGAAGGGGAACCTAACCTTACGCTAGTCACTACCATAAAGTGTACCTAACCCAGGAGACAAAGTCTTAAATAGACTGTGCCTGACCCAAAATGGCTGCTGTAGACACATGGGGAACCAGCATCCAACCAGACAGCTGTCTCCTTGTGACCGAAGGAAGTCATAGAAGAACCAAGTTCCTCACAACTTCCTTCCCCTTCTGCATTGCTGCATTGGTTGAGCGCCACCTGCAGTGGGAAGTACAGACTAAACCTGTGTACACACTGCTTGTACCATGATCTGTGCATGGAGGAGAGTCTGATCAGTCCCAGGATTTTCTGCCCTATTCACTATCATATGAATAATTCAGTGTATGTGCAAGTATTTATTATTGAAGTCTGTATTCCAAGCACTGGAATCTCATATGCTGACTAGCGTTTAAACTTCTGGACATGCATTCCCTGTGTGGACAGATTTGATGCTT
This sequence comes from Lithobates clamitans, assembly GCA_037952925.1. Lineage (NCBI taxonomy): Eukaryota > Metazoa > Chordata > Amphibia > Anura > Ranidae > Lithobates > Lithobates clamitans. The sequence goes on along the minus strand of JBBGZY010000371.1, from coordinate 306,550 downwards.
GCCCTTTTTACTTTTTTTAAACAAATAAAAATAATTGAACCAGAAACTTTTGGACATGCGTGCTCAGATTCAAAAATTCAAATATGCAGTACCAATACTAGAACAAGGTCCTTTAGCACCCAAGACAAAAAATAGCAAAGTGTTCTCCTTCTTTTGTACTGTGAACTTCTTCAGCTACATAGGTTGCTGGTCCTCCCCTTTTTGCACCCTTCTCTGGACCTTTTTGCACCCTTCTCTGGACAAATTGCTGGACAAATTGCCTAAGGCAGCCATCTCTTCTGCCTATCCCTCGGTTCGGCCCAAGCATAAGTTTGGGCTGAACTTTAGCTGTTCGGAAGTATAGTTCGGAACAGTGTATTGCAAGCCCTGATTGGCTAAAGCAGTGAAAGCTTCAGACAATCAGGGCACAGAGCACTGTCAGAGTCATGATTGGACACTGTCATCATGACTTTATCCAATCATGGCTCATTCCCGCCCCACAGTATAAAAGTATTTTTTCAATGGCAGCCATTTTCAGTGTGATTTCAGCGTGGAGAGAGATAGAACAGGGCTCTGCTCAGTGCTATCAGTTAGTTAGTGTGCTATACTGTGCTATTTTGCCTCAGTTGTCAGTGTAGAATATTTTATTTTATTTTTAAATCAGAGCCTTTTTTTATTTTTTTTATATGCAAACAACAATGAGACAATACAAATAAATTGTACAAACAAAATCACATTAAACCAAACACAACCCCAAAAAAAAAAAAATGAACCCCAGACCACCCCACCCCAACAAGACCCCCCCTATCCCCCAACCTCCAACAAGACCCCCCCTATCCCCCAACCCCCACCCCACTCTTGGAGTATATATGAAAAAAAAAAAAGAAGAAAAAAAAAAGGACAAAAAACAGTATCCAATGTTACAAAGTACATAGTACCTATTGGTTTACACGGTACCTAGGTGATGGACTGAAGCCATCTTGACCAGGTAGCATCAAACTTACTCATGGAATTCCTTAACCACTTCATTACTCAGCCATTGTCATATGACGTCTGCAGATGGGATCTCCCATCCTGGGCGGGCGCCATATGACGTCCTCGGCTTTCCAATCGGGGTTGAGGCTTTTCCCTCTGACAAAGCCCAGCCCCGATCAGGGTAAAGAGCCAATGAAATTGTCTCTTTACCATGTGACCGGCTGTGTCCAATCACAGCCGGTCACAAATGTCAACAAACCGAAGTGTAACGGCTGTTGCTGGGTTCTTCTCCTCACATACCCATCCAGTGTGAGGAGGAGATCAGCTAACAGTGAGTTACACATTACAGTTTATGCTACAGTGTCCAGATTTCCCCCCTCAATAAAGAGTACCTGTCACCGGAGTACCTGTCACCACAGTACCTGTCACAGGAGTACCTGTCACCAAAGTACCTATCACCAAAGTACCTGTCACCACAGTACCTGTCACCACAGTACCTGTCACCAGGAGTACCTGTCACCAGATTACCCGCCATCAGGGTACCCGCCATGAGAGTACCTGTCACCAGAGTACCCGCCGTCAGAGTACCCGTCATCAGAGTACCTGTCACCAGAGAACCTGCCATCAGAGTACCTGTCACCAGAGTACCCGCCATCAGAGTACCTGTTACCAGAGTACACGCCATCAGAGTACCTGTCACCAGGAGTACCCACCACCAGAGTACCCACCACCAGAGTACCTGCCATCCATCCCGTCAGAGTACCTGCCATCCATCCATCCTGTCAGAGTACCTGCCATCCATCCATCCCGTCAGAGTACCTGCCATCCATCCATCCCGTCAGAGTACCTGTCCCGTGATCCCATCAGTACCTGTCTCCAGCCATTTACTAACAAGGTGCAGCCCATTAGTCCCTGAGGTTCAGCCCATTAGTCCTTGACGTGCAGCCCATCAGTGTCACCCGTCATATGGCCACTATGTCCAGAAAGGTATACATGCCAGAAGAGGCATATCAAATTCTGAGTCCGACCAATGAGAGCAACGGGGAGCTCTTACCGCCCAGTTCTGATTCCGATTCTGGTTCGGAATATGAGCCCTCCGAAGACAGCACATCAGGATCCGAACCAGAGGAGGAAGTAGTCCATCCAAAAAGATGATGGTCTGAACACCAGGCAGCTACCAGCAGTGCCAACGGCACTAGACCCAGTACAAGCGCTGCTAGACTCCAGGAGGAAAGGCCCAGTATAAGTGCTGGAATTGCACGCCAAAGAATTAGGGCCCAAACCCAGCTTCCAGATGCCTTGGCAAACCCATTGTGGCTGCCTTCTAGCACAGGGTCAGCCACGATCCCACAGCACAGCCAGGTGTGCAAGTCAACACAGAAGGTTTTTCCGAAATAGATTTTTTAAAATGTATTTTTCACTGACAAATTAGTTCAAGACATCGTGTACCAAACCAATCTTTTTGCCCAACAATTCATTGAAAATAACCCCAGCTCAAGCTATGCCCGCCCTTTTGAATGGAGACACCTAACAGTGGAGAAGCTGAAATAGTTTTTATGGCGCCGAAATGTATATCCCTGACAAGAACATCTCTGTGGACGAATCCCTGGTCCATTTCACAGGCCGGCTGGGAATCAAACAGTATATCCCCTGTAAGAGGGCAAGGTACAGGTTGAAGCTCAACAAGCTCTGTGAAAGCTCCACCGGATATGTGTACTTCTTTCGCGTGTACGAAGGCAAAGACTCCCAGCTCCAGCCCCCTGAATATCCATGGGATATTACATGGGAATAAGTGGAAAAATTGTCTGGGAGTTGGCATTCCCACTTCTCCAAAAGGGGTATCACATTTACATGGACAACTACTATACTAGTTTATCCCTTTTCCGCCACCTATACCTAAACTACATGAAAAATACTTTGGCCTGCGGTACAACAAGGAAAAACAGAAAGGGTTTCCCACAGAATCTAGTCACCACAACGTTACAAAGGGGGCAATCTACAAGCTTGAGAAATGAGGAAGTGTTGGTTGTGAAGAGGAGGGATAGGAAAGATGTGTACATCATGTCCACCATCCATGATGACACCTCGGTGGAACTTTGCAGAAGACGCGGTCCCGTTCGATAGCCCTCCTTTATCCTCAAGTACAATAAATTAGTTGCGGGGGGGGGTAGATTTAAATGATCAAATGTTGCAGCCCTATTTATCAACATGAAAATCCCTGTCGTGGTATAAAAAAGTCACAGTTTACTTTTTTCATTTGGCCATGTATAATTCTTTTATCATTTATCAAAAATCGACGGAAACACCCAACACCTTCCTAAAATTTATTGAAGACATTGTCACTGCCCTGATATATCAACAAGTATCCCCCCCCCAGAAAGCATTCGCTCCGATTGTGTCAGCAGACTACATGAGCGACATTTTCCTGATCATATTCCACTTCAGGATCCAGAAGACGACGCCAAAAAAAATGTCGGGTGTGCACCAAAAGAGGAGTAAGGAAAGACACCAGTTTCCATTGTCCCCAATGTCCCTACCCAACCTGGCCTTTGCATCGGAGAATGCTTCAGACACTATCACACTCATATAAACTATTAGCCATATTTCCCCGTTTTCAATTTCTGTCCTGAATATTTCCCTGATGCTTCAACCTATCATATCATTGCCTTCCATATAAACCGACCCTGGCCTGTTTATCGACTACTCCTCTGCCTGCTGTCTGCATTGTTTATCTGCTATGTTTCTGCCTTTCACGTGAACTGACTCTGAACTATCGACTATGCCTCTGCCTACCGTCTATTTCTGCCTTTTACCTGCACTGACCTCGGCCTGTTGACCATGTTTTTACCTGCCCCTTGGACTGATCTTTCTCCCTGCTACACAGGGGTCTCACATATATGAGGGGCTCCAGAATAGTGTTCTGAGATGAGAAAAACAGTTTTTTGTTTTCTGTGTTCCCAGAACAGAGTCTGGTTGTCTGGAGGCTTCAAAGAGATTTGGGTGGGAGAAGCCTCTACCCCTGTCCCCCTGGCCCTAAGCTTGATGGTCAGTATTCCTGCCTGTTACCTGCTGCCTGTTTTGCTGTCGCTGTCCACGTTCCTGCCTGCTGCCTGGACCAATGCTCTCCTCTGTGGACCACTGGACTACTAAAACCGCATGTAATCTTTTCTTTACCCTTTGCTCAGCAGAATGTATTTTGATTTGTAATTGGTATGTACAGTACATGCTATGTGTTAGAAATATGAAGGACCTTCAACAATGTTATGGGTTGGCAGGAATTTATGTGTGTAATTTATGCTCCTAGAACGCCTGATGGTGCTACTTGGATGTTGGGCCTCTGTATGTGGTCAGGCTATGTAAAAGTCTCACACATGTGGTATTGCCATACTCAAGAGGAGTAGCAGAATGTATTTTGGGCTGTCATTTTTGCTATGTACATGTTGTGTGTTGGAAATATCTTATAAATGGACAACTTTGTGTAAAAAATATGCGGTTTCAATTTTTTTCCACATTTTCCAAAAACTTCTGGAAAAAAATGAACCATTCAAAAGACTAATTATGCCTCATACATTACACATTGGGGTGTTAGCTTTCCAAAAGGGGGTCATTTTGTGGGCATTTCCATTGTCCTGGTGCTCCAGGGCCTTCAAAAGTGTGATAGGTTGTCAGGAAATGATATGTGTAATTTATGCTCCAAGAACGCCTAATTGTGCTACTTGGATGTTGGGCCTCTGTATGTGGCCAGGCTATGTATCACGCATGTGGTATCGCCATACTCAGGAGGAGTAGCAGAATGTATTTTGGGGTGTCATTTTTGCTATGTACATGCTGTGTGTTGGAAATATCTTATAAATGGACAACTTTGTGTAAAAAAATGAACCGTTCAAAAGACTCACTTTGCCTCATAGCTTATACGTTGGGGTGTTAGCTTTCCAAAATGGGGTCATTTTGTGGGCCTTTCCATTGACCTGGTGCTCCAGGGCCTTCAAAAGTGTGATAGGTTGTCATCAAATGAGATATCCAATGTATGCTCGTAGAACGCCTGGAGGTGCTATTTGGATGTTGGACCTCTGCATGTGGCCAGGCTGTGTAAAAGTCTCACACATGTGGTATCGCTATACTCAGGAGTAGCAGAATGTATTTTGGGGTGTCATTGCAAGTATGCATGTGCTGTGTGAGAGAAATAACTTGTTATTATGACAATTTTGTGTAAAAAAAAAATTTCTTTATTTTCCCAAGAATTGTGGGGAAAAATTACAACTTCAATAAACTCACCATACCTCTTACTAAATACCTTGGAATGTCTGCTTTTCAAAAAGGGGTAATTTGGGGCGTATTTATACTTTCCTGGCTTGAAAAGAAAATGAGATAGGCCTTCAGTACATCAGGTGTGATCAGGTGTGATCAATTTTCAATGATTTGCACCATAGCTTGTAGACTCTATAACTTTCACAGAGACCAAATAATATACACTAATTTGGGTTATTTTACTAAAGATATGTAGCAGTATACATTTTGGCCCAAATTTTTGAAGAAAAGTGACTTGCTTGCAAAATTTTACAATAGAAACTAAAAAAAAAGTGGGGTTTTTTTTCAAAATTTTCTCTTTTTTTGCTTATATTGCAAAAAATTAAAAACCCAGCAGTGATTAAATAACACCAAAAGAAAGCTCTGTTTGTTAAAAAAAAAATGATAAAAATTTTGTTTGGGTACAGTGTAGCATGACTGAGTAATTGTCATTCAAAGTGTGAGAGCGCTTAAAACTAAAAATTGGTCTGGGCAGGGGTGTATAAATGTCCTGTATTAAAGTGGTTAAGGAATATGTATGTTTTTCAAAAAGAATAATCCTGTTGAGATCTAAAATCCACTTGGGTACAGTCGGCGGATAGGGAGAGGTCCTAGGTAGTGTAGTGAGACCGTGTCAGTAATCTTGACATTAGTGTATAGCTAGAGTAGGGACAGTTCAGATAGCGTAAGTGTAGTTGAAAACATCTATTTGATTGCGTTACTGCCAGTTTAACGCCATTTACTTCTGTGTGCGTTAATGCCAGTTTAACGCCATATTATTTTGCGTGCGTTACTGTCAGTTTAATGCCATATAGTTCTGTGTGCGTTACTCCAGTTTAACGCCATATAGTTTTGTGTGCTTTACTGCCAGTTTAACGCCATATCGTTTTGTGTGCGTTTATTGCCAGTTTAACACCATATAGTTTTGTGCGTTACTGCCAGTTTAACGCCATTTACTTCTGCGTGCGATACTGCCAGTTTAACACCATATCGTTTTGTGTGCATTACTGGCAGTTTAACGCCATATAGTCCTGTGCGTCACTGTACGTTTGGCGCATTATATTGCAGTATATTATAGTACTAAGTATAAAATTGATGCGCTTTAAATAAATAGTGCACAATATGCTGCTGCGACTAAGCTTAAATCCAGGAATAAAAAATGCATACATGTGAATAAAATAGATAAATAATTATGGTGCTAATACATGTGTTAAAATTGCCAAAATAAATCTTCAAATTGGTGATGTGACGGTGAATATAAATAAAATAATAATGACACTCTGAGTACAATGTCCAGGCAGAGATAAATAGTGGGGGGAAAGTAAAAATAATTAAACAGTTCCTTCCCTTAATCCAGATTGATTGACTCACTGGGTTAGATCGTTTGTATCAGGATATTTAGTTTTTCTTGCATCCCACTTTAGCCATAATACTGCTGGTGATTCGGCTCTCAGGATAAAGTATATAGGGAGGACAGAGATAGTCAACTGTAAGCACCACATCCCATAATTAGGTAATGAACAGAAACTCAAGGCTGTTGGGCCTGGAGAGAAATGGGGAGGGGAGGGATCTTCCCCAGGGACTTTTAAGGTGCTATTTAATAAACAGTATATTCAAAAAAATTCTGTACAATCATATTGAATAAAATTAATATTTATTGGTATTGAATCGCATTAAAATATTCATGTCATACTTGAAGAGTAAGACATATTGATAAGAACATTATAACATGAACAATGTCACCCAAAAGAATTTTTCGGTTATATCACAATTAGACCGTGCAACATGAAGCAACTATTTAAAGATGCCAATGAGAATGGCAGATTGTTTTGGCATCTTTAAATAGTTGCTTCATGTTGCACGGTCTAATTGTGATATAACCGAAAAATTCTTTTGGGTGACATTGTTCATGTTATAATGTTCTTATCAATATGTCTTACTCTTCAAGTATGACATGAATATTTTAATGTGATTCAATACCAATAAATATTAATTTTATTCAATATGATTGTACAGAATTTTTTTGAATATACTGTTTATTAAATAGCACCTTAAAAGTCCCTGGGGAAGATCCCTCCCCTCCCCATTTCTCTCCAGGCCCAACAGCCTTGAGTTTCTGTTCACTCTCAGGATAAAGGTTTTATGCAAAGCAAGCAAAGAAAAAATAGATCATTGTGCAGTGAACTTACTAGATAGTACATAAGCAAAACAGGGACAAGAGATACACTCACAAACTCCCGGTCTATTAGAAGCATTCAAATATGCAGATTGCAGTCAGCCGCTGTGGACGAGGTTTCCCATAGAGAAACAGCTGCTGTTAACCTTCAGGTGTATTGCAGCACTGAACGTCCTAAGCTCCTCCCACGCGTTGCATCACTGACACGTGACTTTTTCAAGGAAAAAAGTCACGTGTCAGTGATGCAACGCGTGGGAGGAGCCTAGGACCTTCAGTGCTGCAATACACCTGAAGGTTAACAGCAGCTGTTTCTCTATGGGAAACGATCTAACCCAGTGAGTCAATCAATCTGGATTAAGGGAAGGAACTGTTTAATTATTTTTACTTTCCCCCACTATTTATCTCTGCCTGGACATTGTACTCAGAGTGTCATTATTATTTTATTTATATTCACCGTCACATCACCAATTTGAAGATTTATTTTGGCAATTTAAACACATGTATTAGCACCATAATTATGTATCTATTTTATTCACATGTATGCATTTTTTATTCCTGGATTTAAGCTTAGTCGCAGCAGCATATTGTGCACTATTTATTTAAAGCGCATCAACTTTATACTTAGTACTATTTGTTTGGTTATCTGATCACCCTATATTGATAGCAGCTTTAATTTACTGATTTTATCATAGCACTAACTATATTGGTATATATATATTTTTAAGCACAATTTATTTATATCACACATATCTATCCACATCAGCGCTTGGTTTTTATTCATTTTTTTTAGTATATTATAGTGTATCCGTGGAGTGTAAAAAGACAGTGCAGCGCTAAAAAGACAAGTTCATAGATCAAAAACAAGCCAATCCATGAGGTCTTCAGTGATGATATACAGACAAAGCATGCAGGTGACTTTGTGTGAAAACGGAACCTCCACCAATGATAGACATTGCTCAAAGATGCAGCAAGACAGTCCGGGAAATTCCCCTCTTTGATCGGTTCAAAATACGAGTATAAAGAGGGGAATTTCCCGGACTGGCTTGCTGCATCTTTGATTCATCCTCATATACCCCGAGTGGGTAAGTGTATCAGACCCTCTATAATTAAAGGGTCCACTTTGTGAGGTGACTCCCGCCAGAGGTGGTTCTGGCCAGCTCAGTAGATTGCTTTAAGAAAGGCCTGGATACTTTCCTAAATGTACAGAATATAACTGGGTACTAACATTTATAGGTAAAGTTGATCCAGGGAAAATCCGATTGCCTCTTGGGGGATCAGGAAGGAATTTTTTCCCCTGCTGTAGCAAACTGGAGCATGCTCTGCTGGGGTTTTTTGCCTTCCTCTGGTTCAACTGAGGGTATAAAATTGGGTATATTGGATTGTACGATATTTTTTATTTTATTTATTTATTGTTTTTAAAGTTGAACTGGATGGACTTGTGTCTTTTTTCAACCTGACTAACTATGTAAAAACTATTTAAGAACTATCACATTCTGCAGCTGTTATCTCCCGGCCCACTTCCCAAAGCTCAGCTGTCTGGGCCTTTTTCAGCACATCTGAAGCAGATCGCACTGTTGCTATCTGCAAACTATGTCTCAGGAACATCAAACGTGGCAAAAACACCAACCATTTGGGTACCACATGCCTAACAAGGCATTTAACGTCCAATCACTCAGCCCGTTGGCAAGAGCACCTTAAAGCCACACAAAAGGGGCACAAATCTGTTCCTCCTCCTCCTCCTTACCCACTTTAGTCTGCCCCTGCTATACCGAGTCATTACCTCTCAGCAGCCTCCACAGACAGGGGTGATGGTATAGCACAGGGTGTCCCAGGTCCTAGCAGCACATCTGCCAGCAGCACACCACCAGCTGTAGACTGTAACCGGAAAATTTCTCTGCCCCATCTGCTGCAGGGGAAAAAAAATACAGTCCCTGCCACCCACATGCCCAGCGTCTAAATGCAAGCTTGTCAGAGCTGTTGGCTCTCCAACTTCTGCCTTTCAGCCTGGTGGATTCTGCCCCCTTCCATGAATTCGCACAATGTGCTATACCTCAATGGCAGGTTCCTAATCGCTACTACTTTTAACTTAAGGCCGTTCCTTCTCTCTACCATCATGTGGAAGGGAATGTTCTGGCATCGTTGGGCAAGGCAGTCAGCCGTAAAATTCAACTTACTGCTGACACGTGGTCAGCAAGCATGGGCAGGGAAATAAAATTTCGTTCACAGCACACTGGGTAACGCTGCTTGCAACTCGAAAGAATGCAGGACAGGGCTCATGCTGTAACTTGTTGTGCCCCCACGTCTCCATACAGCTGGTGGTGATGATGCCAGACCTGTGAGCTCCACCCCCTCCTCCTCCTCCGCCACCTCCATGCCCTCCTCTGCAGAATTATCCTATGAACATCAGGTACCCCCTAAGCGTTCAAAGGGCTATTCCATGAGTCAGGCTAAAAGGTGCCATGCAGTGCTTCAGCTGGTTTGTTTAGGGGACAGGAACCACACCGGAGCAGAGATTCATGTAGCTCTGCAGGGACAGGCCCAGAGGTGGTTCACACCATGCCAGCTGGAGCCAGGAGTAGTGGTGTCCGATAATGGCTCAAACTTCCTGTCAGCCCTTAGACAGGGAAGGTTGAAACATGTGCCATGCCTGACATGTCCTCAATTTGGTGGTGCAGCATTTCCTAAGTACGTACCCAGGGTTGCAAGATGTACTAAAACAGGCCAGAAGAGTTTGTAGTCATTTCAGGCGGTCATACACCGCCAGTGCTTGGTTGGCTGAAATTAAGAGGGAATTCCACCTGCCTGTAAACCTCCTGATTTATGACATGCCCACCAGGTGGAACTTGACTTTGGCAATGCTGCAGCAGCTATACATGCAGCAGAGGGCCGTCAACGAGTACCTGTGCCAGTATGGCACTATGACGGGCTCAGGCCGCCTTTGCTTTTTTCGTCCCACGCCAATGGCTGATCATTAAGGATGCATGCACTGTATTGTCACCATTTGAGGAGGCCACAAGGATGGTGAGCAGTGACAGTGCATGCATCAGTGGCACAATCCCTGTTGTGTTCCTGCTGAAGCAGACTCTGCATGGCATTATGGACAGGGCACTGGAGGCAGAGCAGCAGGAGGAAGAGGAGGACTTCCTTTCTTCTCAAGGCCCACTTTATGCAGACACCATCATTCCTATGTCACAGAACACACTGGAGGAGAGAGGGGAGGAGGATGAGGATTCTGGCACTTTCATAGGTTTCGAAGAAGAGTTAGACATGCATTAATCTATAAAAAATGGCTTTCCAACCCCAGGACCCTTGGGAGAAGTACATGGCTGGGAGGAGGAAGTTCCAGATGCTGTCATCCTGAGTGACCCCGAGGAGTCTGCTTCTCAAGCCTCTGCAAATTTGAGGCGCATCAGCAAACTCATGCTTCAAAGTCTGCGAAAGGACCCAAGAATATGTGGCATAAAGGAGAAGGATGATTACTGGTTGGCAACCCTCCTTGATCACCGTTATAAGGGGAAGGTCTCAGAACTCATCCCTTCACCACAGAGAGTGCAGAAGATAAAACCTCTTGAGGACACCTTAACCTCCCTGGCGGTATGATTATTTCGGATTTTAGGTGCTGAAAGCGGTACAATTATTTTGCATGGAAATTTGGCGTTTTATATTGTAGGTCTGTAATTCTTAACAATAACACACTTAAATCTGTCCAAACAAGAGTCTAGTAGATATCCCGGGTATGATAAAGTTTGAAACACAAAAACATAAATTATAATATAATAAATAAAAATAAATAATTAAAAAAATAAAAATAAAATAATAAAATAAATTTCCCCACGATTCACTATCGCTCAATTCTGCAAATGTTCTAATTTACTATCGCTGTTTTCTAGCTGGTCTAAAACAATTTTTGACGTAAAGGGACACTTTTTGGTTGCTATGGACAATCTCCAGTTTCCAGCCAGAAAGAACAGTATATATAATATAGAACTGCATGCAGGGCATAGGACAAAGCACTGGGGACAAAAGGGATGTGAAATCATTTCATACAGTACTGTAATCTGTAAGATTACAGTACTGTATGTGTTATGCTTTTTACAGTTTTTTGAATTTGCCGCCAGGCTCCGCCCCCGTGCGTCGCGACGCTCACAGGGAACGGAGCCTGGCACGGAGAGGCTTCGGGCAGAGGACGGAGCCCACGGACACTGCGGGGGACATCGCAGGATCCCGGGGACAAGGTAAGTAACGCCGCCCCAGGATCCTGCAATGCGATCCCGAGTGTGGCTCGGGGTTACCGCTAATGGGACTGAATTTTAACCCCGAGCCACGCTCGGGAAAACCGCCTGGGGGGTTAAAGAGGATTTTATTGAATGTTTTTCCTGACTCCAGTAGGTTACAGTGTGGTGGAAAATGTCATTTTGAGTCTTCTGTTGGTCAAGAAAGGAGTGTTGTTCAGAGGTGGGAGGAGGACCTGGGACGAACTTTAGAAGACACGGACTGGTCTAACATATGGCTCACATCTAAGTCATCTTCACCCAACATCTTAGCACTGGAGACAAATTATAAAGACCTAACTCGCTGGTACCTTGTACCCGCTAGAGTGGCAAAATATTCACCTAATACCTCAGCTCTTTGTTTTCGAGGATGCCCAGAAATAGGCACATATTTACACATATGGTGGACATGCCCAGTAATCCAAACCTTCTGGAAGGAAGTCTTCGTGATTGCATCTAAAATATTTTAAAAAATTATACAACCAGATCCATATTTAACTTTACTTAATCTAAAACCGGAATGGTTAACACTCTCTCAATTCAAACTTATGATCCGACTAATAACGGCTGCAAAACAAACAGTGGCCAAGGCATGGAAATCTCCTACATTGGTACTAGCAGAAACAATTCACAGAATGAATAATACAATGTCCCATGCTAAGATGGTAGCCATCGATCAAAATCAAATTCCAAAATTTGAAAAACTTTGGCATCCTTGGATAAAACAACAGTTCCTGTTAAACTTCAATGACTCTGTCCTGTTGCCATGGTAACAGATTAAATGACTTACAGAGACACCCATTCTAAGGCTTCAAAGAGAACTAAAAAGAATAATAAACTGAGGAGCGGGACAACCTTGTGGACCATACCTCTACCTTTCAACCCTTTTTCTTCTTTCTCTTTCCTTTTCTCCACCTTACGATTAAAGCTCATTATCAGAATTTATTTGACCTATATACACTCTACTTGTAAACAATATGTATAGTAGGTATAAATCATTTAAATACCTACAAAAGTAACTAAGGAAATGATATATATCTTTAATTTAGGTTTACGTGAACTCAATGTTTAATATTTGAAATTTCATGATATTTACCTATATAAACCCTACTGTAAAACAATGAGCTTACTTTATAGATCCTTGTAAACTTACTTTATGTATCTTTATAATATTGTATACTCAAAAAACTTCTTTTGACAAGGAAGAAAGGAGTGTTGAAGTGAGGCATTTCAGAATTTTTTAGTCCTCGCTGCCCAGGGCTGTCAGCTTCCACATCCCATCAGCAGCGTCTGCATCACATGGTGGACGATTACCCCAGGGCCAAAACAGAGATGGAGAGCTTTCCAGCTGACGATCCACTGACTTACTGGGTCATGAGACTAGACCACTGGCCAGAACTTGCCCAGTATGCTATCGAGTTGTTGGGCTGCCCTGCATCCAGCGTGCTTTCAGAACGGGCATTCAATGCTGCAGGAGGTTTCGTTACTGATCATAGAGCGCGTCTGTCCACAGACTCCATGGACCATTTGACTGTTAAATAAATGAATCAGTCCTTGATTACCAGCTATGAAGCCCCTGATGCCAATGTCACTGATTAAGTCTTTTTGGGATGTGGAATCTCTGCAAGACTTTGAGGCTGCCTAGCTTTGAGGGTGTTCAATCATTTCATCTGGAAGTATGTTTTTGGTTTAGGTTTCTTGGTCACAACACCCAAAGACTAATTTTTCTGCACCTGTTTGACAGGTGCATATCATTGCAATTTTTACGGCAAGGCCAATTCTTGCTTTCAACAAGATTACCTATATAGGGTTACGGTGGGAAGGCGCCACTGATGCCCAAAGACCATTTTTTACGCACCCGTTACTTCTATCCAAAGTCAAAATGACACCAGAATGTATCCAAAAAATCTCTAATCTTGTTCCCAGTATACTACATTATGGCCTCATCATTCACACTGGGTCCCCAGCTGTTGCTGGGCAAAATAAAGGCAGCTTGCAGGGAAAATGTCATTTTTTTGGGGCTTTATAAATGCAATTATTGCTGCAGCAGATTCTAGACATGGTACAGATCTGCCACTTTACAGGTAGACTAAGGGGACCCCCCAGGCACTATAATGGAAGGATTTTTTTTTATGCTTTTACTTTAAAAAATCAAAAAATCACTGCTCATTTAAAAATTAAGCTTTTTACAAACTTTTTTCAGTCAGGACCCCTATAACCATTGTATGCCCAATTACTTGCATATAAGCCTTCAAAATGGGCATTGATTTTTGACATTTGGCTCCCATTGACTTTAATGGGGTTCGTTATTCGGGTCCAAACTTTCGCGGTGTTCGGAAGTTCTGGTGCAAACCCAAAAAGGGGAGAACAACATTATTAAAAATTACATTTTTATTTTAGCCATGGCAAGGCTAGTGTACAGTCTTATATTCTATAGCCAACCATCCTTGTTAATAAACATTAGATTGAAAAATCCATGAGCATTGATTTTGCTCATCTGTATGGGAAATATCCACAATGGTAGTCACATAGGCATATACATAATACTTTATTAAATCAGGCTCACTCTTTTAAGACTTGTCTGTGGGAAGAAGCCTTGGAGAAAAATGTATTGTGAGGCCGGGCTCACATATGTGCGGCCATGGTTTCCAGCCTGGTGTCCGGTGCGTTCTTTTTCCCCTTGTTCAGGTGCGATTCAGGTCAGAATTTTTGCCTGAATTTTCACCTAAACTGGACCCCAAAACGCACAGGACCCTTTTGGAATTTGCACTGCGGCCGCCCTGGACATCTGTGAACCAGCTCCATTGAGAGACGATCACACTCGCATGTCATGGGAATTGGACGAGGTGAAAACTGCATCCAATTCACACATATGTGAACACTGAGTCTTCTGCAGTTGGAAGAATAATTTTCTTGATCTCATTTCCTGCTGTGATTACTCAGACTGTACATTGTAACTTTCCTGAAGTCACGCAATGCAAGGCTGTAGCAGAAGGAGATGCTGAGCTGTGAAAGACAAATTATATACATATATGTAGCGCCCTTCTCTAATAAGGTTATTAGGTTAAAGTTAGTTTTTTGGCTTCACCGTAATAAGTGGAGCAGTAATTGATTGTTTTTATCTGGTCAACTGATAAACAGCTGGGTATTTGATTCCTTCCACCTGTTTCTGAAAGAAGTTTCCAGAATATAGGGCAGGGAGAGTCAAATGATCAGTATGGATATTTATCATGCCTTAGCCAATCCCTGGAAGGAGGCACCTTGAAGGTGGTTTGGAAGGTGATAAATGTTTGAGAGGCCTTTACAGAGAAATTGAAGACAATTGAGACAATTGAGACAAGAAATTGCAGCCTGGGGAGGGCCTGGAGAGGGTTACTGATTTATTTTTGCTGGATTGCCTGAAGTCCTCGGTTGCAAATGCACTGATTTAGAAAGTAGTTTCTGAAATAATTTTTTGCAGGTTCAGGTGCGACTTGCATAGACATCTGTGCATGAAGTCGCCCAAATGTCTTCCAAGTTGCACTTGAAGTAGCACTGAAATGCTACTTTAAAATTGGGCTGCTTCAAATAAAGTAGGGCGATTTCAATGTCAGGATGGGTTTAACCAGGGTGTAAAGTGATTCTAAAGGCAGAAGGTTTTTTACCCCAAAGCGTTCTCTGCCGTTTCTGCAAGTTTTCCTTCATATGGGCAGACAGTGCTTCCTAGACAGCCACACAGAACGAAGAGACACAGTGTTATCTATCAGTGATACAAGTTAAAGTAATACCATTACTAACCACTAACCTAACCACTTCTATCTACAACAACATGCTGTCATCCTCCCTAGACATACTTGCTCCTCTTTCTACACGCAGAACCAGGCCCCATCTGCCACAACCCTGGCAGACAGACGACACAAGAAGTCTCAAGAGACGCAGCCATGCTCTTGAGCAAGCATGGCGTAAATCTAAATCCCTGCAAGGCTTTACCCTCTACAAATCTGCCCTTCTCAAATACAACTCCTGCCTCCTCACTGCTAAACAAACCTACTACAACAGTCTCATCAAAACCCTCTCATCCAAACCTCATCAACTCTTTTCTAACCTTAATTCCTTACTTCACCCCCCACTGCCCCCACTCACCAACTTGCTTACTGCTCAACAGATTGCCAACCATTTCAAAAGCAAAATTGACACAATTTGCAAGGAGATATCCAGCATTCAACTTTCTCCCCTACCCAACACATCAGGTCCAACACTACACTAAATACTTTCCTCCTTCTGCCCATTTACCACCGATTAGGTTGATAAACTCCTCTCCATGGCCCACCTCACCTCCTGTCCCATGGACCCTGTCCCCTCACAATTACTGCGACCACCTTCCCACTCTATCCTAAATTCCCTAACCCACATCTTCAACCTCTCCCTCTCCTCCGGCACCTTTCCTTTCCCGCTCAAACATGCACTGGTTACCCCCATACTTAAAAAAACCCTCACTAGACTGTTTGAATAACTTAACTTTCAGTGTCATTTACAACTCCATCTCCTCCGCTCCTCTTCCTCTCTCTGTTTGGGCACCCCAAGGCTCCGTCCTTGGGCCCCTCCTATTCTCGCTTTATACCTCTTCCCTGGGCCAGTTAATAACCTCCCATGGCTTCCAATACCACCTCTACGCCAATGACACCCAGATCTATCTCTCCACTTCTCAACTCACCCCCTCGATCTCCTCACAAATCTTAAACTTACTGAATGACATATCGGTATGGAAGATCAACAGCACTACTATTGGTCCCTCCACACATGCCAGGGTGCTGGGTGTAATCCTTGACCTCTCTTTCAGCCAATCATTGGCTAAATCCTGTCAGCTTTACCTCCGCAACAGCTCCAGAATTCGACCCTTCCTGACTAACACCACAAAGCAACTTATTCACTTCTTGATTATTTCCCGCCTTGACTACTGCAACTCTCTCCTTAATGGCCTACCCTTACGCAGGCTATCCCCCCTTCAGTCTATTATGAATGCTGCTGCTAAACTAATACACCTCACTTACTAATCCGTAACTGCTGCCCCTCTCTGCCAGTCTCTTCAATTGCTTCCCCTACCCCACCGTATAAAATTCAAAATGCTAACCACAACATACAGGGCCATTTACAGCATCGCCCCTAGCTACATCACCAACCTCATGTGCAGATATCGCCCTAATCATCCCCTCTGCTCCTCCTAGGACCCCCTGCTCTCTATCTCCCTTGTTACCTCCTCTCATGCTCGCCTTCGGGACTTCTCCAGAGCCTCTCCCATCCTCTGGAACCCCCTGCCCCGGTATATCCAATCAGCCCCTAACCTGTCCACCTTTAGGAGATCCCTGAAAACTCACCTTTTCAGGGAAGCCTATCCCACACCCACATAACAACTGTCCCAGAGCCACCACCATGAATTCATTTCCCGCATCTATTACCTTTTGTACACCACCCCCTCCCTTTTAGAATGTAAGCTCTACGAGCCGGGCCCTCCTGTCCCTTCTGTATTGAACTGTACTGTAATTGTGCTGTCCCCCCTCTACATTGTAAAGCGCTGCTTAAACTGTTGGCACCATATAAATTGTGTATAATAATAATAATAATAACATAAGGTACGGGATTGCACTATGCCACATTTATCCATGAAAACACTCAAATGCAGAATTACACTTTAAGCCTGGCACATAGCAGAATCTGCAATAAAGAGGAAAGCACATAACACACAAAGTGAGAAGTGGACTACAATGTAAGAAGCTTACTGTTCCCTGTGGATATGAGTGGTAAGATAAAAAATAAAATGTATCTTTTAATATAACACAATAAAATGGCGAATAATGTTAAGAAATGTTGTTGTTACAACACTGAATGGAGGGGATTTAAAGTAGAAGTTCACTCTAAACTTTGCCTTTAGTTTTAGGACCTAGGGGGAAGTGTTAGAACCTAGATTGGGTGTTTATTGGTGTTCCTATAGCTCACCCCACAAGTTAATAAAATATATTAAAAAAAGCTCTAAAAATAATGAAGTGTTACACAAAAATTAATTAGTCTGTCTCAATATACATCAAGTGCGAAAATAAAATAGAACACAATGTATTCGCATCAAATAGGTCAAGTGCTGCACAAAATTTGTGCTAAAATAAATCAATAAAAAAATACACTTGTATAAATAATTAAATTAAATCCCATGTAATTCATAAATGTCCAATAAAACAATTAAACCCAGTGTCCAAAGTAGTTGCATAAAAATTGTCCAATTTACTTAATTCCCCCACATTGTGAAAAAAATAGAGTGCAAAAAGTGTAATAAATAGTGAAATAATCACCCAGTGTTTTCCACCTCAAAGTAAAAGTCCTCTCACCTCCCCCAAAAATGATTTTGCTATGGGAGGTGACACAACACACTGGGAGATATCTGTTCAATCAGATTGCATGCACAGGAGGGTTGTCCAGCTTTAATGGTAAATGCTCCTCTCCTCGATCCACTCAACATCAATATTCCTGGGTCATCTCCATATCAAGACATTAGATGTTACCATAGGGAATAGAAAAAAAGCTTAACATAGTGTAAAACCATTTAAATATTTATTTCTTATTGGCCAGCAATTACACTTACATTTAAGTGTGTCATGCCACAATAGGGTTCTCAGCATTGTATCATGCACCATGAGTTCAAGTCATGAACACAGGCTGTGAACCGTCATAAGCTAGAACGCTGTGACGTCACTCTAGGCTCCGCTCTACGCGTTTCAACGTAATGTTACAGTTCGTAATGTCACAAGGTAAAATCTCTCCAATGTAAAACTGACAACAATACAAATTTAAAAGAGTTTCTAATCCTCTCTATACAAAACTTAAAAATAAAAAAATAAAAATCAGTAGACTTCTACCTCAAGCTAGCCATACACACAACAGTTAAACCCAAAAGCAAACCATTATTATATCGCAGCTTACTACTTCTTAGATATAATGGCTGCATTTGTTTTCCTTTTTAAGCTTTCTTTCTTTAATTTTCACCTGGTGATCTGGCCAGTAAGTCTTTTGCTTTTCAACAGAGCAAGCTGTCCTACAGATGTAGCAGTTAGAGGGTTGAGACAAACTATTTATCACTGACAGGTGTGCTTACAGCCTCAGCTTTTATTTATTTATGTAAAATATTATACCAAAAGGTACAAAACTGTTACTGTAACTATTTATAAATTGTGAGCTGGAGTTTGGCACCAGTTTACTTCCCTTCAAACTTTAGTGGGGCCGGACTGTGGCCAGTGGGAGTAGAAAATGCCCCGGCATTGGTGGGAGTGAACAATGTTATAGGCTTGGTGGTCACTGGAAGTAAAAGAAAATTACATTATTGGTGTCAGTGGGAGGAATAGTACCCCATCATGGGTGTCAATAGGAGGAATAGTGCCTCATAATTAGTATCAATGGGAGACTTAGTTCCCCTTCTCTGGTGTCAGTGGGAGGACTAGTACTCCAATGTTGGTGTTAGTGGGAGGAATTGTGCCCCTGTTTGGTGTCAGTGGTAGGAATAGTGCCCCAAGGTTCAGATAAAGGCAAGCAAAGGACCACATCTGGCCCACAGGCCGCAGTTTGGGGACCCCTGCTTTGACTTTAACGCAGTTTTATGTGGTATTTATCAAGTGTTTTTGCTTTTCGAGGTAAATACCACATAAAGGTATAGTGCATTGATATTTTCCATATTGCATGCGATATTTGGGGAAAATGTGTCACGTGACCCAACTACCACATGCGATATGCTTTAGTGAATGGAGCCCAATATCACTTTTTATTCTCACAATGCCAATTTTATATTTTTTGTAAGAACCCATTTATAAAGTGAACCTATGGCTGGGGTACTGTACATCATTATTAAAATTTAAGCTACCTTTGTAGCTGCTGGCATTTTGGAGCAATCCATCCTCAAAGTTCACAGCTGAAGCTCTAGAGTCATTGAAGTTCCTTTCTCAGCAGCTCAGTTCCCAGTGCTCTCCCCTATCAGAGTATCTACTGGTTTTACATAAGACGTTGGAATGGTTGCTGGATCACTGTTGGGAGGGGGAGCAAACTGAGCTGAACTGTTGGGAGTGAGGAGCAGTGGGAGCTGAGTTGGTGAATCAGTCTTTGGAGGGGAAGCTGGGGTCTGAGCTGTTGAGTTCCTACTTGGAAGGAGGAGTAGGAGGAGCTAAGCTATTGCTGGGAAGGAGCTGGGAAGAAGATGAGAAGGAGCTGGGAAGGAGATGGGAAGAAGATGAGAAGGAGCTGGGAAGGAGATGGGAAGAAGATGAGAAGGAGCTGGGAAGGAGATGGGAAGAAGATGAGAAGGAGCTGGGAAGGAGATGGGAAGAAGATGAGAAGGAGCTGGGAAGGAGATGGGAAGAAGATGAGAAGGAGCTGGGAAGGAGCTGGGAAGAAGATGAGAAGGAGCTGGGAAGGAGATGGGAAGGAGATGGGAAGGAGATGGGAAGGGGCAGCTGAGCTACTAAGACACTGCTAGAGGGCTGAGCTGCTTAGTCACTGTTGGAAGAAAGATGTATGGGGAGTAGACAGAAAACATCATCACCTATACCCATAGCTGTTTGCAGCCTTTTGCATTAGGGTGTGCACCCCAAAGCTCAAACACACATGCCTTTCTCTGCAGCCTCAGCTGCACTGGACAGTGAATAAATGGGAAGTGCTCTGTGCTGAGTGGTTTCCAGTTCATTCACAAACTGAAGCATGGTAAACACTTACTATGAATGAAAACAGTGAGTGAGTGTGTTCACTGTTAATTTAGAAAAGGAAGGGGCCGGTAAATTACATATTGACTAGCCCCTTCCCCTGCTCTCCATCCTGAAACATCCTCACAGAATCTAGGGGGAGAGGAGGAAAGCCAGCAGCACTGTGGGTGGTGCAGCACAGGGAAGCCCAGGGAAGCCCAGGCAGTAGGGGAAATCAGCATCACACAGAGTGATTAGGGTGTGCCCAGGCACACCTGACACACCCCCTGCGCAAGCCTATGCCTATACCGTGTAGCAGCCACCTCTTTGCAAGCATTTAATTTAAAGCTGTGAGGAACTATGTAGTAATGATAGTTTAAAGCAGAGGTCTCCAAACTTTCTAAACAAAGGGCCAGTTTACTGTTCTTCAGACTTTAGGGGCTGGACTGTGGCCACTGGGAGTAGAAAAAATCCTGATGTTAGTGGGAAAAAATAATGCCCCATCTTTGGTGTAAGTGGAAGGAATTGTGCCCCATCGTTGGTGTCAGTGGGAATAATTGTGCCCTTTCATTGATGTCATTGGGCCCTATGGTTGAAATCACTGGGAGAAATTGTGCCCCATCGTTGGCGTCATTGGGAGGAATTGTGCCCTTTCATTGGTGTCATTGTGCCCCATTGTTGGTTTCATTGGGAGGAATTGTGCCCCATCAATGGTGTCAGTGAGGGGAATTATGCCCCATTGTTGGTATCAGTGGATAAAATAGTGCCCCAAGGGTCGGATAAAAGTAAGCAAATGGCCGCATCTGGCCCCAGGGCCGCAGTTGGAGACCACTGGTTTAAAGCATCTCATTTTCTGCTTGTAAGAGACAACAAGAAACTTAAAGTTGGTTTATTTAAGAATACATTTTTTTTTTCAATATTAACCACTTCACATCCCGGCTATTGTCAAATTACGTCCGCAGGAGGGATCTCCATTCCTGGGCAGGCATCATATTACGTCTTGGGCTTTCCGGCCGTCTAGGGGGCGTGCGCGCCCGCCGTCATCTCCACTGGGCACCGCAATTGCCGGTAACAGAGATGGGAATTGGATTTTTTTCCCACAGATCCATGTCCTGTCAGGGGAGAGGAGACCGATCATCTGTTCCCAGTACAGAGGAACACTGATTGGTCTCCTCCCCTTGTGAGTCCCCTCCCCCTACAGTTAGAATCACTCCCTAGGTAACACATTTAACCCCTTGATCGCCCCCTAGCGTTAACCCCTTCCCTGACAGTGACATTTATACAGTAATCAGTGCATTTTTATAGCACTGATCGCTGTATAAATGTGAATGGACCCATATTAGTGTCAAAAGTGTCCGATGTGTCCGCCGCAATGTCACAGTCATGATAAAAATCGCAGATCGCTGCCATTACTAGTAATAAAAAAAATGCCATACATCTATACCCTATTTTGTAGACGCTATAACTTTTGCGCAAACCAATCAATATACGCTTATTGCGTAGTTTATTTACCAAAAATATGTAGAAGAATACATATCGGCCTAAACTGAGAAAAAGAATTGTTTTTGTTTTTTAAAAATTGGGATATTTATTATAGCAAAAAGTAAAAAATATTGTGTTTTTTTTAAACTTGTCACTCTTCTTTTGTTTATAGTGCAAGAAATAAAAAACGCAGAGATGATCAAATACCACCAAAAGAAAGCTCTATTTGTGGGGAGAAAAAAGATAAAAATTTGGGTACGGTGTTGCATGACCACGCAATTGTCATTCAAAATGCGACAGCGCTGAAAACTGAAAATTGGCCTGGGCAGGAAGGGGGTGAAAATGCCCTGTATTAAAGTGGTTAACAAAGCAAAAGGGGTGCATTTTAAGGTTTAATTTTCTATTTTGGATGGATTGTACTTATAATACCATCTAGCCTTTAAAAGTTGAGTAAAACTAAAGGGCTGAATATAAAAACCTTTTATTATCTTCAATAGTAAAACCCCAGGAAGAAGGTAATCCTTATATTAAATCTATAGAAGCCTACAGATCTTCATAATAATATGCTTTACGATTCCATTAATGAGGCTTTTTAAACTTCTAATTAGAATAAGAAACAAAGCTAATCTGGACTCCATAAAGCCATCGAATAAAATACACAGTGTATTATTAGCTGAGCTCCACATCTTAATCTGTGACTTCGAAGACTGTAATAGTATCTACATGACCAAATGGAGGGGTAATTGTACACAGCTCGATTCATCACATTTCACCAAGTAATTAACTTTTTATCCAGATGAGGCAGATGAAATATTATACAATTCTGTTAAATAATGTATGCCACTGACGGCACTTTCATGCTTTGCAAGATTAGCTGACTTTTAAGGATTTTCAGACCTTGTGCAGATAGCTGTTACACATCATTATGAGGGATGAAATTAAACCTAGTATTTTAGGGACAGGGGATTTGAAAGATCTTTAATGATGACATTCTGGACCTAATTAGGAATTAGGCAAATCTTTGCTCAAGAAAATTTCATGGGGTAAACTAATTTGTAATGAACCTTCAAGCTTTAGTGAGATAGGCAAAACAAACTACCTGCAAAGGACACCAAGCTACGTCAGAAATTTGTGGAGAAAGATTTGTTACATCTAACCCCATAGACTGAAAAGGTGACATTTGGAAAGGGAATCAAATCTAAACCCAAAAACACTCCTTAGATCTGGTGGCTGCTTTCGTTTTTTTCCAGGCTTTTTTTCCTTTCTTTTCACGTGGTAATCCTATGAATACTATGTTAAAAGAAAGAAAAAAGCCTGCAAAAGCGAAAGCTGCCACCATATTTAAGGAATGTTTTGGGGTTTAGATATGATATGATAATCCAATGAATATCAATTGTATTGTATATTTTTACTAAAAATCATTTTCTCCTATGGGGGGGGGGGGGGGGTATATTAGGTATGCCACATTCTTTATTTCTCAGCATATCTACAACATTATATATCTGAGCACACTAATGTATTCTCCTCCTCTCCCAGCATAAGTCCCCTCTCCCTCTACCATATCACCACTTCTAGCACAAACCCCCCAAATCTCCTCCTAGCACAAATCCTCCTCTCCCATCCACCTGAATTAGCACTCCCCCCCCCCCCCAATGTATGCTCCTAGAACAGTTCTTTTCCCCTGCTGCCCCTAAATTCCTCCTCCCAACACAAATCCCCCCCCCTCAATCTCCCTGCGGTGCCCCCCACTTCACATGATACCACAGTGCCCAGGGCAGCCCTCTTGCCCACCCCTTGTCCCGGCCCTGTCTACAGCAGCATTTCTCAAACTTTTACCCCAGATGAACCTTTGAAATAATATTCAGGTCTTGGGCATCACAGTAAAACAAATTTATTGGTGGTCAGTGGGAAAAAATTCCACTTATATTGGTGATCAGTGAAAGAATGCTCCTGTCATGGTCTGGAGTCAGGCTCGGAGGCCAGTTGCAGTGGAGCAGCACCCACTGATAAGCGGGACAGGTATACAAGCAGGTCACCCTGGCTGATGACACAGTATTCACCAGAGCTCCTGATGGTGGAGATGAGTTTTGATGCGTGTTAGTATCAGGTCGTGGTCCTCAGGATCTCCCCACCAGAAGGTGAACAAGCCGGGGTCCAGTAGCAAATAATCAGGTAGGGTTTAAGCAGAAGCATAGTCAGTAAACAAGCCAAAGTCCAGAAATGAACGGTTGCAGGTTGGGTTTAACCTAGTCGATGAACAAGCCAAAAGTCGGTAATGAATAGTAGCGAAGATATGGACAGCAGCAGGAGAGACAAGAGCGAGATATTGGCTGGAGAGAGCACAATAATCTGGCAAACAGGAGGTGCAGAGACATGGCTTAAATTAGGAAGTTCATGGGAAGAGCAAACAGTTCAAGGTTTAAACAACAAAAGAGGGTTCCCCTAAGTGGATTTTCCTGGCACTTGCACATAAACTATATAAAGTGGGAGAGTACAAACTCGTATAAAGAGTAAAAGAGTATTTTTATTTATTTAAAGAATCTCATATTTTAAAAACAATGTGGACATTATGAACAACGAAAACATATTACATGGTTAACACAATTTGAACAGGTTAATGACCAGTGACATTGTATGTAAGAACTCTTTTCAAGACCGACGCGTTTCGGGGTACATAATATTTCAGTCCTTTTTCAGGGGCATGATAGAAAAGAGGGGTTCATCTGTTTCATTGGATACTCTGAGAGAGAAATTAAAAACCACATGGAAAAGCGAGAAATGCTTGAAAGTGGGATGGCAGTTGAGTATGTTTTGTGGGTGCAGGTGCTGTTCCTTAGATACTGCAGTTTTACTAGGTGTTGGTTGACAGCGATTCCCCACAGGGAGGTATATAGTTTCACCTACCCTTGCCCCTCCCGGATGCGTGCAGGCCAGAGCGGTATACTGGGGCTACAAGAGGTGACCCTTGATTAGGAAGTATATAGGTTCAGCCAGCCATGCATCCCAGCATCCGGCATGTAGAACGCCTTGAACAGTTCAAGGTTCAACATAAGAAAAGTTCAAGGCAGGATCATTCAAGAATTGTCCAGGTAACTGTCCAGCATTTCCTGTGGCTCAGCAAGAAGAGCCGGACACAGCAGAGGTCCCAGGTTCAAGTCCAGGCCCCGACAGCTCCTTACAATGGTGGTCAGAATGCCACCCTTACAGACAGCTAAAAAGATCATTAGTGTAATACAGCTCTCTCTTCCAACTGGCATTAGTCCCAGAACTAGGCAAGTGCCATCAACTAAAAGGTCAATCAGCCAAAGCTCAAGGAACCCTTACATACCTTTGGAAGTACCCCAGGGTTTCACGGGACCCTGGTTGAGAATCTACAGTGTTCTCAGGACCTCCATCCTCTTATGATAGCTATCATGCCCATGTAGGGTTGACACCCCTTCAGTTTTGCATTGGACACCCCAATTTTTAATATCTCTCCATCACCAGACAAAACCTTTTACTTTGTTTTGGATAGAGCCGAGACGCTTGCAGCCTGTTTTCATTGCTTTCCAAAATTTTTATTAGGGAAACATTTCCCTAATCTCTGTTTATCTCCTATTTATTCCTATGAAGAGCTCATATGGAAAAAAGTTCAAAGTGCATGTATGGACCTAGTGGGGAAGATTTTTGATGTGTGTGACGCTGACCAGGTCTTCCAAAATCTTGTTGGATCGAGGACAGGTTAGGATAAGACTGAAAGGGAAACTGGAGCTAGGAAGGAACACCAAAAAAGCTTTAAACTTTATTACTAAGCCCATTTTTCTTGCATTATTCAGAATAACCAAGCTTAGTATTTCAAGCATGTGTCTTGCAATATTGCTTCTTTGTTGGAAATCTTTATAATCTCTGTCACTGCTGTCAGAAGTGTATCTACTGTTTACACATAAACACTGCAGTGTCTCAGCAAGGCTCAGTACATTCTATTCACTCTGCATCAGAAGACATTTATTGTATGTTTCTTCATAATGTGAATATCCCCAGTAGGTCCAATCACATTACAATAGGCAGCTAGGTCCTCAGAGGAGACGTAAGGACATGTGTAATATAACAATCATACCTATCTCTGTGCCAGGCAGCAATATGATGTTGACAACAATTCTAACTACTCCCCTCTATTGAAGGCAGAAAGGAGAAGTATGGTGTATTTTCAGCTGAGCATAGAGATTGAATTATTATTTTTAAAGTTTACCTTAAGGCTGGATTCACACATATAGCACAAGTTGACGCAAGTGAAAGGCACTTGAGTTGATGTGCATTGATATGTGATCTTTTAATGTGTTGCATTGATTATGCATTTTTTTCCAGAGCAGGTGCCAAGTACGTAATTTTGCTTAATGCGTGCTACAGCATACTGGATGCATTATAGTACACTGCGTTTAAATACTGCATGTTCCATTTCCACCAAGCACATACATGTTTGTGTGAACGGGGCCTAATGGAAACAATGGATTTTAGCTTATCATTGTGTCGTTGGGCCTATGTTGAGCAACCCAGCCCAATGAACCTGGTGTGAACGTGCCTTAAAAAGATACCGAAACCCAAAAACAAAAATATAATATATTACCAGTTCCCAGATAGGGTGACTACATTCGATTTCCTGTGAACAGGATAAGAGCGCTACCATATACTATACTAATACATCACCAAATAAATCATAAAAACTCAAAATCAAATATAAAATAACAATATCCACTTGCCGACCAGCTGCCACAGTTTTACTACAGCGTAATGACACGGCTGGGCGAAACGGTGTTATGTAACGTGGCTTCACCTTGTGGCCACTAGGGGCGCGTACACACCCCGGAGCCGATGAGATGACCGCCGTGCGCAGACTACGCTATCCCCATAGCAAGCGCCTGGCTATGGTAGTCCTAAGAAGAAGACGAAGAGCCGAGATCGCCACCGGGGACCCCAGAAGAGAAAGATCGGAGGCCACTCTGTGCAATACCACCAAACAGAGCAGGTAAGTATAATATGTTTGTTATTTTAATTTAAAAAAAATATTTTACTTTAGTAACACTTTAAATAACAGCAAAAAAGAAGGTTATCTTTCTTGTGCAACCTACTAATCCCATCTATCACCATGGAATGACGATGAACAAAAGCACACATGTTTGAAGTCCAGTTGGTGCGACAACCGTGGCTCCTTCCATATACTATCTGCATTTAAATTTTTTTTTTTCTTTAATATAAATACATAACTGTATTCATTAGTGTTTGTTTTAACTGTCTATCTGGAGTTCAGCTTTAAACCTGAATGCTAAGCAGATACAGTATAAATGATACCATTTAAGGCAGTTGTGTATTTTACATCTAGCTAGAGTACCAACCTAAATATGTCTTGATATTAGCTTGCTGTACTCCCTTTCACAGCAGCAGTCAGACTTGCACAAAAAGCAGCACTATAAGCCAATCAAGTTCTTCTACGTGCGCATGTGCTAACTGGTCACATGCTAACAGGAGGAGAGAACAGAGTGAGCAGAGATGATGATTGATGATGATGATCTGTGGGCGAGGACGTGACAAACACTGCATTCCCTCAAAACTGGCCATAGAAAGATAGAATTTCAAAAATTCTTAGAAAATTCTTATGCCGCGTACACGCGGTCGGACTTTTCGTCTACAAAAGTCAGACGGACGCCGACGGACTAAAGCCGGCTGACAATCCGATCGTGTGTGGGCTTCCCCGGACTGTCAGCGGACTTTTCCAGCCTCAAATCTGACGGACTTTAGATTTGAAACATGCTTCAAATCTTTACGTCGTAACTACGCCGGACCCAGAAATCCGCTCGTCTGTAGGCTAGTCCGACAGACAAAAACCCACGCTAGGGCAGCTATTGGCTACTGGCTATCAACTTCCTTATTTTAGTCCGGTGTACGTCATCACGTACGAATCTGTCTGACTTTTGTGTGATCGTATGTAGGCAAGTCCGTTCGTAAGAAAGTCTGCCGCAAGTCCGCCAAAAGTCTGCCAAAAGTCCGTCGAAAGTCTGTCGGACAGGCTGTTGGACTTTTGTAGACGAAAAGTCCGACCGTGTGTACGCGGTATTAGGAAAAGACTTAAGAAGATTCATACAAAAATTCTCAGAACATTCATACAAAAATTTTCAGAACATTCAAATATTGTTCAAAAGATTTACTTTGCTTTTAAAATTTGATTTTGAAATGAATGGACTTTACCGAACAAAAACCACATACACTGTTAGAAATTTGCTTGTTCGAGAAAAAATTTCCAGCCTGCTTCTTCAAATTTTCTCATCACTGTGGTTGACAATGAATGTTAATATGACCCACTAATGATTAGAAAAATTAACAAACTTTCTAAGAACAATCTTTTCCATCAAATTTTCGTTCTGAATTCTACCCATCCATAGCACCCATAGCATCAACCATCATGCACCTATTTAAATTACTTCAGACCAGGCTGATGTAGCACCCTCCTAGGTAAGTGCTAGAAGCGAGTATCATTTTTGTTCTTTCAGCTTACCAGGAACATGGTCAGGTAAAACTTGGAGTGCTCTCTGACTACCAGGGAGCAGGATCTATTGGTTAGGTCTGCTCATTGTACTCAGGTGCAGCTCAGCTTGTTCTGACTGTCCCCCACTGGTCCAATAGGGAACATCCCCTAACTAACTCAACTAGGCTGTCCAGGCATACTTCAACAAGGTAGTAGTTCATGGTAGGTGTTTCCCCAACACTTGGCAGATCTCCAGCTCATGGTGTCCACCGATGGTCTGCTAAGAGTAGCAGTCCCCCTTAGTGCACCATGATGGTCTCCTCTTGCGTGAATGAATGAATGAATGAATGAATAACTTGTAAAGCGCTGCAAATTGCGAACTGAATCGCCTCAAGGCGCTAGATGTATTCTCTGTAGCCAGCTTCTAGAAAAGGAAGGTCTTTAGTTTTTTCCTGAAGGCCTGGTGGTTTTCTTCCATGCGGAGGTTGGTTGGGAGAGCATTCCATAGTCAAGGTCCTTGGACTGCAAATCTACGTTCTCCCTTTGCTTTGTAGCGGTATTTGGGAATGAGGAGGAGGTTTTGGTTAGCTGATCGAAGACTGCGATTCGGTGTGTAGTGTTTTATTTTTTCCCGGAGATATTGCGGAGCGTTTCCTTGTATGCATTTATGGGTGAGGCAGAGGGTCTTGAATGTGATCCGATTCTTCACCGTTAGCCAATGTAGGCTTTTTAGGGATGGGGAGATGGATTCCCAGGGCTTTTTCCCTGTTAACAGCCTTGCCGCCGTGTTCTGCATGAGTTGCAAGCGCGCAAGCTGGTATTGGGGTAGACCTACGTAGAGGGAATTTGCGTAGTCGAGTCGGGAATTGATGATCGTTCCCACAACTGCCGCTTTGTCCTCTTCTGGGATGAAGGGGATGAGTCTGCGAAGCAGGCGGAGGAGGTGGTGAGATCCGCTCACCACCGATCCTATTTGTGCATCCATTGTCATTCCTGAGTCAAAGATGACTCCGAGACTCTTGACTTTGGTGCTGGGGGAGATGGTCTGTCCGAGGATGGAGGGTGGTGTCCACGGAGTCTCAATTTTGGAATTTTTGTTGGCTTGCAGGAGAAGAAGTTCTGTTTTTGATTCGTTAAGTTTGAGGGAGCTAGCGGTCATCCAGTCATTGATTAAAGTGAGGCATTTCTGTAGTTGCTGATGATGATCTTTCTGTCCATTAATGCGAAAGTAGAGTTGGGTGTCGTCTGCGTATGAGTGGAAGCAGAGGTCCGTTTTCCTGATGATATTGAGAAGCGGGCGGATGTAGATGTTAAATAGCACTGGTGACAAGGGTGAGCCCTGAGGGACTCCACAGGAGACTGCCCGAGATTCCGAGTTGAATGTTCCCAGTTTAACCGTCTGAGAGCGATTCTCTAAGAAGGATGTAAACCATTTTAGGGCAGAATCTGTGGCTCCTGCAACTTCTGAGAGGCGGACAAGTAAAGTATTGTGGTCCACTGTATCGAATGCTGCGCTGAGGTCTAACAGTACCAGAAGACTCGGTTCCCCGTCATCTGCTGCTTCAAGGGCGTCGTCCCATATTTTGAGAAGTGCTGTTTCTGTGCCATGGCCTGGGCGGAAGCCTGATTGCAGAGGGTCCAGGAGGTGGTGTGTCTCCAGGTGGTGTTGTAGCTGCTGTACTACTGCTTTCTCTATAATCTTGGAGATGGTGTTGAGGCTTGTTATTGGTCTGCGGCAGTTAGGGTCTTTAGGGTCGAGATTAGGTTTCTTTAGCAGGGGTTTGACGATGCCTTGCTTGAGGGAGGTTGGCACAGTCCCTTCTTTGAATGATTGATTTATGAGATGTGTTAGGGTGGGGGCCAGGATGTCGGAACATGCTTTGAACAATTTGGTGGGGATGATGTCGTTCGGTGATGTGCTGTCGCGAAGGCTTCTGATGATGTTTTTAGTCGTGTCCGTGGTGATTGGGGACAAAGAGAACTTTGGTGGTTGAGTGATGTTCGTGTCGATATCCTCTTTTTGCATTGGTTGGGTGAGGTTGGTTGTTATTTTCTGATGAATTGCTTTCCGAATGTTGTCGATTTTGTCGATGAAGAAATCTGATAACTCATTGCAGAATTCTTGAGTATCGTTTGCAGGGGGCTCTAGGCAGGCCGGGTTCATTGATTGAGCAACTATTTTGAAAAGTTCCCGTGGGCGGTTTAAGGCGGATGAGATGGTGTCTGCAAAATGTTCTTTTTTGGCTTTGAAGATTGCCTTGTGGTATTTCACCGTGAGTGCTTTGTAGTTAGCATGGTTTTCCTTGGTGGGATTTCTTCTCCAAGTTCTCTCAGCTCTTCTGCGTTCTTGCTTGAGTAGGGTGAGAGTGCCATTAAACCAACTCGAGTTTTTTGTGCGGACGGGTGTTCTGCGTTTTGGCGCCACGGAGTCTGCTGTTTGTAGTAAAGCATTGTTTAGGGAGTTGAGTGTTTGTTCCGTTGAGAGGTTTGGGTTTAGCAGAAGAATTTTGCTCGACAATGTAGTTTTGAAGAGTTCAGAGTGTAGTTTCTTCTGAGATCTATTCCAGTGTGTTGCTATTGCCCGTTTCTGTTTTTGGAGAGTGGTGTTAGTGGTGATTTTAAATTTGATAGCATGGTGGTCCGTCCATGGTAGTGGGGTGATGTTCAATACGTCGATGTCCATATTCTGTTTGAAGATGAGATCTAAAGTGTGTCCTGAACCATGCGTAGGAGCATTTATCAGTTGTTGCAGGCCAAGTTCTTCCATTTGGTTAACGCAGGCGGTTGCCATAGGGTCTTGGGCGGAGTTTGCCCATAGATTGAAATCCCCAAGTACCAGAAGGTTTTTGGTTTTCAAGGTGTGCATTGAGAAGAATTCAGTGAGCGGTGTGAGGAGATTGGTCTTTGGTCCAGGTGGTCTGTAGCATAGTAGTATGTGAATGGTGTCTTGAGGTGTTGTTTGAAGGTGCAGTGAGAGTGTTTCCATGAAAGGCACTGAGTTCTGTAAGTTTGGTTTGGTGAGCCCCAGGTGCGATTTGAAAATCACTGCTAGACCTCCTCCTTTTTTTCCTATTCTATGCTCAGATAGGATACTGTAGTTCTTGGGCACCAATTCAGTTAGGATGGTGTTGCAGTCGGAAGTTAGCCAGCTTTCTGTAATGAAGAGGCAGTCTATGTTGTTTTCGGTGATGAACTCGCGGATTTCCAGCCTGTGCTTGACTGCAGATCTGGTGTTGATCAGGGCGCATGCTAGTTGTTGTGGTTGGATCGGTGTCTCCCTGCCTTTGAAGGTTGATTGTGGGTTGGTCCTTAGTAATTGTTCTTTTTTTAGTCTTTTTTGCGTGGTGGTCGGTAAAGTTGCGGCCGTGTATCTTAGCCTGTGGAGGGTATCTGCTGTGTACTTGAAGTTGCACATGATGCGGAAGGCGGCGTTGCTAGAAAAGAAATTTGTATGACGAAGGCACTGGTGTGGCGATGATAGCCTTGCAGGGGGATGGGGGATCGGATGGCTGACCACTGCTCTAGAGTGGTGAGAGTGACGGCTGAGTGTTGGAGCGGAGGTACTGGAGGGAGGTGGCTGCCTACCTCCCTCTCGTTGATCCAGAGGAAGGCAAAAAAAACCCCTGGCCTTCCCCAGGGGAAGGCCAGATTTTAGGCTGCTTGCCTAAAATCTGGGCAAAACAAGCAGCCTAAAATCTGGCCTTCCCCTGTATTTATATAACAAGGCGGATAGGCAGGGTCCAAAAAGCCTGGGAAATGAGGGGAAGGATAATAGCCCCTTCCCCAGCCTGGGTCATCCACTGCCTAACTAATAAACTGTAGGCAACCTGCCTACAACTGTGCTTCCACTCTAAAAAGGAGTGTTCTCAGTTTGCATTTGCACTCAAGCATTTTTGGGAATCCCATCCTTCATTGTTCTCCTTTATTTCAAGTTTACAGTAATAAACCTCAAAAAAAGAAAAAACATCCCTTAGACTGATAGTTGAGCCGGGTTGAGTGAACTGTTGCTGTGTGCCTGGTTGCCTCGGCACGGCATAGGAAAGAACTTGGGTAAATCCAGCAGCCCCTTCGGGAGTTTTGCACGTGTATGGCCAGCTTAACTCTAATGCCGCGTACACACGATTGGAAATTCCGCCAGCAAAACCCAGATGAGAGCTCTTTGTCGGAAAATGCTACAGTGTGTATGCTCCATCGGTCTTTTGCTGGCGGAATTCCGGCCAGCAAAAGATTAAGAGCATGTTCTCTATTTTTCAGTCGGGAAAAGTTCCTATCCGAAAATGCGATCGTCTGTTAAAATTCCGACACAAAAAATTCCTACGCATGCTCGGAAACAATTTGACGCATGCTCAGGAGCATTGAACTTCATTTTATTGGCTCATCGTAGTGTTGTACGTCACCGCCTTTTTGACGGTCGAAAGTTCCGAGAACTTTTGTGTGACCGTGTGTATGCAAGACAAGCTTGAGCGGAATTCTGTCGGAAAAAGTTTTTTCCGACGGAACATCCACTCGTGTGTACGGGGCATTACAGAGAAGAGGGTGTCATGCTTCTTGCTGTGCTGTTTGGCAGAAGTTGGTGCATGACTTATAAATGTGGATGGACAGATTTACAAATCAATTAGGAGATCAGACCATTCACATTAAAAAAAAAAAAAAAAAGAATATGTATTAAGCTGTAAAGAAAAAAAAAACAAAAAACCTGAACTTCCTCCACAGTATTCAGCGCTTATTAGCAGCAAGAGTCCCGACTAGTTAAAGTCATTTCAGAATAAATGAATCTAAATAGAAAATGTTATTTGAAATATTATTATACTGTCCATGGCTCCTGTGCTGGTCAACATATTTGACAGTCCGCCTTCTGAAAACAAGAACAGCTTGAATTTCATTAAATGCTAATTTGTTGGAATTTGCATTTTACATGTCATTAAAATTATTACTCGTACCTTTTCCACTATGCCCATACCGACTGCAGTGACAGCAGGAGAGTAAAACATTAGGGGAAATCAGAATGGTAGAGTGCTGCGCTTTTTACTTTGTTATATTATACAGTAAAAAAAAATATGCTTTTTTTATTGCAAAGGTTTATTGTTATTAACTTCCTTGATATGCTTTTGATTAATTCACTTTGTGTTATCCATATTAGTTTATTAAATCACTCTCTAAAAGTCATCAGCAGCAAACATGCTTCCTACTGATGTTATTTGGTTGTTGTAAAGCAGTGCTGACCAGGATCAGGATTTTCAGACATATATGGTACTATACTTACATTTCAGTACTTAGAGTCTTTAAAGGTATATACCAATAAGGATGGTCCCGATGTTCGAATCGAAACGAACATTGGGTGTTCGAGTGTCGAGAACTGTCTTTACATATTGCTGCTATATAAATGCAGTTCAGTTCTGTTAATTACTGTTAGAATACTGGTGTTTAACCATATTTCTCAGGGTAATGTTATTGTCTTATTGATTGTATATGTAGCTGTACCCCCTGTGGGGCCACTGAGTGTAGTAGTTCCACCTGTCACCCTGCCCAGCCTGGCATTCACTTCCAGTCGCTCTCCAGACAATGAACAGTCCATCAGCTTTGTTTTTGTTGTTTTATTGAGGGATTAAACTTGGATAGGGGTAAAAAGTAGGGTTGTCCCGATACCGATACTAGTATCGGTATCGGCACCGATACCGAGCATTTGCCCAAGTACTTGTACTCGGGCAAATGCTCCCGATGCTTCCCCTGATACCAAGAGGACAGCTGTGATCGGCGCATGGGGGAGTTACAAGATTCTCCCCCAGCGGCTTTCACCAGCTTTAGTGACATACAGCGGTGATCGCTCACCGCTGACTGTCACTGCATCCTCCTCCTTGCCTCCTCCGTTCCTCTGTGCCTCTCCGCTGTCCCCTGCATTCCTCTCTCCTTATCTGTCCCCCTCCGTACTCCCCCTTCGTTCCTCTCTCCTTATCTGTCCCCCTCTGTTCTCCCCCTCCGTTCTCCCCCTCCGTTCCTCTCTACTTATCTGTCCCCTCCGTTCCTCTCTCCTTATCTGTCCCCTCCGTTCCTCTCTCCTTATCTGTCCCCTCCGTTCCTCTCTACTTATCTGTCCCCTCCGTTCCTCTCTACTTATCTGTCCCCTCCGTTCCTCTCTACTTATCTGTCCCCTCCGTTCCTCTCTCCTTATCTGTTCCCTCCGTTCCTCTCTCCTTATCTGTCCCCTCCGTTCTCCCCCTCAGTTCCTCCGTCCTCCCCCTCCTTCCTTTGTGTATGGATAGAGTCAGCTGACTCTGTCCATTCACATAACTGAAACATTGTTATCTCTTGTGATTAGGAGCCGCTGTCTTCTCTCCATTCATTCTCAGTGCAGCTGAGGCTGCAGAGAAAGGGACTGGGGAATCTCTATCCTCTGTCTCTTTCTCTGTCTCAAGGGGGAGATATCAGAGGTCTGTTAAGACCCCTGATATCTCACCAAAGCCCCCCAAAAGGGCTGATTAAAAAAAAAAAAAAAAACAATAAAGAATAAAAAAATATAATTGTAAAAAATAAAAATTGTGAAAAAAGAAAAAAAAAAACCACACACACATACAACGTTCACCCCCGTCCTCCCCAAAAAAAATAGCAAAAAAAAAAAACTGTCACGTGACATTAAAAAAAAAGTATCGGTAATCGGTATCGGCGAGTACTTGAAAAAAAGTATCGGTACTTGTACTCGGTCCTAAAAAAGTGGTATTGGGACAACCCTAGTAAAAAGGATGATAGGATGCCCAGAATCAATAAAATTAATAGATGAGATGACCACTTCCTGCCCGGCCTATAGCAGATTGACGGCCGGGCGGTGGTTCAGTTATCCTGACTGGGCGTCATATGACGTCCAGCAGGATAACAGCCGCCGCGCGCCCGTGGGGGTGCGCACCGCGGAGATCGGTGGTGTGGTGTGTCAGTCTGACACACTGCTACACCGATCTTGGTAAAGAGGCTCCGGCAGAGGCTCTTTACCACGTGATCAGCCGTGTCCAATCACGGCTAATCAGGATGTCAATAGGAAAAGCAGTTGATCGGCTTTTCCTCACTCGCGTCTGACAGACGCAAGTAGAGGTGAGCCGATTGGTGGCTCTCCTGGCAGGGGGGGTCTGCGCTGATTGTTTATCAGCGCAGCCCCCCTCGGATGCCCACACTAGACCACCAGGAAAGCCGCCAGGACCACCAGAGAAGGGGGCAACATGTGGATGGCCAGGTATGTACCCCATGGCCATCCAATTGTGCAAATTATGCCCAATCTGTGCCAGTCAGTGCCCATAAATGGGCACTGACTGGCACCATTATATAACAGTGATGCCCAGCAATGCCAACCATCAGTGTCATCAGTGACACCAATCAGTGTCATCAGTTGCACCCATCAGTGTCCATCCGTGCCACCTGTCAGTGCCCATCCGTGCCCACCTATCAGTGCCCATCCTTGCCACCTATCAACGCCACCCATAAGTACCCATCAGTGCCACCCATAAGTACCCATCAATGCCACCTACGAGTGCCCATCAGTGCCACCTATCAGTGCCCATCAGTGCCGCCTATCAGTGCCAATCATCAGTGCCCGCCAGTGCCACCTCATTGTTGCCACCTCATTGGTGCCCATCAGTGCAGCCATATCAGTGCCCATCATTGAAGAAGAAAACGTACTTATTTAGAAAAAAATTTAACAGAAACAAAGAAAAACCTGTTTTTTTTCAAAATTTTCGGTCTTTTTTTATTTGTTGTGCAAAAAATAAAAACCACAGAGGTGATCAAATACCACCAAAAGAAAGCTCTATTTGTGGAACAAACTAACAAAAAATTTGTTTGGGTACAGTGTTGTATGACCGCGCAATTGTCATTCAAATTGCGACAGCGCTGAAAGCTGAAAATTGGCCTGGGCAGGAAGGTGTCTAAGTGCCTGGTATTGAAGTGGTTAATTGGAACCTCTATTCACATCCTCTTAAGCTCCAGACTTCTCTAGCATAACACTTACTTGTAGACTGTTACTTTCTCTCCCGTACAATACTTGGTTCCTGGCACAGCTAGCACATGGTTAAGCCCAACTCTGAATTAAGCCCAACTTTAAGGATTTGCCACTTGCTGGCAGGGACCGCGGGCCCCTTTTGGTGTAACAACCGATAGCAATAGAAAAAGTCTTTAGTGCTAACTGTATTGAGGTGGACTACTGATCCCAGTCAGTCCTGTGCAGACTCTGACAGCCCTTCTGGCAGCAGCAACTCAACTTCAAAGCTAGTAACATCATAATCTCTCCCGCTGGTTCTACATCCATCTCAGACTACCAGTCCACTCCGGCATGCCTCTCCCAGCTCTCCCAACTGTGCCCGTCACTCACCGACACCTGGTGGATCCCTCCTGAAGACTTGCCCGGAAATGTTCTCCACTGTCCTCTCCTGCTCCTGTTCAGGACACCCCTTGGGTTGTGTGGGGTTCCCACACAGCTCCAAGCCCCTGGGCCAAGGTCACTCCCCCCCCAGGCAGGGGGGCTTCCTCCAAGGCCCCAACAGCCTAACACTCCATCTCTCAGTTCTTCCACCCAAACAGCTCCTCCCCAGCTGGGCTGACCTAAGGTATTTAAGGAGGCCTGCCCCCTGCCAATCCTAGTTGGTGATTGGTCAGGGCTCCATACCACACCCCAGACAGCTCCACCTCTCTTCCCCTCCTCTGCTTCCAGAATCTTCTAAAAGCCAGAGGGAGGTAATCAAGAAGTGACACTGCCTGCAAGTCACCAGCCTACAATAAACCACTCCCAGCCCCACAGAACCAACTCACAGCCCCTTTCAGCTAGGCCTACCTAAATTTACCTACAGTGGTCAAAAATCTAACGCTAGCACCTACCTAAGGTAGAGGGTGCTACATATAAATACACTTGTTAATCCTCTTTTCTTTTATGCTATGCTTGGCTTAATAAATAATTTGAAATACAGTACTTTAAGGTATTGGTAAGTGCTGGGTGAGCGAGATGTGTCATCTTCAGGTGTGCAGAGAAATCACAAAACAATTTAGTGGCTCCTCTGGGGGGTAGCGCTACAGCTATATTTAACCATTTGACCTCCGGAAGATATACCCCCCTCTCATTTGGTGGTATTTGAGCACCTCTGTTTTTTATTGTTAAGACCGACAACTTTGAAAAAAAAATGTTTGCCACGTCATAGCTGCCAGAAGGCTTTCACAAGACCTTTCACAAAGCTCAGATCGTGCATGCACAGGGGGTAGCCAGCTGTGAAGCCACAAGAAGTCACAGACTGCTGCCCACAGTTAACATGCCGGGGGCCCGAAGACTGGTGAAGAACCAACTTGGGTGAGGACGGTGTTGGATCTCTGGATTGGTTAGTGTCTGTTTATTAAAAGTCAGCAGTTACAGTTTTTGTAGCTGCTGACTTTTAATTTTTTCAAAACTGTTCGAAGAACCGTTTTAATGCATTAAGGTGAAAATCTCCCCACAATCTTTCCAACACCTCCATCCCTAAACAGTTACCTGACTCCTCAGTACCGCTTCTCTCAGTAACTGGTGTCACAGGAGACGCTGAGAGCAGGGGGAGCTATAGGCACTCTGTGTGTCTATGTACGGACACATTCTTACTATGGAGCACGCGCACAGGTGCCCCCATAGCACCCTGCTTGCTAAGGAGGCACCCAGAGCAAGGAGGAGCGGACAGAGCCAGGGAGATACTGCCAAAGAGGAGGTAAGGGAGCAGAGCAGGAAAGCATAAACTCTTTTTTATTTAAAAGAATAACCTTTAATATCATTTTAACTAAAAAAAAAAAAAAAAACTTATAAAAACTGTACAAAAAATACAAAACTTTTTTAAATGATTGAGTTTTTTTCCCCTGATGCTAAATAAAGCAAAAAAATAATTATGAAACCAATATGCAGAACTGAAAGACATTTCATAGTGTTTCTGATTTTGGGTACAAGACAAATTGAATGGGAGTGATTCTATCTCAAGTTATCAATAAAGGGGTTGTAAAGGCAGAGGGTTTTGTTATTTTTAATCTTTAACATAAAAAAACCTTCTGTGGGCAGCAGCCCCCCATAATATTTACCTGAGCCCCATCTAGATCCAGCGATGTTGCAGGAGTGTCTCGGCTGCTGTTGTGCCATTGGCTCCCGCTGCTATCAATCAAAATCAGTCAGACAATGAGGAGAGAAAGGGGGTGGGGCTGGGCCACAGCTTTGTGACTGAATGGACACAGGGAGCTGTGGCTCGGCTCTGGTGCCCCCATAGCAAGCTGCTTGCTGTGGGGGCACTCAACAAGAGGAAGGGGCCAGGAGCACCGAAGATGGCCCCCGAGAAGAGAAGGAGAGCACTGTGCAAAACCATTACACAGAGTAGGTAAGTATAACATGTTTGTTATTTTTAACTAGAAAAAAATGAGACTTTAGTATCACTTTAAATAGCCAATCTCTTCCATTGAACTTTCACAATAATCACCTATTATACATAACATACTGACCTTTTCTGGTATAGATATGCTATGACATGTTGTGAGTGGCCATCAACAGGAACAAATATTGAGCGCTTCAAAACATTGATGTCAGCATGCGTTCTTGATGAGTGTTGTGCTGCATATTGTAGTACGCTGCATTTTTGTATTTAATTGAAACAAGCACGGTCTTTATTGAAGAACGTAAGAACATAGCAGTAAAGAAAAGTAATAGAACATCGCTCTGCACAACTGAGCAGTTACTAAGAGGTATTCAAATACAGATGAACCGGAAAACAGTCTGGGGATGCGTACACAATAGACAATGCAGACAATTACAATCTGAAGTACGTACAAGCGTTTTTAAGCAGTATTAAACCACTGTTTTTTTGTTTTTTTTTAATTTGCAACCTGCGAGGCAATATCATAAAGTGCTAGTATGCATCGCTGCCATTTACGTCCCAGGTGACCGTTGCTTCAGAGCACATGTGCCGGTGACGTCACCGGCTGAATTCACAGCAAATATCTCCTAAACGGTGCACATTTAGAAGATATTTACAGTACCTATAGGTAAGCCTAATTATAGGCTTACCTATAGGTAAAAATGATGCATGGAAGTTTACTCCCATTTTAACTTATTTGGAATAGAGACATATGGCTTAGGAATAGACAGTGATAGTGGAAGCACAGGAGAACATTGTTTTGGCCTTATTGGGGCTACTGGATGCTTATAGAGGAAAAAAAACAAAACAAGGCATGGCATGGAGATCAAAGGGGTTGATTTACTAAAGGCAAATAGACTGTGCACTTTGCAAAGGGCAGTTGCACTCTGCAAGT
Source organism: Lithobates clamitans (assembly GCA_037952925.1). Classification (NCBI taxonomy): domain Eukaryota; kingdom Metazoa; phylum Chordata; class Amphibia; order Anura; family Ranidae; genus Lithobates; species Lithobates clamitans. The sequence goes on along the minus strand of JBBGZY010000371.1, from coordinate 266,914 downwards.
GAAGTTGCTCCAGAGCTTAGTAAATGAGGTAAAGCTTCAGTTTGCAAAGAGTACCTAAATACGTGCAAGGAAAATAAAAAGGGCTGCATTTTTGCTTGCACATGATTGGATAATGGAAGTCAGCAGTGCTTCTGCTCATTTACCAAGCTGTAGAGCAACTGCTCTTTCAGAGTGCAACTGCACAGTGTATTTACCTTTAGTAAATCAACCCCACAGTGTCTACCAACCAAGGAGTGACTTATAATGGTCTTTTACTACACCATGGCCACGGTTCCAGGTTCATTCACAACTGGTTGCTTGCTCTAACCATCTATCCCAGACTTTATTGTACTTGACAGGGCATCCCCTTTGGGTGTATATGAGCTTCTTATATGGGAACGTTGCATTCATTTCAGTTACCCATGATTGGAATGTAGGAGAAAGGGCCTGTAACCAATTTCAAGCAATTAATTTCCTTGCGCTGAAAAGGGCTTCCTGTAAAAATATTATCAGGTACTTATTGGCGTCAGGGTCTGAGAAACCATGTTGAATTTTTAAACAGGAACTCTGGCCGACCTCCCCATTTTTTTTTTGTCCTACTTACCTGATGGTGGTATCTGGACATCTCAGATACTCACTCATCCAGTGGATCCATCGTTGATCCGCTGAGATCACCTTATGCCTGGCCACAGAACCTTACCGCGCCACCATGTTTTCTCTGATGTCATCAAGAGGCCCATCAGATTTTCCTTGTTCAGTGGGCGGGCCTCTCAATGATGCACTGATAGGCCTACCCACTCCTCCTGTTCTTGACTGGAAGGCTATGCCTTCTGGGATATGTGATGTACATATTCCAGGAGGCACAGCGGGCAGGGTGCGCATCATTTGCCATTCATCATTCTCGCTGGAGATGCGACGCTTAAGGGGCGACATGATAGCGATCTACAAATACTTCAATGGTAATCCCAGCATAGGAAAAAAACTATTCAGTCCCAGGGAGTGTAAGAGGACACTGGACCACACATTGAGGCTGGAGGAGAAGCGGTTTTTCCTTAAACTGCGCAGGGGGATCTTAACGGTCAGGACAATAAGGATGTGGAACTCTCTCCCACAATTGGTGGTGACTGCGGGAAGTATGGATTTTTAAAAAGACTCTTGGATGTATGTCTTAAAGAACACAGCATACAGGGATATGGGAAGTTTTTATAGACACTGGCACACGTACACCTACACAGGTTGAACTAGATGGACTATTGTCTTTTTTCAGCATTACCTACTATGTAACTAAGGCGAGTGAGGTGCATGGGGAGGTGGGATGGACATAAAACAAAAAAAAGACCTAAACAAAGAAAAAAAAAAATATGCCCTATTGCAACCGAGGAAATGAGGAGGGGTGGGGAGGTAGGATCGTCCTCGGGAGGGTGAAGGTCTTTTTTCATTCTTTATTTATTTTTTCCCTAACCTTACCTATAACAACCTGCTGTGTATAAATGTAACGCTTCCTATTTTTTTCCAGCCCACACCAGCAGAACACATTGGTGCGCACTGGAACAATTGAAGATAATGGTATTATTCCTGTCCTTTTGTTTTTAGAGTGTGTTGAGCATCGTATCCCAATGCAGGAGTTGTAAATGGCCCCTCAAACTTCTGTAGATATTTCCTCAAAGCACGGGGAGACTATAAAAAGCAATGGCGGGGATTTACTAAAGCACTCTGAATCTGGTGCAGCTGTACATGGTAGCCAATCAGCTTCTAATTCCAGCTTGTTCAATTACCCCCTATACTCGAGTATAGGCCGACCCGAATATAAGCCGAGGCACCTAATTTTACCACAAAAAACTGGGAAAACTTATTGACTAGAGTATAAGCCTAGGGTGGGAAAATGCAGCAGCTACTGGGTAAACAATGCCCATCTGCAGCCTCATTGTGCCCATTTGCAGCCTCATTGTGCCCATCTGCAGCCGTACCTTTGATTACTAAAACAGCGGGTGTCTCCCGCTGTGTTATGCAGTCTGTTCGGCCGTCCATTGTAACAAATCCCCGCCTCCTCTTTATCCGTGATAGACAGAACACTGATATAGTTTCCCAGCATTGTATCAGTGTTCCTCTATCACGGACAATGAGGAGGCGGGGCTTTGTTACAATGGACGGCCAAATAGACTGCATAACACAGCAGGAGACACCCGCTGTTTTAGTAATCGAAGGTACGGTTGCTGTACGGCTCATTTGAGTATAAGCCGGGGTGGGTTTCAACCTAGAAAATGGGCTGAAAAACTCGGCTTATACTCGAGTATATACTGTAAGCTTTGGCAATAAAACCTGGAAGCTGATTTGTTTCTATGCAAAGCTGCACCAGATTTAGCATTCTCCAGTTTTAGTAAATAACCCCATAATTCCTTTTTTTTTCCATAATAATAGTTGTAATTTTTCTGAAAAAATTCCTGAAAATTTGCTGATTTAGTTAAAAACGATGCTTAGTGGAGTTCTTATTTAACGGCAAGCCCGTCAAATTGTAAGGGTTATGTCAGTCCGGGGATGAACAGTGATGTTTTTTGTATTAGTCTAAGAGATAATGCCAATCCTACCCAGCTCCCCTGAGAGCTATTTGATTTGCGAGCGGCGCTGGCAGAGAGTCGCTTTGGGCATGTTATATGCTGATTAAAAGAGAGACTACCAGAGGAAAGCTGTAGACAGAAGGCTAAGCAATTTCACAGGTGTGCAACTCGCATCTCCCTGGGGCGTTACAAAACTTGTGTCTAAATCAGGAACTGTGAAGAATCATGCCAGCTTATTGATATCATGTGCTTATTTCTAATTATGCCAGTCGCATCCCCGAGCCTTTGTAAACAGCCCATAAACTACAAATAAGAAACTCCAATGTTCTCTTTATCATACATGGAAGCGGATGCTTAATGCAAAAGTATGTCTAATGAATAAAGTTGAGCGAGTTGTATACAGTTGGCAGCTTCACAGCCATTTTGTAACACTTAATAAAGTAGGCTGTGGATTGTTCATTAAAATGCCCTCTGAACTAAAACAAAATGAAAGTGTAATTAACACCTACGGGGTAGTATTATCTAGATGCGGGAGTCAGGAGAACAACACTCTCTGGGGACGCATTAATGAGAGGAGCTGTGTTAAATATAGGTGCAAATCTATTCTGCAATAAAGGGAAGGAGTGTGAAGATTGTTTTTCTTTAATACGGTGTATAAAATGTAGCTGAACTCCGCAATTAATTTCACTTGAGAACCAAAGCAGTGGCACTTTGTTTTCATTTTGCTTTTAGCATGATGGAATTTTTTTTTTTTTTTGCAAGTGAAGGGAGTAATTGTAAATAATGATGCCTAGACAATGTATGGGGTAATGGCTGATAGAATTTGCATGCAAGCTTACCCTCGCACCAAGGGAGCACTGAGCTGGGGGGCATTTGAGTCTCACGCTAGTACTAAAAAATGTATGCTGAGCGGCCAAAAATGTGTGAACACCTCACCATCGCAATTAACCACTTCAGCTCCAGAAGGTTTTACCCTCCTTCATGACCAGGTCATTTATTGCGATTACGGCACTGCGTTACTTTAACTAACAATTGCACGGTCTTGCGACGCTGTACCCAAATAAAATCTATGTCCTTTTTTCCCCCAAAATAGAGCTTTCTTTTGGTGGTATTTGATTTATTTTTTGCGCTATACACAAAAAAAGACAATTAAAAAAAACAATATTTTTTACTTTCTGCTATAAAACATATCCAATAAAAAAAAAGTAAAAAATCTAATTTCTTACTCAGTTTAGGCCAATTTGTATTATGCGACATATTTTTGGTAAAAAAAAAAATCCCAATAAGCGTATATTGATTGGCTTGCGCAAAAGTTAGAACGTCTTCAAAGTATGGGATAGATTTATGGACTTTTTTTTTTCTAATTTTTTTTTTTACTAGTAATGGCAGCGATCAGTGATTTTTAGCATGACTGCGACATTGTGGCGGACAAATCTGACACTTTTTGGGGACCAGTGACACCAATAGAGTGATAAGTGCTAAAAAAAAGTACACTGTCACTGTATAAATGACAATGGCAGGGAAGGGGTTAACATCAGGGGCGATCAAAGGGTTAAGTGTGCTCCTAGGGGGGTGCTTTCTAACTGTGGGGGGAATGCTGTGACTGGAGGAAAACAGAGATCCGTGTTTCTGCTTAGCAGAAATACAAGATCTCCATCTTCCTCCCTCACAGAATGGTGGTCTGCCTTGTTTACATAGGCAGACTGCCATTGTGCCTCTTCTGTGAACGATCGGCAGGTCCAGCTGATTGGACACAATTGGAGCCAATCACAGTGAGAGCGGGAGTGGGCTCCGGCGGCACGCGCCCCAGAGCCAAAGAGAGGAGTCACGTACAGGTACGTGATTTTGTGCTTAAGGGCTGCCCTGCCGTGGTACATGGAGCGGTCCTTAACCGGTTAAACGGGCTTGTTGGACCTCCCACTCCAAAGCCATGGGCATTCATGTGGAATTGCCTCCTGCCTTTCCTTGCAGCTGTCTATATCTTTCTCTTTTCTTTTGAAAAGGCTTTCCACAAGATTTTGAAGTGTGCCTGTGGGAATTTGTGCTCATTCAGCCAAAAGGGCATTGGTACTGATAAAAAGTTTATTTTTTTGATTCAGAGTTTTTGGTAGAGTTGAGGTCAAGGTTCTGTACAGGCTGCTCTAGTTCCACCACACCAAACTCATCAAACTATGGGGTTGATTTACTAAAACTGGAAAGTGAAAAATCTGGTGCAGCTCTGCATATAAACCAATCAGCTTCCAGGATTTGTCAAAGATTATTTGAACAAGCTACATTTAGAAGATGATTGGCTACCATGCACAGCTGCACCAGATTTTGCACCCTCCAGTTTTAGTAAATGAACATAAAAGTCTTTATGGCCCAATTGTGCTGGAACTGGAAATAGCTTTCCCCAAACTGTTGTCATCAGGGCTTTTTTTTCAGCATGAACGCGGGGAACACAGTTTTGGCACCTTCAGCACTGAATGTAGATAATGGCAAGGGGTGCTGGGATGTGCTGAACGATCAACTGACACTGGCTGCTGGGGATCTATTGTTACTGAGGGGATCTATTGTTACTGAGGGGGTCTATTGATGCTGGGGAGGTCTGTTGTTGCTAGTGCTGGATCTATTGTTCATGGGGGGGGGGGGGGGGGCTCTTATGTTAGCAAATTAGCAAATTACATACAAATTAAAGTACCACAAAATGATACTCGGTTCTGTACTCTCTATAAGCGGCGGTATTGCAATGTGGGTAGGGGTGGAACCAACAGATGGTGCACAGAGGTCGATAGAGGGCAGAGATAAGGGGTGACTCAAAAGGGGTAGTACCTGCACATATTCTCTGAGAAAAAAAGCCCTGGTTGCCCCAAGGTTGGAAGCACACAATTGTCTACATTGTCTTTGTATGCTGTAGCATTAACAGTACTCTTCCATAGCTCCCAACTGTCCCTTATTTTGAGGGACTGTCTCTGATTTAGACCAATGTCCCTCTGTCCTTCTTTTCTCCTCATTTGTCCCTTATTTTGATCTGATCTATATAGTTGTATATAAAATTTATTTTTTATCTTTCAAAAAGTGTTTGCCAGTTCTCAACCTTTCATCCAGTTTCTAGATTGCTCCATTTGTAAATTTCAAAAGCCAATATAAAGGAATAGTAGTGGTAAAAAAAAAAGCAATTGTGGGTTTAACTATTTTTTTTCTGTAGAATTCCCTTTTGAGGGGGTGTGACAGGGGGTGTGTCCTATGCCTACATACCTTTGTTTATTTGTGTCCCTCGTTCCCATCTCAAAAAGTTGGGAGGTATGCTCTTCAATGGAAACACCTAAACTTAACAATATGGTGGGATGTCCTCATATTTTAGGATAGGACTAGTGTTCAGGTGTTCACAAATGTCCATACAGTGAAGGTTGGGCTGGTGTCTCTGAATGGATAAAATTCAGACATCAATCAGACTGTGACCCACAGTCAGTGACAGCTGCTGGTATTTAATTGGCTGTCTACTCCCTGTTCAGATCTGCGATCACTGCATCTACTAGAGGGAGGTATTCAAGCAATAACTCCCATTGTATTTCTGAGATGTCATGTGACCCAATGCAGAGAGCTGTAAAAAATGCTGATAGATGTGAAAAAGTGTGTGACAATAAAGCATAAGTAACACTCATTTCTTACCATGGACATTAATAAATGTGGCACCATGGCACACTTTGCATGGAACAGTTTCTTTACCTCACATAAATCTGTCCCTACCATGAAAGGTAGTGGTTCTCAACCTGGGGGCCGAATGAGGATTTGCCAGGGGTCACCGAATCCTGGGCTGTTCCTGAATCCCACACCGCTCTCCCAACCTTTTAAAGCCGCCCAGCAGGGCTGTCCCTGGGGCCTGTGGCCGCCCAGCTGGGCTGTTCCTGGGGCCTGTGGCCGCCCAGCTGGGCTGTTCCTGGAGCCCACAGCCGCCCACTCAGCCTCCTCGCAGCCGCACATTCAGTTCACGGCATGGCTGGGGCCAGAGACTAGAGGTCAGCTGACTGGTGAGGAATGTGAAGTGGGAGGGGCTGGAGGAGACCCTATCTCCTGATTTCGGCATAGGTGCCACTGCTACGAGACACCAAAAAGTCGGAGACACAGTGAGTAACACTACCTGTGAATATAGTTGCCATTAAAAGTTCTCACTACAGTACTCAGATCAGCAGATGACCTTGATCAAGAGCACCTAAGTTGGCTGATCAGAACTCCCCCCAGCATTGCCACTCATCCCATCCCCCCGTCCCCACCAAGGAATAAGAGAAGGAATAAAATAGAGAATACATGGAAGAGAGAGGAAAAGAGAGAGAGGAACAAAGAAAAAGGTAGAGAAAGAATACGAGAAAGAACAAGAAAGACAGCTAGAGAGAGGGATGGGGAAGAAAAACAAGAAATTAGGATAGGGAGAGATAAAAGGGAGAGAAAGGAGAACAAAGAGAAAGAGTGGTACTTCCTCAAATGTACCATAACGGGTTTTAATACTGTACGAGTGGAAGGGACTTAGGAGGAGCTAAATGTCTATGGGTTAGAGGCACAAATTACTTATCTTGCCTTGGGTGCTGACAACCCACGCTACGAAAATAATTTTACTGTTAGGGGTCCCCACAACTTGGGAAATGTTATCAAGAGGTCACGGCACTAGAGGTGTTGAGAACCACTGGGCTAGATGGTTGTTTATGGCTACAAAGCCAAAGGTTCGCAGTTCTCCCCTGCCTCACAATATATTACTTACCTACCCTCCTTTCTTCAACCCAGACTTACTCACAACAGCTACACTTCTATTATATCAAAACCAGATATAACTGAGCATCGTGCAGAAATGTTTAGCCCCATGTGGGCACCCAACAAGTGCTGCTATTGCTAAAGACACTAGAACAACATTGAGGGTGTGCCTTGTGCTGTTTCTTAGAATTATTAGTAGAACACTTATGCCTCGTACACACGGCTGGACTTGCCAACGGGCTAAACTCTGTCGGCATTTCCGATGGGGCATACACACGGTCGGAATGTCCGACTGATAGCTCCCATCGGACTTTTTCTGTCGGGAAGTCCGGCCGTGTGTACGCGGCATTCCTAAAACTAGTGCACACAAAATCTGATTCTGTTTTCTTAAATCTCCCCCATAGTGTCAGAAAGCAGTAGTAAAGGCTTGTCTCAACCCACCCCTAAATTACCTAATTCCTTCTAATGGACATAAATGAACAATCCAGCCACCAGCCACAACATTTTACAAAAAAAAGATCTTCTACAAACATATACATTTGCACATGTTTAGTCTAAGGGGAGGGAGGAGGGCAGCACTGCCTTCATTGTCCAAGAATGTTCTGAGGAGGGGTGTCTCCTTGCATCAGGTATGGCATAATATGATCTGCTGGACCTGTCACAAGTGTCAGCCCTTTCTGCCCTTCTCCTCCATTCATAGAAGCTGTACTATAGCTTCATCAATGAAAAGTGATCCATGAATGGAGGAGGTGGACCTTTCATTTATCTGCCCATCCTCTATTCATTCTGTGCTTGTGACAGGTCCAGCTGACCATATTACCACCCACAGCACTGGAAGATTACGGCTGCGAGGGTATAGGGCTGCAGAGGGACTTTGGATTTTAACTAAGGCGGGCCATACATTATGCAATTTTCTTTCCTTCAACCACGGGTCGAAGGAAAGAAAATCGCTTGATTCCCCCATCAACACAGTCAGTCTTGATGGGGGAATCACTCCCGCAGTGCTATTGTGTTCTGCTGGTGGAGAGCCTTCCCCACTGGCAGAATACAATGATCACTGCTTGCAAAAAAAGGAAAAAAGCCTGGAATTGGCTGCACTCCTCGGTATCTTATTTTAACATCATAACAGTATCACAGGCATGACAGGTACAACAGATGGTAACGCGTTTCATGCTAAAAACAACGCTCACTAAAACCTCCAACAGCCGCGGCAGTGATCAAGCACAAAAAAAACAACAGGACTGATGGAGACTTCAGTACAACCAGCCTGCCAATAGACGGATCTAAATTTAGCCAGTTCCTGCAGAACCAGCTGAATTTCAATCTGTCTATGACAAGCTTAAGAGAGCAGACATCAGCCCAAGGGACACTTCTTATTGGATGTAAGTACCGACCCTTGTGCTGATTTTTAAAGTTTATTGTTAGGGTTTACATAAAATTTTAGTAAGGTGCAGGAGGAAGATATGGCTAAGGAACCATGCAACAAGAGGAGACTCCTACCCCATGCTGCCCCCAAATGGCTTTACATGAGGCTACATCCTCACTCTGCTTCTAGGTAAGAACAGCCCTGAATGCAATCCAGAAAAAAACAGGCTTTAGACCAGCGAGCACACAGTACATTATTCTCATATTTTTTTGTCTCGCTCTCCTCGCAGAATCAGTATTATTTAAAGCTTAGTGGTTTGTGTCCAGCTGAAAAAACATATCATTCTGACAGCTGTGACACAGTTGGATGTGTGGCTTCTTAACTTGACTTTCCTCTGGCTCTGTCTATTGTTTGCCATTTAATTTATAGATCTATGGAGTTTGGGAGCAAACTCTTTTCTTGGGCTTAAAAATCTTTTTTGAAGGTTCTACTATAAAACTGCATATAAATATTATATTGCGTCTCCACTTTCCAATTTCAGATCTCGGCACAGTAAATTCATAGATGTGTTTAGTGGTGTTGGGCTCAGCCTTGTCATCTTATAAATTATAGATTTTTCAAATTACACAGTCACTGTATGTTGCATTAATAGATAAGGTGGATGGCCTTGTGGATCAAAGGTGCAGTTATGAAATGGGATTTTGGCCTTTTGTGCTATAAAAAGAATCAATGTGCTTATCTGAACTTTATACATACTACTGAGAAATGGTAGGGTGAATGGAAGGGTGGTGGAAGGGTGATAGGTCGCATGAACTATAAAAATATAAAATGTGTTTCTAATAACAGTATGGCCGTACGTGTGTGTAAATATACATATATATATATATATATATATATACATATATATATATATATATATATATATATATATATATATATATATACATATATATATATATATATATATATATATATATATATATATATATATATATATATATATATATATATATACGGTCAGAGCCCTTCATCCCAGACAAACATGAACCACATAAACACGCGGCAAGACTTACAACATAGTTAAACCAAATTGTACACACGCTGCGCTTATCAAAATAAAAAATAAGAAATTTCCACCAAAATATTAATAAAGTGATATTGTGCTTAACATAGACAAAATCTATTAATAACTATTAATACTATACTATACGTTAATGTGCAATAAATTTCAATGAATGAATAAATAGGTAAAAGTGCTCCAATAAGCCTGTGTATTGCAAATATTCCACAAAGCTTGTGCAATTTTCAAACATTAATAGATAATTCAACACAAACATCCATGCGATTTAGTGTTGCATCCAAGCATATCAGTACTGCATCTATGCAATATGGTGTTAGTGCAATGTTCGAACAATAAAAAGTTAAAAAATACAAAAAACGCATCCATGCGATTTGGTGCTACATCCATGTGATTCTATTCAATTCAGTGCTGTGTTGCTGTGCAGTGATTAAATTAACAGTCCGATTTAGTGTTGCATCCATGCATTTCAGTGCTGCATCTATGCAATATGGTGTTAGTGCAATGTTCAAACAATAAAAAGTTAAAAAATACTAAAAACCGCCTCCATGCGATTTGGTGTTGCATCCATGTGATTCTATGTAATTCAGTGCTGTGTTGCTGTGCAATGATCAAATTAACAGTCCACAGATCTTCCACAATCCATTCATGTGTTATGGTGAACACAAACTAAAGTGCTGTGTGCTCATACAAGTGCTCCCCCCAGGTGATAGCCCCTCACCTTAGGGCGTGCCACCTTGCAATTAAGCTTGGTCAGAATGCGCCTTAGAACCTGTCTGGGTTCGATGTTATATGCAGGGTCCTGGATAGATTTGCACGGGTGCCTCTGTTCCTCACAGCAGTCCCGTTTGTACCTCAATATATCAACATAAAAAGGACTTCATGGTGCAGTATGTACTAAATTTATTAAAATCATAAACAAATCCCGCAATGGGTACTCACAGTAACAAGGCGCTTAAGGGCGCCACACTAAAACAGCAGAGACGAACGGGCAACAGCGGCCAGTATGGGGTGGCGTGCTAATCTGTCCCAACAGGTTGTATGTATAACGTTCCGTCCTGTCCCCTTCCCCTACGCGTGTTCGATACAAGGGATATTTCGTATCTTCATCAGGAGGTGATTTGATTGGACGGTGAACCTGTCAATTAATATATCCTCTCCAAAATATAATAGCCATGGATTCCCCATTTTGCCTGATATATATAGTAAAAACATTTAACAATGATATTACTACGTTAAACTACTCAGGACGGACGTGGGACGATTAAATGTTTTTACAATATATATCAGGCAAAATGGGGAATCCATGGCTATTATATTTTGCCATTTGTATCCATCTATTTTTGCATATAGACGTTTCTCCCATAGAAACACATTGATTGCTTACTAGAGTGTCAGCAGGCCACAACAAAATGGCCACGGAGAGGATATATTAATTGACAGGTTCACCGTCCAATCAAATCACCTCCTGATGAAGATACGAAATATCCCTTGTACCGAACACGCGTAGGGGAAGGGGACAGGACGGAACGTTATACATACAATCTGTTGGGACAGATTAGCACGCCACTCCATACCGGCCGCTGTTGCCCATTCGTCTCTGCTGTTTTAGTGTGGCGCCCTTAAGCGCTTTGTTACTGTGAGTACCCATTGCGGGATTTGTTTATGATTTTATTAAATTTAGTACATACTGCACCATGAAGTTCTTTTTATGTTGATATATTGAGGTACAAACGGGACTGCTGTGAGGAACAGAGGCACCAGTGCAAATCTATCCAGGACCCTGCATATAACATCGAACCCAGACAGGTTCTAAGGCGCATTCTGACCAAGCTTAATTGCAAGGTCGCACGCCCTAAGGTGAGGGGCTATCACCTGGGGGGGAGCACTTGTATGAGCGCACAGCACTTTAGTTTGTGTTCACCATAACACATGAATGGATTGTGGAAGATCTGTGGACTGTTAATTTGATCATTGCACAACAACACAGCACTGAATTGCATAGAATCACATGGATGCAACACCAAATCGCATGGAGGCGGTTTTTTGTATTTTATTACTTTTTATTGTTTGAACATTGCACTAACACCATATTGCATAGATGCAGCACTGAAATGCATGGATGCAACACTAAATCGGACTGTTAATTTAATCACTGCACAGCAACACAGCACTGAATTGAATAGAATCACATGGATGTAGCACCAAATCGCATGGATGCGTTTTTTTGTATTTTTTTACTTTTTATTATACGAACATTGCACTAACACCATATTGCATAGATGCAGTACTGATATTCTTGGATGCAACACTAAATTGCATGGATGTTTGTGTTGAATTATCTATTAATGTTTGAAAATTGCACAAGCTTTGTGGAATATTTGCAATACACAGGCTTATTGGAGCACTTTTACCTATTTATTCATTCATTGAAATTTATTGCACATTAATGTATAGTATAGTATTAATAGTTATTAATAGATTTTGTATATGTTAAGCACAATATCACTTTATTAATATTTTGGTGGAAATTTCTTATTTTTTATTTTGATAAGCGCAGCGTGTGTACAATTTGGTTTAACTATTTTGCATGGTTATGAGACATACGTAACGCTAGCAGCTGATCATTTGCAAAGATATACTATTTTGGAGACCAGATTTGGTCAATTACCTGGAGGCTCACAAGACTTCAAATTAGCAAGACTTACAACATAAAAAAGACCTGAGGTGTGCCCTGGTATGCTGGTCGGTATGCCAAAAAAGGGGGCATACCCAAGATAAGTATTGGATGATTGTGGAGAGAAATGTGCTGAGATGTATCCTGAAAAGGGGAATGGGAGGGAGGGTATTACGCACCAGAACCGATAAAGACCACAGGTGAGTGGACTATATATATTATTATTATTATTATTATTATTATTATTACAAAACCATGCATTTAGACTCTCTCTTTAGGTTACTGTGGGAGCGCTAATTACATTGTGACTTGACTTGAGCTCTTTTATGTGCCATAGAATTGTCCAAAATGTCTTGGTATGCTGACACCTTAAGAGTTCCCTTCACTGGAACTAAGGGGCCAAGCCCAACCCCTGAAAAACAACCCCACACCATAATCCCCTCTCCACCAAATGATTTGGACCAGTGCACAAAGCAAGGTCCATAGAGACATGGATGAGCGAGTTTCGGGTGGAGGAACTTGACTGGCCTGGCCTCAACCTGATAGAACACCTTTGGGATAAACTAGAGCGGAGACCCTGAGCCAGGACTTCCCATCCACATCAGTGCCTGACCTCACAAATGCACTTCTGGAAGAATGGTCAAACATAAAGGTTGTGGACAGCCTTCCCAGAAGGGTTGAAGCTGTTATAGCTGCAAAGGATGGGCCAACTCAATATTGAACCCTACGGACTAAGACTGGGATGCCATTAAAGTTCACCTGCCTGTAAAGGCAGGTGTCCCAATACTTTTGACAATATAGTGTATAAAGAGGTACTAAGGCCTATGAATATTATCAGTTGACACTTTTTTTACCAGTTGCCTCCTCTATACAATTGGCACTAACATGCAATCCAGTGTCTAAAACCCTAAGGGCTTCTTCACACATGAGGTTTTACCAAACCCAACCGATTCCCCTCTAGCTGCAGACGCGGCAAGAATTTTACCCCCTTCCCAAAAAATGTAGCCACTCTGCATACGCCCAGTAAGCAGTTGCAGCATGCTAGTGTGGGAATCAAGGGGTAAAGCTGGTGGTGAGGAGGCAATACAATGCTTCCTCACATATGAATAAACCTTTAGATAATGTTGTGTCTATGACTGCACCTCTACTACATTTGATATCAGGGCCAGGTTTCTCTGGTAGAGGACATTTCTGTGACATCATATAGAACTAATCTTTTATAATTTTGCACTTTAGACCTGCTCAAGTGGCCAATCAAGTTAAGACGCCTATGTTTTTTTGTTTTTTTTTAATCTCTCTCTATGTGTTTGGCTGCTAAAAACACATCGGCCCCATAAAATATAAATGAAGTGATGCAGGTTTCTACCTGTGCACACAATTGACCCTTATAACCTAGTTCCTTAATATGCAAATATGATAAATGAGATTTAACATTTGGGGATAAGATTCTGGCTCACCACCACTATGGGCTTGAGGCAAATCCTGGCAGTTTGAAATTCACAGTCCTGATGAATTTTTGTGCAGATTCACCTGGGAGAATAATAAAAAAAAAAACATAATGCACTGCATGGCTTTGGAACTATGGCCAGCAGGCTACCATACACTAACACCTACATCCATGTTAAACAGTGTGAATGAGCAGAGGTACTAGAAGCAGGGTATATGGACTCCTATGAAGCTCTGCAAACTCTTTTATATAGGGGCCTGCATGTCCCCTTCGCTGTTTTGTTGTCTTCTATGAAGTAGGGTGACCAGGTGTCCCGGATTGCCCGGGACAGTCCCGCATTATGCAGGTCTGTCCTGGGTCCCGGGCACCTATATTCCAGGACAATGCAGTGTCCCGGAATGAAACTGACACAGACACCCCCTCCCTCGCATCCCTCTGATGCCCCCAAAATAGGCCAACACGTCGCCACTTGACTCACTGACAGTACTTGTCCTGGCTGGGAATGTCTGGAGAGGCGCAATCTCTGCCCCCTGCTCGTGATTGGAGAAATCATAAATCCCACCTCTTGTGTCTAATCACTGCAGGACAGTGTAGAGCCAGCTTTGGAACAAGGTAAAATAGGTTTCGGCCTATGGGCCAGGACAAGTACTGTCAGTGAGTGGCCTGTGCCCTTTTTTTGGGGGCGTGATCAGTGCTTCAGGGTAGAGCGTGCACCCGCCGTCCTGGCTGTGCTGCGATTCGTTACAGCACAACCAGATTTTTGGCAAGGAGGGGGGGTGTCCCTAAATAGCAGTTTGGAAACGTGGTCACCCTACTATGAAGGCAGTGATCAAAGAATGACAATTTACCATCCTCCAATGTCACTGCATACACCCTTATGGTTTAACCCTAGATTGCCTATTTTTTTTCCATCCCAGACCCTGCGATTTGGGCCTCTAGGGGAATTAGGACACTCAATCACATCTGCGTGGAGGGCACTTTGATGGCATTTGACAGACAGAAACTGTAATTCGGTCTTCCCAACTCCATTTTCTTTAGATATTTGCAGATTTGCCACGCTTATCAGTCCCAATTTGGGGCCTCTCAGTTGCACCTCATCCCAGATGATTTAGAGTCTCTCTTACGGGATGATTTACTGAACAAAGCATTGTCAGAAATTATTAAAAACCCTTATGCCCTCGGTTCATGTTGATTTGGAGAAGCTTCAGATTCAGTTGCGTACGGAGCTGTCGAGTCTGGATGGCGAGGACTGGGAGGACATTGGGTAATATCCGTTTCTCCAGTTGGTTTCTGTTAGGAACGGGTTGATACAATTTAAAATTCTTCACAGATTTTATTTGACGCTGCAACCCCTTCAAAAATTTACCCTGGGGTCCCCTCTCAGTCTCGGTGCTGGAGATGTGTGAGCGATCAAGGCGATTTTATACATATGCTTTGGAAATAGCCCACACATTTCTGATTTTTGTGCCTCAAGTAACTACATTTATCTATTCTTTAACTACGATTTCCATCCCATTTACTGTGGATGTATGTATAATGGGGTTGGCGGACCTGCTGGCATATACAAAAGCTCTCGAAAAATTTCTGGGTTTGATGCTATGCTATGCCAAGAAGACCATAGTCTTGAATTGGAAGTCTGAGCAAGCTCCCACTCTTAATTTTTGGAAGGCCTTAACTCTGCAATCCCGCTCTACAAGACTACGTATTTGTCTCTTGGCTGCCCCAACAAAGTTGCAGGCAAAGGCATGCGTATTCTTCCCTGAATCTTGGGGTGCTTTGTGCATTTCTTCCAGATCAGTGCAGTGATCTAGTGTGAAACTTTGCAGGAGCTTCCCGTAATAATCCCAGTCACTGCTGCTCTCTCTCCTTGTGCAGGGTGACTGGTCTTGTCTCCGCCCCCTCCTGTAGTTTTATGCAGACAGCTTGTAGTGAGTGGAGCCTGCTGGGCCCCTCCCACAGCTCTGCCCTCTGCACAGGCTGGTGATGTGGTCACTGCTACTTTTACAAGGCAATACCTGGGTTTGTAAAGATATTTGGCGCATACAAAGTGGATTTTAAGTCCCTGTAGCTATAACATATTCAAATAAAAGCTTTGGTGCCAGAAGTCCAGCTTTAAAGGCTAAGTTCACCTTTGTTCACCTTTTTTTTTTTTTTTCTAAATTTCAGCTCCCCTATGTACCAATATAGCATTAATGTACTTATTTTGCAAAAATAAAACAGCTTTTCATTTATTCTACACATGATTACCTCACTGTCTTTATGGATCTTTCAAAACACTGCTTGATTACTTCTGCCTTACTTCCTGGACAGACTGTAGGTCATGACACAGGAAGGAGTTGACCAGCTGACCTCATTAGCATACACCCTGCATCATCCAACCTCAGCTGGTCAACTCCTTCCTGTTTCATATCCTAAAGTCTACCCAAGAAGTAACGCAGAAGTAATCGAGCAGTGTTTTGAAACATCCATGAAGACAGTGAGGTAAGCATGTGCAGAATAAATGGAAAGCTGTTTTATTTTTACAAAATAAGTACATTAATGCTATATTTGTACATAGAGGAGCTGGAACTTAGAAAAAAAAGTGAACAAAGGTGAACTTAGCCTTTAAAGTGTTACTAAACTTTGCATTCACTATATCTGGTCTACCACAGTACACAGAAGATGGAAATGCAATAGTTTCACTAAATATAAACTGCTAAATACCTTTTCTCATCAGCAGTTAGAGCAATCTTGTGACTTCTATTAGTGTCTGGTTAAAGCTTGCAGGAGGAGTTTTCATTATCCCCTGATTGTCCTATGAGGATGCAGGACCCTCTCTCTAGCAATACACACCAAACGGAGCATGTGCAACTTGTCACCAAGGCTCTGTATTATCAGGAGATATATTGGGGACTCTGGAAGAAAGGGAGGATCAGAAGAGACAGGATCAAACAGCCTTTTTACAAAATGCAGAGGTTAACCCCTTAGGATCCACAGGGAGTATAACCAGTATGCTTTACTGCATATACAGACTGATTTTACTGTTGTGGGTTTAGTAACACTTTAAGATCTAGTTCCAGCATGACAGCCAGGCAATTGGCATTTGTAAACGTGAGCAATGGCAGCCTCTATATTTCGGTCATGACACGTTTCCTTTAAGCCATGCTTTCCCCTGTCTGTACTTTAAAGCCATATGTTGCCTTATTTTCAGTGAATAGCCCTGAAGAGTCGTACCTGCTCTGTTCATATTCCCACACCGCATTGCCAAGCCCAATGCAGAAAAATATCAGCCAACTTGTCACCTCTCCAGAAGTCTCCCATCAGCAGTAACATTGTGTTTGGAGAACAGAATGGATTATGGTTTGATTGTGACAGATGCTCTGAAAAATGTGCTTCACTGCTTTAAAAGAACATCTTTCTCTCCGCTGTCCGGCGGCAGCCATGGGAACGTCGATCAATTTTTTTTTAATCAGATTTCGACTAATGTTTCCTTTACTGAAAAAAAAATGCCTGAAATAGAGAAAAGACCGATGATTGCCGAGGCTCACTAGAGGAATTGCTTCTTTGATGATGTCATCCTGTTTACTGTACAGGGGGGGGTCTCATTTTCTGCTGATTTATTTTCTGTGACTAACCTGAACCCAACAGTGATCTCAAAATATGGGACCTGTTTAATAACTTCAGCCCCGGAAGAATTTACCCCCTTAGTGATCAGGTCATTTTTTTGCAATACGGCACTGCATCACTTTAACTGACAATTGCGTGGCCGTGCGATGTTGTACCCAAAAAAAATTGATGTCCTTTTTTTCCCACCAAAAAAAAACAATATTTTTTACTTTTTTTGCTATAATAAATATCCCTAATTTTTTTAAAAACAAAAACAAATGTTTTCAGCCGTTTAGGCCAATATGTATTCTTCTACATATTTTTGGTTAAAAAAAAATCGCAAAAAGTGTATATTGATTGATTTTCGCACAAAAGTTATAGTGTCTGCAAAATAGGGAGAAATATTTATGCCTTTTTTTACTAGTAATGGCGGTGATCAGCGATTTTTAGTGGGACTGCGACATTGCGGCGGACAGGTCGGACACTTTTGACACTTTTTTGGGACCAGTGACATTATTACAGTGATCAGAACTAAAAATAGCCACTGATTACTGTATAAATGGCACTGGCAGGGAAGCGGTTAACACTAGGGGCAATCAAGGGGTTGAATGTTCCCTAGGGAGGTGTGAAACATGCAGAGATCCAGAGCTGGGAGGGGGGTGGCTGTGTAACATGTAGGGGTCCAAAGCTGGGGGGGTGGCTGTGTAACATGCAGGGGGTCCAAAGCTGGGGGGGTTGTGTAATGTGCAGGGGTCCAGAGCTGCGGGGTGGTGGGTGGGCTGTGTATTGTAAAAGGGTCCAGAGATGCAGCGGGTTGTGTAATGTAAAGGGGTCCGGAGGTGCAGGGTGCCGTGTAATGTAAAGGGGTCCAGAGGTGCAGGGTGCTGGGTAATGTAAAGGGGTCCAGTGGTGCAGGGTGTTGTGTAATGTAAAGGGGTCCAGAGGTGCAGGGCTCTGTGTAATGTAAAGGGGTCCAGAGGTGCAGGGGGTTGTATAATTTAAAGGGGTCCAGAGATGCAGGGGGTTGTGTAATGTAATGGGGTCCAGAGCTGCAGGGAGCTGTGTAATGTAAAGGTTGTGGAGAAGGGGTACAAAGTACTGACAAAGAGATATTGGGGGATGCAGAGGGGATGCAGAGGTATGCAGGGGGCACAGTGGGGTGTTTTTACATTTTAAAGTTGGGGGGGTGCCAGATATACGATCCACCCCAGGTGCCAAATGCTCTAGGTACGCCCCTGCTCTCTACTCCCGTGTCAGAACGGGGATCTGTTTGTTTACATTGACAAGTTCCCATTCTGGTTCTCTGTGGTGTGATCGCGGGTGGCCGGCGGACATAACGGATGCCCACCACGCGCATCGGCTCCGGTGCCTTTCTATAGCTATTAAACAGACCAACATACCGATACGGAGTTTCACACAGCTAAGCCAACCTGCCGTAGTATAACTGCGGCGGCTGGTCGGCAAGTGGTTAAAATAGCCTGCAGAAGCGGGAGGAGATGTTGCGGCATGTTAGGCATGACTGTGACCTGCGCAGCGTCCGGCTATTCAGGCAAAGGGTCTTGCGCGTGATCTGCAGTGTGACCGGTGGCTGCGGCTTAGCATAGTAGAGAGCCGAATATTTCCGAACCCTAAGCTGGCAAACTTTTAAAACTAAGCTCAGGGCAAACATCCAAATACAAAGATGAAATACATATACAGGAGCTGTTTTACCTGCCAAAGGATTTGTATTTCTTTCCATCCAGTCCTGAGATTTAAACAGCTCTGCCACACAGCATAGCTCTCTCTGGCAGCGCAGGAGAGCTGATGTTTCTCACTCTTAGGCCCTATTTACACTTCTGCGTTTTACATGCATTTTAGGTGTGGCGCATTAAAAAAAGTTCTGCATTAGACATGTGAGTTTCATTTTGTTCCGAACCGAAATTTGGACAAATTTGACGTTATTTGGAAATTCGGATGTACGCGACTTTCTGAATTACAATAGTAACGAATTTAAACAAATCCGAAATAACTAATCAAAATTTCAGACGAAATCCGAATTTGAATAGTTTTTTAAACAAATTTGAATAGTTTTCGAGCCAAATTCGAATTTCTGAAGAGAATGAAATAGAATGGAAAAGAATATAGAATAGAAAAGATTAGTGTAAAACAGAACAAAATAGAATAGAAAATAAAAGAACAGGATGAAATAGAAAATAAAATAAAGAATAGAATAGAATAAATTAGAATATAGCCATCTTCTGAAATTCAAATTTTAAATAGAATAAATTCAAATTTGAATAAAATAGAAAATAATAGAATAGAAAATAAAAGAATATGATTTCCAAAATTCGAATTAAATAAATTTGAATAGAATAGAATAGAATAGAATAGAATAGAATAGAATAGAATTGACTAGAATAGAAAAGAAATAAATAGAATAGAAAAAAAACAATATATAGAAAGAATATAACCATCTTCTGAAACTCGAATTTCAAAAAGAATAAATTTGAATTCCAATAGAATAGAAAATAAAAGAAGAGAATAGAAAACAATAGAGTAAACAGTAGAATAGAATAAAATAAAAAGAATATACCAGTATAACCTAATTTTCCAAAATTTGAATAGAATAACTTTGAATTAGGATAGAATAGAAAAGAATAGAATAGAAAAGAAAAGAATGGAATAGAACAAACAATAGAATAGAATGTAATAGAAAGCATATAACTGTCTTCCAAAAACCGAAATTTTGAATATAATAACTTCAATTTCGAAGGGAATTCTATTCAAATGCAATTTGAATGGAATTCGAAAAAATCAAATCAATTCTAATTCAAATAAACAAAACGAATTACGAAAACGAATTCAACAAATTAAACAAAGTTAACTAAACGAATTTATGTAAATAACGAATCGAAACAAAACATAACTAATTTTTTCGTTCTGCACAAGCCTATCCTAAATGCTGCATCTTTGATAAACACAAACACCAGCAATCAGCACTACACTTGCTGCAAGAAAAGGGAGAAAAGGAGATCTGTACAATTAAAATTTGATTAACCTAAAAGAAACAGCAAAGGCCACTGCTTATATCCGTTTTACAATAGGCTGCCAACATGTACACATGAAGGGGTGTATTAAAACCTCTAAAATGATAATACAATATAAGGCATACAAGTAAGAATCTCAGAGGTACTGGCTGATACTTAATATTCTACTGACTATTAAACACTTCCGGCCCAAGGGCGTCATATGACGTCCTGGAATTTCAGTGGGAATATCTGAAGCTACAGGCATCATTGAGATATCCTTGTTTTCAGCCAGCGATTCTGTGCATCATAAAAATGATCATAGCGGCAGTTCCACCGCTAGATCGTTCTTACAGGCGGTGGGAGGGGACATCCCCCTCCCGCCGCCATCCGGTGCTTCTCCGGGCTCTCCCGTGCCATCAGGTACCCAGAGAAAGAATCGGACGCCGCCGGATGACGAGCATAGAGATGTCCGGTGACCAGATGGTCACTGGTCATCTCTATGACCGTCGGAGGCCCGGGCACGTCGTTATGACGTTATGCAGATGTAAACAAAGCCGCGATCGCAGCTGGTAAGCACGATAGAGTGAATTTTTTTCTGATCTCATGCTTTCCAGCCTGGAAGAAAGATGTGGGGTCTTATTGACCCGGCATCTCTCCATAAAGAGGACCTGTCACGAATGATTCCTATTACAAGGGATGTTTACATTCTTTGTAATAGGAATAAAAGTGATCCAAAAAAAATGCTGTAAAAGAAAGTAAAAATAAAATTTAAAAAAAAAAAAATTGAAAACGCCCCTGTCCCCGGTAGCGAACGCACACGTTAGTCCCGCCCACATATGTAAACATCAATGAATTGACTAGAGTAGAAAAGAATAGAATAGAAACAAAAACAATATATAGAAAGAATAGAATATAACCGTCTTCTGAAACTCGAATTTCAAAAAGAATAAATTTGAATTTGAATAGAATAGAAAATAAAGGAAGAGAATAGAAAAGAATAGAATAAACAGTAGAATAGAATAAAATAGAAAGAATATAACAGTATAACCATTTTCCAAAATTTGAATAGAATAAATTTGAATTAGAATAGAATAGAAAAGAATAGAATAGAAAAGAATGGAATAGAAAAAACAATATAATAGAATGGAATAGAAAGCATATAACCATCTTCCAAAAATTTAATTTTGAGTATAAAAAAACTTCAATTTCGAAGGGAATTCTATTCGAATGCAACCACATGTGAGGGATCGCCGCGTGCGTTAGAGCGCGAGCAACAATTCTAGCTCTAGACCTCCT
Source organism: Lithobates clamitans (assembly GCA_037952925.1). Classification (NCBI taxonomy): domain Eukaryota; kingdom Metazoa; phylum Chordata; class Amphibia; order Anura; family Ranidae; genus Lithobates; species Lithobates clamitans. The sequence continues at coordinate 245,198 of JBBGZY010000371.1, read as the reverse complement.
CTGTAACTCTAAACATGTAAGCTGTAAAAAATTTTAAAACATCGCCTATAGAGATTTTTAAGAACTGATGTTTGGCGTCATTCCATGAGTGTGCGCAATTTTAAAGTGTGACATGTTAGGGATCTATTTACTCAGCGTAGCATCATCTTTCACATTATACAAAAAAAATTGGGCTAACTTTACTGTTTTGTTATTTTTTAAATCATGAAACTGTTTTTTTCCAAATAAAATAAAAAGTTGCAATGACCGCCATTTTATTCCCAAAGTTGTCTGCTAAAAAAATATATATAATGTACTATAATGTTAATGTTATATAATGTATATATAATGTTATAATGATTGGGGTTCTGAGTAATTTTCTAGCAAAAAAATTACGATTTTTACATGTAGGAGAGGAGTGCCAGAATAGGCCCGGTATGGAAGTGGTTAAATATGAATGGGTCCAGTTGTATTAATCAACTCCACATCCCAAAGTTATGTAGAAGAAGCCGTTTAAGAAAAAAACAGGGATTTTAAAGGTGTTGAGTCCTTCTGTCAGAATGAATTTCCCAATACACTTACCGTATTTATCGGCGTATAACACGCACTTTTTTCCCCTTAAAATCAGGGGAAATTCGCGGGTGCGTGTTATACGCGATCCCCTGCGATCCTGAGCTGACAGATCTAAAAAATCGCCGACCGCGATTTGAAAATGGCGGCGCGGGCGCCAAAATACACACTCTTCTCGGCCACTTTCGGCTTCACTCGACGCCGCCCGAACCTAGCCGAGTGTACTCGGCTAGGTTTGGATAGCTCCGCTCACAGTCAAGTGAACGAGAGCCGCCGAGAAGAGCTGAGGACCGGCTCTGTGTATTTCAGCGCCGGCGGCGCCATTTTCAAATCGCAGTCGGCGATTTTGAAGCTCAGGATCGCAGGGAATCAAACTGCGAGCTGCAAGGCTGCACTGAGGTAAGGCTGCACTGGGGCAAGGCTGCACTGGGATAAGGCTGCAATGGACACTGGGGAAGGCTGCACTGACAAGGCTGCACTGACAAGGCTGCACTGAAAAGGCTGCACAGACATGGCTGCACTGTGGCAAGGCTGCACTGAGAAGGCTGCAATGATGGGCATTTAAATGTAAGTTTTTTTCCCTTAAACTTCCCTACTAAAAGTTTTTTTTTCCTTAAAATTCCCTCCTAAATTGGGGTGCGTGTTATACGCCGGTGCGTGTTATACGCCGATAAATACGGTATATTCTTAAAAGATATCAATTTTATTACACATTTCTTAAAATAGTGAGTGGGGTTTACAATCCCCTTAAAAACATGAAATAATTCAGCAAACCATACTCGGTATGAGAGAGGCATCTCCCGTAAAACACATAAATATACACCATGCTATTACATGTGTAACATCTCAACATTTTCAATATTACATATTCCAGTGTAAAGGAGAGGAGGGGAACTGACGCGTTTCACACCAAAGGCTTCCTCAGGGGTCATGGGGTGCAGTCGAGTATGGTTGCTGAAAAAAAAGAAAATACACATGATAATACTTGATCGAGTATATAATAAAGTGATACCTTGGTTTGCAAATAAAGCGGTATACGAGGGTTTCGCAAGACGAGCTATATATTTTTTTTAATCCTGAATTGATATGCGAGCACTGTCTCGCAAGACGTGCAGGACTCAAGCCGCTGGTGTATGTATTACCGTATGTGGCCAGAGGTCCAGGGGAGCTGGAGAACTCGGAGACGATCGGAGACACTCCAAGCTAGGTGGGTCAACAGTTCCCGAGTGTCTCCGAGCGTCACCAGCGCCCCCACAGCTCTGGTGGCCACATACAGTACTGCATACGCCAGCAGTGGTTGTGGAACGAATCATCTGAGTTTCCATTATTTGTTATGAGGAAACTTGCTTTGATATACGAGTGCTTTGGATTACAAGCATTCTTCTGGAACGAATTATGCTCGTAATCCAAGGCATTCCTGTATACAGTACATAATCCTTCAATCAAACAAACATATAAAAGCTTACAAAAGTGCTGATTAACAACATCCACCAAAAGGGGGGTAGAGACAGAAACTATACTGATCTCTCAAACCATAATTCGGGGAGCTAATGGTGCAGAACGGAAATAGTGTAGGAGTATTCTCATTTCTGTTCTGCGCCATGAGATTGTAAGCTCTAATGAGCAGGGCTCTCTGATTCCTCCTGTATTGGATTGTATTGTAACTGTACTGTTTGCCCTCATGTTGTAAAGCGCTGTGCAAACTGTTGGCGCTACATAAATCCTGTATAATAATAATAATTATTAGCGCTCTGAATTATGGTTTGAGAGATCAGTATAGTTTCTGTCTGTAACCCCCCCCCCCCCAGGGATTTTAGGATTTTATTAATTAAACAATGTAAAAACACATAATTATGCACTCACAAACATCTCAGTGTGGTGGGAATAGAAAACAGCTCGATCTAGAGCTGACAGGGAAACAGTTCAGTCCTGACAGGAGCCGCTGGGAACACAGAAGGGCTGCAGAAGCCAATACAGGTTTTCAGAAAGCCGCAGAGGGAGACTCAGATAAGCTGTCAACGGAGCTGTCAATTGCCAGGATGCTGTGACCAATCAGGAACGCGTTTCAGAGGCTAATCCCCGCCTCCTTTATCAGCCCTGAGTGGAAGGAAAGAATATTGCTTGATTATCCCATCAACACAGTACTAATCGTTTGGGAAAAGCCAGACAGGCTGGATGCACAAAAGTCGTCTGATAGATCAACTTGTGTACAACCAGGGTGCTCATACATGGATTGACATTCAGCCAGTTCCTGCTGAACCAGCCGAATTTCGATCCATGTACGGCCCACCACACACAAATCACAATCTGATTGTACAATCTCCGTTTTATCTGCCAAATTATGTAGTGCAAGGGCCTGGTTAGATTGAGTAGGTGCTCATATTACATAGTTATAGTAAATATCTAAAGTTCGTGGTACAAAGATTGTACTGTCAGGTTGTATTGTGTATAGTGACCCTAAAACCTAGTACACACGGGCTGAATGTTGGGCGGCATCGGTCGGTTCAATGGAAACGACAGAAGCCAGCCATTTTGTCCGGCTTCTGTTGAAGGGGCATAACCGAAAAAAAAAGGTCAGCCAATCGGCTCCCGATCAGAGCTCTCAGCCAATGGCTGAGAGCGCTGACCGGAGTGTTCTGGAGGGGAGGCCGTCCCCCATGTCAGAACACAATAGAACAGCAGGGGAGATCGCTGTACTAACATCACATAGTTAGTACAGCGGCTCTGACCTGAACTGAGCTGTCAGGCTTTTTACGTTCAGCCCGCTAGGTAGAACAAAAAAGAACTAGTAGTGTGTACTAGGCTTAAATTCACACTGGTGCGCTGTGCGATATCACATGTGATTCGTACAGCACTGCAGTGCAAATCACATTCAATGTCTTTGCGATGGAAATTCAGCCATACAGATTGTATGGCTGAATTCGCATTGCATTCGGATTGCATCGCAGTCGTGCAGGGCCCTTTTTTTGGTCCGCACCAGAATCGTATCGCATGGGTGTTCACACCCATGCAATCCAAATCATGTCCGAACTGACAGTTCGCACTGCGATATGCAAACTGATCTGAGGGTGTCTTTAACTTTGTATTGACACTCTCAGCGGTTTGCATATGGCAGTGTGAACTGCCTGCGAATCGGGTGCGATGTGGGAATCCGTGCTGGATTTGCACGGGTTCTCGCATCGCACCAGTGTGAACCAAGCCTAATGCCGCGTACACACGGTTGGAATTTCTGACAGGAAATGTTCGATGTGAGTATGTTGTCGGAAAGTCCGACCGTGTGTATGCTCTATCGGACATTTGCTGTCGGAATTTCCGCCAACAAATGTTTGAAAGCAGGTTCTCAAATTTTCCGACAAAAAACTTTGTTGTCGGAAATTCCGATCGTGTGTACACAAGTCCGACGCACAAAATTCCACACATGCTCTGAATCAAGTACGAGACGGAAGCACTCGGTCTTGTAAAACTAGCGTTCATAATGGAGATAGCACATTTGTTACGCTGCAAATTTTGAAATCTTTCAATGCAGCGCATTCTTTTCTTCTTTATAATGCTAGAATAATGAAGTTGCTTTGCTTCTGATATTCACACAGAGTTCTGACAAACGTATTTCTTTATTGTTTCTCTTGATCTCCTGAATAATCTTTGTTTTTGTTTTTTTGTTTTTTTCGCAAGATCTCCAGAAGAATCTTTATTTATTTATTTTAGTGATCTACTTTTTTTTTTCTCAAGATCACCAGAAATTTTTTTTTTTTTTTAGTGATCTCCATAATATTTTTTGTCGTTATGTGTGTCAAGTTACCACAACACCATTTTTATCAAAGAGGTTGGTGTTGGTGTCCCTTGTTAATTAGACATTGTATTTTTGAAATGTACGTGCCTACTCACAAACAAATTGTCCTTTTTGAAGTAAAACACAAAGCCAAGTATTTGTCAAAACGGAAATGAAAATTTATTAGGGGTCATTACAAAATAAAGAGGAAGGCAACGCTGGAGAAACAGTTGAATTTTGTTGAAGCCTTTGTACCCCAGGGCAGACATCAATTATTTGATAGGCAAAATTGATAGCCTAAGGAGTCCATTTAATAGGGAGCACAATCCGGTCCAGGACTAGAAGAGATCGGGAGCAGCAGCAGGTGACATATGTCCCCAGGCTGTGGTCTTACCACAGCCTGCATCTTTTGCCAGACCACACCAAACCCAAGCCATCATTCTCAAGACTTCCTTGCATGCTTCCTTCCAGGCTATGGCTGTGGTGTTGGGGGTGTTGCAGGAGGTGGAGGAGTATGGTCCAACTCACAGACGTGGCTTTTATTGGTGAGTTGGCCCCTGACCCCCTTATTTAGGGCCTGAAATATGACCTACTCACAGATGAGGCGTTGGCCCTCCTCCATTTCTTGCATTTTGCTGGCCGTCATACAGCCAAAGGCCTCTTGGACACTAGGGGTGTTTCTGAGGACCGCAGTAGCCTGCCGAATCAAATTAGTCGCTGACTCCTCCAGGTTCCTCACCTTCCTGGTCCTTTTTGTTGGAAGGCGGAGGGGAGGAACCTGGGATTCGGTCAGGCCACTGGGCACAGCCATCTCCTGGATACCACTTTCCCCAGCCACCTCCTGGCTGCCACTTTCCACGGCCTCCTCCTGGCTGAGACTTTCCTGTGTATGAAAATGGGACATAGTTTTAGTTTTTTGGTCATCAATCACACACAATTTTCAGCTCATGACTGTTGCAAATTGAATGCTCAAAAATAGAAAAGACTATCATTCTGACCCCAGCATTTTTCATTCTTGTCCCAATCTTTTTTGGTTACTATTGTCTATTGATATGTAAACCACTTTGTTAAATCAGAAATTAGTGATCAATAATAGCATCTAGTTTATTTCATTCATTTTTTGACAAGAAATATTTTGAATGATGCTATACCTGGTTCAAGCTGGGCTCCTCCACATCTTCCTGGGTGGAAGGCCCAGGTTGTACGTTGGAAGCCTCAGCTGAGGTCGAAGGAAGAGTGGAAGGAAATGATTGCCTGGGTTCACTCTGGTCTGACAAAAACCGCAGTCTCTTGTAGCACCAGAGCCTGGGGACATAAATGTCATCTGCTGCTGCTCCTGATCTCATGGAATCCTGGACCCTTTTGCGCTCCCTTGTATATATGTGATCCTCGGGCCACCAATTTTGCACTTCAAGTAGTTGATGTCTGCCGTGGGATACACAGGTTTCACCAATTCCAACAGTTGATCCAGCGCTGCCTTCCTCTTTAGTTTGTTGTTATAAAATTGGTGTTTCACTTGCCACAGCCAGGGCAGCTCCCTGTACTTATCAATGAAGTTGGGGAGGAAGTCATGGTCATTAAATTTATTCATTTTATCTGAAAGACACAACACAAGACAAACCCTAATATCAGGCTAAACTCTCCTAATTTTGTCCCAATATAGGCCTCAATCTATAAGCAGTATAGGCCACTAACCACTGATCCCCAAAGTTAAAATTGTACCTTCGTTTGCACGATCGGCGCTTACGATACTCCTTCCTCCGCTCACAGATCGTACGTACGACGCACGCGTGTTATGCTTTATATATACTGCGCATGAGTGAAACTCCTACGCTGACCTCCTTTCTAGTATATTCCCCGCCCCTTCTCTTTTGGCGCAGTGGGAGAGCACATGGCGGAGAGACAGCAGGTGCGTGATAATAGCAGCAACAACGAAAGCCCGGAGCCAGAAACGTCCTGATCCAGGAGGAGATATAAGGCCTCAAATATTTCCTTTGTAGAGATGGTGGACATCTTGAAGAGGGCCGACTATGATGGGAAGTATGGACCATACAACAACCCAAATGTGAGAAAGGCCAAGATCATGACTAAAGTTGTGAGAAGTCTGCACAGGAATTTTGGGGTACGACGATCCAAGGAGCAATTGAGGAAACGCTGGTCAGACCTGAAATTGAGGGAGCACGACCAGTACAGAAGGATCAGGAAACTGCTTCTAAAAAGTAAGTATTTGTCCTGTGTTCCTATTAATATTATTACTTGCATGCTGCTCCATGTACTTTTCTTTACTGTTGTACAGTTTAAAATGGCAAGTTTCAGGTTCGTGGGCACAGTAATCGTTCATAGTAAACATTGTTCGTTCTCCCACTAATACGATGTTTTTGGCAGATGCAGGTTAACTACATTTGTTCATGCCTATTTGTATTAAAATAAGTTTAGTACATTGTTGTTTAGATGGGTTTGTAACTAGAATGAAATGCAAACTTGATTCAGTGTTAGAAGAGGACACTCAGCAGCTGTTTACACATCTGGACGCAGGAGCACTAGTGTGGGACACCAGAACACCCTTTTTAGGGTGTCCCACACAGGTGCTCCAGTGGATACTAGGGGTCTCTCCATGTGTGATACTTTACCAAAAAAGGTAAGTATTCCAGCTTTAAGAAAGGGAAAAAAATCATGTATTCAGCTTGGAACTCTGCCAAAACAGACAATTGTACGACACTTCCAAGCAATGTTTCATATTCCTATTTCTTGCCTCAAATATCTGTGTGCTAAGTATACCTTTTTTGCCTTTTTTGTATTCACATAGGGGAGAAAATAATGGGGACATATGAGGACACCAGGAACCCCACTACTCCTGAAGAAGGGGAAATCCCCACACACCATGAAGATGTGGAGGGAGAGGTTCAGTAAGTGGGCAAAATAGTGACCACAACAGGTCAGTGTCTGAGACCACAGCTTCAGGTAATATATGTATGCCTGCACGTTTATAATACATGGTGTGTTTTTGAATTTTTAGGTGATGTGGATGTTGTGGAATAGAAACTCATTTCAACAGTGCAAGTGCACAAGTCCTCATTGGGGAGATAATGGTGTGCAATCTTGATTTAGAGATGGTCAAGCAAAATATCACTGATGTACAACAAAAAATGAAGAACATCATTGAAGTTTTAGGAGAATCTAAAACCCCCAAAAATGAAACAGTTTGTCATTGAATTTTTTATTTTTACTAAAGTTTTAAAGTAATTTGAAAGCCAAATTTTGAAGATGCACACAGTGTGTCAACATGTGCTATCTGCCATCACGGAATATCAATGTACCCGTTTTGTTGGTGCAACCCCTTCCTCGCAAATAAAGTGGATGAGAGGAAGGGGTTGCACCCCCGAAACAAGTCCATTGATCCCCCATGATGGGAGCTAGCACATGTTGACATTAGGCATGGGATCAGGAGGGAAACCCACATTTTGACTCCCAATTTGTGTGCATCTTCAAAATTTGGCTTTTACAGGGGTGACATCACCTCATCTGATAAAGGCAAGATCAACACAGTTTTGACATACTAATGTCTCATATGGCCTTCGCTTTATCAAAGTTGAACTTTGTAAGTTCCTGAGTTGTGTATGTTATGGTTTTAAACATGCCTGTTTAACCAAAAAAAGGATATTTCTACTGTCAAACATAAAAATGTTATACACCAAAGATGTTGGTTTGTTAAAAAACCCTTTTCTAACGCACATGTAAATGTGCACGGAGTAAAATGTTTTATACTCAACAATGTGTGGCTTCTTCTTTCAATGCTCAATACCAGTTTTTGGAGTAAGTTAGTGTAGTTACTGTGACAATGGGGTATTTACTAAAGGCAACTCCACTTTGCACTACAAGTGCACTTTCAGTGGAGTTTCAGTGCACTTTCAAGTGTACTTGTAGTACAAAGTGTATTTTCCTTTAGTAAATAACTCCCACAGTGCTCTAAAATTTGCCTCAATCAGGCCATTTTAGGGACTCAAAGCAATTAATTCATGGAGCTGAAAAGGATTATTATTTTTATCATTAATGCATTACATACATTAACAACAAAAACAATGAGGGTTATTTACTAAAGGAAAATCCACTTTGCACTGCAAGTGCACTTGAAAGTGCACTAAAAGTGCACTTGGAAGTAAAGTCGCTGTAAATCCGAGGGGGACATGCAAGGAAAATAAAAAACAGCATTTTAGCTTGCACATGATTGGATGATAAAATCAGCAGGGCTTCCAGTCATTTCAGATCTACCCCTTAGATTTAGAGTGACTGCACTTCCAAGTGCACTTTCAGTGCACTTTCAAGTGCATTTGCAGTGCAAAGTGGTTTAGTCTTTCGTAAATAACCCCCAATGTGTGTGTGTAGCAGACCCACAACATAATAGTTAGCCGAAGAAGAGATTGTCACCTCATGTATCAAATAAATTACGTTTGCACTATTAAAGAAAATGGTAAAAAAAAAAAAGGCCATTGGAGAACCAATGGCCCCCTACCTGCAAAGTACTCAACATACTTTTGTCTAACTTAGCGGGCGATTTGGAGGGGCAAGCCAGGACAGCCAGGTTCAAGTGTTGTCAAGGTTGTTGGATTTTGAACGCCGGCCTCAGTCCCAACTGAGGCCACATAGTTTGTCCTTGCAGGCTGCATACTCCATAAATCCTTAAGGAAAAATTCAAAAATATGATGTCTAATTAACAAGGGACACCAACACCACCCAGCCTCCACAAAATAATAATGGTGTTGTGGTAACTTGACACACACAACGACAAAAAATATTATGGAGATCACTATAAAAAAAATTTAAAAAAATTAAAGATTATCCTGGAGATCTTGCGAAAAAAAACCAAACAAAAACAAAGATTATTCAGGAGATCACGAGAAATAATAATAAATCAGTTTGTCAGAACTCTGTGTGAATATCAGCAGCAAAGCAACGTCATTATTCTAGCATTATAAAGAAGAAGAGAATACGCTGCATTGAAAGATTTTTAAATTTCCAGCGTGACGAATGTGCTATCTCCATTACGAACACTAGTTTTACAAGACCGATCGCTTCTGTCTCGTACTTGATTCAGAGCATGCGTGGAATTTTGTGCGTCGGACTTGTGTACACACGCTCGGAATTTCCGACAACAAAGTTTTTTGTCGGAAAATTCCGACAAGTACCGCTGGTTAACAGAGCTGGGATCTCCATCTCCCACTTACCCAGCGCAGCCTAGTAACACACGAGGTCCCGCCCCCTGGACCGGCTGAGCCGTCCATCATAGGAGCCGACACAGTCCAGGAGGCGGGACCTAGTGTGAAACTGAACTTGCTGGGTAAGTGGAAGATCCCCGGGGCCCGCTCTGTGTAAACCGGCTGTGGTGGCTCTCCTCTCCAGATGCCTGGGTACAGCCAGGTAAGGCTGAGCAGATGGGATTGGGCCGGGCACTGATGGGCAGTGATCATGAGGCTGCATTAATGGGCACTGATGGCTGGGTATTGTTGAGGCTCCATTGATGCTCCATTGATGGGCACTGATGGCCAGGTATCGTTGAGGATGCATTGTGTTAGAGAAATTATACTTTAAATGTCAGTTATGAAAGACGCCATTTTGATTATCATGGCCTAGAAATAAGTTATAGTGATAATATGGAGTCAGCAATATAATATGCTTAGATGTGCAGTTTTGAATGTATCCTGTAATCATTGTTATATGTAAGATAAAGTCTGTAACAGACACTTCCACCTTTCCTGTTCTGTCTAGAATAAAGTTGAAAATACATGAGACTGGGAATGTTTTAAGACAGGAAAGGGGGGTGTCCAGGGCTTATAAAAAACATGTACCAAAGTATTTTCTTTAGAAATGATAAAGGCTGCATGAACGTGTAATTCATTTCTCTTGCATATGCAATAAATATTACCTTGATTCCCGAGGGCGATCTGAGATTGTGAAATAATTCCCTTAACAAATTTGGTCCTTCGAAGAGCCGGAAGTCCATTTCCCCGAGACGCACTGGCCAACAGTGACCGATGACCGTACGGCAAAACTGTAAGTCCTCCATCTCAAATTAGATGTTAAAAAGAGGCCGGTCCGCTGAACTAGTGCCTCCCGGGCAGCGACTTACCGGATCAGCACAAGAGACCGCTCTCGGGACAAGGTAAGATTTTTATTTTTATTTTATTATTAACCTTTTGTGTTAGACTTGATTAGGAATTTGATAAGGGATTTGAATATATACATACAATATAGAGATTGATCGAATGTTTATCTGTTTCTGTCCTATCTGCTTTACTCTTGTTGAGGGGAAATAAGTGGTCACGTATTCCCCGTATAGATCCGTCTGTGGCCATCCTGGATGGGCAGACCTAGTGACTAGCCCGCGTTTTGGGAAGACGCGCTCAGGGCGACCTGGCGGCAGTCGAGCACTGCGGGTGTTCTCTCTCTTGTGTGTTCTTGTTTGTTTCTTCTTCTCATTTGATATAGGGGTATGGTCCCATACTAATATCCGGGTGCAGATAAAGGAAATTTGTCGGTTTGACAGCCTTGTAAACTGCAGAAAATCCCTTGGGGACACATAAATACTCCTAGATCAAAACCTAAAGAACCCCCCCCCCCTCCGTTGATACAAGGGTGTGGCCTGATAGATTTCCAGGTAACAAACAGAGGACATTTGGCGGACCGCAGTGTTCATGCCAGCCTCATATGTTGTATTAATCCTGAGCAGGCACATAAATACCCTTGGATCAATGACTGAAATATTAAATGTTTTGATAGGATGAAAGAACAGTCGGGAGAATTCAGTTTCCTCGTAATTCTGTAAATGCTCTCTACAAGTTAGTGAAGTATTAAGTAATGATAAGAGAACGGTCGGGAGAATACAGTCTCCCAGTAATTCTGTAATTCTCTAAGACACCAGTGTTTTAGCAATACACAAGATCAGTAATCTAGAAGTGATATATCATGACTAGAAAGTCTGTGAGTGATTGCAAGTGATAAGATACTGTGTGCGTGTGTTGTGTCATTGTGAGAAGACACTAACAAAAAAAGAGCTCCGTGTGCACGATAAACAAAGTAGGTATGATTCATGGAAAATCTGTTGGTGTGAATGAAGATGTTAAGTATATGTGTAGTCTAGACAAAGAGAATGTGACATTTCTTTAAATGTGGAAAACAAAGTATGATTTTGATGCGTTTTTAAATAAGGATTATTGTGTAATACTGTGTAGAAAGCTTAAAAATGATGCCGGCATGAAAATAAGAAAACAGAAGAAATTAGGCCTTCCCCAGGCAAAGAAATGGCTTGAGGAGGCTAACCATAGGTTAAATTCAGAAAACCATAAAAAGACTATGTTTTTGAACAAAAGAGGAGGACAATAATATGACCGTCCTCTGACGTTTAGTTCAGCAAGTATTGACTGAACAAAACGTAACAAACCAAATGCAACCTGACTCTCCACTGTTTGTTGTTCCCCCGTGGTCACCTGGGTCACCCGCAGATGCAACCGATTCTCCTATGGCTGCAGCTAAACCCCCTCTCAAAATGACTCTTGCTGTCCAGAGGAGTCCACAAGGGACCCCCTTTACAGCAACTATTACAAATTTTTCGGGGACCTGGTGAACCAATTGATATCCCCCTCAGCTGGGGAACAAACAGAATATGGAGAGGAAGAATTTCCACTAATTGAAGTTCCCAAACCTAGGGCAGGACAAAATGTAGGCGGTATAGTAGTCCCCAACACTATGATGGTCTATCGCCCCTGGACCCCTGAGGATGTTAAAAAACTACTGAAGGGGTACCACATCCCAAGGTGAACATAGCTTAAATCAGGGATGGTATCATGGGAATGATTGCTATCATCTTATTGGGAGGGAAATAGAGCAGGTCACCAGACAGATCCTGGGTCCCGACTGGCATCATGTAGTGGGAGATTGGAGTGGATTAAACAATCAGGGAGTTGTGTTGCCTCATGATGATGCAGCACTAGAAAACAGGAGAAATGCTCTTATAGCAAGGATAGAGAATAGATGGATACGTCGAGCCGACTGGTCCATTATAAATCAGTGTGTACAGGGAGAAGAGGAAACAGTGGACAATTTCATTGTTAGGATGAGGGAGATTTTCAATAATCACTCAGGAATAGAAGTCCCAGTAAATCAAGTAAACGATAGTACATATGAGCAACAGCTAAAGGATGCAATCTTGAAGGGGCTGTTTGCCCCTATATCAAGTTTGTTATCAAACACATGATCAACCATAGGATCTGCAGACTACAAGGGCTGATGAGTATGCGAGGCATGCTGAGCGGCACTTCCAATCAAAAAAGAGAGTAAAGAAAGGGAAAGTGTTTATGTAGATGAAGGTAATGATGTGTATGTCATTGAGAAGGAGAACAGAAGGATAGGAAACACCTGAACAAGGCCCCGCATTCAGGACTATGAAAAAAAAAAAAAAAAAAGAGAGAGGGGAGTGTTTCCTGTGAGGTAAAAGAGGTCACTTGGCAAAAGAATATAGGTCAAACAGAGAGGAAGATGCATGAAGATGTTGGTATGTCTGCAGAGAGAGAGATACAGAAGAAAATGATGAGAAAGAATCTGAAATTTTGGATGTGTGCGCTGTTGAAACTTGTTTGCATGCTAAAGTCAAGTCAGAAATAATCTTGGTTGTGAAGGGTAGATGGCTAACATTTCTCTGTGATACTGGGGCTTGTAGGACCCTAATACACCCGCTGGATATGAAAAAGGTAAAGAAAAAGGTGTAGTATATGTAAAATCTGCAAAATGGGTTGATGCTCCAGGAGGTCATGTTTGAAGGCCTTACTGTGGAAGATCCACAGATAGGTAAAAAGGATCAGTGTAAAATTGTCATTATGACTAAATGTCCTGTTAATTTGTTGGGTAGAGACATGTTGCACGCTCTTGATATTTCTGTCGTACCAGTGGAGGGAGGTCTCAGAGCCCATCGGCTGTGTGAAAAACAAATCACAGCCGTGGATAATGAGCCCTGATACTGGTACAGCCTGGAATTTGCAAACTGAGGGATTAAATATACCCAAAATCCTGGCAGAAATAATTGACAAAGAGTCTGTGAGGAAAAGGTATAAGGTCCAGACAAACCTCTATTGCACCATGTATTACAGAAAGACCTCTGGGCCTGATAAGTCCTATGAGAAACAGTTAATGAGTCTCACTAACACTGAAGTTCTATTAAAATGTCTGTACTGTGATAAGGAAGGAAATAGAGTGGCTACTTGTCTCCTACCACAGCCTATTCGGCAAATATACAGGCAGGATACTGTTCTTGTGTTTCGGTCACCCGGAAACCCCAAGGTATCATAGCATGAGTTAGGAGAATTTATCATGAACTGGGTCCAACTGACAGATGAGAAACTAAAATCCAGAGGGATTCAGAGGTATAGGAGGCATAAGGGAGAGAAAGATGGGTGGAGACTCGTGCAGGATTTACAGGCAGTCAATGGGGCCGTATTACCGAGGGCCCCGGTGGTCCCAGACATGCATGTCCTCCTGAACGAGCTCTACCCAGAGAACGAGGTATTTTATGTTATTGATAACAGTAATCCTTCTTTTTCATTCCCTTACACAAAGACAGTCAGTTCTGGGTTGCATTTATGTACACGAAAAAAAAAAAAAAAAGAGGTACACATACACTAGGTTATCCCAGGGATATTGTGAAAGTCCAACTATATTCTCACAAAGAATGTCCAATAATTTGTCTCGGTTTGTACCTACCAGTGTGTTAAATTCTCTTGTATTTGGATGACATTCTGGTAGTAATGTATGTAAAATTACCATGGTTCTGATGCATTTCCTCGCAGACCAAGGTCAAAAGGTCAGCAAAGACTAATCACAACTGTGGAAAGAAAAGGTGAAATACCTGGGTTACATTTTATCTCAAGAAGGTAGACATTTGGATGAGATCCGAAAAGAGGCCACCCTTCAAGTCCCCAAATCACATACCAAAAAGAAATGATGTCATTTCTTGGCATGGCAAATGTCTGTAGAGCATGGATAGCAAATTATGCTATGGAGGTGGAGCCTCTTTCTGATCTCATCTATGGTTCACTAATGGCTGCAAAAGATTCCATTCAGTGGAATGTGTAAACAGAGGATGCATTTACGAAGGTAAAGCACCTCATTGTGGGTTATGCTTAGCCTTCCCAATTACAGTAAAACCTTTTATCAGACTGTAGATTGTAAGGAAGGATCTCACTGATGTTCCCTTTCTAGATGCTGACATTACCTTTTGTGTTGATGGGTCTTGTAAAAAGGACGATAAAGGGGTACATCAAACGGCATACGCTATAGTAACACATGACCAGGTCATTGAAGCCAGACCCCTTCCCAGTTCCTACTCTACACAACAAGCTGAAATTATTGCCCTATCTAGGGCCTGTAGTCTAAGGGAAGGGAAGAAAATAAATATTTATACAGACAGCCAATACGCTTTTTCTACTATACACATATTTGCCCAGCAATGGAAAAATAGGGGTATGATTACGTCCACAGGTAAACCAATCTCACATAGAGATCTTATCCTGGCCCTTCTAGAAAATGTACAGAAACCAACACAAGTGGCTATTTGTAAATGTACAGCACACAGAAAGGGAACAGATCCAATTACTCTAGGGAATGCACTAACAGACAAAGACCGCAAGGGAAGCTGCTACAGGACCGCAAAAAAACACACATATACTATACAGGTCCCCAAGAAAATGATGAGGTACGGAAAGCTATTGATAAAACATGGTTATCAGAAATGCAGAAAACATCACCGGCAGGTGAAAAACAAAAGTGGTTTTCTAAAGGGGCAACGCTGGTCAATGGTATATACACAAGTACAGAAGGTAAACCCACCATACCTACATCACTATTTAGATATGCTGCGTTATTGAGCCATGGGCAAGCCCATATCTCAAAAGGAGGGATGGTGCAGGTGATCAATAAGGTGTTCACAACATATGGGTTTACAAATGACTCTAGAGATTTTTGCCTCACACGTCCACTTTGTACCAGATACCATGCTCAAGGTGCCCTAAGACCCTTAAGAGGTCATTTCCCACAACCCTCTTATCTCTTTCACATGATATGCATGGATTTTATGATTATTGTTGTTTGTAAAGTGGGCGGAAGCTTTTCCTATGACACACCCAAATGGGCAGTCAGTAGCCAAAGTACTAATCAAAGAGGTGATTCCATTTCATGGGATCCCCTCTGTGATTTACAGTGACAATGGCTCCCATTTTGTAAACCGAACAATACAACAAATTGGTAAATGGTACAATATTGACCTAAAAAACACTGTGTCTACCACCCACAATCTGTGGGCACAGTGGAGAGACAATGGTACCTTAAAGAGTAAACTAAGAAAATTGTTAAAGGAAACAGGGAAAAATAAATGGGTTTAGTGTTTGCCAATGGCATTGTTGAGTATAAGAATTACCCCTACTGCTAAAGGTCTAACACCGTATGAAATGCTGTATGGTAAACCTTATTATATTCAACAACTAGCCACCGTTCCTCTCCCTAAAGAGGAAATAGACTTGACTTGTATAATAAGAATGTTTTCATAAAATATTACTGGGTCAGAATGTGTAAATGAGAAAAGAGTTACCCTAAGACTAAGATGCAAAGTATACCCCCATCAGTACAAGCATTACCAGGAAATTTTACTTGTTTCTCTAACAATGACAATAATGGTACAAATGTTGGCACCCTGTCTCCTGAATACTGTGCAACTACAACCTTTACTACAGACATTAAGTATGAACTAAAATGGTTTCAGGAACAGAAACAGCAATTGGCTGATGTTTGGTGTTTGTGTGGAGATAAGAGACTAAGGCCCAGACTGCCACCTAGATGGGAGGGTAGTTGTGCCCTTACCCGATTGCTGCTTCCCTTTCATATAGTTCCTATGAGTGATAAATCAATGAAACTACCAGGTAAATACTTTTTTAAAGGAATTAAGCGAGAAACACCACAAGGATCATTTGACAACCGAGTGTATATAGACGAAATAGGTGTTCCACGAGGAGTTCCAGATGAAATTAAAGCGCAGAATCAAATAACAGCAGGACTCACCTCACTCTTCATATGGGTCCAGCCCAACAAGAACGTCGACTGGATAAACTACATCTACTACAACCAGCAGAGGTTTGTGAATTACACCAGAGATGCTATCAAAGGTATAGCAGCACAATTGGACGCCACCTCTTTGACAGCGTGGCAGAACCGTATAGCGTTGGATATGTTGCTGGCAGAAAGGGGCGGGGTATGCAAAATGTTCGGCACCTTCTGCTGCACTTTTATTCCAAACAATACGGCACCTGATGGAAGTATCACCAAAGCCTTACAAGGCCTACAAATGCTATCCGAAGAATTAGCTGAGAACTCTGGTGTAGAGAACCCCCTGACAGGACTTTTCGAAAAATGGTTTGGTAAATGGGGTGATCTTGCAAAAAGTTTGCTTATCTCTATTGTCATGGCAGCCGCAGTTCTTACATTGTGTGGATGTTGCTGCATTCCCTGTATTAGGGGAATTCTTCAAAGACTGATTGACACATCTTTAACAAAAACTATGCTCCTCCAGAGCGACACGGAACTATACTCCGAACCTGATGATGAATTTACAACTCTCGCTAAGGACTTATCTGTCTAAATGATAATACCTGGTAAAATAAAATAACCTGGATATTTGAATTATTGACATTATTAGTATAAAAGGAGGGAGATGTTAGAGAAATTATACTTTAAATGTCAGTTATGAAAGACGCCATTTTGATTATCATGGCCTAGAAATAAGTTATAGTGATAATATGGAGTCAGCAATATAATATGCTTAGATGTGCAGTTTTGAATGTATCCTGTAATCATTGTTATATGTAAGATAAAGTCTGTAACAGACACTTCCACCTTTCCTGTTCTGTCTAGAATAAAGTTGAAAATACATGAGACTGGGAATGTTTTAAGACAGGAAAGGGGGGTGTCCAGGGCTTATAAAAAACATGTACCAAAGTATTTTCTTTAGAAATGATAAAGGCTGCATGAACGTGTAATTCATTTCTCTTGCATATGCAATAAATATTACCTTGATTCCCGAGGGCGATCTGAGATTGTGAAATAATTCCCTTAACACATTGATGGGTACAGATGGCTGGGCACTGTTGACGCTGCATTAATCGGCACTGATGGCTGGGCACTGAGGAGGCTGCATTGATGGACCAGGTTAGGCTACATTGATGGGCATTGCCGATGCCCTTATGCTCTCCTGAACCCAGCACTCTGTGTATTACACTCTCCTGAACCCAGCACTCAGTGTATTACGCTGTCCTGAACTCAGCCCTCTGTGTATTATGCTGTCCTGAAACCAGCACTCTGTGTATTACGCTCTCCAGAACCCAGTGCTCTATGTATTACGCTCCCCTGAACCCAGCACTCTGTGTATTACTCTCTCTTGAACCCAGTACTCTGTGTATAACTCTCTCCTGAACCAGGAATTCTGTGTATTATGGTCTCCTGAACCCAGCGCTCTGTCTATTACACTCTCCCCAAAAAGAACAGGAAAAGCAACTGGCCAACAGGGAGAGATTTCCCCTGGCCTGACCAGTCCTGCATTCCACATGCGCGACCTGGGATTAATAGCGAGCACCACGGGCAGTCCTAATAAAAGCCAGGTATTCAGTTTCTGTAGTGTTATGTTAGGTCTGCACAACTGTGCCCTTCAACCTCACCTCAGGGCGCACCATGCACGCTGATGCAGGGCTCTTAAGGAAGCCTGGGACTTCCATAGCATTGGGCCTGTGCCGTTTCACCATTTCACTTTCACCTCAGGTTGCACGTCAACGCACGGACCTTAAGGTTCACCAAAATCCTCAGCACCAGGCCCATAATGCTCTTAATCTGGCCCTGCCCACGGGAGAATGTTTTTTTCTCGACAAAAGTGGAGCTACTCTTTTAGCAATCTGTACCTTCTTAAAAAAAGCAGCCATCTTCATTAGCAACTAAATCTCCCCCAACAGCAGTAGCCTCCGTGATCCCATATTGATGCTTTCCCATCCTCCCCACAAGTTCCTCACCCTGGACCTCAAGCGGCAGAGTCACCTGTTACTTCTTCTTAGACATCATCTTGTCCTCTCCTGTCCCCTGTGAGACTCCATGATCACAAGGCCGCAAGCACCAGGACACACTGACCAAGCATATCTACAGGCTTTAGGCCTTATCACACAGCTGTTCCTCACACACCCTCCCTAGACCAGAGCCTGGGGGCAAGAGAAAGATTACGTAGCCCTCCCCAAATATTCATACTCTCCTCCAGCACACACGAGTGGTGATAAACATCCTACTGTTTGGCTAGGGGAAGCATGAATATTCATAAGTCAGTTTTACTGTAGCTGCTCATACTAATACCAGAGGTACCAGTGACACCTACTGGCAGAAGGCAGAAATCACAGCTCCAATAAATCTAGGGCAGAAATCAAATGAACAAGTAGACTATAAATCAGCTAGGTTGTCTACCACCCAGCAGAACTAAATTTGACTAGTAGCCCCTGTTTAAGACATGTTATCTACAAAATGTTATCTACTGCTTTAAGATCAGTGGTAAAATAGCTCATAGTGCTTTTCTAAAATCTTTTGCCTGCTTCCCCGATGAAAGCAGAATGTAAACAAAAGAGAAGCCTGGTATGGATTGGGGGGCCAAGCTGTTTTTAAAAATAAAAGAAATGATGGCAGCAGAATCACAGCAGAATCCCACTGACAGCAGATGAGTGATGGTTGTTAAGCACACTGCAGGTGCCGGCTCCTTAACAACCAACTATTCACTGGCTGTTATGGATGCAGCGGGTGCCAACTGCTTAACAACCAGCTATTCACTGTTTGTTAAGAACAAGGCGAGTGCCGGCTCCATAGCAACCAGCTGAAATATACATTCCTTAAATATCACACGCCTGGATCACTACTTATTTAAAGCATGCATTTATTTATTTATCAACCTTAGTGATTTGACTTTAACCCCTTGCTGACTGCGCTATAGCTGAATGATGGCTACAGCTTGGCCAGCTATTTCTAGGATCATCATGTGACGGAGTTCCGTGATCGCACCCGCTGCAGGGGCGTGGGTGGTGTGCTCTGTGATCACAGTGTCCAGAGGACACTGCTGAGAACAGATTAAAGTAAAGAGCCAATCAGCGGCTTTTTACCCTGTGATCAGCTGTGTCCAATCACAGCTGATAATGGATCAAAACAGAAGCCGGTTATCAGCACTCCTTTCCTCATGCTGACAGCGCGAGGAGAGGAGAAGAGAGACGATAGCTGGCTTATTTAAAAGGGACATGTACATTGATAATCGGGGCACTGATTATCAGTGCCCTGATTAGCAGTGCAGTCCCTAAAGTGCCCACCAGTGCTGCTAATCAGTGCCCATCAGTGCTGCCAATCAGAATCAGCGCCTATCAGTGCCTCCTCATCAGTCTCCCCTATCAATGCTGCCTTCCAGTGCCCATGAGGGCTGCCTATTAGTGCCCATCAGTGCCACCTATCAGTGCCACCTATCAGTGCCACCTTTTAGTGCCCGTCAATGCCCATCAGTGCAGCCTTATTAGCGCACATCAGTGAAGGAAAAAAAAATTACCTGTTTGCTAAATTTTACAACAAACTATGAAAAATGTTTGTTTTCTTTTCCAAAAAAATAAAAAATAATTGAAACACAAATTTTTGTTCAGTATTCCTTTATTAAGCAAAAAAAAAAAAAAAAAAAAAAAGCAGGGGTGATTAAATATCACCAAAAGCTCTATTTGTGTGAAAAAAAGTATAAAAATGGAGTGCAGCATTGCATGACTGTGCAATTGTCATTCAAAGTGTGAGAGCGCTGAAAGCTAAAAATTGGCCTGGGCAGGATGGGGGTATAAGTGCCCAGTAGGCAAGTGGTTAATGCTGGGTTTTTATTGGTCTATTTACCTAGCGTTTTTGCTTTTTGAGGTAAATTATATATAGTAATAGTGAATTAACATTTTCAGTATCGCATGCAATATTGAAAAATGAAATGAAAAATGAAAAATGTGTCACATGACTTCAATACTGCATGCAATCTGCTTTCCTGACATGAGCCCTGTGTATCATAAAGTCCACCAAATTCACATTAGGACTCGTTTACAAATGTGTTTTTAAATGCAGTACGCACATCTACTGTATGCAAGAAAAATTAAGGTAAAAATGAATGTATTTCAATGAGCCTAGTTTGCCATTGTGGTGCTTTCACGTGTGTTTTAAAAAAAAGTACAGCATTTTTCACTTTTTCACACAAGAATGCACAGGAACACAGGCATGTGAATGCACTACAAATGCATGCAAATACAGCAACCCAGTAGAAAACGTATGCAAACAATGCCTTTCATGATAGCTACAGATTTAAAAATATTGGGAAAAAAAATGTTTTAAATAATTTACCATGTTAAAGCGTATATGAGATTTCAGCGATTGGGTTTATATTTACTTGTCACATGTTCCATGTGACATTTTCTTACAGTACATCTATCGTGTCCTGAAGCACCTCCACTAGCAGTCTGCAATCTGCCACTGTGCAGCTGGTTTTATTTGAGCAGATTTGTCATGAAAATGACATGATTATAGATATGGACTGGAAGTCGGCTGATAAAAGCCGGGGAGTCTGTCTTGCATTTACCAGGCTGAGCCGGTCTCTGTGCCATGCTCCCATATGTTACTGATAGAATGTGACAAGTAATTCCTATTCTGATGGCTGCGCATTGTGCGGCTTCTCTCCATACACTGTATCATCGGCGTGAAATACGCATTTACTGCAGATGATGACTCCTGATAGATGGCAAAGTGGTGCTGGAATATTTGGATAATTTCTAATAACACGCTAGTTTTACCTGTATAAGAGTCAGGGCTAGGGGAATAATTCTTTGTCTGCTCCGAAATCTGGAAATAAAGAATATATTTGCATTTTTTAAAGGTAAGCGTCAGTCAATCATTTGCGTTTTTTTTCTTAGTTTTGGATAGCATAGAAGGATTGGAACTACAGTCAGGTTTTTTATTTCTGCTTCTAAACCCCATGGGGAGAATCATCCCCCTATGTGTCCTGATAGCTATTGTCACTCAGGCAGGAAGTCATTGAAAATCTCAAAATTTAGGCCTCATGTACATGGGCACTTTCGGGTTTCCACGTTTATCACTTGCATTTATGTACTGTATGTGTCTTTTTTTACTTATATTATTTATTTATTTATTACAGGTACTTAATATAGCACCGTCAATTTACGCAGCACTTCACACTCACTGGCCAGTTTATTAGGTACACCTTGCTAATATAGCGGTACCCCCCCCGGTAGGGGGTGCTGGATTTTGTACTTTATTGAGGGATTTTGAACTTGGATAGGGTAAGGAAAATTCAGTTGGAACCTCTATTTACACTTCCAGAGTTCCAGTCTCCCCCAGCACAATGCTTATTTGAAACTGTTCCCCTCTCTCCTGGACAATACTTGGTCCCTGGTACAGCTAGTACATGGTTTGGCCTGACTCTAGTTCCAGCCAGGCCTTAGCGACTGCCATTTGCAGGCAGGGACTGTGGGCCCCATTAGTGTAGCAACAAAGAATTTGAAAAGTTTTTAGTGCTAGCTGACCTTGGTGGACTACTGCTCCCAGTCAGTCCTCTTCAGGCCCTGCCAGCCCTCCTGGCTGCAGCTGTCCGACTTCATAACATCACAGACTCTCCTGCTTGCTCTACATCCATCTCAAACTGCACTCTCCCAGTCTGCTCCGCCATGCCTCCCCAGCCCTTTCAACTGTGCCTGTCACTCACCAGCCTTCCTGGCTGCACTCCAGTGGATCCCTCCTGGAGACTTGCCCGGCAACACTAGTTCCCATTTCCTCTCTGTGCCTCCTGTCCAGATCCCTCTTTGTTCCTCAGCAAGGCTCTGGCTTGCACCCGAACCCCACAGGCCCAAGGTCCCCCCCCCCCAGACTGGTTGGAGATTGGTCAGGGCTCCCCACTGAGATACTGTTCAGTGGTGAGATACTGTTCAGTGGTATATTTTGGTTTTGTGCTGCCCTGGCGCCCTCCCCCATCTAAATTTGTCCCTTCCTTCTTAAGTGGTGTTTGGGGGTCTCTGGTGGCTATGCGGGATCTCTGGTGGCTGTGAGGGGTCTCTGATGGATGTTTGGGGTTTCTTGTGGCTGTGTAGGGTTTCTTGTGGCTATGTGGGGTCTCTTGTGGCTATGTGGGGTCTCTGGTGGCTGTGTGGAGCCTCTGGTGGCTGTGTGGGATCTCTGGTGGCTGTGCAGGGTCCCTGGTGGCTTTGCAGGGTCTCTGGTGGCTATGCCGAGTCTGGTGACTATGCAGGGTCTCTGGTGGACTGTGGAGAAGTAATCCCCCGCTAGTCTGCCACAGTGCTAACCCCAACCCCCCCCCCCCACTAGCTTGGCACAGTGCTCCCCCCAAACCCTGCACTAGCCTGTCACAGTGCTCACCTGCCGGCTAGGAGAAGAGGTAGCAATAGAAAGGAGAGAGATTGGGGACATGGAAAAGGAGAGACATGGAAGAAGGGGAGAGGGGAGGGGGAAAGAGGTGGGGAGAGAGAGGGAGGGAGGGTGAGAGAGACACCCCCAGTGTCCACACTTGCCTCAAACCTCAGCCCCCAAACTCACCCCATACACCCCCAGTGCCCACAGTCACCCCAGTGCCCACAGTCACCCCATACACCCCCAGTTCCCACAGTCACCTCATACACCCCCAGTGCCCACACTCATATGTCTCCAGAGGACAATTGTCGGCTGGGCAGTTGGTCTATACAAGGTGCAGACCAGCCATCTTCCATAGTACCCAGCATCATCCCTGCAGCAGGGGACTGGGGCTGATCCAGATGATCCCCCCCCCCCCGCCCTGGCTCTCCTGCATTCCCTTTCAGGGATAGATCAGGAAGCCCGCGGGGCAAGCCTCTCCTCCTGCTTCCTCCTCCTGCCTCCTTATGGCCACAGCCACAGGTAAGGAAGAAGGATGCAGTTGTGAAAGAGAGGGGGAGGAAGAGCTGCGGCCATGCCCAATCCAAGTGCAAGGCAGGGGCAGTGTGGAGAAGGAGGGCAGAGTCTAAGGATGATTGACAGTTCCACTCAGCCTGCTGTCAGGTTCAGTGTGGAGTCAGCAGGAATGTTGCACGGATGACAAGGGGGTGGGGGGGCAACAACGCCCCCCTGAAAAATGCCACCCCAGGTAAACGCCTTGCTTGCCTTGCAGTAGATACACCCCTGATACTGATGCTATGCTACACCATTCTTTTCTGGCCAGCAGGGAGAGAGTTAAAGCCAAGCAAGCCCATAAACTCGTATGCAGAATGCTGGAAATCCTGGGAGTTGTATTTTGAGATGGCAGCCATATAATGGGGCCAATGGACTTCTTACACTACAGATCCCAAAAAGCATTAGGCAATAGGAGGAGTAAAGATATGATTTTTATTAAACTGCCCTGGAAAGCTCTTCCTTTTGGTGCCAAGGGAGAGAAAGGGAGCACCTCTGTCTGGATATTCACTTGCCAGTGGGAGACCATACCAGCAGAGATCTGAGCCTGAGACTGGGAGTGAGGACACCTGGGGGCAGTGCAGCACCGCCCACATCACAGTACCTGCACCACTGCCACAGGGAGACTGGAGCGTCCACCTGCCCCCTGCTTCCCATCACTGATCACCAGAGGCTTTTGGGGAGAGAGAGAGGGGATCCCCCCCTTTCTACAGCGAGAGGTCGCATCAGCATCCTGGGACTGGTGAGAGGGCTGTTTGCCCATTACTGAAGAGACAGGAAGCGGTGCCGCTTCCATTCTCCTTCAACCTTTACAGAGTCTTCTTCTGCTCTAATAGCTGGCTGCCAACATTGACTTCCTAGCCTGAGACCACTCACAGGCCTAGCTGGAGTAGCCTATCGAACTATTCACTTAAATTTGATTGACTTTATGCTTATCCTTATTTTTTCAATATCCCAAACTTTTCTGAACTTTTTAAGGACTCTTTTTTACACCCCCAGCGGGTGCACCGAGCACTCCTAAAATATGTCTGTTTTTCTATAATTGCCCATTACTGATACTGCTTGTAGGGGCTGTGCCACTGAGGGAAGGACATTAGGTGTACCCAACCCACTACTAGGTACTAAGTATTTAATTTGGTATTGTATGATTGCACACTCAACCTGGTGTGTTAGAGGGGCTGAGGTTCTTGAAAAGGTTGAGGCAAAGAACAGAGGACCCATCTCAGCCACCGGCTCCTACAGGGGTAGTGCCACATATTTTTAATTCAAAAAGTCACTTCTATTGCTCTCAGTCTCCTCTGATGTCCTTTTTTTGCTGCTGTGTTCTGACTTCCTCTTAGAGGGTGGCTACGTTCACTCTCCATGGTCCCATTGCATGTGAGAACATAGCCACCCTCTCTTGCTTGCTCCCTAAATGGATTATGGGATTTCTAGTGTGCATAGAACAGTGCACATGACCACGACTACTGAACACTGCTCATTTTGAACAAATCGAATTGAGGGGAAAAGGAAAGGTCCAGGAGCTCGCCTTGTTCTGTGGTGAAGCACTTTTAACAGATTGTCACAGGTGCTGCTGACAGGCATTCATGCAGTGATACTATTCTATTCAACTGGTGTTTGACGGTGATATTTCCCACTGAACACAATAGGGGGTATCATTTTGTGCCATGGCTGCGGCACATGAACAACCCCATGCAGCTGCGTTTGCAGTTTAGGGGAGCAGTGAATGTGCAGCTCCATCACCTGCTTTTACTGCTCCTCGACCGCAAGTGTACATGAGCCCTTATGGTTCCTAAAACAAAGTTAAAGTTTGCTTCTTGCTTTCTTCCGTTGTGCTACTTTAACCACTTGCCGACCGGCCTATTGCAGTTTTACTGCTACAGGGCGGTGGCTGTGCGCAGGATCACGTGTATATATACGTGATCCTGCACTTCCGGGTAGCGGACGCAAATGCGTGCCACCAGTGGCTTGTTTCGTTGCACTGTCCCGACCCCACCCTATTTTGAAGCCTATTAGACCCTCTGGCTTTAATTAGGTGCTTCATAAAACACACCCCCTGCCTATCCCCGCCATAGGAATTTATGCGCCCGGCATCATGAAAGGGGCCGGGCACATGGATAGGGAGGGCAGCAGCGGTGTTAGGGGGGGCAGCACCCATGCGCCCACAATGCACAGGTCGCCCTTGATTTCCACTCCTCCATCCCTCATTATGCAACAGGATGATGGCATTTTTTGTAGGGGGGTGGTGTTAGTTGTAAGTAGCTTTTCTGCGGGACCTGGACCCTCGCTTCCTGCTTTATTGCCTAGGTGAGAATGATGTTACCCCCTCCCCCCCCCCCCCCAAAGCCTTCTGGAATAGAGAAGAGAAAAGAAAGAGACTGCCAGCCTTTTGATGGCATAAGAAAATGGGAGACGGACTGGCAGCTTACATCGCTGGACAGGTGAGTATTTTTCTTTGCGGTCAACCCAGCGGACAAGGTAAGAGGGTGAAGGAAAATTGTAAACGAGGGAGTGACGTTCCTCTTTAACTTTAGATTTAAACTCTAATAAAGCTATGCAGCCAAAACATTTTTACAATAATCAGTCTGTTGTTTTAATAATTTTATTGTGTTGTTTATATTTTTTATTTTGGGGTGATAGTGGATGTATACAATCCCATGTAAACCTTCAGAGATCTTAATTAACATCAAGGGCATGGTTGCCTCCAGAAAGCCCTTTGAAAGGACATCACACATGGGTGCTGTACAGCAATTATTTTATGAGAAAATTATTGTGACATGGCCAGAAGACAGTGGATTTCATTTTCTAAATTACCCATAAGCATGCTGTTAGGAGTGGTTGATTTGCCTATAGTTTATAGAAAATTGTTTATTATGACCCTCCCTAGAAACCTTTTGGGAAACAATGTGACTTTAACTTTAAGGAATTGGAAGACACCTGTCCCAAAAAGCAGGATTAAGGCTTGGTTCACATATGGGGTCCAGTGCGTGCTGGTTCACTGTTTCAGGTCCGAGTTCAGCCCGAATTTTGGGCTGAATTCGGACCTGAAACGGACCAAAGGATGCACAGCGTTTCTGGGTACAAGCAGGGGACCCGCTGTGGAGATATGTGAACCGCCTTCATAGAGAGCCGGTCAAAATCTCCTGCTATTGCGAATTGGATGCAGGGATCCTGCATCCAATTCACAATGGTGTGAACCTAGCCTGAATGTACATAGAGATGTATTTAGGTCAATTGGAGCCCTAGGTAAGGTAGAAGCTTTGTCCTCCCATCATCCCTTGATCAACTTTGGTCAACCACTGTCTTATTGAAAGATTATGAAGGTTGTAGCTGGACCCCCTTGACATCCACTCCTCTCACGTTGCCTTGTGGGTGAATTGGATCCGTCAGTGCTTGAGGATCAAGTTTTGGTGTTGAAGTGTTAAATCCTTTAAGTACTTATCATAGATAGCTGAATTTGGTGTAGGAATTTATTAGATCTGTTTTCGGAGATTGGTTAAATGTAGTTTTAGCTAGTTTTCTGGGCGGGGCCGCGACGCAGTGGAACCATGCTACACATGCAACTGCCATTACAGTAATAATGAGTGGGAGTTTCCACCCACAGTTTGCAGATGTTGAATCACCCTTCCATAAGGACCACTTCCCTATTTTAACCAGTGACTTGGGTCTGTTCCTACCCATCCCGGCACAAGACTACAGAGCATTTTGAGGTTAATGGTACAGAACACTAAATATCCTTCTTCAGTTCCTTACTCCCCATGACTTCCAACCACCCCTGGGAACTCTATCCTATGCTTATGTAACCCTCTAACAAGGCTTGACCTAGCCTCCAGCTAACACACCTGCACGTGTGGGGTTGCAGTACGGTACAGAGCCATACCTAGTCCAGCGTACCTCTGTTACCTAATTTCCAGTAACAGAATGGAGTCCCGCCAAGTCCCATGCAAGCTCATTAACTCTTTCCTTCCCGTACCTAGTGATCAGGCCTTAGATCTCTGTGACGCTAGTCTGCTCCTTTTGCCCGGAGGAGATGGGCAGCTAGGGAGAGAGTCAGGGCACTGACTCCCTCGCTACCAAAGGACCTGTCACCTAACAAAGTATCACTCCAAACAACTGGTTGCTGTAGCTGTTCTTCCTTGTGGTTAGCCATGGCAACTACCTCCTCTTTTTAGCCTTGCAGGTTCACCTTTTGTAGAGGTGTTATACATACCCCAGAGTGCTTTTACAGACCCAGGTTCTAGGAATACACCAAGACCCAACATGCACCCCTTTAAGTAACTTTAGACTAGGCTTATTAGCAAAGTAGAAACAAATTTACTGAGAATTCAGCAGAACATGTATAACAAGCATAAGTCTCATGCTGGACCAAAGGTCCCAGTGAACTCTTGCAGATGCCCCATCTTCTCTTTGGTCCTGGCTCCCCTATGATCCAGACCTCGTCCCCTTTTATACAACACGAGAGGGAGGCTGGACCACAGCAATAAGCGAACACACACAGGAAAGGCAGTAAAATGCTAACCCCTCCCCCTATCCCCACCTGGGCAGCCAAGCTGACTAAACTGACAGTAGGCCACCTGCCTACACATTCAGTTAACCCCAATGCTCCTGGGAATTACCACAAACCTAGTTAAATGCATTGAACAATATGCACCTGCCAACAATCTGACAGTATTTTGTAAGAAAGTCTACCAGGTTGCTGTGTCCTTTCGGATTAATGTTGACTTTAGTCCTTTAGTAAATAGCTCATGTAGCAAGGTCCCAGGTCCTCTTTGGTTTAATGAGAACCTCCAGAGTTAGGCATAGCTGACATCTTTCTGTATAGAGTGGGTAGCAAGGCATAGTGGGTGTAATGTAAGGTAGATTTATGGGCGCCAGACACTTCTGGAATGCAAAGAGATTTATTTTCTCTTGAACAGAACTGTGGGAGAGAGGGTTTAGGGCCAGGACACTCTTAGGTAGTTGCAATGTCAATTGGCAGACTCCGAGACGTCTACAGTTAGACAGCCATGCAGGGAAAGGCACCCAGCAGGGCACCACATCTGCATGTGCAGGAGCGCTGTCTCCTATGGCAACAGTCTTAGAACAGTTCCTAACACAAACTGTAACAAACTCCTTTATTTTTATACAATCACTTCTTGTAGATTCTCTGCCCACTGAGCTCCCAGTCTCCCAGAATCCCATGAGCCCTTCTAATCTTCTTACTTTAGTATCTTCCTCAAGCATCACCCCTGCTTCCCTGCTGGGTCCCTGGCTTGGCACTCAGATACTCCTCAAGCGTCACCCCACTGGCTGGGTCCCTGGCTTGGCACTTGTTGAAGTTTCCCGATTCTTCACCGTCCCCGGTTGGTGAGAATACTGCTCCGGTACTTGCTTCAGCTACTCACTGTGGTCCCTGGTAACAAGTTGGATGGCCCCTTGGTGGCGACAGCTTCCCCTCTACCTCCGACCATGACAGATTCTCCGGCCAGCAGAACCAGCAGTTCTGGTTGGACTGCAAGCCGCAATCCGAACCCTATGCTGCTCCCCTGCTTCTGGATAGGCCCTCAGACAGCCTAGCAGCCAGATGTGCCCAGTCTAGGCCCAAACTCCGGCCTAGCAACCCGGGCAGCAAAACACACATCCACCCATAAAGCCGTCCAGGTGGCACAGAACCCCAATCACCTGACTCCACCCAAATATATAGTTTCTCCCAGCAGGCCAAGGTATTCAAGAAGACCCCTGCCCATTGGCTGCTATACCCCATATAATCCTAATCTGTCCTTGCTTTGCCCTTGTCTTATCTAATGCCACTGGGTACCCGGCCACCCAGCGGCAGAAGAGAGAAGTGCAGCAATTCCAAACTTAGGGTGAACTCAATTGATCCCTAACAATTGGCCAAGGCAAATACACCCGCCAGGTAAATTTAAGAGCAACCCCGCCTAAACATCACAGTGCTACACTCACATTTTTAACTTAACAAAGTCCATTGTGGCTTGGTTAAAAGGTAATAGGCTGAAGAAATTTTGCCATGGTGAGAAAGTAGTGTGGGTCCTGAAACACACCGCCTGCAAAATAGTCCCCTGGATTCAAATCTGAATCTTGGAAACAACCATTACAATGCCTAATCCATACAACCTCAAAAATATATAAATCCTATAGCCTCTTAATGTCAATTGCTGTTCATGAGAACTGGAATATTATTCGGTTCCCATGGACTATCTTTTATTAGTACCAGACTAACTAGTATCCACTACAAATATAGTGATCCACAGCCAACGTGTTACAAACTAATCCTGGTGAATTATACCATTTATTGAGAATGGATAGGTTTTGCAGAATTTTTATATATTGCAAAAATGTGTAATTATCCTATACATATGGATTTATGAAATATGTGTATGGAATAAACCAGCTTATGTTGTTGCACTGTGGTGTAAAACAAGGTGTTTCTGTGCATTCTTGGGTACCAGGCATACGGAGATCCTGTCCCAAGTGGTACTGCTTTGTTTGCTATTAGTTGCAAATTCCAGACTAGTTGCTGAGCTGTGGTGGTACCATGAATTATGTTTCACCAATGACATCTTGCATTATCTCTTCTTCATAAGGGTTGCTGTTCGACCTGGAGTGTTAATAGACAAGATATGGAGTGAGTTGCAATAAATCTTGGCAGCAAAACTCCAGATTGAGTACATTATAGTATTGTTCACTGTCAGGTTTTATCGCTGCCGCTAGAGCCTCCGCTTCAGCTATGGCAGCCGCTGCTTCCTCGAGGGTTCAATCTAGAAGTGCTCTCTTGGTGTCTTATTGTGCTTTCTCAGCCTCTAATCCTGCTTTCTCTTTTTAATCTGCATTTCTTGCTCAGCAAAGACAGCATGTGTTTTTGTAGCTTCAACTTTTGTGCAGGTAATGGTGAATACTTACAGATAAAAATTTGGAGGAGCTGAAGTTTTGTAGAGAGCTGCCTGATGCTGTGATATCATGTTGCTGTGGAAAAGCTTTGCTGAGTGTGGAGTGCTGGGTTGCTGTTTGCAGGTAGCTGCACTGAAAGGATAGCAGGACTCTGCTGTGTGGTTGGCAATCTTCTATCCCCTGGGATACGTGGTCCCCTGTTGCCTGTGTGCAAAATTCTGATAATCCCCTCTGTCTTCCAATAAAAGAGACCATGTAGACAACTAAATAATTTGTTGTTCTGTCCCTCTTATTTGTATTGTTTTCTGTTTTGTATTGAATTGCACTAGGTTTTTATTATTTTGTAGTATGTTGAGATATAGTGGCAGTTTTGTGCCACTACCACTTGTTAACTTTGTGATTTTACTCTTCTTCTGCCCCTTTCCTCCTGTTTAGTGCTGAATACCATGTTTCCCTGAAATTAGGCCCTACACCGAAAATAAGCCCTAGCCCGATTTTCGGGGTGGGCTGCAATATAAGCCCTACCCCGAAAATAAGCCCTAGTAAAGTCCATGTAAAAATATATAATCATTTTGTAAAAAAGTTACATAATGTCCACTGTGTCTCCTGTAACTTTTTTGTCGAAAATACCTTATTTACAGCGCCACTGGACGCTCACATGACCCACTGGAGATCTTCTCCTCTTCTCCCGGCATCTCGGCCCTTCCCTCGCCAGTGCTCAAAGCAGGGCTGAAGTCAGCAGGCATCTCAGCCCTTCCCTCAGCAGTGCTCGGAGGGGGCGGACATCAGCAGGCATCTCGGCCCTTCCCTCAGCAGTGCTCGGAGCAGGGATCACGTCAGCAGGCATCTCGGCCCTTCCCTCGGCAGTGCTCAAAGCAGGGCTGAAGTCAGCAGGCATCTCGGCCCTTCCCTCAGCAGTTCTCGGAGTGGGCGGACGTCAGCAGGCATCTCGGCCCTTTCCTCGGCAGTGCTAAGAGCGGGGATCATGTCAGCAAGCATCTCGGCCCTTTCCTCGGCATTGCTCGGAGCAGGGATCACGTCAGCAGGCATCTCGGCCCTTTCCTCGGCAGTGCTCGGAGCAGGGATCACGTCACCGGGTATCTCGGCCCTTTCCTCGGCAGTGCCCAGAGCGGGGCAGAAGAGCACCGATGGATCACGTAAGCCCCCAGCGGTGTTGTAAATAAGGTATTTTCAACAATAAATTTACAAACGGAGACTCACTGAACATTATATGATATTTTTACAAAACAGATTACATATTTTTAGATTAAAGATGTCATTATGATGACATGAGGAGAGGGGGAGAGAAGATAGGGAACATAGATAAGACATCCCCCAAAAATAAGCCCTAGTGTGGTTTTTGTAGCAGAAATTGATATAAGACCCGGTCTTATTTTTGGGGAAACACAATAGTTCAGCCCTAGTTAGACCCTCCCTGTTTCTTCCATGTTCCTTCAGTCAGCATTAGGAAAGTCATTGTTTTCTTACACATCAAAAGACTAGAAAAAAATCCTCTGTACTGTAATTATCTGAAGTAAAATTTAGTTAGATTCAACTTCTGTGTTTCATTGAAAAGTTAAAATGCTTATGGATGGTGCCAAGTCATCAGTTGTCCATACTGTCCAGCCCCTGGGGGAGATTCACTAAAACTGGAGCACTCAGAATCTGGTGCAACTGTGCATGGTGGCCAATCAGCTTCTAACTTCGGCATGTTCAATTAAGCTTTTACAATAAAATCTGGAAGCTGATTGGTTTCCATGCAGAACTGCACCAGATTTTGCATGCTCCAGTTTTAGTAAATACCCCCACTGAGTCTAAGGCAGTATGTCATTCCACCGCACCAGCCGCCACTGCACTACAGTCTACTTAACATAGTTTCCTATGGGTCATGTTCACATCTGTGCATTTTATGTAAAGGGCCAGGGACCAGGACTACAATGGATCAAAAACGTGTATTGAAAAACAAAAATGCACCTGGAATATGCACCATAACAGTTTGTAGCAATGGGGGTTATTTACGAAAGGCAAATCCACTTTGCACTGCAAGTGCACTTGAAAGTGCACTGAAAGTACACTTTTGTAAACATACACACGTGTATCTTCATCCAGCTAATGCTACACCTACTGGCAGCAGAGACATTGGAGGTTATTTACTAAAGGAAAATCCACTTTGCACTGAAAGTGGAAGTGTAATCGCTGTAGATCCGAGGGGGATATGCAAGGAAAATAAAAAACATCATTTTAGCTTGCACATGATTCGATGATAAAATCAGCAGAGCTTCCCCTCATTTCAGATCTACTCCTTAGATTTAGAGCGACTGCACTTCCAAGTGCACTTTCAGTGCAATTTCAAGTGCACTTTGCACTTGTAGTTTGCACTTGTAGTGCAAAGTGGATTTGCCTTTCGTAAATAACCGCCATTGTGTGTTATTAAAGTACCATTTCGAAACAATGCTGTTTTTGTTAAGCCAAAGGTGATTTAACCACTTGACCACTGGGCACTTAAACCCCCTTCCTAACCAGACCAATTTTCAGCTTTCGATGCTCTCACACTTTGAATGACAATTACTCAGTCATACAACACTTTACCCATATGAAATTTTTATCCTTTTTTTCACACAAATAGAGCTTTCTTTTGGTGGTATTTAATCACCGTTGGGTTTTTTATTTTTTGCGCTATAAAAGAAAAAAGACCGAAAATTTGGTAAAAAAATGAATTTTTCTTTGTTTCTGTTATAAAATTTAGCAAATTAGTAATTTTTCTTCGTAAATTTTGGCCAAAATTTATACCGCTACATATCTTTGGTAAAAATAAGTACAACTTGGTGTATATTATTTGGTCTTTGTGAATGTTAGAGAGTCCAAAAGCTACGGTGCCAATATCTGAAAATTGATCACACCTGAATTACTGACGGCCTATCTAATTTCTTGAGACCCTAACATGCCAGAAAAGTACAAATACCCCCCAAATGACCCCTTTTTGGAAAGAAGACATTCCAAGGTATTTAGAAAGATGCATGGTGAGTTTTTTTGAAATTGTCATCTTTTCCCACAATTCTTTGCAAAATCAAGATTTTTTTTTTCTTTTTTTTTTTTTCACAAAATTGTCATATTAGAAGGTTATTTCTCAAACACAGCATATGCATACCACAAATTACACCCCAAAACACATTCTGCTATTACTCCCGAGTATGGCGATACCACATGTGTGAGACTTTTACACAGCATGGCCACATACAGAGGCCCAACATGCACGGAGCACCTCCAGGCGTTCTGGAGCGCCCAGGCCAATTCTGACATTTCTCTCCTACATGTAAAAATCATCATTTGTTTGCTAGAAAATTACATAGAACCCCAAAACATTATATATATTTTTTTTAGCAAAGACCCTAGAGAATACAATGGCGGTTGTTGCAACTTTTTATCTCGCACGGTATTTGTGCAGCAATTTTTCTAACGCGTTTTTTTGGGGAAAGAAACAGTTTTGTGCTTTAAAAAAAAACAAAACAGTAAAGTTAGCCCAATGTTTTTGCATAATGTGAAAGAAGAAGTTACGCCGAGTAAATAGATACCCAACATGTCACCCTTCAAAATTGCACACTCTCGTAGAATGGTGCCAAATTCGCTACTTAAAAATCTCCATAGGTGACGCTTTAAAATTTTTTCCTGGTTACATGTTTTGAGTTACAGAGGAGGTCTAGGGCCAAAATTATTGCTCTCGCTCTACCGATCGCAGCGATACCTCACATGTGTGGTTTGAACACCGTTTTCATATGTGGGCGGGACTTACGTATGTGTTCGCTTCTGCATGCGAGCACACGGACATGGGCGCTTTAAAATTTTTTTATTTTTTTTTATTGTTTATTTTACTTTATTTATTTTAGTTTGACACTTTTTCCCCCCCCAAAATTTTTTTGATCACTTTTATTTCTATTACAAGGAATGTAAACATCCTTGTAATAGGAATATGGCATGACAGGTCCTCTTTACAGTGAGATATGGGGTCAATAAGACCCCACATCTCACCTCTAGGCTGGGAAGCCTGAAATAATAATAAAAAAAAAACAATCTTGGCTTCGATCGTAGCGGTGAGTCGGTAGAAGCACCGGAGGGTGGCGGGAAGGGGGGGCGTCCCCTCTCGCCTCCCATAAGAATGATCAAGCAGCGGAACAGCAGCTATGATCATTCCTATGGTGTAGGAAATCGCTGGCTGAAAAAGCTGATATCTGAATGATGCCTGTAGCTGCACCCATCATTCAGATATACCCGCTCAAAGTCAAGGACGTCATATGACTGTGGGCGGGAACTGGTTAAAAATTGCGGAGTATTGCGGGCTATTGCAGAGTATTGCGGGCTATATTGCAGAGTATTGCCGGGTATATTGCAGAGTATTGCCGGGTATATTGCAGAGTATTGCGGGGTATATTGCAGAGTATTGCGGGGTATATTGCAGAGTATTGCGGGGTATATTGCAGAGTATTGCGGGGTATATTGCAGAGTAGTGCGGGGTATATTGCAGAGTATTGCCGGGTATATTGCAGAGTATTGCGGGGTATATTGCAGAGTATTGCGGGGTATATTGCAGAGTATTGCGGGGTATATTGCAGAGTATTGCGGGGTATATTGCAGAGTAGTGCGGGGTATATTGCAGAGTATTGCGGGGTATATTGCAGAGTATTGCGGGGTATATTGCAGAGTATTGCGGGGTATATTGCAGAGTATTGCGGGGTATATTGCAGAGTATTGCGGGGTATATTGCAGAGTATTGCGGGGTATATTGCAGAGTATTGCGGGGTATATTGCAGAGTATTGCGGGGTATATTGCAGAGTATTGCGAGGTATATTGCAGAGTATTGCGGGGTATATTGCAGAGTAGTGCCCGGGTATATTGCAGAGTAGTGCCCGGGTATATTGCAGAGTATTGCAGGGTGTTATGCAGAGTATTGCAGGGTGTTATGCAGAGTATTGCAGGGTGTTATGCAGAGTATTGCAGGGTGTTATGCAGAGTATTGCAGGGTTGGCTGAGCATTGAGGGATGGATGGATGTGACTGCAAATGTCACTGAGCACCGCTGTGGGCACTACACATGCAGCCCACAGCGGTGCTGCCATCCGATCCCTCCCCCTCTCCCCTCGCACTGTACCGATCGGTACAGAGAGGGGAGGGAGGAACCGGCGTCATGAGATGACGCCGGTCTGTTGACATGTGATCGCTCCGTCATTTGACGGAACGATCACGTGGTAAACGGCCGCGATCAGCGGCTATTTACCGTAATCCGTGATGCGCCGGGTCCTCTGGACCCGGCGGCGGTCACGGATGTTCCCGAGTGCGCGCCCCAGGGGGCGCGCGGGAGCATCATTCTGGAATCACGTCCATGGACGTCCACCCAGAACTAGCCGACCGCGCTGTTGCCGTCTTTCGGCAATGGCCCGGTCGGCAAGTGGTTAAAGAGTCATTGTAATCATTTTATGAAGATTATTCTTTTGTTTGTTCACTTTGCTGCATTCAAATCGAAAACAATATAACATTTTCGTTTCGGGCGATTCAAAAATTTATCGATTTGAATATTTCAAATCGAAAAAAATTGGTAAATTGAAAGAAAATTTGAAATTTCTGAATACAAATTTTGAATACAAATTAAACGAATCAACCGAATTGAACTAAACGAAATAACTAGATTAATGTATCAAAACGAAATGAAACAAATTTTTTCGTCATGTACATGTCTAATTAAGGGCAAATTTACACTTGCTTCAAAACAAGGCTTTGGACAGGCTTTGTTAAAGCTCTCTGAATGCTAGTCAAAGCTCCTATCACTAAATAAAATGGTTAGCTTACAGTGCTGTTTACACCTTGCTTTTGCTTTGCTTCGGCTTCACTTCAAAAATTATACTCAATGTAACTTTAGTGGTGCTTCAAAGCATCTTCAAAGCCTCCACAGAAGTCTATGGCAAAGCTCGCTTGAAGCCCCACTGAAGCCTCATCGAAGCCCCACAAAGGCTCATCGAAGCCCCATCGAAGCTCCACCAAAGCCTCATTGAAGTCCCACCGAAGTCTCATTGAAGCACCAAGCAAAAGCAAGGTGTAAACAGGACTGTAAGCTAACCATTTTATTTAGTGACAGGGGCTTTGACAAAGCGTGTCCAAAGCCATGTTTTGAAGCAAGTGTAAACTAGCCCTTATGTGTGTTGCAGCCGAAGCAAGTGTAAATGAGCCCTAAGGCAGGAGCCCCTATCACATGCATACACATACTAGTACCAATGAACCAACCAGCATGTCTTTTGAGTGTGGGAGGAAACTCTCACAAGTACAAAATGCCAATTCCATGCAGGTAGTGTCCAATTTGAACCAAGGACTGTAAAGGCAGGAGCCCCTATCTCACATGCATACATACTAGTGCCAAATAACCTACCAGTAGATTCAGAAAAAGTCTATAAAAAAGTTTGTCAGGGGTTCAATCAGAAGAGATGACTGTTCAACAAATTGTTACAAGCAATGGTAAGCATTTATGATATTTTTTTAGTTTTTGGTGTATAAATGTAAAGACGGCATAGTGGCTAGGTAATTATTATTTTAGCATTGCAACGCTGGGTTTCAGAGTTCATTCTGTGTGGGCTCTAGTTTCAGGGAGGCCTGGAGTGGGAGGAATAAAATGAAGCTAGTAGAAGGCCAGCATGACAGGGGGATAAGGGTACAGCAAGGGTTAAAATGGAAGTTGTTTAGAAAGTTGGTGAGGTGGGGATTGGATGGAAAGTGTAGAGAGGGGAGTGGTTTAGATTATTTAGGGGGCAGGAGGGGTGTCCCGGGCAACATTGCAGGGAGAATTTGAGAAGAGGAAGGAGTTTATTATCTTGAGAGAGAGCAATGGCGGACGTTGAACGCTTGTTAGCCCAGCTGCGGGCTGCTGCTAGCACCCACGGCCCTGAATGGCTTCACAGCCAGGTGGCTGTGCTCCTTGGAGACCAGGCAGGAGAGGAGGTAAGGGGACAGGACCTCCCAAGCGCCTGGAGGTCGTGGCCTCCGGAGGGTTACTCACCAGGAGCCTCCCCCAGAGCATCTCGCCACACTAGGAGGCCCCCCGAGCGGGACCCATCAGGCCCACTGGCAAAACGGCACCCAGTTTCTGCCGCTGTGGGTCCTGGACGGAATCCTCGGCATCGGCGGAGCTCAGTGGGCGGGGCATCAGCGCAAACCAGCGTTTCCCCCCCGCCCGCTCGACGAGGACAGCGTGAGCGTACGGACGCTCCCTTGGTTGCTTCTGCAGCCAGGGGGAGGTCTCGCGTGGGAGGATGATGTCAACGGTCGCCCGGCTTTCCCCATTCTCGGCTGGTGGCTCGGTGGTCCGGAGCGGTACCCCTTCCAGGAGGAGTGGGCGGCCTAGCAGCCAGGTATCCAGTGTGCCGGTTCGGAGGACGGCGCCAACAGTGGGAGGAGCCAGTGTCGGGAGGCGTGGCCAGCACGGTCAGGAGACGGCAGCAGCCAGGCCCTCATCTCCGGGGATGGATGACACGGAGCCCCTGCAATCGCCCGGGGATCGGTCCGAGGGAGAGCTGAGCGGTTCTGATGCAGAGGAAAGGCAGGAGCGTCCGGCGCATGGGATTCGGGAACTGCGGCAGCGGGGACACCCCCTGGTCGGCCCGGTAAGTCACTTTCTGTTTCCTCTCTTACACTCACCAATGGGTTACAGGGGTTGTTGGGGGTAACTACCGTGGGGGGTCAGGGACCACAATGGGTGGGCCACAATCTCTATCAGTCGCGGCAGTCGACCCCCAGCTGGCGGGCCCGGTGTCTGCTTCTGGAGGGCCTGATGGGCAGTTACAGGCTTTGTTGGGGGGTTTGCGGGAGCTGGTACAGCGGTTTGCGCCGGGTACCAGTGGGCAGGCGCCGCACAAAGCAGTGACACCAAGTGATGTATCGCCAGTGGGCGGGGGGGTCGGGGCGGTGGGGCCCCCCCCCTCAGCCGCTATGGGTGTGACAGTGCCCACTGGGATGGTGCCCTTGCCGGTGTCCGCCCCGGCTACTACTACAGTGATGGCAGTGGCAGGGGACAAGGGTGGTTCGGCCCAGGAAAGTGGCAATAAGACGGACGTGGTTCGCATTGCGGATGCGGCGAGATGCGAGGTATACGTCTGCTTCGAAGGGCCGCTTGGGTCACATTTGAAGTCAGAAGTCAGGGACAAGATTGAGAAGGGTGAGTATGTGGAGATTTTTTCACTTCTGCCCTTGGAGAAGTTTAACCTAGATAGGGTGAAGCCAGATGATAGCAAAAAGGAGGATGAGAAGGAATGCCGGTATCGTCAGCCCCGAACCAGTTTTTTCCAGGGGGGGCCGGCAGTCCTTTTTCCCCCGGACAGCAGGCCGCCAAAAAATGGGGCGTCTGTTGGCAATACAATGACGGAACTTGTACGTTTGGAGGCGCCTGTCGTTTCAAACATGAGTGCTCAGGTTGCGGTGGATTTCATCCCGGATCCTGCTGTTTTAAAAAAGGGAAGGGTCGCCCCAGAGAGCTTGGTAGCAAAAGGGAAGACACCAGTGAGGGTGGAAAAGATGCAGCCTTTCCTAAATAGGTACCCGGACCGGGTGGCCGCTCGCCTGTTGCAGGAAGGGTTCTTGGAGGGTTTCAGAATCCCTAGTTCATTGACTGTTATCCCACCTGTTGCGAAGAATTTGCGATCGGCATTGAGTTACCCCGCGGTGATTGGGGAAAAATTGGGGAAGGAAGTGGCACTGGGTCGCATGGCCGGGCCATTTCAAGAGCTGCCAATGCCGAATCTGGTGGTCTCCCCCCTTGGGGTGGTCCCCAAGAAGGAGCCGAATAAGTTCCGGCTGATACACCATTTATCATTCCCAAAGGGTGGATCGGTCAACGATGCGATCCACCCTGATGCTTGCACGATGTCTTACATGTCATTTGATGCGGCTGTGGGATGGGTGCGATGCTGTAGGAAGGCACTCTTATGGCTAAAGCGGACATCGAATCGGCTTTTCGCCTCCTCCCGGTACACCCCGACAGTTTTTGGTTGTTGGGATGTTGCTGGCAGGGTAGGTTTTATGTCGATCGTTGCTTGCCTATGGGCTGCTCAATCTCATGTGCATTATTTGAAACTTTTAGCTCCTTTGTGGAATGGGTGGTGCGGGATGTTTCGGGTTTGAATTCCGTAATTCATTACCTGGACGACTTCCTATGTATAGGCCCCCCAGCGTCGCAGACGTGTTCGATGCTGTTGGCCACATTACAGCACATGGCAGGTACCTTTGGTATCCCGTTAGCGGGTGATAAGATGTAGGGCCCGACTACCGTTCTTAGCTTCTTGGGCATAGTCATCGATTCCGAAGCTATGGAATGTCGACTGCCGGAGGATAAGTTGGTGTCCCTAAAAGGAGAAATTCGGTCGATCTTGGTGTTGCGCAAGATTCAGCTTAGGAAACTGCAGTCATTGCTGGGAAAGCTGAATTTTGCATGTCGCATCATTCCCATGGGCAGGGTGTTCTGCCGACGGCTGTCGGCAGCCACAGCAGGTGTTAGGTCCCCTAATCATTTTATTAGAATTACACGTGAACATCGGGCGGATTTGAGGGTGTGGGATACCTTCTTGTCTACATACAATGGTAAATCATTGTGGATGGCTGGCCCAATGAGCAACTGCGATTTGGAGC
Organism: Lithobates clamitans; assembly: GCA_037952925.1. Taxonomy (NCBI): domain Eukaryota; kingdom Metazoa; phylum Chordata; class Amphibia; order Anura; family Ranidae; genus Lithobates; species Lithobates clamitans. The sequence goes on along the minus strand of JBBGZY010000371.1, from coordinate 205,291 downwards.
TGTTCACGGATGCAGCTGGGTCTTCGGGTTACAGGGCGTTCTATCAAGGGCATTGGAGCGCAGAACCATGGCCCAGGGAGTGGCAGGAAGCGGGATTCTGCAAAAACCTGGTGCTGCTGGAGCTGTTTCAAGAGGTGCTGGCAGTTGAGGTTTGGGGTGAGTCGTTCAGGGATTCGAAGATCCGATTGAATTGCGACAATTTGGGAGTGGTGCAGGTCATTAACCGCATCTCAGCGTCCTCGCTACCTGTCGTTCGGCTACTGCGGCACTTGGTGCTGCGTTGCCTACAGATGAATATCTTGTTGTATGCAGTGCATCTCCCGGGGGTGGATAACACGTTGGCTGACGCCTTGTCTCATTTCCAGTGGGACAAATTCCGGGACTTTAGGACCGGCAGGGTGTTCGGTGTCCCCGATGACTGTGGTCGATCGTTTCGGAGCCCTCGCTCGATGGATAAGGGGTTCGGTGAGTGTATCCACATGGGGGGCTTATGAAAAAGTGTGGTCCGAGTGGTGGACACTTGTCAGGCAGGTTGGAGTGGACCCTGGAGCTGAAGAGGTAAGGTTGCTAGTTTATTTTGCCTCCAGGAATCTGGAGCAAGGGGTGTCGGTTTTGGCGATGAACCGCAAGCTCGCAGGTCTGGCATTTTTGTTCAAGTTGCAGGGTGGGACGGATTATACAAAGGATTTCTGGGTGCGACAAGCAATGAAAGACTAGAGGTCATGAAAAGGTAGGGATACAAGGAGGCCATTGACTTTTGGCAACCTGCGAGTGTTATCTGATCAGTTGGGCTCGGTATGCACATCGGCATACGAGGTGTCTTTATTTCAGGCAGCGTTTTCGCTGGCCTTTTTTGGTGCCTTCCGGATAAGCGAACTGGTTAGTCCTTATAGGAAGATTCTGGGGGGTTTGGGGGTATAGGATGTGACGGTCACGGGGGTTAGCGTGGAGGTATGGCTGAGACGGTCCAAAATGGACCAGAGAGGAAAAGGGGTTAAGGTGCAGCTATATCGGATGCCGGACTCCCCGGTGTGCCCCGTGAGTGCGGTGAGGGAATTTTTGGGAGGGCGCCTGGTAAGGGATGGGGTTTTGTTGATCCACAACGATGGGTCACCTTTGTCGAAATTCCAGTTCGTGGCAGTTTTCAAAAAATGTTTGAAAGCTGTGGGTCTGGACTGCACACAGTTTGCTTCGCACTCCTTCCGCATTGGAGCGGCCACAGAGGCTGCTCGATGTGGGTTTGGACGAGGCGGCTGTTAAGCGCATAGGCCGCTGGGAGTCAAGGAGGTTTTGGACATAGGTGCGGCCGCACTTGGTGGTCGAGTAGAGAGCGGCCCACTGATTGACTTGGAAGAGGACGAGGGGTTCTTAAAGCGGAGCGCCACTGAAAAAAAAAATGTTTAAAAGTCAGCAGCTACAAATACTGCAGCTGCTGACTTTTAAAACATGGGCACTTACCTGTCCAGGGCGCCCGCGATGTCGGCACCCGAGGCCGAAGCGTCTCTCCGTCCTCGGGTGCTGCCGCCTCCATCTTCGGTAAGGGAATCAGGAAGTGAAGCCGTGCGGCTTCACTTCCCGGTTCCCTACTGCGCATGCGCAAGTCGCGCAGCGCAATACGGATGGTCCCTGCTGCCTCTGGGACCCGTGTGTTTCCCAGCAGGCAGCGGGGAGGGAGCAGGAAGTGGCGTAAATAACCGCAGATTCTGCGGCTATCTATGCCGGAAGTGGGTAGAGATACCTGTAATATACAGGTATCTGTACCCCCCTCCCCCCTGAAAGGTGCCAACTGTGTCACCGGAGGGGGGGAGGAATCTGATGAGTGGAAGTTCCACTTTTGGGTGGAACTCCACTTTAAGGGGATTGCTCATAGTGTATGTTATGTGACTTTGGTTATCTGTGGTTTTTCTCCTTTCTTGCAGATGGAATCCAGAGGGGTATCGTATGGATATTGGGCCACTCTTATGTGTTTTGGGGGGCAAAACGGGCTGACATGAGACCTAATGGGAGGCAATTGGGGATTTCCAGGGAGGATGCATGTATACGCTGGTTAGGTAGACCAGGGATGCAATGGGCTAGGGTATTGCCTGAGGTGCAGCATTTTGCGCGCCTTGGCAGACCACCTGATGTGTTGGTGCTTCACGTTGGAGGCAATGACCTGGGGGGTCGTCCCATCCGGGAGCTCATCAAGGAAAGTTAGGATTGATTTCTTACGCTTGAGAACTTCCTTCCCTGAGATGTTGATTGTTTGGTCCGATATTGTGGCAAGGACAAATTGGAGGTTGGCAAGGTCTGTAGACCGCTTAAACAAAGCCAGGATTAAGGTGAACAAAAGGGTGGGCCAATTCGTGATACGGAAAGGAGGTTTGGTAGTTCGCCACTGGGAGTTAGAGAGGGATGTTGGGCTGTACCTACGAAGGGATGAGGTTCACCTGTCTGAAGTAGAAATTGATCTCTGGTCCCTGGGTTTGGAAGAGGGAATTCAGAGGGCACTGAGAGTGTGGAGGGGCTCCCAAAGTTAAGGGGGTCACCCTTGTTAGCTGTGGCGGTGGTGGTGGTCTTTGATGGTGGTAACTAACCCAGGAGATGGAAGTGTGGGGGGACTCAATGGTTATGGGCCCCTCTTGGTGTGTACAGTTAACACGGATTAGCTGAAGATGGTAATGGTGACACTGCGGGTAACGAGTTGTCTTTGGGCTGATGTTATCACGGCCGTAGGCCTATTACGATAGAAGGCCCGCAGTGTAGAAGTGGAACAGAATTTATGTTGGGAAGTGCCGTCATTGACCACCGGGGGGAGAAACTAAAATTTGATTTTGTTACGTTAAAATGTTATATATATATATATATTTATTTTATATATATTTTATATTGGTTAATAAAAAGGCTGCTATGGCCAGTTTTACTCCAACAAAGTGTTGTTTCTTCACTATAGGTAAGGTTAAAGGGGAATTAAGGTTGGGGTATGATAGATGGCGGCAGTCATTAAAATGGAAAGGTGTGCATCTTATATACACTGGTCAAGGGAGGCCTGGAGCGGGAGGAATAAAATGGAGCTAGTAGAAGGCCGGCATGACAGGGGGATAAGGGTACAGCAAGGGTTAAAATTGAACTTGTTTAGAAAGTTGGTAAGATGGGGATTGGAAGGAAAGTGTAGAGAGGGGAGTGGTTTAGATTATTTAGGGGGCAGGAGGGGTGTCCCGGGCAACATTGCAGGGAGGATTTGAGAAGAGGAAGGAGTTTCCCACCCACTCTCCCTGTATATGTGTGTTTTGCTTGCATTAATGTGATTTAATTACAGGTGGTAGCGGACAACTGGCGGTGGTGGTGGTCTTTGATGGTGGTAACTAACCCAGGAGATGGAAGTGTGGGGGGACTCAATGGTTATGGGCCCCTCTTGGTTAACACGGATTAGCTGAAGATAGTAATGGTGACACTGCGGGTAACGAGTTGTCTTTGGGCTGATGTTATCACGGCCGTAGGCCTATTACGATAGAAGGTAGAAGTGGAACAGAATTTATGTTGGGAAGTGCCATCATTGACCACCGGGGGGGAGAAACTGACATTTGATTTTGTTACGTTAAAATGTTACATATATATATATTTTTTTTATAAAAAATTTTTATTGGTTAATAAAAAGGCTGCTATGGCCAGTTTTACTCCAACAAAGTGTTGTTGCTTCACTATAGGTAAGGTTAAAGGGGAATTAAGGTTGGGGTATGATAGATGGCGGCAGTCATTAAAATGGAAAGGTGTGCATCTTATATACACTGGTCATGCACACATCCTAAAAAAAAAAAAACATATTTCTAAATAAGAGGGAACTGTTACTGACTGTTCTGACTGGTTTTAAAGGTGAATACTAGAGGACTGTCGTCCTTATCCGTGCATTATTACGTGGTAAATCACTGACTTGGAACAAGGGCGCAATTCTGAAGTCTTCGATTCCGCTAGCTGTGTACCTGTATTAGGAACATGGCTCAGCATGTATTGAGTGGTGAACAAATGAGCATGACACCCCTGGAAGAAAGTCAGCAATGGCAGCTCCTATGTTTGTATCCTTTTTGATTCCCTTAAAATGCCATCTGAATAAATTAGCTTTCCTGTCACAATCTATTTCTGTGTCTATGGTCTAGCATAAAAACCTAATCTACAGTCCCAATAGGACAATTATCCAAAGTAGCCATTTTCAACCAGAATTTTATGCAACCTCAGAGTTCCTCAAGAGTTTGCTAGGGGTTCCTTGAGCTGTGGCTGATTGACCTCCCATCTAAATGTGCTTGCATTGTTCTGGGCACAATACCACTTGGCAGAGCCAGCAGCATGACACCAAGGGGTCGATTTACTAAAGGAAATTGGACTGTGCACTTTTGCAAATGCAGTTGCTCCAGAGCTTAGTAAATGAGCAGAAGCTCTGCTGACTTCCATCATCCAATAATGTGCAAGCAAAAATGCTATTTTTTTTATTTTCCTTGCGCGTGATTGGGAGCAACTACAGTTGTCTTTAGTAAATCAACCCCCAATGGTCCTTTTAGCTGGCTGTTAGGATGGCAGTCTTACCACCACTATAAAGGGCATTCTCCCCATTGACCACCAATGTATTCCTTCTGAATTGATATTAGCAGGGGTTCCCCAGAACCTGAAATTACTTCAAAGTACTTTAAAGGTTCCTGTAAGGCAAAAAGTTGAGAAAGGCTGATGAACCAAAGGGGTTGATTTACTAAAGGCAAATAGACTGTGCTCTACAAAGTGTTGTTGCTCCAGAGCTTAGTTGATGAGGGGTGGGCTCTGCAGACTTCCATCATTTAGTCATGCGCAAACAAAAATGTTTTTGTTTCTTTTCCCTTGCGTGTGATTGGGTATTCTTTGCAAAGTGATGCTTCGCCTCATTTACTAAGCTCTGCAGCAACTTCTCTTTGAAGAGTGTTGTCTTTTTTTATTTAACTTGCACCTGATTGGGTATTCTTTGCAAAGTGAAGCTTAACCACCCTCAGGGGTTGCATACTTGTCAACAGTCCCGATTTTCCCGGGACAATCCTGATTTTGGGACCCTCGTTCCGATCGGAGGCTGTTCCGATTAAAATCCCAGGATTTTGCTTTTGTCCCAGGAAATCAGGACTGTTTTTGGCACCAGAGCTGCTTCTGGCTCCAAAAATATGGCCACTGTCACCTCCGCGAGATCTCTTTCCTGTTTCCCCCTAGCTCTCAGCTCAGATCCGAACTCCACCCTTCCAGCCCTCTGTACTGGAGCTCCTCCCACTCTTCCTCGCAATGTTACTCGGCCGTCTACTGCCTCCGTCCACACCCCCTGCTTTCATGGTGTTGTAATGAGAGTTTTTCCCATGAAAATCGAGGGCGTGCACGGGGGGGGCGGGGCTATAGACGGCCGAATAATATTGCGAGGGAGGGTGGGAGCTATGTTGGCAACTATGGGGTTGATTTACTTTTTGAGATAGGATTGAGGGACACCTATTACCAAAAGTATGTAGACATAGGACACGTCCCCTGTCACGCCTTCTTAAAGGAGAATTATACAAAAAAAATTATAGTTAAACCCACAAGTGCTTTTTTTTAATAGTACTATTCCCTTATACTGGCTTTTGAAATTTACAAATGCAACAGTTTAGAAATTGGCTGAAAGGTTTACCACTGGGAAACACTTTTTAAAAGATAAAAAGTGCATTTTATATACAACTATATAGATCAGACCAAAATGAGGGACAAATGAGGAGGAAAGAGGGACTTTGTTCTAAATCAGAGACAGTCCCTTGAAATCAGGGACAGTTGGAAGCTATGGATTTACTAAAGGCAAATAGACCGTGCACTTTGCAAAGTACAGTTGCACTCTGCAAGTGCAGCTGCTCCAGAGCTTAGTAAATTAGGTAAATCTTCACTTTGCAAAAAATACCCAATCACGTGCAAGGAAAATAAAAAAGTAGCATTTTTGCTTGCACATGATTGGATGATGGAAGTCAGCAGAGCTTCTGCTCATTTACTAAGCTCTGGAGCAACCGCATTTGCAAAGTGCACAGTCTAATTGCCTTGGTGTCATGCTGCTGGCTCTGCCAGGTGATATTGTGCCCAGAACCATGCAAGCACAATCAGGTGGGAGGTCAGAGGGACTTTATTCTAAATCAGGGACAGTCCCTCAGAATCAGGGACAGTTGGGAGCTAGGGATTTACTAAAGGCAAATGGACTGTGCACTTTGCAAAGTGCAGTTGCTCCAGAGCTTAGTAAATGAGCAGAAGCTCTGCTGACTCTATCATCATATCATGTGCCAGCGAAAATGTATTTTTTTATTGCATGTGATTGGGTACTCTTTGCAAAGTGAAGATTTACCTAATTTACTAAGCTCTGGAGCAACTGCACTTGTGGGGTGTAACTGCACTTTGCAAAGTGCACAGTCTATTTGCCTTTAGTAAAACAACCCCTCACTAAGCTCTGGGGAAAATGAGTGCGACTGCACTTGCAAAGCGCATGGTTAATTTGCCTTTAGTAAATCAACCCCTAGGTGTCATCATGAACTCAACGGCACCGGCCAGGAAATGTAGGGGTGAAGTTTTACTTTAACAAAAGTAAACCATTTATATTGCAGAGTTTAAAAACTTCATGGTGTTCCTGATGGAGAATTTGTCTCGCATTCATTCGGAATAGAAAATAAGTCTCTGTAGCTAAGAGATTTTTTTTTTTTTTTCCCTTAGTTCATCGTAAAGAAAATAATCTCGGGATCTTCCAGTGCTGAAGAATTTAATCACATTATTTCTGCCTGTGCAGATGCATCTCAGACATTTGGCTAAATATGATCATTGCAGCCAGCAGATCAGCAAAAAGGCATGCATAATTGTGCTCCGCTATAACTCACAGGACATAAATAAAAGGCAACCATTTCCAAAGAACAGGTAAAATGCTCAGAAAATATCTCTTTAGTGTAATGGCTCTGTCATCTGTTGCATAAAGGTCATAAGTCACACAAAGAGCTTTTGAGAGGCTATCATCATAGGAGTAATGGTCTACAAACAGCCCAATCCTTACTGGGATGCTGAGAATATACATTATGCTCGATGGGCACACAGCTAAAATACCGACTTCTTTTCTACATACTGTCACCTTACTGCCAAGAAAAATGCTTAAGGTGAAACTCCTGCTTTTTTTTTTTTTTTTTTTCTTTAAAAGCATGACTGTCGCACACATGAGTATTTTGGCAAAAGTTATTACAGTTATTACAGGTATTTGCCTTCCTGAAAATTGTACAAAAGCCATTTCAAAGTAGATCGGATCCCTAACTGGGTGACATTTAGTTTACTAAATCATTTTATATCGTTGCCATTTTTTTAAATAAAATGCTGTTTTAACCTTTTTTTTTTGTGTATACTTTATACTCCAGCCTCTGGCATTCACTACTACTTCAGCTGCACATCTTTGGTCCAGACTCAGGACAGTCATCCTTATACTTGCATTATTATGTGGCAGGTCACTGATTTGGAACAGGCGTGTATTTTTGCAGTTTTAGACTCCACAAACTGTGACCTTGTATTGGGTACATGGCTTGGTAACTAGTGAGTAGTGAATAAGGCCCCTTTCACACTGAGGCGGTTTGCAGGCGGTATTGCGCTAAAAATACTGCCTGCAAACCGCCCCTAAACAGCCTCCGCTGTTAGTTCAGTGTGAAAGCCCGAGGGCTTTCACACTGAAGCGGTGCGCTGGCAGGACGGTGAAAAAAGTCCTGCAAACCGCTTCTTTGGAGCGGTGAAGGAGCGGTGTATTCACCGCTCCTAAACCGCTCCTGCACATTGAAATCAATGGGACAGCGCGGCTATTCCGCGGCAGTACTAAAGCCGCGCTGTACGAGGGATTTCAACCCTTTTTCGGCCTCCAGCGGGGGTTAAAACCGCACCGCTAGCGGCCGAATACCGCTGCAAGAACGACGGTACAGCAGCGCTAAAAATAGCGCTGTTGTACCGCCGACGCCCCCACCGCCCCAGTGTGAAAGGGGCCTTAGGGATAAGCAGGACACTTCTGGAAACATACCTTTAACCGCTTCCCGACCGCCTTACGCAGATATACTGCGGCAAAAGGGCATGTACAGGCAGATTAACGTACCTGTACGTCGCCCTTTAAGGGGCGAATTGCGGGCGTGCGTGCGCCCACCGGGAGCTCCGTGACCATGATCGCGGGTCTCGATGTCCGCAGGGATACCCGCGATCGTCTCACAGTGAGGAAGAACAGGGAGATGCTAATGTAAACAAGCATCTCCCCGTTCTGCCTAATGACTGTAATCGGGAACGGTGATCAGTGACGTGTCACACACAGCCCCTCCCCCCCACAGTTAGAATCACTCCCTAGGACACACTTAACCCCTACAGCGCCACCTTGTGTTAACCCCTTCACTGCCAGTGACATTTTCACAGTAATCAATGCAATTTTTTAGCATTGATCGCTGTATTAATGCCAATGATCCCAAAAATGTGTCAAAATTGTCCGATGTGGCCGCCATAATGTCGCAGTCACGATAAAATTCGCTGATCATTACTAATCAAAAAAAAATATCAATAAAAATGCCACAAAACTATCCCCTTATTTTGTAGACGCTATAACTTTTGCGCAAACCAATCAATAAACGCTTATTGCGATTTTTTTTTTTTACCAAAAATATGTAGAAGAATACATATCGGCCTAAACTGAGGAAAAAAAATGTTTTTTTTATATATTTTTGGGGATATTTATTATAGCAAAAAATAAAAAATAACGCTTTTCAAAATTGTCGCTATTTTTTTGTTTATAGCGCAAAAAATAAAAAACGCAGAGGTGATCAAATACCACCAAAAGAAAGCTCTATTTGTGGGAAAAAAAGGACGTCCATTTTGTCCATTTTGTTTGGGAGCCACGTCGCACAACTGCACAATTGTCAGTTAAAGCGACGCAATCGCAAAAAGTGCTCTGGTCAGGAAGGGGGTAAGATCCTCCAGAGCTGAGGTGGTTAAAGAAAATCAGTAATGGCAGATCCCAGATTTGTATCCTGTTGAATTCCCTTGAATTGGCATGGGGGGGATTTACTAAAGGCTATTATACTGTGCACTTTGCAAAGTGCAGTTGCTCCAGTGCTTAGTAAATGAGCAAAAGCTGTGCTGACTTCCATCATCCAATCACTTGCAAGCAAAAATGCAGTTTTTTTTTCCTTGCATGTGATTGGGTACTCTTTGCAAAGTAAAGCCTTAGCTCATTTACTAAGCTCTGGAGCAATTGCACTTGCTGAGTGCAAGTTGCGCAATTGTCACTATCAGGAGCAATGTGTTCCAGCTGAAGTAGTAACAGGTGCCAGAGGCTGGACATTTCCTGGGATGATGTTGTTATTATTATTATTAGGGTCCTTTCACACTGGGGCGGTTTGCAGGCGCTATTGCGCTAATAATACGCCTGCAAACCGACCCGAAAGTGCCGCTGCTTTGATTCCAGTGTGAAAGCCCTGAGGGCTTTCACACTGGAGCGGTGCGCTGGCAGGACGGGAAAAAAAGTCCTGCTAGCAGCATCTTCGGATCGGTGAAGGAGCGGAGTGTATACCGCTCCTTTACCGCTCCTGCCCATTGAAATCAATGGGGCAGGGCGGCTATACCGCCGGCAAAGTGCCTCTGCAGAGGCGCTTTATGGTGGTTTTAACCCTTTCTCGGCCACTAGTGGGGGGTAAAACCGCCCTGCTAGCGGCCAAATACCGACGGTAAAGCGCCGCTTACAATAGCAGCGCTTTACCGCCGACGCCGCCCCCTCCTCAGTGTGAAAGGGCCCTTATTGTACAGGATTTATATAGCGCCAACAGCACCACTTTACTTTGAGTTATGCAGAAAACAAATGTATGGTTGCCGTGTGGAGGCAGGATAGGCTTCTCCTAAGAGGACGGTTTTCAGAGATTGCCTTAAAGTGGGCAGAGTAGGAGACAGTCAGTCTGATTGGGGTAGGGAGTTCCAGAGGATGGGGGAGGCTTGGGAGATAAAGTAAATGAGGTAAAGCTTCCATTCGCAAAGAATATCCAATCACGTGCAAGGAAAATAAAAATAATAACTGCCTTTTTGCATGCACACGATTGGATGGTGGAAGTCAGCAGAGCTTCTTCTCATTTACTAAGTTCTGGAGCAACTGCGTTTGCAAAGTGCACAGTCTTTTTGTCTTTAGTAAATCAACCCCTATGTGTCAACATGAACACTAAAGGGGTCTATTTGCTAAAGGCAAATCCACTTTGCACTACAAGTGCACTGCAAGTGCACTTGAAAGTGCACTTGGAAGTGAAGTTGCTGTAGATCTGAGGGGGACATGCAAGAAAAATAAAAAAACAGAATTTTTGCTTGTACATGATTGGATAATAAAATCAGCAGAGCTTCCCCTGATTTTAAATCTTCCCCTCAGATTTACAGCGACTACATTTCCAAGTGCACTTTTAATTTTAAGTGCACTTGCAGTGCACTTGTAGTGCAGAGTGGATTTGCCTTTAGTAAACAGCATTTTTGCTTGCACATGATTGGATGATGGAAGTCAGCACAGCTTCTGCTCATTTACTAAGCTCCGGGGCAATTGCACTTGCAGAGGGCAACTGCACTTTGCAAGGTGCACAGTCTATTTGCCTTTAGTGAATGCTGCTGCCATACTCATCCACCTTACCAGCCGCTCAGTGTCTGCTACCCCTCTCTGCCAATCCCTCTGCTGGTTTCATGTTTATCCAACAAATTGAATCGACCTCCTCCAGCCTCTGGCACCTGCTACTACTTCGGCTGGACAACATTGCTCCTGATAGTGACAATTGTGAGCTACGGCTGTGCAATACGTATCTGCAGTCACTTGCAGTCTTCATTAGGGGAGCATGTGACAGGGTGGGAAGCACAGTTGGGAGACAGTTGTCACCCTTTAACCACTTGCTGACCAGGCCTTTTCTGGAACTTTTTGTTTGCTAGTATTTTTTTTGCTATAAAATGACATAAAACCCCCAAACTTTTTTTTTAGCAGAGACCCTAGAGAATAAAAAGGCAATAGTTGCAATATTTCATGCCACACTGTATTTGCGCAGCGGTCTTTAAAACGCAATTTTTTTTGAAAAAAAATACACTTGAATGAATAAAAAAAACAAAAAAACACTAAAGTTATCCCAATTTATTTGTATAATGTGAAATATGATGTTACCCTGAGTAAATAGATACCCAACATGTCACGCTTTAAAATTGTGCACGCTCGTGGAATGGCGACAAACTACAGTACTTACAAATCTCCATAGGCGATGTTTTAAAAAATGTTACAGGTTACCTGTTTAGCGTTACAGAGGAGGTCTGGTTCTTGAATTATTGCGCTCACTCTAATGATTTAAACATCCTTTACATATGCAGGCCCAACTTACGTATATGTTCGCTTCTGCGCACGAGCATAGAGGGATGGGGCTCTTTTTTTAATTATTTTTTTCTCATGTATTTAACTTTTTATTTTTACACTGTCCCTTTTATTTATTCTTTTTTTTATCACTTTTTTTCCTATTATAAGGAATGTAAACATTCCAGAGAATGAATGAGCTACAAATCCTTTTTCTTTTGTTTTTTTTTAATAAACAAATGAAAGAAAAAGGCATGTATTCCCATGCTGAGAGATACTAGCCCAGCAAACAAAAAACATCTGCTTGCTTCTTTTTTTTTTTTTTTACAGGCAAGAGAGTAGTCAGATCCAGACAGAGAACCTGAACATGCTGCAAGAAAATAGCTGTTATTTATTTTTCTTGCAGCATGGTGTGAGGGAGAAGAGACAAAAAAAAAAAAAATGATAGATTTATCTGCTTTATCTGTGGTACGGTGTGTAGCGCAGCAAAGTCTGTGCAGCCAATCATGTGTGCTTCATTTGGCTAAAGTTACCTAATAACAGGCTCGCTCTGGCCCTGATTCTCAGAGTACCGTAACACTGGGTGTACAAGGTTATGGACCGCACACACGATCCGAAAATCTGATGAAAAATACCGTTTTCGACGCGATCGTACGATAATCGGAATCATTAGAACAGAGCTTTCGACAGCCGATCACGACAGTTCATCCGATATTATCCGATGGGACAAGCACGAAAATTTTACTCGTGTGATACCAGATCGTGCGATTTACGTTTAATCGGTACAGCTGTCATCCAAAAATACAATACAAATACACTACAACACATGACATCACTTCCGATTTTTTATTCTGTCATATGAGAATTTTTGTAACTTTAGTAAACGCTCCATTTTTTATAACTAGCATGCAAAAGAAAATAAAAAACAGACGATCTGTCGTCCGATTTTTGGATCGTGTGTATGGGCCATTAGGCTGGTGTAACAGAGGAACTGGGGAAATTTTGCCAGTCTGTGCTGGGAACAGGCTGAGAGTGCATATTGACCAAACAATCCAGCATATACAGCCAGAAGGCTATAGTTTTGTGTTGCACAGTTGTGTTCTTATAACCTCCGCTTGGGTGCACTTTTCTTGCAAAGCTTGTTCCAAGGGGGAGGAAAAAAAAGCATGCAAAAAGCTTTAAACACACATTGATGTCTGAACTGCCTCTCTGCAAGCTCTATGCTTGATCTTCAACCACTTGCCTACCGCATATTTACTGTACGTACGTCATTTCAGGCAATAGCCACTGGGGGCGCGCGCGTGCCGCCGGAGGCACGATTGTGCATTGATTGGACACAGGGGATGCCAATCAGCGGGTCCGGCAGACCCGTTGTCCGCCAGTGGGGGAGTGGGGTGCTTAGTTTTGAGTGGGACTTCCTGTCCCACTTCATGCTTCCGCCTACAGGCTGCTTAGGTGACTCCTCCTCTCCCCCTAGGTGACCCCTCCCTCTCGGCAATCTTCTGGGACACATGACAGGTCCCAGAAGATTGCCTGTCCACTGCGAGAGCGCAGCACAGCTCGCGCATGCGCAGTGCGCGCCCTGCCTGTGAAGCCCTAGGCTGTCACGGCCACGTCCCCACAGTTTCAATGGAGGCGCCAAGGAGAGGAGGGGGAGAGGAGCGAGGCTCCATGCGGCCTCATTGCTGGACCGTGGAACAGGTAAGTGTCTGTTTATTAAAAGTCAGCAGCTGAACTATTTGTAGCTGCTGACTTTTAATAAACCAAAAAATCCTGGAACTCCGCTTTAATTCTGTCTCCATTAACTCAGTCCCTGCTAGCAGTGTGAACAGTGGGCAGTGCCCTCTCACCAGTTCCTATGGTGGTGTGTGATTTCTCACTGTAGAAAGGGGGGCCCCCTCAGTTTTTCCACAGAATGCCTCTGGAGATTCAGAAGTGGGAAGTAGTGGGTGAGAGGATGCTCTGATTTCCCTGCAGCAACAGTGAAGATGCAATTACTGCTGTCTGTGCTGCACTGCCTCGGGTGTCTCCACTGGTATGGCCTTTCAGCAGCCTGGTCAGTATGCAGCAGATGGGCGCCGATCGCTTCCCTTTACATCAAGAGGAAGAGCCTAGCTGAACAGTCTCCACTGCTTCTCCTTACCCCAGTGTACCTTGGGAATTGTAGTGTAAGGGGTCCATGAGTCCCATTCTATGGCTGCTGTCCCAGACTTCAAATGTCATGATCCTTAGCATTCTGCATAGGATGCCATAGGCTTTTCTGGCTATAGTTTTCCCTCTGCTGACTGGAGGGGATAGTGCAACACAACATTCAGCATAACAGTAGTGAACGTAAACTGATTCCAAAGAGAGAAATGTCTCCTTCTCCATGTTTCTGTAGTCCAGCACCTGGCTACATGTATTTTTATTACCTTTGCCATATCTACAAAATGGTAAGCGGTAATTTAATATTTTTTTGTTTCTGGATTTGATACCATGTTAAATGTGGGGGCTGCATTTGTTTGCTTTTTTTTTAGGCTTCTTTCCTTTTATTTTCACCAGGTGATCCAGCCAGTAACACACTTCCTGTTTTAGGAAGTCTCCATTGTGGATGAAGTAGCAATGGAGACTCCTTTGGACAGGAGCATTGTCAGTCTTGGGAGAAGGTAGTGTTGGATGTGCTAGATTTAGGTGAACTAAACAATACAAAGCTGAAAGGTCCAATTATCCCTTGCAGTGGGGCTGCACCCATATTGCAAGGGATAATAGTTGCTCCTTTAGGTCTATGGCACACAGAAAAGAAGGTTTAGCTACCTAATCCTCCATTCCTCCCTGCTACTAAACCAGTCCCTTCATTATCTTCAGTGGTCTAAGATCCTGATGTCATCAAACCCAATGAAGGGTCCAAAGTCATAGGGGACAGTCCACCACTGGAGCATGGGTAAGTGCCACCTGTCGGGCAGTGGAGGAAAGTAAAGGAAAGTAAAAGCCCTTATCCAGTATCCTAGACAAAACAAGCTGTCCTACGCAAGGGATAATTTTAAAGTTTCCTGAGGTTGGGCTTTAAACCCAAACTCCAGTTAATACCTTTTAAGCAATTACAGCAAACAGTTTTTTCTCCTATTGAAATAAAGGTTTTAATTACATGAATAAAAGATGATCATTATAAGCACTCCTGTCAGTGGTAAAAAACTAAAAAAACTAAAAAAAGAAAACAAATTCATTGCAGTATGCAAGTCTGGCTTTATTATGTTCTAATGCTGTTATCCTAACATTTTTGTATGTAAGGGTAATGTATTCAAAACAATGGATATCATCAGTGCGGTTTTGCTATTATACAGACCAGCAACTAGACTGGAGGAGACTCAGTTGGTGGAAGAGATACAGAATCTAAATAGTGGTCTCAACCACTGGCTTTGTCCCTATCTTACTCCCATTCTGTGGACATACTGAAGGATCAGAATCTCTTATTTAAATAATCACATGTCAAGATGGCCACCCCAATCCTGTGGAATTTTGGTATTCAAAAGGATATTCTGTCCTCCCCAAGATGGCTGCCTGGTGCCCATAGCAGGGGACAATTAGTCCTCAAAGGTCTCCTGCTATCCTGAAGAAAAGAGCACACTGCCACCTTAAGGTTGGAGGATACACTGCAGCCACGTTGGCCCTGGCTCACAGTACTCCAGTATTTTGTTGTATGCTGGATCTGCAGACCTTTCACCTGTATAATGATGTCTATTTTGGCCAATTTAGTTTAACAATACTGTATATAAAAAAAAGAATTTGCTGATATAAAAAAAAACAACCAAGCTGGCAGCAAAGTTATTTGTCCCTACCAAGAACCCAATGAAATGGAAAAACCGAAGCAGATGATTTGTCATTAGTACGTTGAGATGTTCATGCAATATGCAATGCAGAGGCATTTAACAGGAGGAATTCCAACTTAATTAGCTCAATACATTATTGTTATTATTGACCAGAGCAAGAACATTTAGCAGAGTCATCAACAGCTGGAGACAGGACTCCATGTAGGCACTTAGGGCTTGCAAAATGTGACAGATCAATGACTTGAAAGGGTTATATGGTTATATATGGAATTATTACTTCCAGCCTTTTCTCTTTTAAACTTTACTTTTGTTTTATTACCACTCCCCCTGCCTCCCCAGTACACATACATTATTTACCCTACATAGGGTGCATAGGGGAACCTGAGCTTAAAATATGCCATAACAGTAGTTGGCTTTCCTTTGCAGCGTAGTAGCTGCATTAATTAGGATTCTCTCACCACCCAATCAGAGAGCCCTTCAGTTCATATTTTTAGTGTTCTCTTCTAATATTTATATATGCTTAAAGGAGAAGTCCAGCCTGAGCCAACACATTTTCAGATGGATTGGGGAAGGATTAGAACCCCTGTCAGATTGTATTGCTCTCGAGATCTCCAGTAGAGATTTCACCTCACTTCATGTCATGTTGACAACGGTATCACCAGACAGGAAGTGAGAGGAAATCTACAACAGGGACACAGACTGAAATGCATAGCTTACAAGAGTTCTAGCCTTCCCTATGCTACAGCATATTTTTTCCTGTCTGTGTCCCTGTTTTTTCCCCCATATATCTCGTCTGGTGAAACCATTGTCAACATTTCAGGAAGTGAGGGGAGAGCTCTCTAGCAATAAAACTTGACAGAGGTTCAAATCCTTCTTCACCTTATCGTAAAAAGTTTTGGCTGGGGACAGGGAAGAGGTAATACAGTGAACTGTCTTGAAGGATTTAAGTACCTCTGTTGTGAATTTGAGGATCAATTGCTTCACAGTGCCTGCAGCTACAGAAGTCAGCTGGGCCTGATTTAAAGCTCATTTAGTGATTGTTTAAAATATGCAATAAGGGAATGCCTAACTTGTCAAAAATATAAAATCAATTGTACATCTACTTTATTTATATAATCACAGATGTTTATTTCTTGACTATTTTTGCACCATCCACCACAAAAAGCAGTCTCTGCAACATCCCTAAAAGACCAAAGCTTTTTTGGCCTTGCTTCTCTTATGGGTCACAAGTGTGCACTTACTTTTTGCACCCCGGTGACCCAGAGTCAGCTGATAGCAGACTATTGCCCGCTGTCAGCTGACTTCACAGAGGCACTCCAGGCTCTGGAAGGATTCCGACCATATTGTCTGGATCCACCCAGATGCCTGAGTGACAGCTGGCTCCAGCTCTCAGTGTACGGTTGAGTACTGAAGCCAGCTGCGCCCCCCTCCTTTCCAACCCAGCACATCAGGGAGCACTTGAGGGGCAGAACAGAGAGTGGTGACTGCTCTCTGCTCCAAGAAGAGCGAGAGCCGAGCAATCCGCAGTCATGTGATCAGCCTTAGAGCTGCTGTGGGACAGCTGCAGCATCACACTTATCCTGAAGCATAGAGGTGAGTATGTGTGTTAGTATTTTCAATTCCCATACTTCTCCTTTAACTGTCTGTACCCCACAAATTCCACATTCAGTAAATCAAACTTGTGCTAATACAAGCCCCTTCTAGCTAATAAAACAACATAGTAGTATGTTTATGTTTTAAGCTATACCAGGAAAAGAGGTAAGCTTTAAATTCGTAGCAAACATTCAGTTTTAACTTGTACCTACTGGTAAGCTTATAATAAGTCTTACCTGCAAGTACTGTGAATATAACCTAAACTTGTGCCGTTTGGGAGAAATTCCAAATTTGGGAGAGCTGATGACGTCACTGCGCATGCACAGTGTGCTCTGCACTTAGGGCACACTAAGTATTCCCTGAATGCAGCGAGTTGCATGCTATGATCATTACTCCCGTACACATGTGCGGAAGTTACATTATCACAACCCAGCCATCTAAATGGCCTGAGAGCGCGAACCTGGAAGGAAGACCTGGTGATGATGGAAGAGACGGCAGCAGTGACAGTTCAGCACTAGAGGACTCCGTTACAAAGATAAGTCTGTCATAATGTGCTAGTTTGCTGTGCATACTAGTGCATTATGGCATTCCATAAACCTGGGGGGCCCATTTAAAAAAAAATTGGTAGAGTTTTCTACCGCTTTAAGTGTAATTAAAATGTTTGCAGTTTTGTATATATTGGTGTATTGTTTTCTGTGTCCCCACGTGGGAGAACTTCTTTCTATATTTGTCCTGGTGACCCTGTCACTGGAAAATAAAGAAAAAAATCCACAATTTGAAATGTCACCAAAAGAGCACCCACCCCTGCAATATGTATATGTGTATCTCACTAAAGCACCTAGAGCAGTGGTTCTCAACCTGGGGGTCGAATGACGATTTGCCAGGGGTCACCAAATCCTGGGCTGTTCCTGAAGCCCACGCTGCTCTCCTAGCCACTTAGGGCCCGCCCAGCAGGGCTGTCCCTGGAGCCCGCGGCCGCCCACTCAGCCTCTTCGCAGCCGCCTACATAGTTCACGGCACGGCTGGGGGGCAGAGACTAGAGGTTAGCTGATTGGTGAGGAATGTGAAGTGGGAGGGGCTGGAGGAGACCCTATCTCCTGATTTAGGCATAGGTGTCACTGCTACGAGACACCACAAAGCTGGAGACACAGTGAGTAACACTACCTGTGATTAGAGTTGGCATTAAAAGTCCCCACTACAGTTCTCAGATCAGCAGATGACCTTGATCAAGAGCACCTAAGTTGGCTGATCAGAACCCCCCCCCCAGCACTACCACTGATCCCACCCCCCACCAGCACTGCCACTCATCCTAACTCCCCGCCAACACTGCCACTCATCTCATTACTCCCCACCACCACCAAGGAGTAAGAGAAGAAATAAAAATAGAGAATACATGGAATGGAGAGGAAAAGAGGGGGGGGGGGAAGAAAAAGGGAGAGGAAAGAATAAGAGAACAAGAAAGATGGCTAGAGAGAGGGATGGGGAAAAAAAACAAGAAATTAGGATAGAGAGAGATAAAAGGAGAACAAAGAGAAAGAGTGGTACATCCTAAAATGTACCATAAGGGGTTTTAATACTGTACGTGTGGAAGGGACTCAGGGAGCGCTATATGTCCGTGGGTTAGGAGCACAAATTACTTGTCTTGCCTTGGGTGCTGACAACCCACGCTATGGAAATAATTTTACTGTTAGGGGTCCCCACAACTTGGGAAATTTTATCAAGTGGTCACGGCACTAGATAGGTTGAGAACCACTGACCTAAAGTATGGGCATAATCAATTCCCCACACAACGAATATACTGTACTACTTACAATATCCAAGTAAAATATATGAGCAGGATGAGTAGGGTATCCTTGAGGATCCCTCATTGGGTTCCAAGATGCCTGTGCACCTCCAGTTGACCCCATATTATTTTATAAAAGATTCCTATGTTACAATTTCCAATGCATATACAGTATGAATCTCCCGATATATATAAAAAAAAGTTAGAGGAGAGGAAGACGTACTCACATATCCAAGCCAACTCGTCCAACTTCACAGAGGGCCAAGTTAAAATGTTTTCACCCAGCCATTCTTCTACTCTTCGGATCAAACATAAGAGAAGAAATACAATACATTTAATAGAAAAGACCTCTAACTAAAAAACTATCTTTTATTAGTCCCGTCCTAATGGTCCACATGTGGTGTGTGAACACAGTCATATTGCCAGCTTCCCGTCCTGCACCAACAGCCTTCCACACGTGGCCCTTACTCTACCCATGACATTGTAATGCGATGATGTCAGCTAGAGTCCCTGCCCACCACCCAACACCAAACAATAGAGGAGCATATACAAGGGGATCAGAACTGCTGTCCATCCCACCTGGCATGGGTAGTTAAAAAAAAAATGACA
The DNA here is from genome assembly GCA_037952925.1 of Lithobates clamitans. NCBI lineage: Eukaryota > Metazoa > Chordata > Amphibia > Anura > Ranidae > Lithobates > Lithobates clamitans. The sequence goes on along the minus strand of JBBGZY010000371.1, from coordinate 186,159 downwards.
AAAAAAAAATATCGGTAATATTACTTTATACATAAGTATCAACACTCTCAAGAATGATTTGTAACTTACAAAGTCATTTAAGTCCGGAGCACTAATGGCTCACAATTTATAAATCCATGTAATTTCTAATTTCAGCAGTGAACAGTGCACCTATATCAACACCCCTCAGATCAGCATATACTGTATCTAAAGTACAAAAGCTGATTACTTGTGAGTTGTTGCGATGGTAAAAGACCACATTTTCCCACAGGAGTATTTTAATTGATCTAGAGATTTCTATTTGGTTCTATTAAAGCAGGGGTCAGCAACCTTTTTATACTTAAGGGCCGGATTCAATGTATGTGAGTGCATGGAGGGCCGCATTCACCTGCCAATAAATGAAGATAATAAAAATCAGTAAGGCTGCTTTCACACTGGGGCGGTAGGGGGCGTCGGCGGTAAAACAGCGCTATTTTTGGCGCTGTTTTACCGCGGTATTCGGCCGCTAGCGGTGCGGTTTTAACCCCCCACTGGCGGCTGAAAAAGGGTTAAAACCACTCGTACAGTGCGGCTATAGCCACGGTATTGCCGCGGTATAGCTGCTGCGCTGTCCCATTGATTTCAATGGGCAGGAGCGGTTTAGGAGCGGTGAATACACCGCTCCTTCACCGCTCCAAAGATGCAGCTTGCAGGAGAATTTTTCTTCTCCTGCCAGCGCACCGCTTCAGTGTGAAAGCCCTCTGGGCTTTCACACTGAACAAACAGCAGCAGCTGTTTTGGGTCGGTTTGCAGGCGCTATTTTTAGCGCAATAACGCCTGCAAACCGCCCCAGTGTGAAAGGGCTCTTACAGTACAGGTTTACCTTACTTTAAGACGCTTAACTAATACAAAGCCAATTCACCCTGAGGGAGTATCTAGCTGGGGATTCAGATTTTACTGCCCCCCTCCCCCATCCTGGTCCCCAAGAGTGGCTGACGCCAGCCCTGCTAGCCAGCATGGTCTGGATATGGGGTTCCTGTCCCTAGGGAAAATGGGGTTCCTGTCCCTAGTGAAAATGGGGTTCCTGCCCTTAGGGGAGATGGGGTCCCTGTCTCCAGGGGCGATGGGGTCCCTAATAGGGTCCCCGCTATTGCAGTGTCCTCTGTACACCTATAGCAGTGTCTTCTGTCCCCTGCACCCCCCCCCCCCCACACTGTAGGGTCCTCTGTCCCCTGCACCCTCCCCCCCCACTGTAGCATCATCTGTCCTCAGCACCCCCCCCCCCACACACACACACACACACACTGTAGCGTCCTCTGTCCCCTGCTCCCCCCACTATAGGGTCCTCTGTCCCCTGCACCCCTCCCTTACCCCATTTGAATTTTAAGAACGGTCGTTCGATTTTGTAATCATTAGTGGGGTCACATCGACGTTTGATTTTGACTGCAGTGACAAGAAATTTGAAGGAGCAGGATGGAACATTTTTTTTGAAGGAACAAATTGCTGAAAGTGAATGTGGTTTTAATTCGGGAAGGTCAATTATTTCCAAAATCAAATCTTCAAAACAAACATTTTTTAAATACTTTTGAATGGCATTTATCCTGTCATGGAATGTACCGATGAGAATGTTCGTACAAACATTCATCCAAAAATCTACTAGCATATGGCCAGCTTGAATCCAGAGGCTAAAACTTGTCTTTTTACTTCTGATAACTGGTAAGAGGAGTAGTTGATGATCTTTAAAGTCGTTGTAAACTTCTTACATGGAATATGAACAAAGCATATCCCTATATAGTGTGCACTTGTCTCAATCCAGAGTACTGAGTGTAATTTCGGTCTGCTGCCCCGTTCCTCTGCTATCAGCATGAATCTCTTATGACAAGTTTTCCTGACACCAAGCAAAAAAAGGTGACAGGGAGGGAGCTCCATCACACAGCCTGTGAATGACAGCCTCAGCTCTGTCCCTGTGTGAAGGGGAATGTGTCCCTTCCATCCAGTGAGCTCCCACTGAGCTTTGAAGAGTATAACTTCAGCTCCCACCCCCTGCTTTTTGGAAGCTGCAGACTGCACTTTGAACGGCTGTAGAATAGGTAAGACTGCAGATAAACAGGTACATTTTGTGTAGTAGGAATTGTTTCATCTGTTTATCACCTGATGCTAGTCACTTCACTCGGTATATGTGAGGGTTTACACCCACATTAGGTCATGTAGTTCTTCCCAGTCCGGACTACAATATTCTCCCCTACCATATATTATGGTGCTCTCTGCCCATTTTCCTATGATTGAGGGGCTCCTTGTGGAATCCCTATAAAAGAGGTTACCTTGGCACCTAAAAAAAAAATTGATCTGCACCAGTGCACCCGTTATGAGTGCTAGTTGTGCCCAATTGGGACTGTCTATGCTTCACATCACCAATATCCTGAGAGTAATTGGTTGAAAGTGTATTGGAATTGGTGAAGTCATCATGGTTCAAAAGCATTTTAACTAATATGCGAATAATGTCCATGTAGGTTATACATTATGTTATTTATGGTACTTTGTATGTGATGTCAGACCAAAGTAATGTGTTATGTTATTCCAGAATTCTGCCTCCACTTTATTTCCGAAAAGGTGGATATACTGCATGTTCCACAAAATGCATCAAGATTGTGCAAGCCCTGTTTCGATGTACTATGCTTTAACAAAACACGTGAGAGGCTATGTGTGTGTATACTGTGTGGCCCCATAATCTCTGATTGCCTGGGGGCCCCATAATCTCCTATTGCCCGGGGGCCCCATGAGTTATCAGTCCGCCCCTGTATGTAGCACTCACTCCCACAGGAGTCTGCAGTTTAAAGTGATAATAAAGGCTTTTTTTAAAAAATAACAAACATGTTATACTTACCTGCTGTGTGCAATGGTTTTGTTCAGAGCGGCCCCAACCCCTCCTCTTCTCGGGTGCCCTGTCGGCTCTCCTGGCTCCTCCCTCCTACTGAGTGCCCCCACATCAAGCAGCTTGCTATGGGGGCACCCATGCCACTGCTCTGTGTGTCCATCTACACATAGAGTGTGGCTCAGAACCGCCCCCACTCTCTCCTCATTGGCTCACTGGCTGTGATTGACAGTAGCGGGAGCTAATGGCTACCGCTACTGTCTCAGCCAATAAGGAGGGAGAGACCCGGGAGAGCTCTCTTGCACATCGCTGGATCGGGATAAGGCTCAGGTAAACCTTCTGTGCTCAGCTGGGGGTGCTGCTGAGCACAGAAGGTTTTGTACTTTCATGCATACAATGCCTTGAGACTTTAGGACTACTTTAAGGTCCCCAGGTCTTTTCCCATAGTGGCACCTGCGGCCAGGCACACAGTCACTCCTTTGGCTCAATGAACAGTCTAGGGGTATGCTTTTCTGATGCTTTACTGCAGAACTTGAACTTGCATAGGAGTAGGGTACCTGTGGGATACTCCAGTAACTTGATGAGCAACCTGAGGGCACTAATCTTCCTCCTAATATTGTGAGCAGAGACCTTGCACAAGCAATACCAGGACACCAGGCACAATGTCCCCTAAGAGAAATACCTTCTTTAGCACCCGAGGAATGGCAGCAGCACACTTTCAGGGATCTCTCACTCCAGTCTGTACTCACTAATATGCTTGGATAGTTGGACACCTCCTTCCAATATCTTCCAGAGACCTTTTCCAGCAATACCAGACCAGATCCCTAGACAAAAGTCCCTTCAGCTCCAGCAACTTTTAGAAAAGTAGACCTTCCAGCTAGCTTAGCTGGGACCTTGATGAACAGCAGACTTACGACAAGCCTGCCTGGGAGGACTGCAGCCCTCCAAGCTGGGATCTCCTCCTCTAGGAAAAGACTTTGCTCTGCTCCAGGTCTCATGGTGTTTATATCCCTTCCCAGCCACCATCTGGGCAACCCTCCCCAGGGATTGGCCAGGGCTGCATAAATATTCAGCTGCTAATTTGACTCTCCCAGCCTACTATCTTCCAGAACCTTTCCAAACAGACAGGGGGAAGCAGCCAACCCTGCATTTAGTGAAACATAGAACAGACCAAAACAATCACATGCATCTCAACTGATTACAGTGAGCTAGTAACTAAATTTACCTAACCTAGCACCTATCTAGGAGGGTGCTACAAATATTACAGATTTTAACAGTATATCTCTGTCTAGATATTTTGAGTATCGTGAAAGTTGCATACTGGCTGTTTGTTTTTATATATATTGCATTAACTTTGAGATGCAGGTACTGTTGATATGGGGTTATCCAAACTTTGTATTTCACATATACTTATCTTAAATGCTTACTTGCAGTGTTTTTCGTTTCCATACATTATTTTTGTTAACTTGCTAAAAAACTTTTACTACTCCGGGATGAGCCAAATCCCTTGCATGGCCCCTTCCTCCTTACAAACCCTTTTTTTCTGGAAATGTCTAATTCAACAATTCAATTCAATTCAACCTTTCTCAACAAGGGTTCCTCCACAAGATGATAGGGGTTATATGAGCTGTGGCTGCTTTAGCCCCATTTGAAGGCACCTGCGTAGTTCTGGGGACAATGCCACTTTAAAAATCAGTAGCATGGCACGAATGATCTTTTTAGCTGTCTGTAGGAGTGACTTTCTGACTACCACTGGGGTAGGGAAAGGGGGGGGGGGTAAAGGTTGAACCTGAACTTTAGTGATTTTTATTTCTTAACCACTTCACGCAAATCGCCATAACTGTACGTCGGTACTTGGACGCTAAATACCGGTGTTATTGCAGCAGCTGGTATTTTCGGGAACGGCGTGTGTTTCTCTTTTAAGGTAAACGTGGTCTCCGCTGCGGATTCGCCGCAAGATCACTTTTATCACTGGCGAGAGAGGTGCCCACCCCTCTATCACCGTGCTCCGGTCATCTCGGCCGCTTACCAGACCCTTCGGTAGCGGCGGAGACGATCGCGTCCTCTCCCGTGGATGCTTGGCTGACGACTGAGGGGAAGATGGCCCCCCGCTCAGCTCCATAGCATGGGAGGGCGGAAGCGACGTCAAACGTCACTTCCGCCCATAGCTCCTAAAGGGGAATTTTTTTTTTTTTCAAGCGACATTTTTTTCTTTATTATTGCATTTTAGTGTAAATATGAGATCTGAGGTCTTTTTGACCCCAGATCTCATAGTCCTGTCATGCTTTTTTTCTATTACAAGGGATGTTTACATTCCTTGTAATAGGAATCAAAGTGACCCTTTTTTTTTTTTTTTAAAAAGAGTGTCAAAATAAAAAATAAAAAGTAAAATAAATAAGAAAATTTTTTATTTATTTTTTTAAAAGCGCCCTGTCCCAACGAGCTTGCGCGCAGAAGCGAACGCATACGTGAGTAGCTCCCGCATATGAAAATGGTGTTCAAACCACACATGTGAGGTATTGCCATGATCGTTAGAGTGAGAGCAATAATTGTAGCCCTAGACCTCCTCTGTAAATCAAAACTGGTAACCTGTAGAAATTTTTAAACATCGCCTATGGAGATTTTTAAGGGTAAAAGTTTGTCGCCATTCCACGAGCGGGTGCAATTTTGAAGCGTGACATGTTGGGTATCAATTTACGCGGCGTAACATTATCTTTCACAATATAAAAAAAATTGGGCTAACTTTGCTTTTGTCTTATTTTTTAATTCAAAAGAGTGTATTTTTTCCAAAAAAGTGCGCTTGTAAGACTGCTGCGCAAATACGGTGTGACAGAAAGTATTGCAAACGACCGCCATTTTATTCTCTAGGGTGTTAGAAAAAAAAAAAATATATATATATATATATATATATATATATATATATATATATAAAATGTTTGGGGGTTCTAAGTAATTTTCTAGCAAAACAAATGATTTTAACTTGTAAACAACAATTGTCAAAAAGAGGCTCGGGGCTGAAGTGGTTAACAAGCACCAGGGATGGTACTTACATGAATGGTGAGTGTCCTGCATGCTGGCGGAAGCTCTTTTCTTTGAAATCTTCTGTCATCTGCACTTTACAAAATAAAGGGAAACAGTAGTGTTACAATACAGTCCAAGACAAACAGGTTAGGAAGACCCTACTCGTGAAAAGCTTACAATCTAAACTAACTTAGAACAAGGGTTTCACACAGGAGAGCTTCATAGAACTGGTCATCAATGTTTCACATAGTTTGGGTACCCATGCAGGGATAGTTCCATTTCTAATAGTGTACAGAAAAGCAAAAACTATAATTGAAAGATTTAGACACTTCGGTAGCCTTTGATGTGTTTGCAACCAACCTTACAAAAGAGGAACCTAATCCTTCTCTTGGACAGTTCCACCATGGTAACTTACACAAACAAGCAGGATGTACAAGAGATACTCCCTTGATCAAAGAACGTCAAACAATTAAGAGGTGAGCCTAAAAAAAATGTAATCACGTAAAAGTCTCACACATCAGAAGAAAAGATAGCATACTATTAAATGTAGTGACTTAGGAAATGACAATTGAGTTTTTACAATCTCAGAAGGTGACTTTCTAGATAGACATGTTACCTTTTCATTTCCAAGCCACAATTTGGGTCACTGACAGTGTAGATGGAATTGGCCCACTTGCTAAACAATACCCAGCAATGTCCTTTTAGAGTTCTAATATCTTCAGGTACCATGCTCTTCTGGGTCATGCTGCTATAATTGCAATTTTGTGGGTTCTGCCTGTCTTGATCTTTTCAAGCTTTCTCAAAGGATGTACTTTGGAGACAGCAAAGTCTCAGATATGTGCTATAAAATAGGAAAATCTGCACCTGAGACCAAAGATGAAAAGGCTAACGAGCTGGTCACATCAATCATCCCGGCACCCCAGCATGGCAATGTATGGATCTCTTCAATTTTGCAGTTGAAAGTGCATGTTTAACAGACTAAACTGTTGAAGCAAACTGAGTGCCATTGTCTGATATACAGTGCCTTGCAAAAGTATTCACCCCCTTGGTATTTTTCTTGTTTTGTTGCCTCACAACCGGGAATTACCATGGATCGTTTGAGGATTTGCATCATTTAATTTACAGAACATGCCCACAACTTTGAAGATGTTTTTTTTTAATTGTGAAGCAAACAACAAATAGGACAAAATAACAGACAAAAGCATAACTATTGCATAACTATTCACCCCCCCTTAAAGTCAATACTTTTTTAGAGCCAACTTTTGCGGCTATCAAAGCTCCAAGTCGCTTTGGATAAGTCTCTATGAGCTTGCCACATCTTGCCACTGGGATTTTTGCCCATTCCGCCTTGCAAAACTGCTCCAACTCCTTCAAGTTGGATGGTTTGCGCTTGTGAACAACAATCTTTAAGTCTGACCACAGATTTTCTATTGGATTGAGGTCTGGGCTTAGACTAAGCCATTCCAACACATTTACAGGTTTCCCCTTAAACCACTCAAGTGTTGCTTTAGCAGTGTGTTTGGGGTCATTGTCCTGCTGGAAGGTGAACCTCCGCCCTAGCCTCAAATCACACACAGAGTGGTACAGAAATATCCCTGTATTTAGCACCATCCATTTTTCCCTCAACACTGGCCAGTTTCCCAGTACCGACCGCTGAAAAAACCCCACAGCATGATGCTGCCACCACCATGGAAAAAAAAATTCTCCTGTTTCATTGTGGGGATGGTGTTCTTTTGGTGATGTGATGTGTTGGGTTTGTGCCAGACATAGCGTTTTCTTTGATGTCCACCTTCCTCCATACATTTTGGGAGTCTCCCACATGCCTTTTCGCAAACTCAAAACGTGCCATTTTGTTTTTTGCTGAAAGTAATGGCTTTCTTCTGGCCACTCTGCCATAAAACCCAACTCTATGGAGCGTACGGATTATTGTGGTCCTATGTACAGATACTCCAGTCTCTGCTGTGGAACTCTGCAGCTCCTCCAGGGTTACCTTAGGTCTCTGTGCTGCCTCTCTGATTAATGCCTTCCTTGCCCGGGGTGTGAGTTTTGGTGTGCGGCCGTCTCTTGGCAGGTTTGCTGTTGTGTCATGTTCTTTCCATTTGGTTATGATAGATTTGATGGTGCTCCTAGGGATCATCAAATATTTGGATATTTTTTTATAACCTAACCCTGACTTGTACTTCTCAACAACATTGTCCCTTACTTGTTTGGAGAGTTCCTTGGTCTTCATTGCAGTGTTTGGTTAGTGGTGCCTCTTGCTTAGGTGTTGCAGCCTCTGGGGCCATTCAAAAAGGTGTGTATATGTAATGACCGATCATGTGACACTTAGATTGCACACAGGTGGACATCATTTCACTAATTATGTGACTTCTGAAGGTAATTGGTTGCACCAGAGCTTTTTATGGGCTTCATAACAAAGGGGGTGAATACATACGCACATGCCAATTATCATTTTTTTATTTCTGAAAAATAGTTTTATGTATATATTCTTCTAATTTTACTTCACCAATTTAGACTATTGTGTTCTGATCCATCACATATAATTCAGATTAAAAAAATCATTGAACTAAAAGCTGTAATGTAACAAAATAGGTAAAAAGCCAAGGGAGTGAATACTTTTGCAAGGCACTGTAAACTCTGTTGGAATTCTAGATCTAAAACATGCTTTTAGTTTCTCAATAACAGAAAATGTCAAGGTGTATCTGGAATTGAATTAAAAAAAAAAAAATCAGTGTATAGTGAAAACATGAATATAGCTTGCATTCCCTGGCACAGTAAGATCTGATGCATCCCGTCTAAGGTCATTGATGATATAACAGTTGGAATTGTAGCTTGATGCTGTAAGCAAAGACATTTGAACACAATTTTCTCAATTTGTGCTTTCCTTACTGGCCAGAAGAAAATATCAAAGATCTGTTTTACATTTCTCAGTTCCCATGTATACTTGATATATCTGTTTTATCCATTATGTTTTGGAATTTTGGAACAACGAGCCTTTCACCTTTGCAGATCAGATTGTCTATAATAACCGACTATTCACAAATCCTCAAAAACTCTGCTAGTAAGTTACATAATTACATAGTTACATAGTAGGTGAGGTTGAAAAAAGACATAAGTCCAACCTATGTCAGTATTACATTGTATATCCCTGTATGCTGCGGTCGTTCAGGTGCTTATCTACTAGTTTTTTGAAATTATTGATGCTCCCTGCTGAGACCACCGCTTGTGGAAGGGAATTCCACATCCTAACCGCTTTTACAGTAAAGAACCCTCTACGCAGTTTTAGGTTAAACCGCTTTTCTTCTAATTTTAGTGAATGGCCACGTGTCTTATTAAATTCCCTTTCACTGAAAAGTTTTATCCCTATTGTGGGGTCACCAGTACGGTATTTGTACATTGAAATCAAATCCACTCTCAAGCATCTCTTCTCCAGAGAGAACAAGTTCAGTGCTTGTAACCTTTCCTCATAACTATGGTCCCCCATTCCCTTAATTTGTTTTGTTGCTCTTCTCTTGACTCTCTCCAGTTCCAGCACATCCTTCCTGAGGACTGGTGCCCAGAACTGGACAGCATACTCCAGGTGAGGCCAAACCAGAGTCTTGTAGAGCGGGAGAATTATCGTTTTATCTCTGGAGTTAATCCACTTTTTAACGCATGCCAATATTCTGCTTGCTTTGCTTGCAGCAGCCTGGCATTGCATGCCATTGCTGAGCCTATCATCTACTAGGACCCTCGGGTTCTTTTCCATCCTAGATTCCCCCAGAGGTTCTCCCCCCAGTGTATAGATTGCATTCATATTTTTGCCACCCAAATGCATTATTTTACATTTTTCTACATTGAACCTCATTTGCCATGTAGTTGCCCACCCCATTAATTTGTTCAGATTTTCTTGCAAGGTTTCCACATCCTGCGGAGAAGTTATTGCCCTGCTTAGCTTAGTATCGTCCGCAGATACAGAGATTGAACTGTTTACCCCATCCTCCAGGTCGTTTATGAACAAATTAAATAGGATTGGTCCCAGCACAGAACCCTGGGGGACCCCACTTTCCACCCCGGACCTGAGTACTCCACATTTATCACCACCCTCTGAACTCGTCCTTGTAGCCAGTTTTCAATCCATGTACTCACCCTATAGTCCATGCCAATGGACCTTACTTTGTACAGTAAACGTTTATAGGGAACTGTGTCAAATGCTTTTGCAAAATCCAGATACACCACGTCTACGGGCCTTCCTTTATCTAGATGGCAACTCACCTCCTCATAGAGATTGGTTTTGGCAAGAACGATTCTTCATGAGTCCATGCTGATTACTGCTAATGATATCATTCTTATTACTAAAAACTTGTATATAGTTCCTTATCATCCCCTCCAAGAGCTTGCATACAATTGATGTTAGGCTAACTGGTCTGTAATTCCCAGGGATGTATCTTGGCCCTTTTTTAAATATTGGTGCTACATTTGCTGGATGGAGGATGTGAACATTTCGACTTTGGCTGGACATTTATTCTAAAATTTATATTACTATCGGGTTATTTGATCTTGCAGTTGCCTAACTTTCTTATCTAAACTGGAAAAGATAGACATCATTATGTGTACCTGATTATTAAATGCTTTGTTAGCAGTGCCCTTGTCTTTGGGGGAAGCCAGCTTAGGGTATCAACAACTAGAATGATGTAGTAAGAGCTGTAAGTCAGTATTAATATTGTATTTGTAAAATGAAGCATCAATCTTTGTAACCCATCCGGGGGGTGATGCAAGGAATGAGTATTTCCAAGTGTTTTTTGCTCTGATTCCACAATTTCTTGACACGCCATTGCGGGGTTGAAGCTGCCTGGAGCATAGGAGAAATGCTTGCTGCATGAAACTATATATTCAGAATCTAACAAGAACAACCAAAAAGCCACATCCTGAAAACAACTACAAACATTTAAGTGGAACTAAACTCTCTAAGGCTGGGTTCACACTGCTGCGGTGGCAGACATCGCATGTGATTCGCAGCGCACTGCTGTTCACATCACATGCGATGTCTGTGCTGTGCGATATCAGCCATACAGATAGTATGGCTGATATCGCACCGCATTCGGTCCAAACTCGCACAGGACCCTTTTTTTTGTTCGGACCAAAATCGGATCGCATGGGTGTTCACACCTATGCGATCCGAAAATGTCCGAATTGTCAGTTCGCAATGCGATATGCGGGCTGAACTGGGGGTGTCATTAACATTGTATGACACTCCCCAGCAGTTCGCATATGGCAGTGTGAACTGCCGTGCGAGTTGGTGCGATGCGGGAACCCGCAGTAAATTCGCTGCGTTCCCGCACCGCAGCAGTGTGAACCCAGCCTTAATCAACATTAACAACTTTCAATCCAGATGCTGCTAGCATTATTAAATAGATAGGAAGGTATAATATATTTACTTGTTTTAACTATTTTATTTACCATTTCTTCAGTTGCTTTCTGGTTTCTGACGTAGGCCAAACTGATGTAATACACCCTATGCACTCATAGTCCATTTAGAACAAGTCCCTCTGCCAGAGGGGACTTTTAGTTTATTCATTCACAGATCCCTGTGAATGAATGACATGGCTGTGCGGGCAGACCACTCCAAAGTCATCTTGCCCTGGTATTCTATAATTCTAGAATTTCATCTGGAGGAGAGAAGGAGGAGTTTTCTCAGCTAAGCACACCCTCCTGCTTGCATGCCTGTGCTAAGGACAGATGAATTCCAGGAGGGAAATCCTACATGAATCAGAGTGATTTCAAAGTGATTTCTTAACCAAATTAACCACTTGAGCTCCGGGAGATTTACACCCTTCATGACCAGGCCACATTTTGCCATACAGCACTGCTTTAGTTTAACTGACAATTGTGCAGTCATGCAACGTTGTACCCAAATAAAATGTATCTTTTTTTCCCACAAGTAGAGCTTTCTTTTGGTGTTATTTGATCACCACTGCATTTTTATTTTTTTGCGCTATAAACAGAAAAAGACCGACAAATTTGAAAAAAAAAAACATTATTTTTTACTTTCTGCTATCAAAACACATCCACATTTCTTCATAAATTTATGGTTTTAATAAAAAAAAATTCCAATAAGCGCATATTGATTGGTTTACGAAGGTTATAGCATCTACAAACTCTGGGATATATACTGGAATTTTTTTTTGTGATATTGCGGCAAACAATCGGACACTAACTGGCACTTTGTGGGAACCAGTCACACTAATACAGTGATCAGTGCTAAAAATATGCACTGTACTAATGACACTGGCAGGTAAAGGGTTGATCATCTAGGGCACATATGTCAAACACAAGGCCTGCAGGCTAAATCAGGCCCGCCAGGCCTTGTCATGTGGCCCTCGCACCCAGTTTTGCAAAACTCCATTCCATCATCTTCGGCTCTTACCCTCTACTCCTCCCACTGCCCGTTGTAAACATAGAAGCCTTCTGTGTTTACAAGGGACAGCTTTACTCTCAGCGAATCCCAGATCTAACAGATTGCTACAGGCAATCACGGTAGGACATTGCGGGGGCAGTTCTCAAGAATTTGAGAAAGAGAGCGATCTCTAGGCAAGGCAGAGCTGCCTACGCAGAGAGGTACAAGAGCCAGGCCAGGTATGAGAGAGAGATATGAGAAAGCTTTGGGGGGGAGGGAGAGTTGGGGTAGCGCACTGTGCATAGTGCACCCCCAAAGCCTGCACTCTGTACACAGCACATCCCTGAACTCTGCACTCTGTATGTAATGCACTTCTGAACCCTGTACTCTGTACATAGCACACCCCTAAACCTGCACCCTGTGCATAAGGCACTCCTAAACTCTGCACTCTGTACGTAGCATAATCCTGAACTCTGCACTCTGTACGTAACGCATTCCTGAACCATGCACTCTGTACGTCCTGCACCCCAGATACAACCGGCCCTTTGAGGGCAACCATAATGCTGATATGGCCCTCGATGAAATTGAGTTTGACACCCCTGACTCAGGGCGATCAAAGGGTTAACTGTGTGCCTAGCCAATGTTTGTGTTTACTACGTGTGCTGCTTTTACTAGGGAAGAGATGGATTTGAGTCCCTGCCTTCCAGGAACACAGAAGCCATCCCTTCCCCCCGTCAGATCCGAACTCCGACTTGTTTAGACAGATCTCTGTTCTAAATCTCTGCCCGATGATCGGCGGGTGCTGGGGGACATCGAGTGCCTGGGTCCTGCAGATCGGCTTCTGCTGTGAATAATTACAGCAGAAGCACTGCACCCCCTGCAGGCGGAAGTGCGGGATCACATATATATATACAGGATCCAGCGCACAGCTGCCACCCTGTAGCAGTAAAACTGCAATAGGGTGGTCAGCAAGTGGTTAATCACGGAGTCATGGTTGGATGGGTGAATTGGCTTTAAAGCGGGGGTTCACCCACACCCCAAAAAAAAAAAAATATTAAAAGCCAGCAGCTACAAATACTGCAGCTGCTGAATTTTAATACATGGCCACTTACCTGTCCCGGGGTCCAGCGATTTCGGCAGGGGACGCCGAGAACCCGCTCGGTTCTCGGCAGCTGCCGCCGCCATCCTAGGTGAGGGAATCAGGAAGTGAAGCGTTGCGGCTTCACTTCCCGGTTCCCTACTGCGCATGCGCGAGTCGCGCTGCACGTCCCTAGTGGTCCCCGCTCTCTCCTGGGAGCTGTGTGTTCCCAGCAGACAGCGCGGAGGGACAGGAAGAGGCATAGACTCCCATGGGAGTCTATGCCGGAAGTGGGTGCAAATACCTGTCTTTGACAGGTATCTGCACCCCCCTCCCCCCTGAAAGGTGCCAAATGTGACACCGGAGGGGGGGAGGGTTCCGAAAAACGGAAGTTCCATTTTGTGTGGAACTCCGCTTTAAATATTAAAAATGAATTAAAAAGGGTTTTTGGTATGTGGTGCACAGATAGAGTTAAGTTCTGTTTTAAAGTGAACCCCTGCTTCAATCATGCAAGACAAAGCAACTGCTCTCTGCTCTCTGTTCTGTATGCTGTGCCTGTGTGTCACATTAACCACTTCAGACCCGGAAGTATTTACTCCCTTAATAACTAGGCCATTTTATGCGATACGGCACTGCGTTACTTTAACTGACAATTGCGCGGTCGTGCGACGCTGTACCCAAATAAAATTGATGTCCTTTTTTTCCACAAATAGAGCTTTCTTTTGGTGGTATTTGATCACCTCTGAGGGTTTTTTTTTTGCGTTATAAACAAAAAGAGACCGATAATTTTGAAAAAAAAAAAAAACAATATTTTTTTCTTTTCTGCTATAAAACTTACCCAATAAAAATATTTAAAAAATCTAATTTCTTCATCAATTTAGGCCAATATGTATTCTGCTACATATTTTTGGTATAAAATAAAAACCCAATAAGCGTATATTGATTGGTTTGCGCAAAAGTTATAGCGTCTACAAAATAGGGATAGAGTTATGGTATTTTTATTATTTATTTATTTATTTACTAGTAGTGGCGGTGATCTGCGATTTTTAGCGGGACTGCGACATTGCGGCAGACAGATCGGACACTTAACTGACATTTTTGACATTTTTTTGCGAACCAGTGACATTATTACAGTGATCAGTGCTAAAAATATGCACTGACATTGTACTAATGACACTGGCAGGGAAGGGGTTAACATCAGGGGTGATCAAGGGGTTAAATGTGTTCCCTGGGTGTGTTTACTAACAGTATGGGGGATGGGCTGCCTGGGACAACACACAGATCCATCTTCCTGCATAACAGAAAGACAGGATCTCTGTGTCATCCCTTAAGAACGGAGATCTGCCTTGTTTACTTTGGCAGATCCCCATTCTGTCTCTGCAGGGAATGATCGCGGGCGGCTGGCAGAAATCTGCTGGACCCGCTGATTGGCTCCCCCACTGGCCAATCGGCCCACAGAAAGCCATGTACAAGCTCCATGTACACTTACGGCGATTTGCGCAGCCGAGTCAACCTGAAGCAGTGTAACTGCGGTGGCTGGTTGGCAAGCAGTTAACTAAGCAGATAGATAGTTCCAGGTCTATCTGTGCCAGGCTCTGTTTCAGAGTGAACTAAAAAACGAACGCAGGTCTGCACCTAATTAACAGAGGGAATGTGAGAGTTTCGCATATAGAAAAGGGCCACAGATGCCCTCTAGGTGTGACCTTGTTGTAAGGGATGTGAACTGTCAGCATCCCCTATCTGCTTGTGCAGTGATTACACTACACAAGCAGAGCCTGCAGGGTTAACAACCCTCGCCATCCCTCCCGCTTTGGCCTGAACGGGAGGTGGGGACTGCAGAGAGATTGGAGCATGCAGCGCCAGCTGTCCGTTCTCTGTGCCATGTGCTGTATCTGTCACAGAACAGAGAACTGATTGCTCCTTAAAAATAAAGCAGAATGTGCCCCTTTGTTATATAAGAGCAGCATTTGCACTTATTTCTATGTCTAGAAGAGTGGTACAAACGTTCTTCTTGCACCACTCTTAATTCTCCCCATTAAGCCTAATTTACAATGAGTGTGCTGTCATAAGGAATAGTCTAAATCAGGAGTCTCCAAACTTTCTAAACAAAGGTCCAGTTTACTATCCTTCAGACATTAGGGGGGCCGGACTGTGGCCAGTGGGAGTAGAAAATGCCCCAGCTTCAGTGGGAGTAAACAATGTGTCTTCATTGGTTTTGGTGTGGGTAATAGGGCCCCAATGTTGATATCAGTGGGAGGAATAGCACCCCATGATTGGTGTCAGTGGGAGGAATAGTGCCCCATTATTGGTGTCGGGTGGATGAATGGTGCCCCACCACTGGTGTAAGTGTGAGGAATGGTGCCCCATCATTGGTGTCAGTGGGAGGAATGATGCCCCACCATTGGTGTCAGTGTGAGGAATGGTGCCCCATCATTGGTGTCAGTGGTTGGAATAGTACCCCATTATTGGTGTCGGAGGGATGAATGGTGCCCCACCACTGGTGGCAGTATGAGGAAAGATGCCCCACCATTGGTGTCAGTGGGAGGAATAGTGCCCCATCATTGGTGTCAGTTGTGGATGAAATAGTGCCCCATCATTGGTGTCAGTTGTGGATGAAATAGTGCCCCAAGGGCCGGATAGAGGCAAGCAAAGAGCCACATTTGGCCCCAGGGCCGCAGTTTGGAGACCACTGGTCTAAATGATCTCCTTGCTTTTTCCTGCCAGCCAATTGGGTTTCATTCTAGGAAGAATAACCATCTAGAGGAGTATTTTTTGTGTCAGATCCCTGTGTGTACATCCAGTCAGGAAAAGGGAAAAGATTTGAGCGGTCTAGATCCTTGATGATCCCAGCACAGCTATAAATGTACAAAACAAAAATAATGATAGGTTATAAATACAAACTTGATAGATATGCCTGGGTATATTAAAGGAGCTAAGGTGTTTTAAAATTACACTTTTTTTCTTTAATTATCCAAAGTACCATAGTTATTACACTATTAATAATATGCATAGTTCACTAATAGATGCATATAAAACCAAACGTCTCTACTTCTTCTGCGACGCTTGATGATTTTTAATATAAATTCAGTTCATGGTATTGATCCACTGACAATTTCATGCTGTATGTGTAATTTACCAGAGGTCTGCCTGCATTAATAATAAATATATTTTTAGCACAGAAAAAATAAAAATAAAAAATCAGTTGCTTTAAGTGCGTTGTGATGCCTTACGCTCCACATGAAATAAGTGTTGGTTCAGCTGAGGTAGTGTGTTTCTGCATCTCATCGGGGGGTAAATCTCTATAAAACACATTTCCTATTATAAATATACGTCAGGATATGCTGAGAGCTAATTCACAGTTAAACAATAATGAGGTTTTTTTTTGTTCCTGACTTTTTTAGATAACTAAAATGAAGTGCCCTGCTTTAACCCCTTCAGATCCACGCTATAGCCGAATGACGGCTACAACGCGGATCTGCTTTGCCGGGGGGCCGTCAATAGACGTCCCCTTTGCATGCTGGCAACGCCCTCCTGAAGGGCGCGTGCGGCGTGCGCTGTGATCACCCGAGTCAATGAGACATGGGTGATCACAGATCGGAGTAAGAGGTCGATCCCGACCCCTTACCACGTGATCAGCTGTCAGACAATGACAGCTGATCACGTGATGTAAACAGAAGATCGGTAATTGTTATTTTTTTTCTTCTCACGCTAATAGCGTGAGGAGAAAAAAAGCCAATCACCGGCTTCTGTTGAAGGGACATCGGTCCCGAAGAGGCGAAGCCGCCTCATATGTGCCCAGCAGTACTGCCTGCCAGTGCAACGAATCGGTGCCCACAGTGCCCACCAATCAGTGCCCACAGTGCCCAACAATCAGTGCCCACCAATACATAAGTGCCAGCAATAAGTGCCACCTATCAATGCCCACAAGTGCCACCTATCAATGCCCACCAGTGGTGCCAATCAGTGCCTCATCAGTACCACCTAGCAGTGCTGCCTATCAGTGTCACCTACTGGTGCCGATCAGTGCCCATCACTGCCACCCATCAGTGCCCATCACTACCATCCATCAGTGCCTATCAGTGCTACCTATCAGTGCCACCTAATAGTGCCCTTCAGTGCCACCTAATAATGCCCTTCAGTGCCACCTATCAATGCTCATCAGTGCCACCTCTCAGTGCCCACCAATGCCACCTATCAGTGCCCACCAGTGCTGACTATTAGTGCCCATCAGTGCCGCCTTATCAGTGCCCATCAGTGTCGCATTATCAGTGCCCATCAATGCAGCCTATCAGTGCCCATCAGTGTAGCCTAATCAGCGTACATCAATGAAGGAGAAAAATTACCTGTTTGCAAAATTTATTAACAAAATATAAAACGTTTTGTATTTTGTTTTTTTGCATACGTTTTTTTAATTTGTTTAACAAAAAATAAAAACCCCAGCAGTGATCAAATACCACCAAAAGAAAGCTCTATTTGTGGGAAAAAAATGATAAAAATTTAATTTGGGTACAGTGCTGTATGACCGCGCAATTGTCATTCAAAGAGTTACAGCGCTAAAAGTTGAAAATTGTTCTGGACAGGAGCAGGGGTTTAGGTGCCCAGTAAGCAAGTGGAACCAATGTATAGAATTTTATTATTTGCCTTATTAGTTTATAATTTTTTTTTGTACATAAACAATAGTGCGCTTCTGGCTACTATGCAAGAAATAAAATAAAATATAAATAAAATATAAAAAATATATCAATGTACAATTAAACAGTGAATTGAATAGTCCAAGTTCAAAAGGGCCATGTATCAATAACAATGAAAGCATATACAGGTACTTGCATATTGAAGGTGTATCTAATTCTTCTCAAGATAATGATATATTGTGGCAAACCACGTGAATTGGTAAGGAATTCCACCATACACACGTGCCCTCCACTGTAATTCAAGCCTCTTACCAGATGGTTGGGATCCCCACTTACAGAGATCAAACACGCATGAGAAATAATGGACCCCTCTGGGTGTCTTTAAATGAGTCCACTGGGTTTCAACATATGATATTCCGCAATACCAAAGCCACGAATTCAGATCCAACTTAGACAGCCGTCATAGACGAAAAGGAACATAGACCGCACATAGCGTGAATACTGCTAGTACACATTTATTGTTAAAAACACCACAAGGTGCTCACATGATCCAGGACAATAAAAAGCTATTAAACAGCATGGAGCCTCGCCAAAAACCAGCATCAGCGGGCCTGTTAGTTTCACGCGTTCATGGCCCCACCCAATGCGTTTCACGTCACAGGGGAACAGGAGCAAGATGTATGTAAATTCAATCCCTAAAATCTCATATAATCTTTAACATGTAATGTCATTTTAAAAGTAATTTCAATCTTTTAACCACTTAAGGACCAGGCCTATTTTTTAAACTTGTTTACATGTTAAAATCATTTTTTTTTGGTAGAAAACTACTTAGAACCCCAAAACATTATAAATATATATTTTCAGACACACTAGAAAATAAAATGGCAGTCGTTGCAATACTTTATGTCACATCGTATTTGTGCAGTGGTCTTACAAGCGCAATTTTTTGGGAAAAAATACTTTTTTTAATTTAAAAATAAGACAACAGTAAAGTTAGCCCAATTTTTTTCTATATTGTGAAAGATAATGTTACACCAAGTAAATTAATACACAACATGCCACGCTTCACAATTGCGCCCGCTCGTGGAATGGCGACAAACTTTGACCCTTAAAAATCTCCATAGGCGACGTTTAAAAATTTCTACAGGTTACCAGTTTTGAGTTACAGAGGAGATCTTTTGCTAGAATTATTGCTCTCACTCTACCGATCGTGGCGATACCTCACATGTGTGGTTTGAACACTGTTTTCATTTGCGGGCATGACTTACATATGCATTCGCTTCTGCAAACTAGCTCAGCGGGAGGGGGCGCTTTTACTTTTTTTTTTGTTACACTGTCTTTTTTTTTTTAATTTGGGTAACTTTTTTCCTAATACAAGGAATGTAAACATCCCTTTTAATAGAAAAAAAACATGACAGGACTTCTTTAATGTGAGATCCGGGGTCAAAAAGACCTCAGATCTCACATTTACAATTAAGAGCAATTAAAAAAAAAGTCAGTGCTGGCAATCAGTGCCGCCTATCAGTGCTGCCCATCAATGCCCATCACTGCTGTCGATCAGTTGCCATCAGTGTTGCCCATCAGTACCACCCATCAATGCCCATCAGTGCCCATCTGTACCGCCTATCCGTGCCGCCTATCAGTGTCCACCAGTGCCGCCTATTAGTGCCCATCAGTGCCACCTAACAGTGCCCATCAGTGCCGCCTATCAGTGCTCATCAGTGCCACATATCAGTGCCCCATCTTTTCCCGATTTCATATATGGACGTTTAGCTCATGCGCCCCTGTATTGTTTGGGGAAAAAATTGGATTGATTACCTGTTATACGCAACTGATGAGCCTTTAATACCATCTTTGAATGATTGTGACTTATGATGTGTTGTTTTCTTGCTGCCCTTTTGGGCGCTTTTCTCTTCTTTTTTTTGTATACCATATGTTTGTGAAGAATGTAAATAAAATGTAAATAAAGATTATTTGAAAAAAAATAAAAGTGGAGTCTGTTGGGCTTAGTCTCCCGCTGGCCTTTTATGTCATCACCTTACAATAGTTTCTAGCTCCTGCCCACAGTGAGGTGTTCCCATTTCTCCTGTTGCATGCACCATCCAATGAACTGAATCACTCATTCAGGAGAGTCAATCGCCCTTGTAATGGCTGGAGCAAATGTGAAGAACTGGGATCTCACTTCTAGACATCTCATCACAAAATCTAAGGAACAGTTAGGTAGCATAACGTTCCTCCATCTTTTACTGAAGTTTTTGGGTGGACTGACCCTCCAATAATGATCAAACATCCTCCTATACTGTCATAACACTGCCTATGCTCCTGTCTTGTCCAGGAAATCAGAACAACTTAGGGGGACATTTATAAAACAGTAGTGTGGCTTTAGTGGTGTTTAGTGGTTCATCAGTGTTAGTCAACTTGAAATATATAGATAGCCTCTAGTGGCCCTCTGGTATTTCCAGAGGGCCACAATAGCAGGTATGATTATTTGTCCGTTCTGGTGTGTTGGAAGTCCATTTAAATAAATCAAATGCCGACCCCGTTCTGAAAGGCTTTGTGCCTGACTTATAATGCCGCGTACACACGATCGGACTTTACGGCATACTTGGTCCGGCGAACCTGAGTTCGTCAGACAATTCGATCATGTGTGGGCTCCAGCGGACTTTTTTTTTTCAAAAGTTTGACGGACTTAGATTTGAAACATGTTTCAAATCTGTCTGACGGACTCGAGTCCGGTCGAAAAGTCAGCTCGTCTGTATGCTAGTCCGACCGACAAAAACCGACGCTAGGGCAGCTATTGGCTACTGGCTATGAACTTCCTTCTGTCATCACGTACAAATCTGTCAGACTTTGGTTAATCGTGTGTAGGCAAGTCCGTTCATTCGGAAAGTCCGTCATAAAGTCCGTCATAAAGTCCGCCGAAAAGTCCGCCGGGCAAAGTCTGCCATAAAGTCCGCTCGTGTGTACGCGGCATAAGCCTCACTCTGTATTGAAGTGGGAAGCTGACTTGGACAGACCCTTAGATCAACCACCTTGGAAGCAAATCTGAAGCGCTCCCGGAACATATTCGCCCAAGAGAACGCATACAAGTTTTTTTGCACTGGTATATGACTTTTGTGCAGTTTTTTTGCACTGGTATATGACTTTTGTGCAGGTCGCCAAATTGGCTCCCTCCTTATCCCCCATGTGCTTCCAGGAATGCAGGGAGCCAGGCAACCTACTTTCACATCTGGTGGTCCTGCGCTGGATTAAAATAATTACAGTGCCATCATCCATATATCATATGCAGAAAGAGAAGGGATAGTGTAAATGAATGCATTAGTACACCAATTTTTACCTACAGATAAGCCTATAATAAGGCTTACCTGTAGGTAAAATGAATATCTCCTAAACGGGCACTGTTTAGGAGATATTCATCTTGCTTGCAGCCAGTGACGTCACCGGCGCATGCGCTCTGAAGGTCCTTCACAGCACCATGCCAGGAACCAAGGGCTCCCGCACGCATGCGTGGGGTAGTGACGTCACCGCGGCTCTGGCCACTCACAAAGCCGGAGTCCGTGAACCCGGAAAGAAGACCAGGGGAAGACAGAAGCCCTGTTGGCGGTCACAGCGCATCGCTGGAAGGCTTCATTTTAAGGTAAGTATTTCAGTATTGAGATGCTTACTAGCACATTATGCAATTACAGGGGGAACTTTTTTTTTTTATTTACTACAGTGGTTTAAAACCACTTTAAACAGTGTATGTTTAGGTATCTCTTTGATATCAATAGTGACTGACCCCCTCGTAGACTGAGTGTACACAGTCTGATCCATGAAATCAAAAACAAGTCCAGATATCAACTGCGCTCATAAATATTTCACTCTTTGCAATGGAATCCTATACTCTCTTCACCACTTCACACACCCTGGTGCCCATCAGATGTGCTCTCACCTCCTACGGCGGATCCCAATGTGTTTAAACAGAGGTCGAATATAGCTCTCGTTTATAGGCAGTCTTCATATAGAATTGCTCTGTCCTAGTTCTCTATTATTTCCCAGTGCATTCTGGGATACGGGAGCCTCCAGTCTCTCTCCTCCAATATCCAGCTAATACTTAATAAATGCTTCATTAATACACTATAAATGCTCTAGGAGGTGTTAAGGTGGGGTTACAGAGCATGAACATTAAAATCTTTGGAAGTGGTTGACGGGCGTCATGAAAGTGATAGGCCTGTTTCACATGGGCGTCAGCTTGTATAAGAGCAGTGTGTGAACAGCAAGCTTTAACAAAGCATTTGCAGAGCTTTCAGCAAATTTGCTGACACTTTTAAAGTACCATTCAGCTCCAGACACTTCCAGAACATATACACATGTAGCGCTGGTAGATTTTCCAATCTACCGCTTCTAGGTAAATTTAGTGAATTATCTGTACTGTACATAGTTTAGATCTAATTTACAGTTAGATTAGCCTCTGTTCTAGTTTGGCTGTGTTGTGTGCAGTTCCACATTCTGCCTGTGGGTGTCGTTGTCACCATGGGTCGGTGTTGGAAAGCAACAGGCTGAAACATATGAGTGCTCTTCTGTCCCGGAGACAACTCGGCGGAGGTGGTCCTCCGGGTTGCATTCTGGGAGAGGGTATTTATGGGGCAGACGCCATGTTTCAAAAAGCTTTTACCTCATGGCCCTCCTGGCCTAGAGGCATGTGTTAGTGAGTTCTAACTCGCGGCCCTCCGGCCTGGAGGGTTGCGTTGCGGCAGCCGAGCAGGTATACCCAGAAGTCTGTCTGGGGCCTGCTATTGCTGGGATGGTCCTGAGCTGTCTGTCCTGCGGGAAGAAGCCGGACAATCGGGAAGATCCAGGGGAGGACCCATCTTGGAAGGGATCATGCAAGGCTGGTCTTAAGAAGGGCCTGGTGACTCGATTGGAGGACACATCCTAAACTACTCTACCGCACAAGTACTGCCGGGTCGGCTTAAAGGTTCTGGTACTGTGTTTGCTGTTCATCAAAAACTACTACATTCTGTGGCAGAGGATAGTACAGTTTTATTTCAACCAAGTCTGTGGCAGAGACTTTTTGTTCGTGCTACGTTCCGGCTGCTAGGTTGGTGAGAGAAACCTATCTGGGCGGGCAAAAGATTTAATCCTGAGCTGAGGATATATTCATCCAAAAGATTTCAATTCCTCAGTGTTACGCCAAGAAAAGGTATTTGAACTTCCCTGCAACTCTTCTTCTACCTCTTTCCTGCTACTTCTTCCAGTTATCTCCCATTAAAGCATTGGAAAAGTACTCAAGTGAATGGTGTCTACATTGTCTGATAATAAGCTCAACGGGACCCTAGACCCGGTACTGGTGAAATTACAGGTAAAAAGGAGACGGTAACAGCCCGCTAAAAATCAGCAGCTCCACCCTGAGTTAGTGCTACACACACAAGAACCAGAAGTGACTGCTGGTGATGTCTTTCCGGTTGGCTTGTTGGTTTCTCAGTGCATTCTGGGATAACTCATACCTCCAAAACACAGTAAAGCTAACGCTGAATAAAAAGCCCTCAAAAACCTCAGGTGCTACAAGAGAGCGTAGTCAGACTTCTACGAAGGCTTTGGAAATGCTTTGAAGCACCAAGAAAGTGACATGGGGTATAATTTTTTAAGCAAGGCAAACACAGGACTGTAAGGCCATTCAGCATGCTTTAAAAAGTGCATCCAATGCCATATTTTAAAGCAAGTGTAAATGAGCCCTAATAGTCCTAAAAGTAGTAAGAAGCCAACAGCAGTACTAATCCAATCTAATCCACATAATCCAAAACTAGAAAAATAGTTTTATAGCTTTACATAACACTTCAACCACTTGCCGCCCGCCCGCCCACCCTCAATGTACTATTGGTGAGTGGCCAGTGTAGGCAAAGGGACGCTCCCGGACATTACTGCCTACTTCCAGGTTTAGGGTGTGCGCATGCCCACCCCTGCCTGGCACCCGCTGTGATTGTACACAGCAGGAGCCTGTCAGCAAGTCCCAGACAATGATTGATGGCCAGGATCTGCTGATTAGCTGTGTGCAATCAAAGCCCAGAGCTCTGTGTTGATAAACAATACAGAGCTCTGTACAGAGAGTGATCTGTCAGTTTCTCACTCAGAGATCTAGTAGTAGTAAAGCAGCACATATTACACACACTACACATAGTTAGGCACACAGTTAACCTTTTGATCTCCCTAGATGTTGACCCCTTCCCAGTCAGTGTCATTAGTACAGTGATAGTGTATAGTATTATCACCAACCGCTATATTAATGTCACTGATGATGTCAGTGGCAGTTAGTCAGTTCCTACTAGCATCAGTTAGTGTCAGCTTGCCCCGCCGCACTATCGCAGTCCCATTATAAGTTGCTGATCACCGTCATTAGTAGTATAACAATTTTTTATTTCATTACATAAGTTTGATAAAATTTCCAGTATATATACAGTATCTCACAAAAGTGAGTACACCCCTCACAGTTTTGTAAATATTTTATTATATTTTTTCATGTGACAACACTGAAGAAATGACACTTTGCTACAATGTAAAGTAGTGAGTATACAGCTTGTATAACAGTGTAAATTTGCTGTCCCCTCAAAATAACTCAACACGTAGCCATTAATGTCTAAACCACTGGCAACAAAAGTGAGTTCCCCCCTGAAGTGAAAATGTCCAAATTGGGCCCAAAATGTCAATATTTTGTGTGGCCACCATTATTTTCCAGCAATGCCTTAACCCACTTGGGCATGGAGTTCACCAGAGCTTCACAGGTTGTCACTGGAGTCCTCTTCCACTCCTCCATGGCGACATCACAGAGCTGGTGGATGTTAGAGACCTTGCTCTCCTCCACCTTCCATTTGAGGATGCCCCACAGATGCTCAATAGGGTTTAGGTCTGGAGACATGCTTGCCGGTTCATCACCTTTACCCTCAGCTTCCTTAGCAAGGCAGCGGTCGTCTTGGAGGTGTGTTTGAGGTCGTTATCATGTTGGAATACTGCCCTGCGGCCCAGTCTCTGAAGGGAGGGGATCATGCTCTGCTTCAGTATGTCACAATACATGTTGGCATTCATGGTTTCCTCAATGAACTGTAGCTCTCCAGTGCTGGCAGCACTCATGCAGCCCCAGACATGACACTCCCACCACCAGGCTTCACTGTAGGCAAGACACACTTGTCTTTGTACTCCTCACCTGGTTGTCGCCACACACGCTCGACACCATCTGAACCAAATAAGTTTATCTCGGTCTCATCAGACCAAAGGAAATGGTTCCAGTAATCCATGTCCTTAGTCTGCTTGTCTTCAGCAAACTGTTTGCAGGCTTTCTTGTGCATCATCTTTAGAAGAGGCTTCCTTCTGGGTCGACAGCCATGCAGACCAATTTGATGCAGTGTGTAGCGTATGGTCTGAGCACTGACAGGCTGACCCCCCACCCCTTCAACATCTGCAGCAATGCTGGCAGCACTCAAACGTCTATTTCCCAAAGACAATCTCTGGATATGACGCTGAGCACGTGCACTCAACTTCTTTGGTCGACCATGGTGAGGCCTGTTCTGAGTGGAACCTGTCCTGTTAAACCGCTGTATGGTCTTGACCACCGTGCTGCAGCTCAGTTTCAGGTTCTTGGCAATCTTCTTATAGCCTAGGCCATCTTTATGTAAAGCAACAATTTTTTTTTTCAGATCCTCAGAGAGTTCTTTGCCATGCTGAACTTCCAGTGACCAGTATGAGAGAGTGAGAGCGATAACACCAAATTTAACACACAAAAAGATGGGGAGAAGGAAATTTCCCAAGTAATTCTTCAGAGAGGAACAGCTGGTATTATCGAAAATATAAATAATTCTTTATTGAAAAAAATCCACATAAACACTAGTAACTAATGAATGTATAAATGACATACCTCCACCACATACAGTAAAAATAGACAACGTTGTCTTATAACACAGATGCCGATGGCCACCACAAGCAGACACACACCCCTCGCTGATGTCATGGATTGCTGATTCTCATAATAAAGTCCCAGTGTGGACCTGGATAGAGCTGGGTTTAGAGCAATCCGCTCAGTATTGCATGAATACCACACATTGAGCATGTATCCTGTCCACAACTGCAATGGATAGATGATATTAAGGAGCAATTCATACATTCAATCCCGGTCAGACAGATTGAAAATTGAAAAGGCACAAATAGCAAATATGGTGATAGCATGGGGGTATCATTTCCTAGTGATGCAGGTCAAGCAGAATGGACATGGCAGGAGTGTTCAGGGTTCACCCAGGTGTATGAGTGTGTAGTAGCTATCCAAGTTGTCAGCAACAGATTGGGACGGGCTGTTGTATCTCTATGGGGCAAGCGAGTGTGTATGTGTGTAAACACCTCGCAGGCGGGAAGAGGAATCAATACAGCTCACCGCTCTCCCGATATCCACCTCATCCGCCGCATCAAAGTCAAGCTGACACTCCACCAGTTTCCAGAGGAGATGGGAACCACATGGGGTGAAGAAAAACCTTTGTCCGCCTCTCCAAGTGCCCCAAGGGCATCCAATGCCATTGATGTTCTGCGTAGTCTGTCAGACGCGAGTGAGGAAAAGCCGATAAATGGCTCTTCCTGTTTACTGATGAGTGGCAATGATGGGTGGCACTGATAGATGGCACTGATGGGCACTGATAGGTGGCACTGATGGGCACTGGTAGGCGGTACTGATAGGCAGCACTGGTGATGAGGCACTTTGGTGGTGACTTTTATAGGTGGCACTGTGGGCACAGATAGGTGACACTGTAGGCACAGATAGGTGACACTGTGAGCACTGATGGGTGATACTGTGGGCACTGGTAGGTGGCGCTGGTGGGCACTGGTAGGTGGCACAAAAGCCTCTGCAGAGGCTCTCCACGATGTCCCTCTCACAGCCGCCGGTGATCGGCATTTTTTTTCTCCTCACACTACCAGCGTGAGGAGAAAAAATAGCTCATTACCAGCTCTGTTTACATCACATGATCAGCTGTCATTGACTGACAGCTGATCATGTGGTAAGGGGTCGGGATCAACCCCTTGCTCCGATCTGTGATCAGCCGAGTCTCATAGACTCACTGATCACAGAGCATGCCACGCGCGCCCTGCAGGGAGCGCGCAAGCCGCTTGAGCACGGGAGGACATCTATGGACGCCCTTCCAGCAAATTAGGTCCGTGCTGCAGCCATCTTTCGGCTATAGAGCGGATGGGAGGTGGTAAAATCAACCCCACTGTGACTAGAGCAATAGAGTGTTATGATAGTAACACTGTACTACTCTGGGGAAGTGATCAGGATTTTTTTTTTTACACATTATGATTGCTTTTATCAGTGAATTTCACTGTTATAAGCAACCATTTTTACTGATATATGACATCATATGAAGTCCACCCAGAGCGATGAATGCCCCGTCCGGGCGTCATTTGACTATAGGCCGAGCGGGAATTGGTTAATACCTCTCTCAGGGGACACCCTGATCAGATCTTCTCTCCTTGAGACCAGGGTAGACAATCTCCCAGGGTCTGTTCACACATGCTGCACTTCTTAAAAGGGCTGTGCACACCTGCAGAACCAGGATGCTAGTGTCCAGCATTAGAGGTTTTATCCCTCCCAATCTCTACAAAGCCTCTGGGCTCCAGAACCCAATCCAGGAGTTACCAGTCCTGAAGAAAACTGCAAAACTCGTATTCTCCACTCAGAACAGTCATCCAGAAGAGCCCTTTCACACTGGGGCGGGGGCGGCGTCGGCGGTAAAACGCCGCTATTATTAGCGGCGTTTTACCGTCGGTATGCTCCCTCTAGCGGGGCTGTTTTACCCCCCTCTAGCGGCCGAGAAAGGGTTAAATACCACCACAAAGCACCTCTGCAGAGGCGCTTTGCCGGCGGTATAGCCGCGCCGTCCCATTGATTTCAATGGGCAGGAGCGGTAAAGGACCGGTATACACACCGCTCCTTCACCGCTCCGAAGATGCTGCTGGCAGGACTTTTTTTACCGTCCTGCCAGCGCATCGCTCCAGTGGGAAAGCCCTCGGGGCTTTCACACTGGAATGAAAGCAGCGGCACTTTCGGGTCGGTTTGCAGGCGCTATTATTAGCGCAATAGCGCCTGCAAACCGCCCCGGTGTGAAAGGGCTCGAAGAGCTTCAACCTGCATAAGTGAGAACCCTGGGTGACATCTAACCCTTCTGACACCATGAAATGGCACAGCACTGTCACACTATTGATGAGACACAGGGCAAACTTTCTTACTGTCGCTATTAACAAATACCAGTCATGTTAAATGTTTTTTTTCCCAAAGATTTTACATAGGCATAAGGGGCTTAAAGACTAAGTGCAGCCAATATTAAAAAAAAAACACAAAAATCAGCACAAGTTAAATAACTTGCAGTCAGTAGGTCATGTCCCTTGTGCTGATGCCTCTTCTGTTAGGTGAAATCTTCCTCCATCCAGGCCCACCCTCTCGCCGAAATCTTCCGAATCAATTTTATTTAGTAAAACTAAAAATGGTTGCCTATACCAGTGAAATTAACTGGTATAAGCAATCATAATGTATAAAAAAGAAAAGAAAATCACTTACCCAGAGTAGTACAATGTTACTATGGTAACACTGTATTGCTCTGGTCACAGTGTGTTAAGAAAAATCGTAAATAAAAGAAAAAATTTAATAAAAAAGAAAAGTAATTGAAAAAAAATTGTTTTATTTTTTTTTTTTTACATACTGGCAGTCAGTCAGTCAGTGTCCCTGATTGTCAGTTTCCCATCATTAAGCTCCAAGCAGCGGAGTGAAATGCAATGGTGGCGTGGCCTGACTGAGGCTGTCATTCATCTCACTTCATGCACATGGTCTGCTTCATGATGTGAGGCTTATGGAACTTTTCCTTTGACATTGCTGTCCCCGATCGCTGCCATGCCAGTTATATGATGACGCCGTACTGCACTGGTGACAGTATATAAAAAAAATAAAATTTTGTGGCACCACAGTACAAACTTGCAATGCCTCTTACTAAATACCTTGGACTGTCTACTTTCCAAAAATAATTTGGGGAATATCTGTACTGTTCTGGCATTTTCGGGCGTCAATAAATGAGATAGCCCGTCAGTACACGAGGATTGATCAATTTTCAGATATATACCATAGTTTGTGGACTCTATAATTTTTCTACAGACTAAATAATATACACTGATTTGAGTTATTTTCACCAAAGGAATGTAGCAGAATACAATATGAAGAAATATTATTTTTTTGCAAAATTTTACAACAGAAACAAAGAAAAACATATTTATATTTTTTTTAATTTTTTGTCTTTTTTCGCTTATTTAGCAAAAGAAAACCAGCTACAGTGTTGCGTGACGGCGCAATTGTCATTCAAAGTGCAACAGCGCTGAAAGCTGAAAATTGGCCTGGGCAGAAAGGGGGTTAAAGTGCCCAGTATTGAAGTGGTTAATAAAAGAAAGTCATTTTTTTTATTATTATATATTTTATTATTTTTTATTTTTGATATTGTTTTATATTATTTTTGTATAGAGGGGGGCCCTTTCTGTCAGGGCCCAGGGCAGTTGCCCTTTTTGCTCCCTTATAAATCCAGCACTGGGAGCAGGTGCGCGCTGGTGCATGTCCCCGAACGCACGATGTGTGAGTCCTATTGACGTCAATGGTTCTGCCTGCACATAGATGTACAGAACACCTGTGCATCCAAATGTAGGTACATATGGCTCTCCACGCGCATACGCCTTAGCACACCCTGTGTGAATGAAGCTTAATGATGCGTACACACGATCGGAAATTCGGCCAGCAAAAGACCAATGAGAGCTTTTGGTTGGAAAATGCGACCATGTGTATGCTCCATCGGACTTTTGCTGGCCGAATTCCAGCCAGCTGAGAGCATGTTCTCAATTTTTCGGTCGGAAAAAGTTCCTATCCGAAAATGCAATCCTCTGTAGCAATTCCAGCACGCAAAATTCCTACGCATGCTCTGAAACAATTCAACGCATGCTCGGAAGCATTGAACTTCATTTTCTCGGCTCGTCGTAGTGTTGTACGTCACCGCGTTCTTGGCGGTCGTAAGTTCAGTGAACTTTTGTGTGACCGTGTGTATGCAAGGCAAGCTTGAGCGGAATCCCGTCGGAAAAACCATCATATCTTTTTCCAACCAAAATTCCCGATTGTGTGTACGCGGCATTAGAGTTTGTTCATACTATAACATGTGTTATGGTGAAGTATGTTGCTGCATGCTGGACATGTACAATACGTTTCGTTCCAAATTAGTTTTTTAACGAATTTAGACAAATTCGTTCATTCGGAAATATCTGAATTAATGAAAACCCATTTATCGAATTTTTCCGAATATTTGTGATTTTGAATATTCGAAAATTCGTAAATTCAAAATTCGAAAATCCAAAAATTTTAAAATCTGAAATAATAACTAATAATAACGTAACTATTATTAACTATTAAACTATAGGTATTGGAATTTCCTTTCAAATTTGGCTGTTAGTGAACGTAACGAATATGAATTTATCCGCAGTTACGCATAAATTATGTTATTACAAATTATCCGAAATAACGAATACTGTATCTAAACGAATGGAACGTAACAAATTAATAGTAATAATAATACAGTAGTACCTTGGATTACGGGCATAATTTGTTCCAGAAGCATGCTTGTAATCCAAAGCACTTGTATATCAAAGCGAGTTTTCCCATAGGAATCAATAGAAACTCAGATAATAAGTTCCAGTGTCACTGCTGGTGTATGCAGTACCTCATGTGGCTAGAGGTAGTGGGGTGCTAGAGACACTCAGAAACACTCGGAGATGCTCGGAGACACTCAGAGACGCTCAGACACTCGGGAACCGTGAGCGCCCCCCGAGTGTCTCCGGCACCCCCCCACCTCTAGCCACACGCGGTACTGCACACCCCAGAGGCTTGAATCCTGCTCGTCTTGCGAGACAACGCTCGCAAATCGAATCAGGATATTTTTTTTTAAAACAGCTCGTATTGCGAAACGCTCATAAACCACGTTACTCGCAACCCAAGGTTTTACTGTAATAAAAACTTTTTATTATTCATTATTAATTAGTTCAGTTTCATTTGTTTAGATGCGGCATTCGTTATTTCGGATAATCCGTAACTTCGGATAAATTCATATTCGTTACATTCACTAACAGCCAAATTTCAAAGGAAATTCCAATACCTATAATTTAATAGTTAGTTATTATTAGTTAGTTAGCTATTCTTCCAAATTTACGGATTTTCTTTCTTATTTTCAGATTTTCGAATTTTCAAAAATTTATGAATTTTCAAATTTACAAATTTCCAAATTGCGATCATGACCCAAAAAAAAAAAACCGAAAAAACAAAAAACAAACAAAAAACGAATGGAACGAAAACAAACAAATTTTTCGGCAGTGCGCATGTCTACCGCATGCAGTTTCAGGTGCGCTGTGCTTGGTTTGAACCCCAATGAACTGACGTTATTGGGACTTACAGGGAAAAGCATCCAAAATTGCAGCACGTTGAATTCCTTCACAATGCACAGCAATGTACACAGGACCTGCTGCATTTAACAGTATGATGCAGACAGCGTGATAGAGCCCTCGAGGAAGACGATCATTTTTCATTTACATTTTTATCAGAAAGCGTCGCGGGATTCGTTGAACCCGCTGTGTCACCGGGGGTGACAGCCGACTAACAGGCCAGACAGATGATGGAAGTGATAGAGTGAGCAGGAACAAAGTCTACAGGCCGGTGTCTGAGCAGACAGATGATGGGAACAGATACTTCCTAATAGGAGTTCTGATATAGTCCAAATCACAGAAGTCATCCTGAGTCATGAAAACAGACAGAAGTCACCCAGAAACTGCTGATCGGGCAGATTAAATGTCAAGCAGTATATTCAGAACAGAACTTTTTAGTCTGCAATGGAATTTCCCCCATATGGCAATTCATTATAAACTATAACTAAAGACAAAAAAAGTGTTCTTTTTTGTTTTGGATGAAGTAGAGAAGGATTAGACCCCCTGTCAGGTTTTTATTGCTGTCTGTGTCAGAGAGATTCCCCCTCCTATGTGTCCTGGTGACCGATCCCAAATAATGAGTTGTCACCAAAACAAGAAGAGAAAGAAAATCCTCCAATGGGGACACTAGTTCTGGTGACAGTCAAGGGATTCCCTGACTTTCTGATTTCCTCTCACTTGCTGATTTAGCTATTCGATAGTAAATGAAGGGAAATTTCCCCAATGTTCCCTCTCACTTGCTGATTTAGCTATGGGATAGTAAATGAAGGGAAATTTCCCTAATGTCCCCTCTCATTTGCTGATTTAGCTATGGGATAGTAAATGAAGGGAAATTTCCCCAATGTCCCCTCTCATTTGCTGATTTAGCTATGGGATAGTAAATGAAGGGAAATTTCCACAATGTTCCCTCTCACTTGCTGATTTAGCTATGGGATAGTAAATGAAGGGAAATTTCCCCAATGTTCCCTCTCACTTGCTGATTTAGCTATTCGATAGTAAATGAAGGGAAATTTCCCCAATGTTCCCTCTCACTTGCTGATTTAGCTATGGGATAGAAAATGAAGGGAAATTTAGCCAATGTTCCCTCTCACTTGCTGATTTAGCTATGGGATAGTAAATGAAGGGAAATTTCCCCAATGTTCCCTCTCACTTGCTGATTTAGCTATTCGATAGTAAATGAAGGGAAATTTCACCAATGTTCCCTCTCATATGCTGATTTAGCTATGGGATAATAAATGAAGGGAAATTTCCCCAATGTTCCCTCTCACTTGCTGATTTAGCTATTCGATAATAAATGAAGGGAAATTTCCCCAATGTTCCCTCTCACTTGCTGATTTAGCTATGGGATAGTAAATGAAGGGAAATTTCCCCAATGTTCCCTCTCTTTTTTTTTTTGCACTATAAACAAAAAAAGACTGACAATTTTGAAAAAAAAACAATATTTTTTATTTTCTGCTATAAAACACGCCCAATATTTTTTTTTTTTTAAATCTAATTTCTTCATCAGTTCAGGCCAATATGTATTCTGCTACATATTTTTGGTAAAAAAAAAACCCCAATAAACGTATATTGATTGATTTACGCAAAAGTTATAGCGTCTACAAAATAGGGGATAGATTTATGGCATTTTTTTTTACTAATAATGGCGGTGATCAGTGATTTTTAGCGGGACTGCGACATTGCGGCGGACAGATTGGACACCTAACTGACATTTTTGACACTTTTTTGGGAGCCAGTGACATTATTACAGTGATCAGTGCTAAAACTTTGCATGGACATTGTACTAATGACACTGACAGAGTTAATATCAGGGGTGATCAAGGGGTTAAATGTGCTCCTTCAGTGTGTTTACTTACTGTATGGAGAATGCATACCTCCCAACTTTTTGAGATGAGAATGAGGGACACCTATCAGCAAAAGTATGCAGGCATAGGACACACCCCTTGTCACACCCCCTTAAAGGAGAATTGTACAAAAAAAAACAAGATTGGTTAAACCCACAAGTGCTTTTTTTACCACTATTATTCCTTTATATTGGCTTTTGGAATTTACAAATGCAGCAATTTAGAAATCAGATGAAAGGTTTAGGGCTGGAAAACACTTTTTGAAAGATAAAAAGTGCATTTTATTATCAACTCTAAGGCCTCATGCACACGGACGTTTTTACAGCCGCTTTTTTGAGCGTTTTTTGCAGCTTAAAAACGCTTGTCTATGTTAGTCTATGGCTTCATGCCCACCTAGGCGTTTTTAAGCTGTAAAAAAAACCCAGGACCAGTGCGATCCGTGGCGCGGCGCTAGAGCTGTAAAAACGCGAAACACGGAAAAACGCGCAAAAACACTGATGCGCCCCCCACCCCGCAGCCAAAATGCGTTGCTCTTTAGAAAACAGAGGTTGTCGTTTTCCTTATCACTGTGCTAGGGTGGCAATGCTCGCTCATCATGCTGCATCTAAGAACCCTCTTTGTCATAGGGGGAGTATTCTGTAGTCCACATAGAGAAACTGGGAACAATGTCATTTATCTAATTACTGCACAGGCAGAGGGCACAGAAAGTTGGTGGCTTACAAGACTTCTTTCAGGTGTTTTTTGCACTTATGGAACGGATATAACAAAACACTTTCAATGATATACAGCGATCAGCCATAACTTTATGACCACCCCCCTAATATTGGGTAGGTCCCCCTCTTGTCAACAAAACAGCCCTGACCCATTGAGGCTTGAACTCCACTAGGCCTCTGAAGGTATGCTGTGGTGTCTGGCACCAAGCCGATCCTTTAAAGTGGTTGTAAACCCACCTGAGAGATATTAAGGCTTACCTATATGTACTGAAAATATCTCCTGAACGTTCGCCGTACAGGAGATATTTCATGTACACTGCGCCGCTAATGTCATCAACACACGTGCAGTGAAGAAACGGCCCTTCTTGCCATTTCTTCCCCAGCATGTGCCGTGACTGGCGGCTCCCACGCGCATGCACGGGAGTGACGATACGCGGACCCAGCCAGTCACAGAGCCGAAGTCCATGGCCCCGGTAGGAAGAGGGGTGAAGATGGATGCTTTCACCAGCGGGGACTTTGCAGGCTTCTTTTGCAGGTGAGTGGCACATAATGGGCTAGTATGCAATGCATACTAGCCCATTATGCTTTTACTTTGCAGGGGAATAAAGAGGAAGTAAAACCCACCAGGGTTTACTTCCTCTATAAGTCCTGTAAGTGGTGAGGCCTCCATGGATCAGACTTGTTTTTCCAGCACATCCCACAGATGCTCGATTAGACAGAGATCTGGAGAACTTGGAGGTCAAGTCGACACCTCAAACTCATTGTTGTGTTCCTCAAACCTTTCTTGAACCATTTTTGCAGTGTGGCAGGGCACATTATCCTGCTGAAACAGGCCCCTGTTGTCAGGGAATACCGTTTCTGTGAAGGGTTGTACTTGGTCACCAGCAGTGTTTAGGTAGGTGGTACGTGTCAAAGTAATATCCACATGTGTGGCAGGACCCAAGGCTTCCCATCAGAACATTTATAAAGAGTTGTATATGGGGGTATGGCGCTCCCTTGTGAATTGTATAAGTGATGATGATAATTGTTAAACAATGAGTAATAGGAATTATTCTAAATTATATATCATGCACAAAGGGTGAAGACTGCAATACTCATAATTAACACACCCTATACCATTATTTGAAAGTGTGAGTCAAAATAACATGTGATGTACAATCCCTATTATTGCATACACATGTATACCACATGTAGGTAGTGGCAAAAAGTGACCACTAGGTGCTGCTGCTATGTATATTATGCAGCTGATGTGATGATTCCAACGTGTACGTGTACAAACGTAAATGACAAATGCAATCAAATCCAAAACGTATATGGAAAAACCTATATAAAACAGAAACTAAAAAACACCAAAATTATAAAAAAGTCTGTTCAAAGGTGGTGCGTCCCAAATTGTAAATAGCAAGAAAAAAGTTCCAAGAGCTTGGTGACTGTAGTGCCCACACAGGTGAAAATCCGTGACTTCTGTGCTCCCCTTTTGGCTCCCCACTCACCGGCTCCCAGTACCCCTGCAGGGGTGACAGACACTTCAAGATCCCAATGCCGTCCGCTTGGCCGGTATCCCGTGGTTACTGAGATGTAATGTCCTCTCTCCCAGGAGTTCCAGGTTACCGCTTCATACCACGTCCAAGAAGGGGATCGCCAGAGAAATCCTCACAAGAAAAAGATGCCACCTCATAGTGTAGTATGATTAAAAAACCTTTATTACCATCAAACTCCCTGAAGGGAAAAATTAAAATCCACACACACTACACTATGGGTGAAGCCGAAAGCCAGGAAGTACTTTCCCGCAGCGTGCGGTCCGGCTGCGTTCCAGGCTCTCTCGCTCCGTACCCGGAAATGACGTAAGTGCGTAGCCCCGCCTT
Source organism: Lithobates clamitans (assembly GCA_037952925.1). Taxonomy (NCBI): domain Eukaryota; kingdom Metazoa; phylum Chordata; class Amphibia; order Anura; family Ranidae; genus Lithobates; species Lithobates clamitans. The sequence continues at coordinate 150,295 of JBBGZY010000371.1, read as the reverse complement.
ACGCGTTTCGTCATCGACGTTTTCAAATTCCCATCAGAACATTGTCCAAAGCATCACACTGCCTCTGCTGGCTTGCCTTCTTCCTAAAATACAAACAAATGGCCACTGCCCCCACCTATAAATGGCCTTCGCAGCAAGGAGCACATGGAAGAGAGATGCATGTCAAATAAAATAAATAGCAAAATTCCCAGCTCAGCTCACCAACCAGTCTGCAACCAACCAAATTATCCTGTCTAACAGTATGTATTTACAGAAGTCCGGGCCCCTGCCAGCAAAAGAGCGGCAAAAGAGCAGAAGATAGCGGAGGAGCCCCGCAGAAGACCCGGAGAGCGCGGAGAAGAACCGGAGAGACCCCCGAAGCCGGAAGAAGATCCCCAAAGCTGGAAGAAGACCCCCGGAGCTGTCTAATAAATTACTTTAAAAACCTGTGCGTGTGTTTTTTTTATTGACACTTTTTCCCTAGGTGAATGGGTAGGGGTATCATGTACCCCATACTCATTCACATAGGGTGGGGGGGGTGGAATCTGGGGGCCCCCTTATTAAAGGGCTCCCGGATTCCGATAAGCCCCCCGCCCGCAGACCTAGACAACCAACGACCAAGGTTGTTGGAAAGAGGCCCTTGTCCTCATCAACATGGGGACAAGGTGCTTTGGGGTGGGGGGCCGCATAACATCCACCAGTTCTGTGATGTCATCATGGAGGAGTGGAAGAGGACTCCAGTGGCAACCTGTGAAGCTCTGGTGAACTCCATGCCCAAGAGGGTTAAGGCAGCGCTGGAAAATAATGGTGGCCACACACAATATTGACACTTTGGGCCCAATTTGGACATTTTCACTTAGGGGTGTACTTACTTTTGTTGCCAGCAGTTTAGACATTAATGGCTGTGTGTTGATTTATTTTGAGGGGACAGCAAATTTACACTGTCATACAAGCTGTACACTCACTACTTTACATTGTAGCAAAGTGTCATTTCTTCAGTGTTGTCACATGAAAAGATATAATAAAATATTTACAAAAATGTGAGGGGTGTACTCACTTTTGTGAGATACTGTACAGGTAAAAGTAAGAGATGGGAGTTTACTCCCACTTTAAGAAGGAATTATAAAAATACGTTTTTTATAGTCCGGAGCAGAATAAAATATAGACAAAAGCTTTATATATGCTGTCCAATGTTACAAAGTAGTAGACTTCATATTTAATTTAATCCCATTCATATATACTGTACTATAAAGTGCTAAGTATACTGTACAATGCAGGAATGATAAGCATTAAGCAATATGGACTGACAGTGATAAATACCTTTTCACATTTCTCATGCCCAGCGAATGCCGTCTATACGCTGTCTGCACACTAACCCATTTTTTTTTCTTTTTAATAACCATTTTGCTCCTTTTTAATCTATGGAATGACCTCAGGAGCTGCCAGTCACCCAGATGAGATCTGCCATTGTGTCCACATCCCGCGCCTTGCTATTCAGCACCAGTCAGGAGTTTCTCCAGGAGTACACTTGGCAGGCCTGAAACTCAAAAATAACTGCACAATCATTATCTGTTTTGTTAATCTAAGTCAATGTGACAATCTTCTACCCAATTGTACTGGATGGTGCGATAGATAGAGAATTGCACGCCTGGAAGTTTTGGATAAACTCCCTCTGAAAGTTTATTGGCTCTGAGTGGATTTCAAGCGCCATCTAGTGGGCAAAGGAAAAACTGTCCTCTTAAAATCAAATAAGCATTTTTTGGCAACCCTGCCATTCTGCAAAGGTGATTAGTTACCCATGGTTAGCTTGAATGCCACAGGTCAGAGACAATAATGATAACAAAGCATTTTTGTAACACTGCATGTTGGGAAGTCTGAATTTAATCAGCCTGTAATGACCTTAACTTAAAGGAGCTTAAAGCACAGCAGACTTTGGCTCTCAGTTCGGTTCACTTACTTAGGCAGGCAAGTTGGGATGTTCATTATTTAAAACCAGCTCCACTTCACCCTTTGACTGCCACGTCTACCGGGCTTCTGTAACAATTATCGCACACTTCTATACCTTTAACCAGTTACCGACCGCCTTATAGCAGTATTGCTGCTACAGAGCGGCAACGCTGCGCAGGATCACGTATACAGTTGGGTCCATATATATTTGGATACAGGCACAATTTTCATACTTTTGCCTCAGTATGCCGCCAGAATAAAATTAAAGCAAAACAATCCAAATTAATTTGAAGTGCACTTTCAGCTTTAATTCAAGTGGGTTGAACATAAATATCAAGTACAAATTTTAGGAACTGCAACCATTTTTATAGACAGCCCCCCCATTTTCAGGGACTCAAATGTAATTCGACAAATGAATACGAGGTGTGTCTATTAAATAACGAGACTGATTAAATAACTCACCTTTATTTATATGTATTACAAACACAACGCCATTTTCTTCTTTACAGCATCAACTGACTCAAAAACGTGTCCCTTTAACCACTTCCCGCCCGGCCTATATCAGAATGACGGCCAGGCGGTGGTTTTGTTATATCGACTGGGCGTCATATGACGTCCAGCAGGATAACATACTGGCGCACGCCCTCGGGGGCGTGCAGCGGGGCGATCAGTGGTGCTGTGTCTCAGTCTGACACACCGCATCTCCAATTGTGGTAGGGAGCCTCTGACAGAGGCTCCCTACCACATGATCAGCTGTGACCAATCAAAGCTGATCATCGCGTGAACCAGGAAGTGCCGGTAAACGGCTTTCCTCGGTTTGCGCTGACAGGGAGAGCGATCGGCGGCTCTCCCTGTCAGATGGGGGGGCCTGCGATGATAATGAGTACATTGATTATTAGCACAGCCCCCATCAGAAGTGCCCATTAGCTGCCAATCAATACCCATAAGCTGCCAATCTGTGCCCCATGAAAAACGCCTGTCAGTGCCAATGTGCCAATCAGTGCCCGTAAATGTGCCAATCAATGCCCCATCAGTAATGTCTGTCAGTAGCTCATCATCAGTGCTGCCTATCCAGTGCCATCTATCAGTGCCCATCAGTGCCACCTACCAGTGCCCATCAGTGCCCATCAGTGCCGCCTATCAGTACCAATAAGTGCCGCCTATCAGTGCCCATCAGTGCTGCATATCAGTGTAGCCTATCGGTGCCCATCAGTGCTGCATATCAGTGCCTCCTCACCAGTGCCACCTTATAAGGGACACCTCACCAATGCCCATTAGTGCAGCCTCATCAGTGCCCATCAATGAAGGAGAAAACAAAATGTTATAACAGAAACGAAGAAAAACATTTTTTTTCAATTTTTTTAGTTTGTTTAGCAAAAAAATAAAAACCCCAGAGGTGGTCAAATACCACCAAAAGAAAGCTATATTTGTGGGAAGAAAATTATTAAAAGAAATTGGTTTGGATACAGTGTTGTATGACCACGCAATTGTCATTCAAATGCCACGTACACACGATCAGACATTCCAACAAAACCGTGGATTTTTTTCTGACGGATGTTGGCTGAAACTTGTCTTGCATACACACGGTCGCACAAATGTTGTCGGAAATTCCGAACGTCAAGTACGCTGTGACGTACAAGACGTACGACAAGCCGAGAAAAATTAAGTTCAATAGCCAGTGAGGCTCTTCTGCTTGATTCCGAGCATGCGTGGAATTTTGTGCGTCGGAATTGGGTACACACACTCGGAAAATCCAGCTCTCAAACATTTGTTGTCGGAAATTTCAACAGCAAATGTCCAATGGAGCCTACACACGGTCGGAATTTCAAGCTCACATCGAACATATGTTCCTGGCAATGGCATCTCTAGGGGGGGCCAGAGGGGGCCTTGACCCCCCCCAACATTATGCTGTTGTGCCCCACCATGTGCCCCCCCATTAAAAATTTTTTTTTTTACAAAAAGGCAATGTCTTTTTGTTTGCAATTGTAGCGGATGCGCCGCATCTTACTCGGGCCGCCGCAGGAGTAACACAGTCTCTATTGAGAGGGAGAGCATCCTCAGTCAGCTCCTGCGGGTGACTCCTCCCCCCTCCCTCTGCTCGCTGACACTGCATAATGCGAGCGCTCACACAACCACTGCCGCCTTATCTGCTCCTTCCCCTGCATCCTCATTGGCAGGGAGAAGAGTGAGTTGCAGGAAGGACTCCACCAGGACTCTCAGTTACTGAAAAAACAGATTGATCCTTAGGACAGGAGAACCAGCCTGTAAATTCCAAGAGGTGCCAGACCAGCGCTGTCAATAGCAGGGGCAGGACAGCAATGGGAGGCTGGGGAACCCCACAGAGGCAATACACCAGGGCCCGGTGGCAAGACAACCTTTGCAACCCTGATAGTTCTCCCACAGCTTTGGACCATTATATTTTCTTGGTATGCTGGTGACATATATCTCTGGTGGGGCCCCAATACAGTAGGAAGGGAGCTCACTGCAGAACATGTGAAAGGACCCATTGTGGGATAGTAGTAAAGGGCTCCAGGATATATATATATTAATATTATAATTGCATCAATATCAATATTATAATTGCATTTTATAGTTGCCCCCCTACTTTTGTCCCTGTCCCCCCATATGCCCCCCTAAATATGAAAGCTGGAGACGCCACTGGTTGCTGTAAATTCCGACTGTGTGTACGCGGCAAAAGTGTGACAACACTGAAAGTTGAAAATTGTCCAGGGCAGTAAGGGGCAAAAGTGCCTGGTATTGAAGTGGTTAAGCACTGATTTAACTGTTGGGAATTAATTCTCACGTCCCTTGCTGAATCTTTAGAGCCACTTAAACACGCGCACAAAACAGGCCGTTATTCCCATAAGCTGAAGTAAGCATTTGAAAACGTTCTGTTGGTGTTTTGTGCAATTTTACTAAAAATTTCAAATTGACACGTTGTTCAAATTTTAAACTCAGCATTTTTTCGGCACACTACAGAAAACACGACAAAATTAATGGTGACTCACAATCAACTGCACGTCATAGAGTGTCATGCAGGTTCAAACATGTTCAAGGTCACCATGCATGCAGTTATTACCAGTTCTGACTGCTTTTTTACTAGGTGGGATCACAGTCTCGTTATTTAATAGACACACCTCGTATAATCATAAATAAAATGTGCTTTTTTTTTATATTTTGTTGAGAATCCTTTACTGGCAATGACTGCCTGAAGTCTGGAACCCATGGACATTACCAAAGACTGGGTTTCCTCCTTTCTGATGCTTTGCCAGTCTCTGACTGCAACTCTCTTCAGTTATCTTTGTGGGTCTTTCTGCCTTTACTTTTGCCTTCAGCAAGTGAAATATATGCTCAATTGGGTTGAGATCAGGTGATTAAATCGGCCATTGCAGAATATTCCACTTCTTTTCCTTCAAAAGCTCCTGGGTTGCTTTTGCAGTGTGTTTTGGATCATTGTCCATTTGTACTGTGAAATGCTGTCCAATCAACTTTGCTGCATTTGGCTGAATCTGGGCTGACAGTATATCTCTAAACACTGCAGAATTCCTCCGGCTACTTCTGTCTCCTGTCACATCATCAATAAATGCCAATGACCCAGTGCCACTGGAAGTCATGCGTGCCCATGCCATCACACTGACTCCACCATGTTTTACAGATGACGTTGTGTGCTTTGGATCATGAACTGTTCCAAGCCTTCTCCACAATTTTTTCTTCCCGACATTCTGGTACAGATTAATCTTAGTTTCATCCATCCAAAGAATGTTTTTCCAGAACTGGTCTGGCTTTTTTAGATGTTTTTTGACAAAGTCTAATCTGGCTTTTCTATTCTTCAGGCTTATGAATGGTTTTCACCTTGTGGTGAACCCTCTGTATTTGCTCTCATTAAGTCTTCTCTTCATTGTAGACTTTGACAATGATTTCCCACCTCCTGGAGAGTGTCCTTCACTTGTCTGGATGTTGTGAATGGGTTTTTTCTTTACCACAGAGAGGATCCTGCGATCATCCACCACTGTGGACTTCCAAGCCTTTTTATGTTGATGAGCTCACCAGTGCGTTCTTCTTTCTTCAGAAAGTACCAATCTGTTAATTTGGCCACTCCTAATGTTGCTGCTATCTCTCTGATGGATTTGTTTCATTTTTGAAGCCCTACAATGGCCTGTTTCACTTGCATGGACAGCTCTTTTGAACGCTTGATGTAAGTTTACAGCAATAAATTCCAAATGCAAATACCACACTTAGAATCAACTCCAGACCTTTTACGTACTTAATTGATGAAGAAATAACAAAGGAGTATCCCACACCTGGCCATGAAACAGCTTTTGATTCAATTGTCCAATTACTTTTGGTCCCTTGAAAAAGGGGGGGTGGCTATTCTTAAGAGCTGTAATACCTAAACCCTTCCTCCAATTTGGATGTACATATTCCTAAAATTAAATCTGAGAGTGTGCACTTTCAGCCCATATCCATTATATAATTATAGCTTGAATATGTTTTGGTAAATACCTAAAAATAACTAAAATTGTGCCTGGGTCCAAATATATATAGACCTAACTTTATATACGTGTAATTCCGCACTTCCGGGTATCGGGTGCGAGTCCTGATGTGCACCGGCACCCCCTGATCATTAAGGACACAGTCAGAACGGTGGTCTGCCTATGTAAACAGGGCAGATCGCCGTTCTGTCAGTAAGGAGGGGCATGGACATGAATCTATGCCTTTCCACTACATTAATACACTAGCTAGGCACACAGTTAACCCTTTGATCGCCCCTGATGTTAACCCCTTTCCCAGCCAGTGTCATTAGTACAGTGACAGTGCATATTTTTAGCACTGATCACTGTATTAGTGTCACTGGTCCCTGAAAAAGTGGCAGTTGTTGTCCAATTTGTCAGCCACAATATCGCAGTCCCACTAAAAGTCTCTGATCGCCGCCATTACTAGTAAAAATAAATAAATAAAAATCCCATAAATACATCCCATAGTTTGTAGATGCTATAACCTTTGCGCAAACAGATCAATATACGCATATTGGGGATTTTTTTTACCAAAAACATGTAGCACAATACATATTGGCCTAAATTGATGAAGAAATTTGATTTTTTAAATTCTTTTATTGGATGTGTTTTATAGCAGAAGGTAACAAATTTAATTTTTTTTCAAAATTGTCGGTCGTTTTTAGTTTATAGCGCAAAAAATAAAAAATGCAGAGGTGATCAAATACCACCAAAGGAAAGCTCTATTTGCAGGAAAAAAAAAAGGACAAAAATGTTAATTGGGTACAGCCTTGCATTACTGCGCAATTGTTAATTAAAGTAACGCAGTGTCGTATAACAAAAAAATGGCCTGGTCAGGAAGGGGGGTAAATCTTCCGGAGCTGAAGTGGATCAGTCCACCCAAAAACACTTTCGATATAGGGAATGTCACAGTACTGTGGCTTAGCAGTTAGCACTTCTGCCTTCCAGCCCCGGGAGTCCTCCATTTGAATTCCTGGGAAGACACTATCTGCACAGCTACAGCCAGAGTGAAAAAGCCTGTCCCCTGCCAGCATGCTGCAGAGTGGGATCTTCGATCTCTGCGGGGTTCAACAACCCCCTGCTAAGTCAGACCTACAGCTCTGCAATGAGCAAAGCTTGTGCTCCCTGCTGATTTAAAGAAATCTAGCAAAGAAGACACTGCTTCCCCACAAACAACAAGAGTCTTACTCTGCAGCTGTTGGCAGGTGACAGGCTTTTCTACTACTTTTTAAAGAAAACTAAATGTAAGGTTGAACGCTGAGAGCAGGAACCAGCTGTCAATCAGGCAGCTCAATGGATCCCGACAATATAGTCGAGGTCCTTACAGAGCCTGGAGCCGCTCTGTGACGTCAGCTGATAGCGAGCACTAGCCCGCTGTCAGCTGATTCTGGGTCACAGGAGCACAAAAGTAAAGGCACTACTGTGAACCACAAGAGAAGTATGACCAAAAAAAGCTTTGGCCATACATATCTTTTTAAGGAAAATGTAAAAATCGTTTCAAATATTTTAAATACTTTTCTTAGTAATCATGTTTTTTACTGTGCTCACTAAGATAAATATGCAACATGGCACCATACATTAAGGGAAAAAACACCTAAGAATGTATAACAATGTGCCAAAGCACATATAAAATACTTACCATATATTTCAGCTGAGGACTTATAGTTTCTCAGCTCAAATACAGTGCCTTGAAAAAGTATTCATACCCCTTGAAATTTTCCACATTTTGTCATGTTACAACTAAAAACGTAAATGTATTTTATTGGGATTTTATGTGATAGACCAACACAAAGTGGCACATAATTGTGAAGTGGAAGGAAAATGATAAATGGTTTTCATAATTTTTTACAAATAAATATGTGAAAAGTGTGGCGTGCATTTGTATTCAGCCACCTTGAGTCAATACTTTGTAGAACCTCCTTTCTCTACAATTACAGCTGCAAATCTTTTGGGGGATGTCTCTACCAGCTTTGCACATCTAGAGAGTGATATTTTTGTCCATTCTTCTTTGCAAAATAGCTCAAGCTCTGTCAGATTGGATGGAGAACGTCTGTGAACAGTAATTTTCAAGTCTTGCCACAGATTCTTAATTGGATTTAGGTCTGGACTTTGACTGGGACATTCTAACACATGAATATGCTTTGACCTAAACCATTCCATTGTAGCTCTGGCTGTATGTTTAGGGTCGTTGTCCTGCTGAAAGTTGAACCTCTGCTCCAGCCTCAAGTCTTTTGCTGACTCTAACAAGTTTTCCTCTAAGATTGCCCTGTATTTGGCTCCATCCATCTTCCCATCAACTCTGAGCAGCTTCCCTGTCCCTGCTGAAGAAAATCATCCCCACAACATGATGCTGCCACAACCATGTTTTACGGTGGGGATGGTGTGTTCAGGGTGATGTGCAGTGTTAGTTTTCCGCCACACATAGCGTTTTGCTTAGGCCAAACAGGTCAATTTTGGTCTTATCTGACCAGAGCACCTTCTTCCACATGTTTGCTGTGTCCTCCACATGGCTTCTTGCAAACTGCAAACAAGACTTCTTATGGCTTTCTTTCAGCAAAAGCTTTCTTCTTGCCACTTTTCCATAAAGGTCAGATTTGTGGAGAACATGACTAATAGTTGTCCTGTGGACAGATTCTCCCACCTGAGCTGTGGATCTCTGCAGCTCCTCCAGAGTTACCATGAGCCTCTTGGATGATTCTTTGATGAATGCTCTCCTTGCCCAGCCTGTCAGTTTAGATGGACGGCCATGTCTTGATAGGTTTGCAGTTGTGCCATACTCTTTCCATTTTCAGATGATGGATTGAACAGTGCTCCGTGAGATGTTCAAAGCTTAGGATATTTTTTTATAACCTAACCCAGCTTTAAACTTTTCCACAACTTATCCCTGACCTGTCTGGTGTGTTCCTTGGCTTTCATGATGCTGTTTGTTCACTAATGCCGCGTACACACGGTCAGACTTTTCGGCTACAAAAGTCCAACAGCCCGTCCGACAGACTTTCGATGGACTTTCTAATGAACGGACTTGCCTACATACGATCACACAAAAGTCCGACGGATTCGTACGTGATGACGTACACCGGACTAAAATAAGGAAGTTGATAGCCAGTAGCCAATAGCTGCCCTAGTGTGGGTTTTTGTCTGTCGGACTAGCATACAGACGAGCAGATTTCTGGGTCCGGCGGAGTTACGACGTAAAGATTTGAAGCATGTTTCAAATCTAAAGTCCGTCAGATTTGCGGCTGGAAAAGTCAGCTGAAAGTCCGGGGAAGCCCACACACGATCGGATTGTCCGCCGGCTTTGGTCCGTCGGCGTCCGTCGGACTTTTGTAGACGAAAAGTCCGACCGTGTGTACGCGGCATAAGGTTCTCTAACAAACCTCTGAGGGCTTCACAGAACAGCTGTAGTTATACTGAGAATAAATTACACACAGGTGGCCTCTATTTACTAATTAGGGGACTTCTGAAGGCAATTGGTTCCACTAGATTTTAGTTAGGGGTATCTGAGTAAAGGGGGCTGAATTCAAATGCACACCACACTTTTCAGATATTTGTAAAAAAAATTGAAAACCATTTATTATTTTCCTTCCACTTCACAATGACACGATGGAACGATAGGGTACAGGTAAGAAAAAGGGGGGCTCTGGGGGGCAGCTGCAGCACAGGAGGTTTTTCATCTTAATTCATAGAATATATTAAGGTGAAAAACCTTGAGGGTTTACAACTCCTTTAAGATAAAAAACCTGCCTTTACAACCACTTCAATCTTATCACAGGGCTGGTTCACGCTATAAAGGTGCACCCGAGTAAACCTCTGAGGGCTTCATAGAACAGCTGTATTTATACTGAGATTAAGTTACACACAGGTGAACTCTATTTCCTAATTAGGTGACTTCTGAAGGCAATTGGTTCCACTAGAGTTTTTTCTTATAATATAAATAATATAATATAATATAATATAATATAATATAATATAAATGCATGCCACACTTTTCAAAAATGTATTTGTAAAAAATTTGGTAAACTTTTTATCATTTTTCTTCCATTTCACAATTATGTGCCACTTTGTGTTGGTCTATCACGTAAAATTCCAATAAAATACATTTACATTTTTGGTTGTAACATGGCAAAATGTAGAAAATGTCAAGGGGTATGAATACTTTTACAAGACAACACTAAAAAGAAAAAAAAAAATGTTCTGGGACTGAAAGGGATGTAGGAAGAAAAACACAGCACTCAAGTGGATAACCATTTACGGACCGCCCATCGTCGTTATACTCCGGCACTTTGAAGAGGGATATCATTGTTATGGCAGCAGCTAGCTACCATAACCCCGGTATCCTCTTCTTCAGCGGGTGGTCCGCTTTCAGATAAAAGATAAAAGTGGTCTCTGTGGCAGATTCACCCTGAGATCACTTTTATCGGCGGCGTGGAAGGGGCCCTCCAGCTGCGATCCAGTGCCCTCCGCCGCTTACGGGAGCCGCCGGCAGGGGTGGAGGCGATCACGTCCTCTCCCCTCTGTGGTATAGAGCTGAGTGAGGGTAAGATGGCCCCCACCCGGCTTAATACCATTGCAGGGTGGATGCGATGTCAAAACAAAGAGACTTTTTTTTTTTTTTCAAACAACATTTTTTTATTTATTTTTTATTGCATTTTAGAGTAAATATGAGATGTGAGGTCTTTTTGACCCCAGATCTCATATTTAAGAGGTCCTGTCATGCTTTTTTTCTATTACAAGTGATGTTTACATTCCTTGTAATAGGAATAAAAGTGACACTTTTTTTTTAAAGAACAGTGTAAATAATAAAAGGTAAAATAAATAGTAAAAAAAAAAAAATTTAAACGCGCCCCGTCCTGCCGAGCTCGTGCGCAGAAGCGAACGCATCTAGACCTCCTCTTTAACTCAAAACATGCAACCTGTAGAATTTTTAAAATGTCGCCTACGGAGATTTTTAAGGGTAAAAGTTTGTCGCCATTCCACGAGCGGGTGCAACTTTGAAGTGTGACATGTTGGGTATCAATTTACTTGGTGTAACATCATCTTTAACAACATAAAAAAAAATGGGCTAACTTTACTGTTAATTCAAAAAAGTGTATTTTTTCCAAAAAAGTGCACTTGTAAGACTGCTGCTTAAATACGGTGAGACAGAAAGTATTGCAACGACCGCCATTTTAATCTCTAGGGTGTTAGAAAAATATATATAAAATGTTTGGGGGTTCTAAGTAATTTTCTAGCAAAAAAAAATAATTTTAACTTGTAAATAAGTTTGAAAAAAAGGCCCGGTCCTTGTGGTTAAAGGATAAGTTCACGTGTTAAAGCAGAATTTCAGTTTTCATAATAAATAGAAGCGTTTGGCGCGTTCCCAACACGAGGACTTTAAAGCCATATTACAAAAACACTGGTATTTGCTGACAGGCGATCCAGTCATCCCTGGGTTTGTCCCTCCACAACCATTGGTAGTATACCGACGGGCCTCGTCTCTCAAAGACAAGTTGGTGCACAGCCGACCAAGTTCCAAAACCCATTCGCTCAAGGGTACTTTCCAATGTGGGGGATGCCCGTATTGGGAATATATAAATACAGGCCAAAATTTGATCATATCGAATGGGAATAGATTTTTCCCAAAAAAATTATCAAATTGTTAAACTAAAGGAATTGTATACTTGATGACTTGCGAATGTGGTGCATTTTATGTAGGGAAGACCTTTCAAGAATTTTGGAAATGTATTTACGACCACACATATGCCATAGAAATAGGTGATCTATATTTCCCTATAGGGAGGCATGCAGCCCAGGACCATGCATATGGTTCTCCTAAAGTTCTATTTTTTGTGTCTTGAACACATGCCACAGGATTCACGTGGGGTTCTCCAGAGAGAAATGAGGTGGATATTCTCACTGGGAGCCACTAAGGCCCCTGGTTTGAATGAAGCCACCTCATTCAAATCCTATCTGCCCATTTAGGGTGTGATAATTATGTATTACTTCAAATATTTACTGTTATTGCCATTTAGGGACCTGTGTTATGTGCCATGTATGATGCTGTTTCCTACTCTGGGTATATGATGATGTTTGGAGATCAGTGCTTAGATTTCTATCCATATCTGGGATTTCCCTTAAGTATCATCATTATTTATATCAACTCAATACCTTTTTTTTTTGTGGTGCCCTGCCTCCTATTCTCCCGTTTTCTTTTTCCCGGGAAATGTGATCCCTTCTGGTTTTTCAGGCCCCTCCTTCTACACCTCGCACACGCCCATGGGGAGGTATCTCTCTTTTGAGTGGCGTAGGGGTCTTAATGAGGGATTTGGATACCACAGGTCTCCTTCCGCCACTGATGTTTGGAGACCGGTGGGATTGGCGTCCTTTTTCCCTAGTGCCCTATTTTTCTAACTGCGGGCATGATGTCACCACGCCGGGGCCGCTGCATGTCCGCCCTTCTGGGTGAAATACAGGCAGCGGTGGGCGTGCTAACCTTCTGGCATGGCATCTGGTCATTCGGCTCATGGCCGGGGCGCTGACGCTTCGGCGTTACTGCACGTGCACCATCATATGTTTGCCGCAAACGGCGGCGGCGCCCGAGTCGGGGGTGTGATGCCGATACGATCACGCATCGGATCGCGATGCCGTGACTAGTGGCGTCGCCATCAATAACACAGCTGAATTAGCTGTGTCACCATTGGGGGCTATAGGTACCAGCTGGCCGCCATGAATGGGGATGAGCTATCGCCACTTCTCCCCCCATTTTTATGCGAGCCGATTTCCACCATGAGGACTCTATTCGGGCGGGGCAAACCCAATGGTCTGAGCTATTTAGCTCAGACCACTGCCTGGTTACAGTGCAGTCTGCCAAGCTACCGGCCACCAGGTGCTAAGTCTGTTTCCCTCTCAAAGTAAGTGATTTTGTAGACTAGTAAGAAAAAAAACGCGCTAAGTCAGAAATAATATACATTGAAACATATGTGAAAATTTTGAAATTCACAATAACTGTAAACCAAAAAATAATAAAGTCCAACAAGCAGCAGCTCACAATGTGACAACACAAACAAACTATAAAAAGGGAAAAAAAGGCTGCGCTACAAATGGAAAGTCCATACAGTGGTTCTTGGATGGACAATATTAGTTTAATCTAGTGACGAACACCCAGGTGAATCAGAGTAATAACAAACGTGCCACCACCTGAAGGAAAACCTGCTTACCAGCTAGCAGGTAAGTCGGGCAGTTGGCTTATACCCAGCCAGGGCCTTTCCTCATAAGGGGGATCCGCTGACGGACTGGAGGTTGGATATAGGATGAAATGGATAGGATACTCAAACTCCTCCTGGCAGCACAAGACCTTAACCAGACCACGAGACCCAGCCACATATAGAAGAAGAGAGACCATCCATAGCGTAATACTGTCACAATTTTAATTTAATAATAAGTAATGCACTTACATGAGGTTAAAATATCACAGATCAAAAACGGAGCCGGCCGGCTATAAACAAAATCCCGTCCTCCTAACGTAGGAGCGTGGTGACGTCAACACGTGTCCTCTCCCAAAATGATTTTGTGTTTGAAGGTTTCACATGCCAGCCTGATCCATCTCCATGGGGATCCAGCTGGTTCTCTGTTGGTGTGTTTTTTTTGGTTACTTTTTGTTAGTTTTATTCATTTTTTGCTCACCAGTACAGACATCTATAAGGATATATTCTCTCTTCTTTGGACTCACTTTTTTAGACTCACAGTAATTGACACACAATTATTGAGTACTATCTTGTACCTCAATAGTGACATTATTCATGATGGTTGTCTCTTAGTATATACACTTGATCACAGATTACCCATACTTAGACCGTTTTTTTTTTGGTATTATTTAAATGCACTTCCAACCACACTACACAATTACCGTATCTCAGTATTTTAACATATCTACATTTTTATTTCATTTTCATAGTATACACTTTTTATATTATCTTATCTATATAACAATATTTCGTACAGTTTATCTCTTATTTCGTTCACACATTTCATTCACCATACAACTATTTGGATTTCATCATGTCAGCACACAGGCACTCTCATCACACACTCACTTATTTCATTCGACATTATTTCTATTAGTCAAATTTTTTTAACTTACTTGTTTGGTCAGGTTTTCATTTTGCTTTATTTCCTTGATTGTACAGGTGTGGATACTTCCTTTGTGGGATTTACATCCTTCGCCCAGGTTCCGGTTTCTTGTGGATTATCACTGTTTTCCATCTCCCTGCCCTCATACAGGTTCCAGTTTCTTGTGGCTTCTCACTGGTTTCCATCTCCCGGCCCTCATACAGCTCCGGGGGGGGAAGCTTGGTGGCATGGTTGGCATTTTATACATTTATCCATGTACTTTTATGGACGTCTTGTTTTGAAGTTTCTTTATTAAATTTAGGGTGGTATACCCACCCATATACACCAATTTTTCATCTACTTTACAAAGAGTCATCTATACTATGCCAGTAGGCCAGGAGCTTCTCATGAATTGTAAGTAGAATTTTTTTTTTTTCTCTATTTACTCATTTGTGCCTTTGATCTCCAGGCATCTATCTATGCTTCTCCCAAAGAAGCGAGACTCCTCTCGCGAAATGCGTTGAGACCTAGCACAGCCATCCCAGACTACTGACAGTCATTCCTATGACATATCCAGGTCTCATGGAAAGGTTTATTACATGAATGTAAAATTTACCAATATATTGATATCTAATATTTTTTCTCTTTTCTGTATTACGTGTTGTTTTTAAATGTGTGTTAATAAATCATTTATAAATTTTACCTGGTACGTTCTGAGGTGTGCTCTATAAAAGTCCCATGGGCAATTGCTGGCCCAAGGTTCTCCCTCCCGTCTCAGCGTGTCCGATCAGTGAGCTTCGGCGCTGGCTGTAGACAGGACATAGGGGCGGATCTCCATGTTGCCGACAGCTCTGATTGCCCGTCAAAGGGACATGGAGGCAGAGCCTATATTTTGCCGTTGTTTCGACTGACTGCAGGAGAGAGGTGGAGGTGGAGACTCCATGTTGCCGGCTGCTCTGTTGTGGGAGGAATAGGAGTGTGTGCTGGGAGACTTGGCTGTATAGTAAGTGGTTTTTTTTTGGTATGTCAGGATTCATTTTTGTGAGGAGAGTACAGATTGGTCTTAAACTAGGACTAATGCAACTGCTCTGTGCATACCACTGTTCTCTGCAGTGAATTTTGGCTTGTTCACACTAGTGGTTGGGGGGGGGGCAGTAAACCTCTGCATTTGAGGCGCAATTTACATCCCCCCCCCAACCACTACCTCAGAGGCAGCAGCCAAGGGTGTACATTTTCTGCTGCCACAATGTTTTGCTTTTGCATCCATGGTAGGAATTATAGCCCCTGTCGCTTTCAGCAGGCTTAGTGCCTGCTGAAAGCGAACCGTTCAAGTAAAACTGTAGGGATCAAAAGGCTAAACCAGGCGGTGTGGAGGCGATACAATGTCTCCTTACTGCCTGTCAAATGCTGTCCAAAGAGAGATCCAAATGCAGATTGCCCTTCAGACACCACCCTCTGAGGCCTCTTTCAGACTAGCAGTGCTCTTTGAAGCATTTGGATCTCTCTTCAGAGAGCATTTGAGGGGCTGTGAAGAGGCACTGTATAGTCTCCCCACTGCCTGCTTTAACCCCACACTAGCGCAGAATTGCAGAGTGGCCCTATTCACTTGAAAGCAAAGCAAACCATTGCGGCTGCAACATCTATACATGCTTAGCGTATATAAAAGTGCAGCTCAATTACAGGGTTTTACTGCCCCTCAACTACTTTCCACACTGCTCTCCTATACATGCTAACCTCCATCATACCCTTCATACTCCTCTCCTGCATGTATTACCTGCTGTCATACACTCCAGATTTCTTTTCAGCACATATAACCCACCATTATACACTGCAACCCCCATCATCAGTGTACATTCCCAGTACTAAGCCTCCAACATACACAGCAACTCCACGATCATCCCTACAGCCACTAACCTATACCCTGCACCATGATATCTACCCCATACCCAGAACTAAGTCCCCAATGTTCACCCTGCAACCCCCCTCTCATCAGTGTACATTCCTAGTATTGAGCCACTAGCATATACACTGCAACCCCTGATCATCGCTGTATGTCCCTATTCACGGCACTGAAAGCATATAAAAGCAAAGGAGAAGGCCTTCAAAAAATACAAGGTTGAGGGATCATCATCAGCATTCAGACTTTATAAAGAATGCAACAAGAAATGTAAGGGTGCAATAAGGACAGCTAAGATAGAACATGAAAGACACATAGCGGAGGAGAGCAAAAAAAATTCCAAGAAATTCTGTAAGTATGTAAACTGTAAAAAAGGGAGGACAGACCATATTGGCCCCATAAAGAATTAGGAAGGACATCTGGTTACAAAGGATGGGGGAATGGCGAAGGTATTGAATATATTCTTCTCTGTCTTCACAAGGGAATCGGGGGGCTTCAGTAACGAAACTGCAGTGTTTATCCTCATGACACATCACAGGAAGCACCTCCATGGTTAACAGAGGACAGAATTAAAATTAGACTTTGGAAACTTAACATTAATAAATCACCAGGACCAGATGGCTTGCACCCGAGGGTACTTAGGGAAGTCAGTCAAGTAATTGCCAGACCATTGTTCCTAATTTTTACTGACAGTCTACTGACTTGGAATGGTACCAGCTGATTGGAGAAAAGCCAATGTAGCACCAATATTTAAAAAGGGCCCAAAATACATCCCTGGGAATTACAGAACAGTTAGCCTGACATCGATAGTATGTAAACTCTTGGAGGGGATGATAAGGGACTATATACAAGATTTTAGTAATATGAACAGTATCATTAGCAGTAATCAGCATGGATTCATGAAGAATCGTTCTTGCCAAACCAATCTATTAACCTTCTATGAGGAGGTGAGTTGTCATCTAGATAAAGGAAGGCCCGTAGATGTGGTGTATCTGGATTTTGAAAAAGTATTTGACACAGTTCCCCATAAACGTTTAGTGTACAAAATAAGGTCCGTTTGGCTACAAGGGCCAGTTCAGAGGGTAGTGATAAATGGGAAGTACTCGGAATGATCAGGGGTGGGTAGTGGGGTCCCCCAGGGTTCTGTGCTGGGACCAATCCTGTTTAATTTGTTCATAAGCGACCTGGAGGATGGGGTAAACAGTTCAATTTCTGTATTTGCAGACGATACTAAGCTAAGCAGGGCGATAACTTCTCCGCAGGATGTGGAAACCTTGCAAAAAGATCTGAACGAAAAATAATGCATTTGGGTGGCAAAAATATTAATGCAATCTATACACTGGGGGAATCTAGGATGGAAAAGGACCTTGTGGTCCTAGTAGATGATAGGCTCAGCAATGGCATGCAATGCCAGGCTGCTGCAGCCAAAGCAAACAGAATATTGGCATGCATTAAAAAGGGGATTAACTCCAGAGATAAAATGATAATTCTCCCACTCTACAAGATTCTGGCCTGGCCTCACCTGGAATATGCCATCGAGTTCTGGGCACCAGTCCTCAGGAAGGATGTGCTGGAACTGGAGAGAGTCCAGAGAAGGGCAACAAAACAAATTAAGGGAATGGAGGATCTTAGTTATGAAGAAAGGTTGCGAGCACTGAACTTATTCTCTGGAGAAGAGACGCTTGAGAGTGGATTTGATTTCAATGTACAAATACCGTACTGGTGACCCCACAATAGGGATAAAACTTTTTCGCAGAAGGGAGTTTAACAAGACTCATGGCCACTCATTCAAATTAGAAGAAAAGAGATTTAACCTTATACTACGTAGAGGGTTCTTTACTGTAAGAGCTTTCTACATTTTGTGCAGAGCCAGCACCTGTGAGGCTGAGTGAGGGCGTTAACAATTATCCAGGAGTGGTAGCCCTGTGAGCGGCTTTCCCTTCTAATTTTTACTGTAAGAGCGGCAAGGATGTGGAATTCCCTTCCACAAGTTTTGGTCTCAGCGGGGGGCATCGATAGTTTCAAGAAACCTAAAGCACCTAAATGACCGCAACATACAGGGATATACAATGTAATACTGACATATAATCACACACATAGGTTGGACTTGTGTCTTTTTACAACCTCACCTACTATGTAACTATGACTGACCTACTTTTCAAGTGTATAAAAAGCCTGTATTTCTGTTCAATAAACAGTCATTCCTTTGGTTCTTATCCCAACATCTTGTCTGTCTGTGTTGCTTGGGGTAGACGGGCTGGTATTAGCTCTCAGTCTGATGGAAGGGTTTGGAGAGCAGGAGGCACTGTTTGGTGTAAGGAAGCACCCAAGCAGGGTCCCAAGCTGTTCCGCCTCAGTTAGTCTCCTCTTTAGCCTTTAAAGAGACTGATGCAAGACCATCCATTTCAACAACAATCTTCCCATAAGATTAAATGTGCATTTTAGGCATGTCTTTTATTTACTTGTAAAAGCTTTTCTTTTGTAGACAACTAAAACCCTGAGGCTGCATTCACACCTGAGCGTTTTCAGCTCATAAAACGCCAGTAAAAATGCCCAACAAGCAAAATCCCATTCATTTCAATGGCATCTGTTCACATCTGAGCGTTTTTGTCACCTGAAGCAAAACGCCTTAAGTTCAAAAAAAGAACACAAGCTTCTTTGGGGCAGATTACAGGCGTTTTTCTGCTTTTTACATTGGTGACCTGTACAAAATCGCGGCAAAAAAGGCACCCAAAAAAGCGCAACTTTGAAATGCTGAGTTGGGAATGCAGCCTGAATTTGATGCTGGGTGCTACCATCTTGGATGTTCCTTCTGCTGCTACACTCAAGTGACACTCCATAGTATTCTCCTTCACTCCTCCACCACCTGCTACATGAAAGGGTATGTCGGGACGTGAGGGACTGAGATGGTGGATCAGTACAGAAGAGAAGGCTATGATGCGCAAGGAGGAAGGGGATGTGCTAGGGAATTTACTATTCAAAATGCTGGTGAACTTATTAGCATAGAATGAAGAGTCAAGAGCATGGGGCACCCTGCAGCAGGTGGTGGGGTGGTGACCAAGTGCAGTGTGCTTCTCCTTGAGTCACGCCAAAGTTGCATGTGAATAGTGTAGTCACATTTTTGCATCTGACCAACGCAATGGTAATTTTTTTGGAATGTGACGGATCTGTGACAGTGTACTAACCTTAATTCTGTGTACATATTTTGTGTGAGCACTTAAACTAAACTTAGAGAATGGTTTCTCAAATAGTATTCGATTTCCCAGGTGGGAATTACTTGGAAATGTTTTAAAACAGCTTGTTATTATAATGGGAGAATTGAATACCATCTGCTTTTCCTTGCCCTTTCTGGATGTGTTTTTTAATCTCTTGGTTTTCTATTTATGCTAGAAAACAGAAATGGAATGTAAATTATTTTTACTTTCAGTTTTCCCTATGGAAGGTTGGCTGAGTTATGATTGTATTATAAAAACACACTAATGAAAAGATAGTGAGCTGTCACTATTATAACACACAGCTTCCTTTGTATGGATTCAGAGAAATGTTCCTTTACAATTTTGTATTTTCTAGAATAACCGGAGTCTGTCAACAAGCAACTGCTTAAAGGACAACTATCATTAAATGTCTGTTCTGCCAGAACACTCTGAATAGAAAAAAAGGTAAAAAGAAAATATTTAAAAAAAATGTATTATCATATATAGAAATATGTTCCACATGTACAGTTTCTCGGAAAATAAATACATTTTTGCACTCCCTGTAAAATCCTTTTCATACAGCCCATTGAGGAACACACAAAATCTTTCCCTCAGGGGTTATACTGACACCTAAAGAAGGATTGGACACTGGCTAATAAAAAAGTAGGCCAGCCTAGGATAACCTCTCCTACTACCAACATGACAGTTTTGTAGAAAAACAGTATCGAGGGTATGATCACAAACATAAACATTAATGTAGGGATTCACCCAGATGCTTGACCGGCAGATGGCTCAGCTTCTGAGCGCACCACTGAAAGCTTGAGTTAGCCTCCCCCACTCCCTCCACAGTGTGGTGCTCCAGTGAGCACTGGAAGGGAAGACTGACAGTCACCACTCTGTGCTCAGAGGAGACCTGAGCAATCAGCAGTCTTTGATCGCTCAGTTCTCGGTGTAGAGACGGCAGGGGACAGCTACAGTATTGGATCGATGCTGCAGCCATCTAGGTGAATATGTGTGTTTGTCTTTTCTACATTCCTGCAGTTCTCTTTCAAGGGATAAAGAAAGACTTTTATCTTTGGGATGTCCAAAAGCACTCCAACTGAAGGGAGAACAAAGCAAATAGATGCTAACAGGCCTAAGAAAAGACAACAGAGAACTAAGGGCTTTCTGAAGCTCAAATATCTGCCTAAAGAGCACTAGGGATGGGCAAACGGTTCGGCCTGAGCACAAGTTCGGGCTGAACTTTGTTTGGTCGGTTGTTTGGTCAGATGTTCGGCGAACACCGAACAATATGCGGTGTTCGGGGCAAATTTGAAAGCCGCCGGAACACCGTTAAAGTCTATGGGACACTAACATGAAAAATCAAAAGTGCAAATTTTAAAGGCTTGTTTGCAAGTTATTGTCATAAAAAGTGTTTGGGGACCTGGGTCCTGCCCCAGGGGACATGTATCAATGCAAAAATTGTTTTTTAAAATGGCCGTTTTTGTTGGGAGCAGTGATTTTTTTAATGCTTAAAGTGAAACAACAAAAAATACTCCTTTAAATATCATGCTTTTTCCCCGTGTTTAGAACAGTACCGAAGCAAAATTACATTTCTAAAGGAAAACTGATCGTGGCTGTAATGAATTGTCGGGTCTCGCCAATATAGATAAAACTCATTGAAAAAAACAGCATGGGTTCCCCCTCCCCCAGTCCATTACCAGGCCCTTTGGGTCTGGTATGAATATTAAGGGGAACCCTAAACCAAAAATTAAAAAAAAAATTGCATGGGGGTCCCCCCAAAATCCATACCAGGCCCTTCAGGTCTGGTATGAAAATTAAGGGGAACCCTGCACCAATTTTTCTTTTTTAAATGGCGTAGGGGTCCCCCCAAAATCCATACCAGACCCTTCAGGTCTGGTATGGATTTTAAGGGGAACCGTGCACCAAAATGTAAAAAAAAATTATCCGAGCACGCAACCACGCAACCTGGCAGGCCGCAGGAAAAGGGGGGGAGAGAGCGCTCCCCCCTCCTGAACCTTACCAGGCCACATGCCCTCAACATGGGGAAGGTGCTTTGGGGTCTGACCCCAAAGCACCTTGTGCCCATGTTAATGGGGACAAGGGCCTCATCCCCACAAATCTTGCCCGGTAGTTGTGGGGGTATGCGGGCGGGGGGCTTATCGGAATCTGGAAGCCCCCTTTAACAAGGGGACCCCCAGATTAACAAGGGGAAGCCCCTGAGGGGGGCGGGGTTATCATTTACGTCACCGGGTGGCCCCGCCCTCAGCTATATTACAGCTGTCACCCAGACGTAGCGTCACTCGGCGGGAGCCTCCCATGGAGGCAGAACTGTTGCGGCTTTTTTTTTTTTTGCTTTTTCGGTCCGTCAGGCGGCATGGATTTATATCGTGGGACATTTTTATTTTTGTATCTTTATCTCGTTACCAATTTACATGGGGGGGCCAGGATCTGGAGGTCCCCTTGTTAAAGGGGGGTTCTAGATTCCGATAAGCCCCCCGCCCGCATACCCCCACAACCACTGAGCAAGGGTTGGGGAGATGAAGCCCTTGTCCCCATCAACATGGGGACAAGGTGCTTTGGGGTCAGACCCACAAGCACCCTCCCCATGTTGCAGGCATGTGGCCTGGTACAGTTCGGGGGGGCGCTCTCTCGTCCCCCCTCTTTTCCTGCAGCCTGCCAGGTTGTGTGCTCAGATAAGGGTCTGGTATGGATTTTGGGGGGCCTGGTAATGGACGGGGGGGGACCCATGCTATTTTTTTCAATGAGTGTTATCTATATTGCCGAGACCCAACAATTCATTACAGCCGCAATCAGTTTTAAATTACTTTTTTCCTTTAGAAATGTCATTTTGCTGTGGTACTGTTCTAAACACGGGAAAACTGCGCCACTTTACAGGTATACTATAAACACCGCCCAGGCACAATATTTAAATGAATATTTCATTTTTATTGCTTCACTTTAAGCATTAATAAAATCACTGCTCCTGAAAAAACGGCCGTTTTTAAAACTTTTTTTTTTGCATTGATACATGTCCCCTGGGGGAGGACCCTGGTCCCCACTTTATGACAATAACTTGCATATAAGCCTTTAAAACGAGCACTTTTTATTTTTCATGTTCGTGTCCCATAGACTTTTACGGTGTTCATGGCTTCTTCCAAATTTTTTGCCTGTTTGGATGATCTGGTGCAAACTGAACAGGCAAAAGAGCTTAAAGAGCACTACACATGAATCAGGAATCCAATGAGGCCACAACGTCCACCTGGTAGAACGTGCAAAACAGAACATCAGGTAGAAGCCTTGAAACCCTGGGAAACAGTTGCTTGAGGCCAAAAGGTCCAAACATAGAGTGAAGTAGCGTACATCTTGATAGGAGGGAGGATGAAACCTGATACTTGAAACCATAAGCTTGGATCTTGGTTTGCCTGAGTCCCTTAGAGATGATGGAGCAAAAAGCCACAGCACCCTTACTAATGGTCCATCTGGGAATACGAAAAAGGAAATTGGTCAAGTAAGCATTAGCTGAGAGGTAATCTTCTTTTGGTCAACTGAATCCAGACTGATGGACAGGAGAACAATGTCCTGGTTGGGGTGAAAGACAAAAACTACCTTAGACAAAAAAGGAAGTCCTGGACCTAAACACCGCCATGTCTCTATTCAAAACAAAAAGGATTCTTCACACGGTAAGGCCACAAGTTCAGGCATATAGAGGTGATGGCAACAAGGAATATCATCTTGTGGGTGAGAGTAGAAAGAGGAATGTCTATAATAGGTTCATATGGTGGTTCCTGAAGTGCAGAGAGAGAGAAATTTAGATACCACATAGGAACAGACAAAGCGAACTACACGAGAAACTTCCTTTACAAAGGTCTTAAAGGATAAGTTCACCCTTAGTAACATGTTACACCAATATTTAGGGTATAACATGTAACATGTTACTAACTGAGGAGCCCCCCCCCCCCCCCCCAAGTTCCCATTGTGACAGTGGGCCAGGGATCTTCTCCTCACATCCGTTGTCACAATTTTTAAAAAACGTGCCCATCCATGGGGCTTTATTTGCAAGGTGGTAGTGTCCCTTGTACCCGGGCTTAGTTGAGCCACCATGTACAGTCTTTTTAGGTAACAGGGTTCAATCCTAAGTATGTGTTCTCTTTATGATGGTCTCGCTAACTGGGCTCTTTAACCATTAAGTTATTTACATGGCTGACAGATTTGTCATACAAAGCCTTCCTACTTTAGTTTTGGATCCTATGTAATTTGTGCTGGGGACCAGTGGTCCTGTGACTAGTTTTTTTTTTCTTGATTTTATTTTCACATTGTTCTTTTTGTAATTGTACATTGCTGTAATGTCTTTTGTTACATTGAAAATTATTATTTTTTTCAATTTTCTCATCACCTCCTCCCATGCTCGCCTCCAGGACTTTTCCAAAGCCTCTCCAGTCCTATGGAATGCTTACCCCAATCTGTCTGCTTATCTCCTACTCTATTACCTTTTAGATGATCCCTAAAAAACCCTTCTCTTCAGAGGAGCCTACCTTACCCACACTTAACAACTGTATTTTCATTCTTACCCACACTTAACAACTGTATTTTCATTTTCTCCATCAGCTCAGCCCCCCCCCCCCCCCCCCCAGTTATTACCTTTTGTTCCACCCTCCTAGATTGTAAGATCTAACAAGCATCCCTCTGATCCCTCCTGTATTGATTTGTATTGTAAGTGTACTGTCTGCCCTCATGTTGTAAATCGCTGCGCAAACTGTTAGCGCTATATAAATCCTGTATAATAATAATATTATTTGAAAAAAATGCAAAAGTTCTGTGAATGGGAGAGCTACAACTACCATTGGCCATTGCAGCTCACGGCTTGTAATTCTCAATAAATGAGCACTCCTGGTAGTTCATTGGATCTTCCTGTCATTCAGTAACTGCCTGCCCATACGAGGTACAGGAAGACAGGTATGCTGACAGTCTGAAGGAGCCTTGCATTGCACCCGTGATCTGCTGATTGCGAGAACAATGTTTTACAGGCTCCTAATAATAAAAAAAAATTCACATTTTTTTACCTGCAAAAAGATGTGCATTTATGGTTTATTTTAAAAGGTGAATGTATCCTTTAATCAGGGAGTGAGAGGCCAAGGGTCTCTTTAAACAAGATAGGGCAGAAACCTGGCATTTGAGAATGCAGAGAGACAAACAACAGCTACAGAAAGGAGAATTGGTCCTACAGAAAAAATTTCCAGGATGGAAGGCCCTAGACACACTAAATAGGTAAGTCTTCCACGTCCAATGGTAGATTCCATGTTGTCCTCTCTCAAATCCTGGGCTTCAACAGCCAGCGACTGTGAAGCAGAACAGTAAGTCGATCCTTGAGACAAAAGATCCTGAATTTCTTGTAGGTGTCCACCAGGAGTCTTACCAGGTTAGTGTACCACATCCACCCTGGCCTTTCCAGAGCAATAGGAATCAACAAAATGCCTTCAATTGCAATCCATTTATTCAGGCGAAATAGAAGTTTTAGGGGAAGAAGGCAATAGATCAGGGTGTATTGATCCCACTGAGCTACCAGAGCATCTACTGCTTCCACTAAAGGATGCCTGTACAAGGAGACAAAATTGTCCATTTGTTGAAACTGATGGACAAGAGGTCCACATCCAGCATGCCCCTAGTGTCACACAGGTCCTGGAACACCTCCAGGTGCAAGGTCCACTCCCCTAGATCCTGGTACTGTATACCTGGGATACACAATGATATACAAGACAGCCAAGGCTGCAATGTGAAGTTCTGCAAAGAACAGGATCTGATCTACCTCTCTTCACATAGCAAGTCTTCTGGTTCCTACTTGGCTGTTGATGTACACCATTATTGTGACACTGTCAAACTGAATCAACCAAATCACCCAAACATCCAGGATGTGGTAAAGTAAACAATATTCCTCCATTGACCTAGTACTTTGTGAGGATCTTCCAAAAGATGAATAACTTCCCGAATTCCAGAGCTAGGATTCCTGAGCCATAAAGCCAGAGACAATCCGGTTCTTGGTACCAAACAGATTATGTCCAGGGACTTGATTACCTCGCCCCACAATGTCAGAAGGTTGCGTTGTGGAGGTCTGGACTGCAGCTTGGCCAAAGAGAATCGAGCACAAGACTTATGCAAAAGCAGGGAGTTTGACGACTCCTAGACTGAAGATCTCAAATCTGAGATCAAGGAGTCTAAAGTTTCTCCTGTGGAAGAAACACTGGCTTGAGCTATGTCCAGGACAAGATTCAGAAGCTCCAAACATGTTATGTCGTCCATAGATAGTTCGAATCTCAGCCGGTTCAGCAGGGACTGGTCGAGATTTGAACCATGTATGGGCAGGCTGATTGTACCAAAGTCGATCCGATTGACTTGGGTACAAGCAGCATGTCGGATTTTTAGGATGCGACTATTGCCAGAGGCTGTAACCACCAGCAATAACCACTGTGTTCTCCCGGCAGGGATGGCTCCCTATGCCCCCCGGGTGAACACAACAGTTCTGCGGGAGGCATTCCCCCATCAACACTGTGTTGATTGGGAATCTAGCGATTTTCTTTCTTGCAACCTATGGTTGCAGGAAAGCAAATCATATAATCTTTGGCCAGCTTTAGTTCCAGTGTTGATTTCCGAAAGATCAGGATTTTTTTTTAACTGTCTGGGTCATATAATTCCCCTTACTCCACTAATCACTTCATATGTATCATAATGTATCAAAGACTGACACACACAGAACAGGTAATATAGCCTTGGGTAAAATTGTTACTTATGATGTACACAAAGTTGATCACATTGATCCCCACATTACCACCAAGAGATAGAAATGATTTACATTAAATTATCAGGCATCTATTTCTTTATAAGGAGAGTTCAGCATCCTGTCATTGTTATTTGCCCTCTAGATATGGCTATGATTCTATACGAAAATAAAAAATGTATTTGCTACACAAAACTACATGGTTGTATTGCGTACTATACTGGAATATCTGGAAAAAACTAAGTGCATCTGCAAATGATATAAATGATGACTTCGTTACATAATGCAATGT
Source organism: Lithobates clamitans (assembly GCA_037952925.1). Lineage (NCBI taxonomy): Eukaryota > Metazoa > Chordata > Amphibia > Anura > Ranidae > Lithobates > Lithobates clamitans. The sequence goes on along the minus strand of JBBGZY010000371.1, from coordinate 123,612 downwards.
ATAGTATTTATTAACACCAACAAGATTAGAGCTATATAATCATTTCCAGCAGGAAAAATGTTAACTGTTATTTCAATGTGTGTCAATCTTTAAAATATTTTGATTGTCATAGTATTATGAAATACTATATAATTAAACATTATAAAAAAAGATCGCTATTGGGATGTGATTAGTGGAGGAAGTGGCATTATATGACCCAGACAGAGGTAACTCCAACTCTTGTTGGGACTTTGCAGGGTGTACATGATTAATAGTAGGATTTCCCTCGGTTTGGGTCAGATGGGTAGTAAACTCACGCAGATAGGATACCACCTTCCAAGTGTTGTTTAATAATAAAACATAGCAAACGCTGATGCCCTGTAAAAATAAGGACATGTAGGTATGTGTCTTTGATGACCACAGAAGCCAAAATGTATTGCTGGTGGAGTTAGGCGATGACAGACCTGGTAGATTTTCTGATCTTAAAAGAAGACATTGGTAGCTTTGAGATCCAATATCCGCTGCATGCACCATTTGGGTTTGGGAATGGCGAACAGGTTTAAAGTAAAATCCTTGAATATGTTTTGCCACAGGAAATGGGGCAATCATACCTTGGTCCAGCAGACCCAAGAGGGCTCGATGGAGATCCGATACTCTGTTCAGTTACACAGGAAGGCTGGAGAACAGAAGAGAAACCAAGGAGGCAGGAAAAAAAACCTTCTGCACCCAATTCTCTGAGATGCGATGCGTCCAAGTATCTCAAGCAAAAGATTGCCACTCCAATCTCTCAAATCCGTAACAAGACACCCGCCCTAATAGAACTCACAGGTGCTGGCTCTGCACAAGCTTGAGGAAAGAAAAAGATCCTGGACGGCCGCACACCATAGAAGGCATCTTTATTGATATGAAGAAATAAAATCCAAATGCAGTAACCTCATGTACAGGGAGGAACAGGAAAAATAGCTAACGCGTTTCACGCCCTATCATGGCGCTTATTCATAGCTATGCATTAAGATAAAAAAACCTTCTGCCTTTACAAACCCTTTAAAAAATTTGGAGACCCCTGCTTTAAAATCAACAAAAAAGATGACAATTTTTTTCTTTATAATCATGTATTTTGTCTCAAAAGTCACATAATACAAAAAAAACTGAAGACATATGAAATATATAAGGATATACAAAAAGACTATAAAAGAAATCTAAAGTTATTACACAATCATAGTAACATTTTCAGGACTGCTCCATGATATGGCAAAGCATATGAGGTAATAAACACTATATGTGGGCAGCGCATGTATAACTCCATGTGCTATACCAACTGTACTGCAGACACACCAGTATTGCAGACATAGTGCTGTCAGCAAGTCACTGGTACATGATGAACATTATACAACGTGAATTCCAAGTGCAAAAAGTAAACATTTGCTAAAGTGACTAAAAGTTGGCATAATATTAAAAAAAAGTCTTCAAGTGCTAAAAGGAATCATAAAACAAAACAATAAAGAAAACAAAACCAGTGATCTGAAATAACATTATTAATATTTTAAGTTCTAAAGACATGTTTTTTTATATATATATATATATGGTGTGCCTGTTTTTAGCAACCTCATTCATAAAGCCATTTAGTGCAGAGGCCAAATTTTGCAGATATGAACCAACAACCTCTAGATTATGGGTTCCAAGAGCAAGGTGTTCCTATCCTTCCATGTCATACATGCTAAAACCTGCCATTTAAAGGGAACTTGTCGGGATAAAAATATAGAAGCTATCATTTCGGACATGTTTTTGTAGATCTAAGCAATGAACTGTCATCCCTCCCCCATGGCTCACCAGTCCGATCTGTTTCATTCAGGAATTTCACCTGCGGACTTTTTACAGTCAATGACTTAATGGGGTTGATTTACTAAAGACAAAAAGACTGTGGACTTCGCAAAGCGCAGTTGCCCTCTGCAAGTGCAGTTGCTCCAGAGCTTAGTAAATGAGGTAAACTTTCACTTTGCAAAGAATACCCAATAATTGGATGATGGAAATCGGCAGAGCTTCTGCTGATTTACTAAGCTCTGGAGCAACTGCACTTTGCGAAGTGCACAATCTATTTGCCTTTAGTAAATCTACCTCACTGTTTAGTGAAGAAAACTTATGAATGCCAGCCAAGGAACACACACACCCTTAAACACAAGCGAGTAATGCCAGCATCCAGATTTCCATCCTGACTGGTTTCTTTCAAAGGGGGTTTTATGGTATTTGAACATTACAGCCATTGCTAGACAGCTCTCCATGTAACCACATTTTTTGGGTTTTCTATGAGTTTTCACCATTTTTTCACCATTTTCCAAATTTTCAAAATTAAAAATCCTGCTTGCCATTACCTTTGTTAGCCAGAAAACCTTCTTCAATGTGCCCCTCTGAAACCAGTTTCACTTTGTTACTAGGTCTCTAACTCCTCCAGACTACTATTCCCTGTGGCTATGGGGTAGACTCATTCAAAGGGAAAATAGCAGTTGGCAGGTTTTAGCCCTGCTGTCGGACCCCTGGCAACAAAGAGAAACTAGTTTCAAGGAGGCACAGCCTGTAGCGGCATGTTCGAGGAAGGCCACAGCTATCATATTAAGGTATGTCTGCATCTAAACTCTGCATTCATTAGCATAACTATGCTGCACAGGGCAAGGAAAACCAGAAAAAGTCTCCTTTTAGGAAAGTGCCCTCTATCAATAACTTCAAAAAGTTTAAAATGTAAAGCTTAAAAGCAAATATTAATAAACTTGGCTGAATAGTTTTCTGGACCATGAGGCATTTACGGATATACAAATATGTAGGCACTTTTAAAGAGCACCTATCATGGAACTGTTTTAGAGAGAGAGAGAGAGAGAGAGAGGGGGGGGGGGGGGGGGGAGAGAGAGAGAGAGAGAGAGAGAGAGAGAGAGAGAGAGAGAGAGAGAGAGAGAGGAGAGAGAGAGAGAGAGAGAGAGAGAGAGAGATTCTTCAAGAAGTTTCCGCACTTTTAATATTAAGTATAAAAAAGTGCGGAAGCTTTTTGAAGACCACTCGTATATATACATATATAGATAGCCGCAGCACATGTAGTCTGTTTTTTATTGCCCCTCTTAGTGTTTTTCCCCCTTTTAGCTCTTGATTGCTGATGAAATCTCAACAAACATGGTACTGGCTTGTGATAACCAGGAGGAATGCTCTCCACAATGGCTACAGCAAATGTGTTATTTTTATGTAAATGCGTGTGAACCCAGTTCAGATAAAGAAAAAATGATTACTGGCAGAATATACGAAGATGCCATGGTTGACTCCTAAAAATGCTGGTTGCCTTGCCTCCTAAATCACAGACCTGGTACAAACATGTGGCTAGTGAAGTCAAAGTTAGAACCCCTTGAACTGTGTACTACTTCCATGTCAGTGAATCTAATCATTTTAAAAATCTTGGACAGCGAGGCAACTTTGCATCTTCAGCAGGCTTTAGTTAAAGTGGCTTGCATAACTGCAGCCTCCCTTTAAAAGTTGCAACATATGGGTACACCTGGGAGAACTCTATGGGGTTGAATTATTACTAAAGGCAAAAAGACTGTGTACTTCACAAAGTGCAGTTGCTCCAGAACTTAGAAAATTAAGTAAACCTTCCTTTTACAAAGAATACCCAATCACGTGCAAGAAAAAAAAAATGAGTTGAAGCTTCACTTTGCAAAAAAAAAAAACATGCAAGGAATTTTTTTTTAAAAGAGCATTTTTGCTTGCACGTGAGTGCATGATGGAAGTCAGCAGAGCCTCCCCTCATTTACTAAGCTCTGGAGAAACAACACTTTCAAAGCGCACTGTCTATTTGCCTTTCGTAAATCAACCCCTTTGGCTTTCCATGGGGCTGTGTCTGAGACGTTTAGAGATGGTTCCATAGAAGCCTATGGGGGTTATTTACCAAATAAAAATCCACTTTGCACTGCAAGTGCACTTGAAAGTGCACTGAAAGTGCACTTGGAAGTGCACTCGCTGTAGATCCAAGGGGGGCATGCAAGGAAAATAAAAAAACAGCATTTTAGCTTGCACATGATTGGATGATAAAATCAGCAGAGCTTCCACTCATTTCAGATCTACCCCTTAGATTTAGAGCGACTGCACTTCCAAGTGCACTTTCAGTGCAATTTCAAGTGCACTTGCAGTGCAAAGTGGATTTACCTTTCGTAAATAACCCCCCCATGGGTTGTAATGAGTAGGCAAGGACAATGAAGGCTTGCAGCTCTGCATGGAAGACAAACAGCTGAGCCACAGCCTTTGCATTAAGGTAAATATGCATTTGTAGAGGGGTAGAGTGGGTTAGGTTAGGATAGGGGGATATGATTAGTGCACTTTGTTTTAAAACGCGCTTATCCTTTAAGTGTCAGCTTTTTGGAAAATTAAAGCAAATCATTAAGTCAGTTTTCATTCAGAGTAAGGGGGTTTGGTGCCTCTGGTGCCACACAGAAGAGTCTGAATCAGATGCTAACTTTTCAAACAATAGAAAACCCATGTGATAACACGAAGGGACAACATTGCACTGGCAACCAATCTCAGCCTTTCCTTTATCACTGTACTAAACAGTATGGGATCTATGTAAAAAAAAAAAAATTGCAGTGCGAATGTGTCAATCATGTGCTCAAGTGCAAGGAATGTTCTCCGTAATTTTCTTAATACATTTACACTTTGTAGGATTGTCAGCGCCATCTAGAAGCAATAATGCAGTATTATTGCTGAATGAATTATTTCAGGAAAAATTATTCATTATAGCCATTAGGTGGTGCTGAGGATACTAGAAATAAATATATTAACACAATTACGGTGAGGCTCGCTTGTGCCTGTGTGAATGATTGACACATTCACACAGCAATTTTTTTAAAGATTGACCCTTAGGGGTTGATTTACTAAAGGCAAATAGACTGTGCACTCTGCAAAGGCAGTTGCTCCAGAGCTTAGTAAACGAGGTACGGCTTCACATTGCAAAGAGTACCCAATCATATGCAAGGAACAAAAAAACAAAAAAAATAACAGCTTTTTCTTTGCTTGCACATGATTGGATGATGGAAGTCAGCAGAGCTTCTGCTCATTTACTAAGCTCTGGAGCAACCGTACTTGCAAAGTGCACCTTCTTCTTGCCTTTAGTAAATCAAACCCTTATGCCGCGTACACACGGTCGGACTTTGCAGCTACAAAAGTCGGACAGCCCTGCCCGACATACTTCCGGCGTACCTTCGGCGGACTTGGGGCAGACTTTCTTTACGAACGGACTTGCCCACACACGACCACACAAAAGTACGCCAGTTTAGTACGCTGTGACGTACACCAAGTCCGACGAGACTATAAAACGGGAAGTTCAATAGCCCGTACGACACCCTTTGGGCTCCTTCTGCTAATCTCGTGTTTATCTCGTGTTAGTAGAAGTTTGGTGAGAGACGATTCGCGCTTGTGAGACTCGTATTTTTCAGTTCGTTTTAACTGGTGTTCAGTCTGTGCTTGTGAGGTTTGTATCTGCTTTTCAGTGCGTTTGGTCAGTTGGCATTGAGAAATCTTTGTTTTATTGGCCGCTCGTTCCTGATTTTCAGGTCGTTCTTCACAGGCCTTGCTGTTCTTCAGTGCGTTCTGTTTAGTGCGGTTCTGACCAGCCGACCGTTTTTGAAGCCATGTTACCTGTACGTACTCGTCGTAGAGCTCGTGCATTGTATGTGCTTGGTGCTGTAGTTTATTCTTCAGCCAAGACCAGTCCATGAACAGGGCGAGGGAGGAGTTCATGGACCAAGAATTGGTTGCTTCAGCGTGACCAGTTCTGTCACATGCCTTTGCTCCGTGAGATCCGTGAGAATAATCCTGAGGATTTCAGAACTTTCTCCGGATGACGGACCCCGTTTTTGATCGTTTGGTGGCTTGTTGCCTGACCCCCCTATATCAGCAGGCAGGAGACCTGCATGAGGCAAGCCATCACTCCGGAGCAGAGGGTGGTCGCTACCTTGCGGTATTTGGCCACAGGGAGAAGCCTGCAGGACCTTAAGTTCTCGACAGGCATCTCCCCCAGGCTCTGGGATCATTATCCCAGAGACCTGTTCTGCCATCATACAGGTCCTGCAGAAGGACTATATTAAGGTAAGCTATTTTTAGTTTATTAGCATCACATGTTCTTTTATGTAATCTTTGATAAAGTAATGTATTTCTTGCTTCAAACACTACTTCCCATCATTGCAATATAGTGTGAATGTCCCCTTTTTATCCTCACACATGCTGGGATTTTTTCCTGTTATTTTTTGTCATGCATGTATAGTTTCCTTCATTAACCTTCCCAGCATGAAGTGATGGGAACATATCCACCTAGTCTACTCATTTTGAATGTATTTTGTTGGAGTGTATTTAGTGTGCTTAGAATTAGCAATTAGCTAGATTTCACAACCCCCCCCCCCCCCACCTGAACTCACTCCAAATAGTGTGCTGCTAATTAGCAATTAGCTAGATTTCACAACCCCCCCCCCCCCACCTGAACTCACTCAAATAGTGTTCTGTTAATTAGCAATTAGCTAGATTTCACAACCCCCCCCCCCCCACCTGAACTCACTCCCAAATAGTGTGCTGTTAATTAGCAATTAGCTAGATTTCACAACCCCCCCCCCCCACCTGAACTCACTCCAAATAGTGTGCTGCTAATTAGCAATTAGCTAGATTTCACAACCCCCCCCCCCCACCTGAACTCACTCCAAATAGTGTGCTGTTAATTAGCAATTAGCTAGATTTCACAACCCCCCCCCCCACCTGAACTCACTCCAAATAGTGTGCTGTAATTAGCAATTAGCTAGATTTCACAACCCCCCCCCCCCCACCTGAACTCACTCCAAATAGTGTGCTGCTAATTAGCAATTAGCTAGATTTCACAACCCCCCCACCCCACCCTCGTTAAAATTTTGCTTGAATGTTCTGTGGTGTTGATTTGTCTAAAAGCAAATCTATGTTGCACTTTGCAAAATGCATGTGCACTCTACAAGTGCATTTGTTCCATTGCTTTAGTAAATGAGCAGAAGCTCTGCTGATTTCCATCATCAAATCATATGCAAGCCTCAAAGTGTTTTCATTAATTGCCCTTGCATGTGATTGTGTACTGTTTACAACATGAATGCCTTTTGACATTACCTCATTTACTGTAAGCTGGTTTGCAACTGCACCTGCAGAGTGCGACAACTGCAGTCTTGTAGCCTTTGTTATCCCTAAATTCCTGCGTGTTGTTAAAGTAATTTTTTTTGGGGATTTCACAACCCCCTAAAATGTAATCAATGTTCTATCAGAGGGGGTGAGCAATCTGATAAGTGTGCCTTTTTTCCATATTAGTTATTCCAGAAGAATTAAATTATTGAATGTTATACTGATGCTGGGGAATAATGTTTTTAATTGTCTAATTTTCTTGCAATGTTAGCTTCCAAATTAATTGATTTTGTTTTCTTGTTTGATTCCCCAGTTTCCTTCAACGCCACAGGAATGGCAGACTGTGGCATCCCATTTTGCAAGCCGTTGGGACTTTCCCAATTGTGGAGGGGCTATAGATGGGAAACATGTCCACATTGTGCCACCACCCCATTCGGGGTCATATTATTTTAATTATAAGGGGTTCCACAGTATTGTTTTAATGGCGGTGGTGTCGGCACACTATGATTTTTTATATGTGGACGTGGGGAAGAATGGCCGGATGTCGGATGGAGGAGTATTTGCCCAGACGGAGTTCTGCCAGCGTCTCCAGAGTGGTGGCCTGGGATTGCCACCTGATGAGGATAACGTGGAAGGACTCCCCTTTGTCTTCATTGCCGATGAAGCCTTCGCTCTGAGCAAGCACCTCATGAGGCCATTCCCCCAAAGAACCCTCACCCCGGAGAGGAGGGTTTTTAATTACCGGCTGGCCAGAGCTAGAAGAGTGGTTGAGAATGCGTTTGGAATTCTGGCCAGCCGGTTCCGCCTGTTTCAAACAGCCATTAATTTGGCGGAATACAAACTTAATTTTATAATTTTATCATGCTGCATTCTGCACAACTTTTTAAATAAGCATTCTGCCAATTATATAGGCACAGTTGGGCCTGAGGCCGGACAAATAGAAGCCAACCTTACAGGCCTGGATACTGTCCGTACTGGCTTGGCCCCCCAAAGTTCCCGTCAGGTTAGACAGCAATATGTTGATTATTTTATGGGTAGGGGGGCCATTGCAATGGGCCAGGATATATAATTTTTTTTACAATAAAAAAAATATTGCTGAAATCTGGCATTATATTTATTGCTTGCCTTTCTTTTGGGCTGTCTCCTAGGTTATGGTCGAGCAGTTGTAGTGCCAACTGTATTAGAATTTTCAAAATGTCTAAATAAGCTCCATTGCCACTGTAAACAACTTTTTGACAATTATAACCAAACTGATACTGAGCCTTGAAATAACAAACCACACATTTGTTAAAATCCTATAAAAGGAGATGTTTTTATTAATGGTTGGTATGCATTCAGTTCTGCATTTAGTATAAAATGTTCCGAGACAAAAATATAATGGTATCTTAATGATGTAGCAAAATATAATTATATTGAAATATTTCTACCTAATCCACAAAAAAATATTTTGGGCTTTTGGATTTTCAAAAACAGGCTTTGTTTTTGGAAAATCAAGTTTTTTTTTTTTTTAAAAGCAAGTTTTCTTTTTTTTTTTTTTTTTTTGTTTTTTAAAATCATTTTTTTTGTTTTTTTTGGGGTTTTTTAACATTAATTTTCTTAATTTTTTTGGTGTTTTCAAATCAATTTTTTTTACTTTTTTGGTTTTTGAAAATTAATTTTTTTTTTTTTTTTGGGTTATTTAAAATCACTTTTTTTATTTTTTTTTTGGGTTTTTTAAATCACTTTTTTTTATTTTTTTTTGGGTTTTTTAAAATCACTTTTTTTTATTTTTTTTTGGGTTTTTTAAAATCACTTTTTTTTATTTTTTTTTGGGTTTTTTAAAATCACTTTTTTTATTTTTTTTTGGGTTTTTTAAAATCACTTTTTTTATTTTTTTTTGGGTTTTTAAAATCACTTTTTTTTATTTTTTTTTGGGTTTTTTAAAATCACTTTTTTTATTTTTTTTTGGGTTTTTTAAAATCACTTTTTTTTATTTTTTTTTGGGTTTTTTAAAATCACTTTTTTTATTTTTTTTTGGGTTTTTTAAAATCACTTTTTTTTATTTTTTTTTGGGTTTTTTAAAATCACTTTTTTTTATTTTTTTTTGGGTTTTTTAAAATCACTTTTTTTTATTTTTTTTTGGGTTTTTTAAAATCAATTTTTTTTTTTTTTTTTGGTTGTTTTTTAGAAAATCAATTTTTATTTTTTTGTGGATTTTTGACAGCCCTCCTTTTTGACATTAGGTTAAACAGCCATTTATGTTAGGCCAAAAAAACAAAGAGAAGGCCCAGTGGGGTCAGCAAAACAGGAAATGAAGGACATGATTGATGTTTTGGGGTTTAAAAAAGGGCATTTAGATTCGACCCAAAACATCAATCATGTCCTTCATTTCCTGCTGCATACGATCCAGCCTATTACGCATTTGATCCATGTCTTGATTCCAGCCCATTATTTGACCAATTAGACGTTGGGCACTTTCCGAGGTGAAATGGTCACTTCTTGTTGTTCCTAAAGTGGAATGAAACCAAAAAATGTCTTTACAAATATGCACACATACATAGTTTACCTTACCAGAACTAAAGCTGTTGTCTCAGACACTGACCTGGTGGGGTGGCCATGTAGCCTAATTCCTCCACATCCTCGGGGGTGTCACTGTTGCTTGAATGAAGCAGATCCCCTAAAATAGAGTAGACAAATTCAATTAAACAAAAGGCAGCCATGCATAGATTAACGTAAGCTGGTGTGTCAGACACTCACCTGGTGGGGTGCCCATGTCGCCCACCTCTCCTTCCTCCACATCGTCAATGGGACTTGGACTGATTGCCCAATCCTGTTTTGCTTGGGGTGGACTGTGTTCTTTTGGTTGGCTGAGTGATTTTTCCCCTATGTGAAACAAAAAATTAGTAATCTAATTAGCACACAGATATTTTAGGACATAATAATTTTCCAACATTTGTAGTGAAGTGGTTTGTGTAGAGTTCCTATTTTAGTTCAATATTTCAAATTATAAAGACATACCGGATAGATAGATATCAATATCTCAAAATATAGTTAATAATCTTTTGATCTCTCTCTATATCTGTAACAAAATCTCTAAATATCTAACTAAATGTAAATCCAAAAAATTAAGAGAATTTAAAATAGATATATAATATATATATATAGATATATATATATATAGATATATTATAGATATATCTATATATATATATATATATAGATATATAATATATATATATATATATAGATATATAATATATATATATATATAGATATATAATAGATATATATATATAGATATATTATAGATATCTAGATATATATATATATATATATATAGATATATATATATATATATATATATATATATATATATATATATATATATATATATATATATATATATATATATATATATATATATATTTATATATATATATATTTCTATATTTTTTTATATATTTATATTTTTATATTTTTATATATTTATATTGTTATCTATATAGATATAGATATAGAGAGAGAGATAGATATAGAGAGATAGATATAGAGAGATAGATAGAGAGATAGATAGAGAGATAGATATATAGATATGGATATGTAACGAGGTTTCTTCAAAGATCGTTTAGAACGATGAACAAAAATCGTATAGAAAGGAAAAGCACATGGAGCAGTATACAAGGTAATAAACACAAGAGAAAAACACGACAAGTACTTACTTTTTTTAAGAACTTTCCGGATACGTCGGTATTGATCCGGCTCCCTGATTTTCAGGTCAGACCATCTTTTGCGCAATTGATCCTTGGAGCGCTGGACCCCAAATGATGCCTGCAAAGTGTCCACGACCTTTGCCATGATTTTGGCCTTGCGCAAATTTGGCCGTGCGTACGGCCCATAATTGCCATCATAGTCGTCTTTGCGAAGAATGGCCACCATCTCCACCATCTCTTTGAAACTCATATTAGAGGCCTTAAATCTAGGCCTCACAGATTTGGTTGACGTTCCAGCCTGCGGGCTGTCTCCACTACCTGAGGTCGTCAACATTTCAGGTGTCTCCGCCATTCTTTAACTCCACTACGCGCCGTAACAAAAAAGGGGCGGAGAACATGAGTACATTTCGAACGTCAGGGGCGGGCGACGCAGGCGGAGTTTCACACATGCGTAGTGTATAAAGGAGGGCCTTTCGCGCGTGTCGTACGTACGTTCTGTGCGTCAAATTAGGGGGCGGAGAACATGAGTTCATTTCGAACGTCAGGGGCGGGCGACGCAGGCGGAGTTTCACACATGCGTAGTGTATAAAGGAGGGCCTTTCGCGCGTGTCGTACGTACGTTCTGTGCGTCAAATTAGGGGGCGGAGAACATGAGTTCATTTCGAACGTCAGGGGCGGGCGACGCAGGCGGAGTTTCACACATGCGTAGTGTATAAAGGAGGGCCTTTCGCGCGTGTCGTACGTACGTTCTGTGCGTAGGTGATAGTGGACCAGGACGTTCCAAAACGAAGGTAATTTGAGATATATATTTTTTTTGGGGGGGGTTTATGGTCATGACTTTGTAGCAAGCGGCCTATATGGCTTGATAGATTGATGAGGCCTACATAGGGAGAAGATGATGAGGGGTTAGCAGAAACATATAATAAGTTTTTTTGGTCTTGTGACTTTCTCTTTTCCAGATATAATGAATCCCCTATTGAAGGATCCAGAGTTCCTTACTTCTTTTATTTCAAAGTATCGAGAGATGAGGAATTTGTGGGAGGTGAAACACCCTCAGTATTATAACAAGCATGTGAGGAAGTCAACGCTGGAGAGACTTCTGTCCTTTGTCCAGGAGACCATCCCTGGAGCAACAATGGAGACAGTGTACAAGAAAATTGGGGTCTTGAGGAACATGTATAAAAGGGAGCATAGGAAGATCCAGGAATCAAGGAGATCAGGAGCATCAGCAGATGATGTTTATGTACCCAGGCTGTGGTACTACAAACAACTCCGTTTTCTTGATGACCAGAATGAAGCCAGGGCATCACTTTCAACCCTTCCCTCCACCCTTCCCTCCACCCTTCCCTCCACCCCAGCAGAGGCTGATGAGGAGCAAGCTGGGTCTTCCATCCTGGATGAACCGGATATGACCATCTGGAGTCAGGTAAATTATTTTAACAAAGATTTACTGTACTAATATTAATGATGTTAACTGGATGTTATAATTGTCTCAAATAATTTAGCACTCCAAATTGTGTATACATATCAAATGATAGTAGTGACTAAATATGTTTGGCACCTGCTTGAAATAATTAGGGTGTCTGATTAGACTCTTTTATTAAAGAGATGTATTCACATTGAATTTGCTAGTCATGAGAAGCAAACTGTGTGTCATTGATGAACCCAAAAAAAGAAACTAAAACTATTGTCCTTTTTTTATACACAGGATGAGTCCATCCAGGAGGAATGTGGGGAAAGTGGCAGGCAGGAGGAGACCGGGCCCATGGACAGCCTGGAGGAGGCCGGATTCACCATCATCCTGGAGGAGGCTGGGCCCAGTGTCAGGCAGGAGGTGGCTGCTCCCAGTGAGGTGGCTGGGCCAAGTGAGGTGGCTGGGCCAAGTGAGGTGGCTGGGCCAAGTGAGGTGGCTGGGCCCAGTAGGAGCCTCACCCAATCCCAAGTGCCTCCCCTCCACCTTCCCAAAAAAAGGGCCAAGAAGGGGATGGTCACACAGGACGCATCCCTGCGCCTCATGCAACAGGCCACCCGTTTTTTAACAAGCCCCCCAGAAGCGGAAGAAGCCTATGGCTGCTACTTAGCCAGCAGGCTTCTTCAGATGGATTGGGAGCAGCGCCTCATTTGTGAGCGCCTATTTGGGGAAACAATCCATAAGGGGCTGCAGGGCACGCTAACCAAAAACACCCAACTACATGAGGCAGCCCCCCCCCCTCCTCCTCCTCCTCCTCCTCCTCCTCCTCCTCCTCCTCCTGCCACAACTGAAACACCAGAGCCACAGCCTCAAAAGAAGGCTACAGGGAAGGCTACAGGGAAGGCTGCAGGGAAGGCTGCAGGGCAGCGTGGAGGAAAGGCTGCAGGGAAGAGAAGAAAGTGATGACCTGGGTTCAGTCTGGTCTGACAGAAGACGCAGGCTGTTGTAGGACCACAGTCTGGGGACATCTAGATCATCTGCTGGTGCTGTTGATCTCTGGGATTCTTGGACCAGATTGTGCTCCCTCTTATATGGACTCCTCAAGATCCCAATTTTCTTGTACACCGACTTTTTCCAGCGTTGACTTCCTCTTTATTTTATTTTGACCATGAATAAATGGATCTTTTTTGAGTTTAGCAAAAGACTTTTATGTGTTTTCTTTTAAATCATTGATTTTACACACAATGTTAAATTAACAAGGGACAACAATCTCATTGAGTTTTAAAAAAACACACCAAAAATACATTACTAATGTTAAGAATGTTCAAGTGGTAAGTCTTGAAAAAAAAATATATACATAAACAAAAACGGTGCTTTGGGTTAACTTTATCTAAAAATTAAAAAATAATCACTAGAAAAAAAAAAAAAAAAGAATAATGGGTTCTTTGTGGTAACTTTACAAACATAAAAAAAAAAAAAAAGGGAAAAAGTATTATTAGTATGGAAACATTGTTTATAAAAAGCATACTATATCATTCATGAGATCAAAGAGAAAAAGAATTCAGAAATGAGTTTGGGAGAACTCTGATTATGAACAGCAAAACACCTTCGTTCTTTAGAGCATTCGTAAAGAAGAAATAAAATGCGCTGCATTCAACGATCACAGATTTTGCAGCGTGATGAATGTGCTACCTACAATACGAACACTAGTTTTACTAGACCGAGTGCTTCCGTTTAGTTTTTGCTTATGAGCATGCGTCGTTTTTTTGTCCGTAGGACTAGCATACAGACGAGCGGACTTCGGGGTCCGTCGTAGTTACGACGTAAAGATTTAAAGCATGTTTCAAATCTAAAGTACGTCGGATTTGAGGCTAAAAAAGTACGTTGAAAGTCCGAAGCAGCCCACACACGATCGGATTACCAGCCAACTTTAGTCCGTCAGCGTCCGTTGGACTTTTGTAGACGAAAAGTCCGACCGTGTGTACGCGGCATTAGTGTTTTTTTACTGCATATCAGTGTCTGATAGAAAAAAAAATACTGCTTGCAACTGTGTAACCCTTACAACAACCAGATTCTCCCTTAAATTTTCCAGCCTGACATAAACCCAAAAGAGAGAAAATAATTGGTTGCTGTAGGCAGCACAGTCAGTTCTTTCTTCAGCCAACTCTTATAAACAAGGTTTAGTTCTTTTAGGGATTATCAATGTGAGTAAAAAACATTAGTAGTGTCATCACACAGAGAACATGTGCTAGCTGAACCTTGAAAAACTATACATTTTGGAAAGGTCCCATTCCCTTAGCATTCATATCCACACGTTCATCTTGGGCTTCACAGGTCTTCTTATGTGTTGAAACAAAAATAAAAGGAAAATTTGCGCTGGGTTTTCATTTTGGAAGCCAGGATAGTCTAACCAGAGATAATCTCTGTAAAACAAAACAATATTTCAGTAAGAGGTAATACTAGGTAATCAACCGGCATAGACAGGTAATACATTACATTAGAGAAAATAAGAGCCTAAAGAGAACCAGTCACAGCTGCAAGAATGTGAACACTGAAACTTGAAGTATATGTTACCCCAAAACTTTGTTTTTTATGTGTTCATTCATATATCTGTATTTTAGAAATCATAGGGGTTAATTTACTAAAGGCAAAGAGACTGTGTACTTTCCAAGTGCAGTTGCCCTCTGCAAGGGCATTTGCTCCAGAGCTTAGTAAATGAGGAAAGCTTCACTTTACAGAGAATACCCAATCACGTGCAAGGAAAAAAAAACACAGCATTTTGGCTTGCACGTGATTGGATATACAGTACACCCCTCCCATTTTTAGGTAAATATTTTATTATATCTTTTCATGAGGCAACAATGAAGAAATTACATTTTTCTACAATGTAAAGTAGTGAGTGTACAGCTTGTATAACAGTGTAAATTTGCTGTCCCCTCAAAATAACTCAACACACAGCCATTAATGTCTAAACCGCTGGCTTTTTCACTTAGGGGTGTACTCACTTTTGTTGCCAGTGGTTTAGACATTGATGGCTGTGTGTTGAGTTATTTTGAGGGGACAGCAAATTTACACTGTTATACAAGCTGTACACTCACTACTTTACATTGTAGCAAAGTGTCATTTCTTCAGTGTTGTCACATGAAAAGATATAATAAAATATTTACAAAAATGTGAGGGGTGTACTCACTTTTGTGAGTTACTGTATATATGGGTCTCATCTATTACTAGTATTGCTATATGCAGTTGCATATTCTCATCTCTAGGACCCAGTGCCACTTTAGTTAACCAGCCTTTGGCTTTATTGTGCAATTATATAATTGTTTAATTGGATCAATTTACTATGTTAATTTGCCTTTGGGTGAAGTTCTTACTAAAGGCAACTTTTCTAGTTAACGTGTTGGAGAAACTCAGTGTGACCTGAATGATCTGTCTTCCACTTAAAGGAAAATTGTGCTGAATGTAGGAATAGCCAATCAGCAGGCCCTCTCCCTGTCATATAAAGTCTTATAGAGAATCCTTAGCCTTGTGTAAACTCCAACCAGAATTGCAAGCAGACATAACAGGTCCTATCACTACAGTCAACAGGCAGATATGTTCTCATCAGCTGCCCAGTTATAGCTGCCTTAACCCCTTCAGATCCGTGCTATAGCTTAATGACAGCTACAGCGTGGACCTACTTTGCCGGGAGGCCGTCAATAGACGTCCTCCCCTTTGCACGCTCCCCGCGCACCCCCTGAAGGGCTGTGATCACTGAGTCTATGAGAGGAGAGAAAAAAAGCCGATCACTGGCTTCTGTGCAAGGGAAGCTGGTCCGGCAGCCATCTCATCTGTGTCGACTAGTGCCGCCTGCCAGTGCCCACAGTGCCACGAATCAGTGCCCACTAGTGCATAACAGTGCCAGCAATCAGTGCCCACGAGTGCCACCTATCAATGCCCACCAGTGGTGCCAATCAGTGCCTCCTAGCAGTGCTGCCTATCAGTGTCACCTGGGTTGTGAACAAGCAAGCTATAGCTTGTGAAACGTCTACCATTGCCTGTATCTGTCTGACCCTTTTTTGACAATAAAGATGACATTGAGATAATTTGGAGTTCCAGTGTGCGACCAATTTCTTGTCTTGTTCGTCTTCCACGGTGGTGAGCCAAGGTCTGCACCTGTGATCCATCCTGCACCTGAGTTTGCCTGGAGCGGTGTGCTTTCTCTCTGTTCTTTGCTATCAGTGTCACCTACCAGTGCCGATCAGTGCCCCCTATTAGTAGCCTTCAGTGCCACCTATCAATGCCCTTCATTGCCGCCCATCATTGCCATCCATCAGTGGCACCTGAGTGCCCACCAATGCCACCTTTCAGTGCCCACCAGTGCCACCTCTTCAGTGCCCACCAGTGCCACCTCTTCAGTGCCGCCTTATCAGTGCCCATCAATGCAGCCTATCGGTGCCCATCAGTGCAGCCTCATCAGCGTACATCAAGGAGAAAAATTACCAGTTTGCAAAATTTAATAAAATATAAAACAGTTTTGTATTTTTTTTTTTTTTTAATTCGGTCTTTTTAAAAAAATTTTAACAAAAAATAAAAATCCCAGAGGTGATGCCACCAAAAGAAAGCTTGTGTTGTATGACTGCGCAAATGTCCTTCAAAGAGTGACAGAGCTAAAAGCTGAAAATTGGTCTGGGCAGGAGGGGGGTTTACATGCCCAGTAAGCAAGTGGTTAATCTTAAAAATGTCACATCTCTAAACACCTTCCTGGTCATGAATGTAGTAAACCTGATGGACATGAAGTAGTCAATAGGACACTCTTACACTCACCTAACTTCTTTAGTATTCGAAGGGCCACTATCTCCTTTGCCTTTTGGTACTGCTCCCCAGGGGTAAGGTACTCGCCAACCAGCCAGTCGTATCCACTAAATGGAACAGAATGGTTTGGCAGTGCAACCACATAGCTGAACCTTATCCATCCACAGGAGCCCAGACCCAAAAACTGTATCTGGTAAGATGGCTGGCCAAACTTCAGTTGCTCGCAGATAACGTGCAGAGTCTGAACACAGCTGCCTGCAAACGCTTTATCCTGCCTGACACTGCTGCTGCTCCACCTTTCAGGACGGTACACATGGGGCTGGAGCAGAGTGCCAGACTGCATTTTTTGCTTCATCTGGGGCTTCAGCCAGTCTACACTGAAGGGGCAACCATACAGCAGCTGGGAGCCTGTGGGGAAAAAAGAGAAGATCCATCAACGAACAATGATTAAATAATTATATTAGTGCCCTACAGTCAACATGACAAAAAACAGAAAATGCCAGGTTACAAAAACTGAGTACAAATCCCTAGCAACTGCACAAACTCCAAATATTGCCCACTACACACTTTTCCTAGTTAGAAATGGGGTCCTTGATTTGAAGACTACATGAGCAGTGCGGGAAAGATGTACGCACCCAATACCTTCATTAAAAAACAACAATGAGTATTCATAAGTGCGTTTACAGTCTGACAGCCTTGCACATCTCACCAGGCAGGGGAACACACAGACCGGCCTTCTTGTACCCAATTAAATGTCCCAAGACTTAACCTACATCCCTGTGTGATGGACCATGAGCTTTACACACAGTTATTTTGGTGTAGAACAATTTGTCATTGAGCTTCATGATTCAGTGTAGTAGGTTAGTAGGAAAAGGGTGGTGTTGGGTTAAAGTGGTTCTAAAGCCTAAATTATTTTTTTTACCTTAAAGGAGAAGCTCGTTTGGCTGTACTTCTGTGGAACACAGGGGTGCAGTCCGTTCTTCATTCCTGTGAGCTGTTTTCAGCAGACAGCAGGCTGAAGACAGTTGTCAGCTGACATCACAGAGCCAGTCCAGGCTCAGGCAAGATCGCAACAATGAAGTCGGGTTCCACCCACATGCCTGGACGGCCACCGGGCTGAACCTCTCAGCAAGCCGCTAAGAGCCTGGATGCTCCTGCCCCTCCACAGCCCAGCGCTGCAATGAGTGGGGGGGGGGGGGGACAGAGCAGAGAGCTGCTGACAGTCAACAGCTCTCTGCTCTGGGAGCTCTGAGAACCGAGCGATTGGCGGTGTTTGATCGCTCAGTTCTCAGTGTTAGAGCCAGCGGGGGGCAGATGCAGCATTGGACTGATGCTGCATCCATCGAGATGAGTATATTCTAGAAAAAAAAAGCCATTCTTCCCTTTTAATGCGGGCCGGCCATAGACACAGACAGCATGGCTTTGGATTGAGCCCGCAGGTGTGCCACCATGGGAAGCAGCTTCCCATGGTGGCACACCAGGAAGAGGAGGAGCAAGGAGTGCCGGCGGGGGACACGAGAAGAGGAGGTTTGGGGTCACCCTGTGCAATTCCATCGCACAGAGCAGGTAAGAATTGTTTGTTATAAACAGAAACTGAGTTATTTGGGCTTAATGTAGACCTGTGGCCAGGCTACGGACATTTACATATTAATAACATGAACAAATGCAGGCCCTCACGGACCTCTGTAGCTGCAGGAGCAATGACAGCAGAATTTGTTCTCTCAGAAGTCCAGGTCACCATGATCCCTCCCTCCTGCCAGAACTCTTGTTCTGAGTTTTCACTACAGATTAGAAGACTGCAGGGCTGCAGAGTCACTGCTAGCAGGAGGGAGCTGAGCTGCTGAGAAAAATGGCTCCAAGTGGTTGTAAACCCTCACAAATACCCAGTGAAGTGACTGGCCTCAAGGGATACAGAGACAAAACAAATCCTCCTACATAAGTTGTACCTGTTTATCTAATGCCCTATCTCTTGTACAGCTGCTCAAAACACACAGATTGAGGCTCTGTTCACACTAGTGTGAATTGGATGAGGGATTCTCTGCATCCAATTAGCATGACAGGAGAGTGTGCCTGGCTCTCAATGGAGCCGGTTGACACAGCTCTGCAGCGGCTGCAGAGCGAATTGCACAGAGGTCCTGTGCGTCTTTGGCTCTGTTTCAGGTCCGAATTCAGGCAAAAATTTGGACCCGATTCCTCCCTGAAACGGAGAATAGGGATGCATCGCACCCCTGCCGTCAGCCACATCCGTCTGCAGTGTGAACCCAGCCTAAGCCTGGTTTCACACTGAATGCAGGTTTGAAATCATGCAAGTTCAGCTAAACTCGCACTATTTCAAACCGGCATTTCAGTCTGACTTCGGGGGGCAATTTGAGAGACATCTTTGCAGGTTCATGCACAGATGTCTATTGAAATCACCCCCAAAGTCGTTAAAAGTACTGCAGGAACTACTTTTGGGAATTGGTGCGTCGCCACAAAGACAGCATCGCACCGATTCGGACGGTGCCGTTGCCAGCAATAGGCTCCAATTTGGCATGCGATTTGACATGTCAAATCGGCCCAATGTGAACCGGGGCTCAAGGCTATTTTCTGAGCTCCAGAAGGAAGGAAGTGAGGATCAGATGTCACACACTGCACAGCATAGAGCAGGGATCTGAGTGTAATCTGAAACCCGAGTGGACGGAATGGACACTCCCTCTCTACACAGTCTCATAGGGAAACATGTACAGCTGAGGCTGCCAATCACCTGTTGTGTGCTGGAGGAAAGGGCGGCTCCATCTCCTAGAATTCTGTGATGTCCATAGACTGTCAGAAGCAACTCATGCAGATAGCAGAGCAATGAGAGAGGAAACAAAAATCACACTAGGTGCTTTGGATAGAGGCAAATATAGGCTATGCTTTGTTCATGTTTCATTTCCGTGGTTTACAACTACTTTTATATCCTCTGTGGCTATTGAGGAATAGATTGGAGCTGGAGTTCAGCTTTAGGAATGTGCAAATATCCATAGCCTGGGCACAGTTATAATTTACACTCAGGGACTTGGTTTAAAGAAAAGTATGGCCAAAGCTTTTGTTGGAAATACTTTTGCTGTGAGCCACAGAACTGAACTTTTGTTCTCCTGTGACCCAAAATCAGCTGATAGCAGGCTATTGCCTGCTATCAGCTGCTGTGATAGAGCCACTCCAGGATCTGCATGAATCCCGACCATATTGTTGGGATCTGCCCAGCTGCCTGATTAAAAGCTGGCTCCCAAAATAGGAGGTTTGGGGCCGCTCTTTGCAAAATCCAGAGAGGGTAAGTATGACATATTTGTTATTTAAAAAAAAAAAAACTACAATCATATATAATGAATTCATATTGGGTTTTTAGGATTTTAAAAAAATGAGAATCAAATTAACTTCTGTTGAAAATGCCATATTAATCCCTACAAAGCAGAAAGTTGCCTAAGAACCTTAAATGCAAATAAGCAATTATAGAATACCAGGGCAAAACAACTTTGAAGTGCTGAATGCCCAATTTTCCACAGTTGTTGCATTTTAAAACACAGATCTGCCCACTTTGGAGTGACCAATGTTCTGAGCTGTTTACAGTTCACTCCCCATCTAGTTTTATGGGATCATGCATTAGAGTTTGTGTACGATGCAGTTAATAGTAATGTTATCAATCGTATTGCATATGATTGTTCCATTACTTTAAATTATATCTAATATCCTTTATTTAGTTTTGAATAAAGTAAACAACAGTTATAATCTATGTGAATAAATTTAGACTCCTCATCTGCAAGGCACCTGGCAGGCAACATAACCACCTGCTTTGTCCTCGAAAACAGCATGAATGTGCCCTTAACATGAACCTGTGCTTTGCCTATTCAACGGGTCCACTTTAATGCCAGCCCTTAGCTCAGGGGTCTTCAAACTATGGCCCTCCAGTTCTTCAGAAACTAAAATTCCCAGCCTGCCTAGTCATGTCTGTGAATGTCAGAGTTTTACAATGCCTCATGGGACGCATAGTTCCGCAACAGCTGGAGGGCGGTAGTTTGAGGATCCCTGCCTTAGCTGCTTATAAATCGCCTTACTTTCGCTCCATCACTGCTCTGTTCACCATCCACCATCAATTGACAATGTGGAGTTGATACATATATTGGGGATTTTTGTCTCCATTTGATAGCACAGGGGGCCCAACTCAGGTGGAAGAAAGGGGTTTCAGCTACTATACATACTCCCTCATACCCTGAAATACTAGATAAGTCGCTTTACTGCCCCGAGAAGACTGAACCCTGCATGGCGAAAGCATAGGTTTACTTTAACCAGGTCCTCCAGGCTAAACACCTTCCACAGAGAGATTTTCAGCAATTTACAGGTCGTTATCTTTCAAAGGTCATGCTGAGACAATTAAGAGACCCTGTTGCCAGACCATCATTTTAATTGCATTTGAACACTTCCTTAACATGCGATCACCGAAAGACAGCTGCAGCGCGGCTCTGTTGTTGTGGCAGGGTGTCCATGGACATCCTCCCAGAACCATGCCCCCTGGGGCACGCTCTGTGATCGCTGTCTCCTTCGAATACAGCTGATCACAGATTGGGGTAAAGGGCCAATCACAGCGGCCCTTTACCATGTGATCAGCTCTGTCCAATCACAGCTGATCACAATGTACACAGACTTACCGGTTATCAGCAGTAGTTACATAGTTAGTAATAGGGTTGTCCTGATACCACTTTTTTAGGACCGAGTACAAGTACCGATACTTTTTTTCAAGTACTCGCCAATACCGATTACCGATACTTTTTTTTAATGTCACGTGACAGTGTTTTTTTTTTAACAGTGCTTTTTTTTGGTGGGGGGTGGAAGGGGTTGAACGTTGTATGTGTGTGTGCGTTTTTTTTTTATTTACAATTTTTATTTTTTACAATAATTTTTTTTTTTTCTTTATTGCAATATGTGTTTTTTTTATTTTTTTTTTTTAATCAGCCCTGTTGGGGGGCTCTGGTGAGATATCAGGGGTCTTAACAGACCTCTGATATCTCCCCCTTGAGACAGAGAAAGAGACAGAGGATAGAGATTCCCCAGTCCCTTTCTCTGCAGCCTCAGCTGCACTGAGAATGAATGGAGAGAAGACAGCGGCTCCTCTCCATTCATAAACTGACACATTGTAATCACAAGAGATTACAATGTTTCAGTTATGTGAATGGACAGAGTCAGCTGACTCTGTCTATTCACAAAGGAAGGAGGAGGGGGACGGCGGAAGGGAGGGGGAGAGAGAAGGAGAGGGGAACGGAGGGGACAACGGAAGGGACAGCGGAGAGGCACAGCAGAACGGAGGGGGACAGGAGAGGCACAGATAATGAAAGAGGAACGGAGGGGACAGCGGAGAGGCACAGATAATGAAAGAGGAACGGAGGGGACAGCGGAGAGGCACAGATAATGAAAGAGGAACGGAGGGGACAGCGGAGGAGCACAGAGAATGAAAGAGGAACGGAGGGGACAGCGGAGGGGGACAGAGGAGAGAGAAACGGAGGGGGCATGGAGGAGGATGCAGTGACAGTCAGCGGTGAGCGATCACCGCTGTATGTCACTAAAGCTGCTGAAAGCCGCTGGGGGAGAATCTTGTAACTCCCCCACGTGCCGATCACAGCTGACTTCCAGGTATCGGTGGAAGCATCGGGAGCATTTGCCCGAGTACAAGTACTTGGGCAAATGCTCGGTATCGGTGCTGATACCGATACTAGTATCGGTACAACCCTAGTTAGTAAGGTTGAATAAAGACACCAGTCCATCCAGTTCAACCTGAACCTGAGTAAGTGTGGGTGCGTGTCTACAATTGTCCCTATCCATTGTGTCTCATTAATAATTATTATTATTTATTTAGGGTACCCATACAGTGCCGTCAATTTACGCAGCGCTACACACATACATCACACACTCGCATCGGTCCCTACCCAAGGCGCCCACAATCCAAGGTCCCCAACTCCATTCATATACTAGTGCCAATTTTTTGGACAGAAGACAATTAACCTATCAGCATCCCTTTGGAGTGTGGGAGGAAACCGGAGTACCCGGAGGAAACCCACGCAGGCACAGGGAGAACATGCAAACTCCAGGCAGGTAGTGACGTGGTTGCGATTCGAACCAGCGACCCTTTTTACTGCTAATCCTAAAAAAAATTTGAAAAAAAACATTTGAAAAAAAAAATTTTTTAAACTTACCTAAACCCTTGTTGTTAGGTAGTCTTCCTAATCTGCCTCTTCCTTTTCCGCGGCGTGTTCTGCTCCTCGGTGAGCGGTCCCGTTGTCTTCTGGGAACTGTGCGTGTTCCCAGAACACCACGGGGCCATTCACAGAGTGCCGCGCCGCTCGCGTGTGCGCAGTAGGAAACTGGCAGCGAAGCCGCAAGGCTCCCACTGCCTGTTTCCCTTACCTAGGATGGCCGCGTCGGGACCCGAGAGCCGAGGGATGGGTCGGCCTCGGGCGGCCGACATCGCGGGCACCCGGGACAGGTAAGTACTTATTTAAAGTCAGCAGCTACAGTGTTTGTAGCTGCTGACTTTAAATTTTTTTTTTTTTTACGGCTGGAATCCCGCTTTAAGGGCTAAAATGATCGTTAACAACTCTCTGTCCCCAATCTCATAATTGCATTTCGTAGGAGACAATTTTTTGGAAAAGTAGCCACAAGGATGCATAGCGCTCTCAGAGGTAGGACGTTGAGACAGTAGGGCACCAACTCAAGTCTCGGATGCATCAACCTCAAGGATGAAAGGTATGTAAGATCAGGATGTACCAACACAGGAGCAGAAAGAAAGTCAGCCTTGAGACTCTCAAAGGCATTAATGGAATCCACAGACCAATTCTGTGGGTTACCGTCCTTTCTGGTCATATCAGTCAGGGGTTTGACCAGAGACGAGAAGTTACGAATAAACTTACGATAATAATTGGCAAAGCTAAGAAAATGTTGCAATGGACGTAAACCCATGAGTCGGGGCCACTGTAGAACTGCCAAAAGTTTCTCTGGGTCCATCGAAAAACCAGCAGTGGAAATGACATAACCAAGGAATTTAACCTGTTCACGATGAAACTCGCACTTCTCCAATTTACAATACAGGTTATTATCTCTCAGCCTCTGAAGCACATGGTAGACATCTGTGTGGTGGCTCTGTAGGGACTTGGAAAATATGAGGATGTCGTTGAGATAAACCACAACACATAGCTGCAACAAATCTCGGAGGACATCGTTGCTAAATTCCTGGAAAACTGCCGGGGCGTTGCAAAAACCCAAATGGCATTACAAGGTATTCGAAATTACCTGTTCTGGTATTAAAAACGCAGTTTTCCATTCGTCGCCCTCCTTGATCCTCACGAGACTGTATGCCCCTCTCAGATCAAGCTTCATGAAAACTGTTGCTCCCTTAAGGCGTTCAAATAACTCTGTAACTCCGGGTAGGACAACACTTCCAGTGGTGACCTGCCTGGCCACAATAAAGGCACAATCTCTCCCTCCTCCTAAAGGCCCTCTCCTCCGCAGAGAGACGCGTGAAGCCCAACTGCACGGGTTCTACTTCACTGGCAAACTCGGTACCAGGAGGCATGGGAGGCAAGGGTGGGACTGCAAAGCTCAGAGCAAAACGTACAGGAGGCTTCCACAAGCGCTCCTTAAAGGAAGGTCTCTCTCAAAGTCTGGAGTCAATGGCAAACATGATCATCTTCTCCAGCACAGTGGGTATGTCTCGGACTGCTATTTCATCTTTGATGGTATCTGAGGGACCACAAGAAAAAGCAGCCACGAGAGCCTCATTGTTCCAAGCAACCTCTGCTGCCAGAGTACAGAATTCAATGGCGTAATCGGCAAAAGTTCTCGTACTCTGACGAACATGAGGCTCTTGGCAGCAGTAGTGGAGTGTGCAGGAACATCAAATACCCTTTTAAAGAAGCCACAAACTTTGGGTAACTCAGGACAATAGGGTTTTGCATCACACATAGAGGGTTTGCCCAGACCAAGGCTCTCTCAGAAAGCAAAGAAATCACGAAGCCTACTTTGCTTCTCTCCGTGGGAAACGCCTGGGGTAGCATCTCAAAGTATATCCCAACCTGGTTGAAAAACCCTCAACATTGATCTGGATCGCCCCCAAATCGCTGGGGAAGTGGAGCAGAACCAGACATACCTCTTATAGAGGGAATATAATCGAGGCGGGTGCCTGCACAGAGAGTGGAGCAGCAGCAGGGATGGCCTACAACACATGATGTACCAGAACAGCCTCAGTGGGAGGTTCCAGGTGAGCAGTGCGAATCAGGGGCGCCCATAACGCTATAGCAAACTGATCCATGCAGTGATCCTGCTCATCCAATCTGGAAAAAATATTACCAATGTGGATTGCCTGCATCTTCTGAATTCATGGCCTTCGCCTACTGTCAGGAACCATGAATCAGACTGAGACAGAAGTGCAGTAAAAAAAAAATCACACTTTTTAATAAAATGGTAACATGGTACAAAGAGAGTAAAGGTAGTCAAAACATAGCCAGGGTTCAGTAACCAGAGCAGGTAGTCGGAACACGCCAGTGAAACAGGAATCCAGAGATCAGCGTAGTAGAAGTAGTAAACAGGATCAGGAACCAGAAGGGAAGTCAGCCAGACAAAAGTCTTTAACAGAAAAACACAACAGAGAGTATCGCGGATATGTTGACCAGGCAAAGGCACAGGAGATCTGATCGAGGCAGTTTAATAAGCCAGCAGGGCTAGCTGATGAGTAGGAAATGAAGACCAGGTGATTCATTGTGGAATGAAAAAGTACTGGCAATTAACCGACAGCTGAGCTCAGAGCTCTGAGAAGGAAGGGCTGAGCCCAGCCCTGACAGATATGCAGTGTTGCATGAACGTGCAGTTGACATTCAAAGTGTGACAGCACCCAAAGCTGAAAATTGACCTGGGCAGAAAGGGGGTGAAAGTGCCCAGTAGGCAAGTGGTTAATGTTTTTCACGCATCCTATCTTTCTAAAAGCTTCCTTTGCGTAAACATTCAAACACCTGAGACTGCTGCTGGGCACCGCCGTCTTAGATGTGATGTCAGCAGCCCCAGCAAACACACAGCTGTCACTAAGATGACATTCAGTAGTATTTCCTTTCACTCCTACCCCAGCAACAACATATAAGGTTATGTAGAAAGCTGAGTGGTGGAGAAGCTGGGATAGCACAGAAAATGAGCTTTTGGGGAGGAGGGGGGGAGCAGGTACCTGAAATTGGCATAAGTAGAAGCTCTCCCTACCAAAGTCTTCTGGGACATATGACAAGTCCTAGAAAACTTCGGGACCAGTCACAGACCACAGCGCCATTCGAGCATGCGCAGTGGGAACCCGACTGTGAAGCCGCAAGCTGTCACAGCCGGGTGCCCATATCAGAGATGCCGGCGCCACCAAGGGAGGACATGGGGAGAACACGGCTATGGCGAGTACACTGCTGGACCGTGGGACAGGTGAGTGGCTGTTTATTAAAAGTCAGAAACTACTCTTTTTGTAGATGCTGACTTTTAATAAACAAACAAAATGACTGGAACTCCGCTTTAAACATTCCAAGAAGAGGAGAGAGCTATGTCAAGAAAGGAAGGGGGGCTGTGTTAGGGAATTGACTAATTTGGTAGTCAAATTTTCTAGAAAGTTTAAAGGCAAATTGCAAGTAAATACAAATAGTTTTTTCCTACTTATTGTAAAACTATTTCTTGGAGTCCATTGAGGGACACAGTACTTCAGAGAATGATGGGCTATACTGCTGCCTACAGGAAAACTGGACACTGCCAAACCAAAAAAATTGTAACCCTCCTTTTCCCAGCTCCTCGTTAAGGTGAAAAAGCCCAAGAAGCACTTACAGATCTAGTAGAGCACGCTCTACTAGACATAAATCTCTGACATAAATTTTAACTTTTACTCACTTTATTCAAAACTAATGAACAAATGACTAGAATTAGGCTTTAAAAAGTTTGAAAATCATCACAAACCTTCACACAGACTTTTCTTTGCCAAGGCGGCTTCTTTGTGGGATTTGTATTTTACAATGGCAATATTTTTCATGTCTGCTAAAGGGCTGGCAAAGAGGGAAATTGTTTCTATGCCAGCGGTAATTTCACACAGGGCACTGGTTAATGTACTTTGATCCAAAATACAAGTAAGGCCATCTAGGATCAGCTCGCACTTTTCTGTGCTTTTGCACACCATAATCTTGCAGCCGTTCTGTATTTGGTAGCCGTTTAGTCGGCAGATGGCCAGACCTGCCTGCCGTTTGGTGAAATAGCGGGCGTAAGCAAATCCGCGGTTCAGGCCACTGAATGTCATCATTAACCGGAACTCAAAAAGTCTCCCAACGGTTTCAAAGAGAGGAATCAGCTTATCTTCATATATCTCTTGTGGGATGCTGCCAATGAATACTTCTGTGCCAAATGGAGGAGCTTCTACAACAAAACCTACCAGAAACAAAACAAAAAGTGCAAAAAACAAACTTAGAAGGTTGAAAAGAAAAATGTAACCTTTGCCTAATTCTTTTTTTTTATCAGAAGAAGGTTTTATTTGAACACATTGAACACACGCATTGAGTAACCAACAGCATTCTACCCCAATATCCTATCTATAATCAGGTCTCCTGGGGCCAAACCTGGTGCATCAAGCCAACCTCCCCAAACCCTCTCAAATTTAGCAGGGCATCCATGGTGCTGGTAAATAACCAAAAAATGTGCATTCATTATTTTTTTTTCAAAAAGGTGAACTAATCCTTTAACCATTTCAGCCTCGGAAGGTTTTACCCCCTCAATGACCAGGCTATTTTTTTGCAATATGGCACTGCGTTACTTTAATTGTCAATTGCGTAGTTGTGCGACGCCGTACCCAAATAAAATTGATGTCCTTTTTTTTCCCACAAATAGAGCTTTCTTTTGGTTGTATTTGATCACCTCTGCAGTTTTTAATTTTTAGCACTATAAACAAAAAAAGGCCAACAAATTTGAAAAAAACAATATTTACTTTCTGCTATAATACACATTTAAAAAAAACATTTTTTTTTTTAAATCACATTTCTTCATCAATTTAGGCCAATATGTATTCTACATATTTTTGGCTAAAAAAAAAAATCAGAATAAGCGTATATAGATTGGTTTGTTATGGCGTCTACAGACTACTATTTTTTATTGTTTTTACCGGTAATGGCGGCGATCAGTGATTTTTAGTGGGACTGGACATTGCGGCGGACAAATCTGACACGAAGTGAAACTTTTTGGAAACCAGTAACACCAATACAGTGATCAGTGCTAAAAAAAAATGCACTGACACTGTATAAATGACACTGGAAGGGAGGGGAGGGGGTTAACATCAGAGGCATTTAAAGGGTTAGGTGTGTTCCCTGGGAGTGTTTTCTAACTGTGTAGGGGATGGGCTGACAGGAAAAACAGAGATGATGTTTCTGCTTACAAAAAACAGAAGATCTCTGTGTACTTCCCTGTCAGAAAGGGGATCTGCCTTGTTTACATAGGCAGATCCCTGCTCTGCCTCTCTGTGGAGCGATCGCGGGTGGCCGGCGGACATCGGGTCCCCCAGACCCGCTGATTGGCTCCCCCTCCGTGCAGCGGGTGAACGTGCGCGCCCACAGTATCTATTGCACGAATTGACGTACAGGTACGTTGTTTCACGCAATAGAGCCGCCCCTTGCCACACTAAATATGCAGTCTTTAAGTGGTTAAAAAAAAAAATGCATTTTTGCTTGAGCATGATTGGATGGTGGAAGTCAGCAGAGCTTCTGCTCATTTACTAATCTCTGGAGCAATTGCACTTGCAGAGGGCAACTGCACTTCGCAAAGTGCACAGTCTATTTGCCTTTAGTAAATTAACCTCAATGTGCCTGCAGTCTTTGGCTGTCACCCAAAGAACATCCTCAGTCTCCATCAACTCCCATAGCATGTTTGCAATCTTTGATCATCTTCATCTGTCTTTAAAGTGATTGTAATAAGGCCTCATGTACACTGCTGCTGGTAAATGAATGTTAAGGAGCAGTTGGGCATGTTTTTCAACTGCTCCTGAACTCTCCTCTTATCTTATCTGTCCATGTACACAGGGTCCTTTTATATTAGTTTTAGACAGTTGAGTTTAGAGGCTTTTTTTGGAACGCAAAAAAAATGGGTTCAGAAGCTGAGTTTAGAGGCATTTCAAGCGCCAAGCGCTTCTAAACGCGGCAACTCGCGTTTAGCCACGTTTCGTTTACAGGCGTTTTTCATTTTTGGCTATTTAAAAAAAAAAAATTAAATATATTATTTTATTTTAATTTTTTTTAACACTCCTAAAATGCAAACGCGGCAAAATGCAGCTAAATGCGGCATGTAAACGCGCCAAAACGGACGTTTTAAACGTGGGTTACTATCTGTCACGTTAAATCGTGCAGGAGAGGTTGTAAAAACGTCCCGTGTACATGAAGCCTAAAGTTTCGGGGGTTTTTTGTTTGTTTTTTAAAAACAAACATGTCATGCAAGGGTTATGCACAGAGCAGCCCCAATCCTCCTTTTCTGGGGTCCCCCCCGGCGGCGTTCCTGGCTCCTCCTCTTCATCAGGAGCCCCCACGGAGAGCCGCTTTCCATGGAGGCACTCATGTGGGCCCGCTCCCGAGTTCTGCAGCTGCGTCCATTGACACAATGGCTCCTGCTGCTATCAATCTATCCAATGTAAACCCCGAGACAGTGGCTGGAGCTGCTGGGCTCGTCCTCGACACTGGAACAATCAGGACTTTACAATTCCTTTAGGCCCCTTTCACACTTGTGCGACTTGTCCTGCGACTTGGAAGTGCAAAGTCGCATGACAAGTTGTACCCCACAATTCCCAATGATAACAATTCATAACTGTGCGACTTCAAGTCACACTGACTACAAAGTCCCTGCACTACTTTGGCCTGACTTTGATGCCAGCTGAGGTCCACAGACCTAAAGTTTACACCGGCATTCCTGAAATCATGTCAAAATCGCGGTAAAATCGCTGCAGTGTGAAAAGGACCTAAATCATCTCTTGTACCATACCCGACCCATAGTCTGTAACCATTCCCTCCTGCATGTCTGCAGTCTCTGACAGTTTTTTTAGCATGACATTTATCAAATATTATGTGTGGCCCTTTGGTCAGGGGCCACACTTGAGGCCTCTTACATCAAGTAAGCTAATTACCACTGGTATAGGGTGTACTGTTTGGGACAGTTTAGACATTAGGGACACTTATTTGTTTTTTAAACTATTTTTTAATTATTACTTTGTGTACCAGATGCAATGTGCTAACAATTACAGTGCGGTGTTCCTACTCGCCCATAAAGGAAGAAGTTCTGAAGTAGCATGAAGTGAAGATAATGGTGTCATCTGGGCTGCAGTGTAATATTTTCCTAAATTGGGGACACTAAGCCCTATGAGCATTTTGTGTCAGTACATGATGTGGGCAGCTAGACGTGACTTCTGTGGTCCCCAAATAAATTTTCCATTTTTTCTTTTACTGCTCGATGCGAAGGATATGCGATGGGATGGGCAGCGGCAGAACACAGTAAAAATACAATAGCTTGGAGAGATACGACATTTTAACCACTTGACCTCCGGAAGATTTACCTCCCCTTCATGACCAGACCATATTTTGCGATACACCACTGCGTTAATTTACCTAACAATTGCGCGGTCATGCAACGCTGTTCCCAAATAAATTTTGTGTATTTCTTTCCACCATAAATAGAGCTTTCTTTTGGTGGTATTTGATCACCTCTGCGTTTTTTATTTTTTGCGCTATAAACAAAAAGAGACCAAAAATTTGAGAAAAAAAAAACAATTTTTACTTTCTACTTTAACACTTAACGACTGCGCCATAGCCGAATGACGGCTACAGCGTGGCTTGATAACTCTGGGAGGGCGTACATTGACGTCCTCCCAGAATGGCGCTCCCCTGGGGCGCGCACACGGGAGAATACGTGGCCGCCGGGTCTCAACGATGGCCGCTCAGCTGTTGGGTAATTTCCAGCTCCTTTCTCTCTACAGTGACTCACCTGTTGATGATATCCTGCTCGTCAGTCCCACCTACTTAAGCCGTCCAGCCCAGATGATCTCTGCCTTCGCCTTGGTCACATCTCTAGAGACGCACTCCTGTGTTCCTGTTAAAGACTTGTTTGGCTGACATTCCTTCTGGCTCCAGATCCTGCTTGCTGTTCTACTACGCTCATCTCTGGCTCCCTGACATTATGGCTTGCCTGACTATCCATTTTGGTTCCTGAACTCTGGCTATGTTTTGACTATGTTTACTTTTTTATTATTATTATTAAACTAGTGTGATTTAACTGTACTTCTGTCTCTGTCGGATTCATGGTTTCTGACAGCAATACTCAGCCATCCCATCCATACTCAGCCATCCCCGACTCATCAATCACTCATCAGTTCTCATCCATGTCAATACAGTGCCTAACTAAAGTGTAATAGGTAGTCAAATTAGATTTGAAATGTATGCTCCTAGAACACCTGATGATGCTCCCTGTATGTTGGGCCTTTTTATGTGGCCAGGCTGTGGGAAAGTCTCACACGTGATATCGTTATACTCGGGAGGAGGAGAATCTATTTTGGGGTGTAAATTTTGATATGTACATGCTGTGTTAGAAATATTGTATAAATGGACAACTTTGTGTAAAAAAAAAAAAAAAAATGCGTTTTCATTTTCTTTCCAAAAACCTGTAGAAAAAAATGATATTCAAAAGACTCATTATGCCTCATAGATTATACTTTGGGGTGTTTTCTTTCCAAAATTGGGGCGTTTCTATTGTCCTGGTGCTCCAGGGCCTTCAAAAGTGCAAGAGGTAGTCAAAAAAATGATGTGTAATTTATGCTCCTAGAACGCCTGATGGTGCTCCCTGTATGTTGGGCCTCTGTATGTGGCCACGTTGTGTAAAAGTCTCACAAGTGGTATCGCTGTACTCAGGAGGAGTAGTAGAATGTGTTTTGGGGTGTAATTTGTGGTATGCATATGCTGTGTGAGAAATAACCTGCTAATATAACAATTTTGTGAAAAAAAAAAAAATAAATCTTGATTTTGCAAAGAATTGTGGGGAAAAAAAACTCACCATGCCTCTTACTATTTTTACCCTGGAGTGCCTGCTTTCCATAAAGAGGTCATTTGGGGGGTATTTGTACTTTCCTGGCTTGTTAGGGTCTCAAGAAATGAAATAGCCCATCAGTACATCAGCTGTGATCAATTTTCAGAGATTGGCACCATAGCTTGTGGACTCTATAACTTTCACAAAGACCAAATATTGGTTATTTTTACCAAAGATATGTAGCAGTATAAATTTTGGCCAAAATTTCTGGAAAAAAAATGCTAATTTGCAAAATTTTATAACAGAAACGAAGAAAAATGCATATTTTTCCAGAATTTTCGGTTCTTTTTCTTTTATAGCGCAGAAAATAAAAAAAAAAACAGCGGTGATTAAATACCACCAATAGAAAACTCTATATGTGTGAAAAAAGGACAAAAATTTCATATAGGTACAGAGTTGCATGACTGAGTAATTGTCATTCAAAATGTGAGAGCACTGAAAGCTAAAAATTGGTCTGGGTAGGAAGGGGGTTTAACCTGTTCCCATCCCGCGTATAGTCAAATGACGGCCGCAAGGTGTCTCTCTTATCCTGGGCGGATGTGGTATGACGTCCTTGGCTTCCCAGCTGCTATGGGGCGCGCGTCCACCGCGTCACTCAGGAGCAGATGCGCGTGCCTAGCGGCTGTGATGTCTGCCGGGCACCCGCGATTGCCAGTCACACAGATCCACGTCCTGTCAGGGGTGAGGAGGCCGATCGTGTGTTCCCAGTACAGAGGAACACCGATGGGTCACCTCCCCCAGTCAGTTCCCTCCCCCCAGTTAAAATCACTCTCTAGGTAACACATTTAACCCCTTGATCGCCCCCTAGTGTCAACCCCTTCCCTCCCAGTGACATTTCTACAGTAATCAGTGCATTTTTATAGCACTGTTCGCTGTATATTTGTGAATGGTCCTAAAATAGTGTCATAACTGTCCGACGCAGTATCGCAGTCCAGACAAAAATTGCAGATCGCCGCCATTACTAGTAAAAAAAAAGACCATAAATCTATCCCCTATTTTGTAGGTGCTATAACTTTTGCGCAAACCAATCAATATACGCTTATTGCAATTTTTTTAACCAAAAATATGTAGAAGAATACATATCAGCCTAAACTGAGGGAAAAAATGTTTTTGTTTTTTTTTTAAATTGTGATATTTATAATAGCAAAAAGTAAAAAATATTGGTTTGTTTTTTTTCAAAATTGTCAGTCTTTTTTTGTTTATAATGCAAAAAATAAAAACCGCAGAGGTGATCAAATACCACCAAAAGAAAAGTTAAATTTGTGGGAAAAAAATGATCAAAATGTCATATGGGTACAGTGTTGTATGACCACGCAATTGTCATTCAAAGCGTAACAGCACTGAAAGCTGAAAATTGGCCTGGGCAGGAAGGGGGTGAAAATGCCCGGTATTGAAGTGGTTAAGTGCCCAGTGGGTAAGTGGTTAAAACTTACCCAATAAAAAAAAAAATGTAAAAATCAAATTTCTTCAGAAATTTAGGCCAATATGTATTCCGTTAAATATTTTTGGTAAAAAAAAAGATGCTAATAAGCGTATATTGATTGGTTTGTGCAAAAGTTATAGCTTCTACAAACTAGAACATAT
The DNA here is from genome assembly GCA_037952925.1 of Lithobates clamitans. Taxonomy (NCBI): domain Eukaryota; kingdom Metazoa; phylum Chordata; class Amphibia; order Anura; family Ranidae; genus Lithobates; species Lithobates clamitans. Next base: position 89,886 of record JBBGZY010000371.1, on the reverse strand, counting down.
ACAGTATACTTGGAATTTTTATTTGGTTTATTTTTATACTAGTAATGGTGGCGATCAGCGACTTATACGGGGACTGTAATATTGCGGTGGACACCGAGTGACACTTTTGACACTTTGTGGAATTCAGTGACACTAATACAGTGATCAGTGCTAAAAAATATGCACTGTCTGTGTACTAATGACACTGGCTGGGAAGGGGTTAAACATGTAGGACGATCAAAGGGTTTACTGTGTGCCTAGCCAGTGTTTTAATGTACTATGTGTGCTGCTTTTACTCAGGAAAGCGATGGATTTTATTTCATGTTTTGCAGGGACACGAAATCCATCACTTCCCCGTCAGAATGGAGCTCTGCCTTGTTTATAGGCAGAGCTCTGTTTTGTGTCTCTGCCTGATGATCGATGGGTGCCGGCGGACATCCTCCGCCAGATACCCGCAGATCAGCTTCTGTTGTGAGTAATCACAGCAGAAGCGGCCCGCCCTAGGGGGAAGTGCAGAATCATGTATATATACAGTATCTCACAAAAGTGGGTACACCCCTCACATTTTTGTAAATATTTTATTATATCTTTTCATGTGACAACACTGAAGAAATGACACTTTGCTACAATGTAAAGTAGTGAGTGTACAGCTTGTGTAACGGTGTAAATTTTTTGTACCCTCAAAATAACTCAACACACACCCATTAATGTCTAAACCGCTGGCAACAAAAGTGAGTACACCCCTAAGTGAAAATGTCCAAATTGGACCCAACGTGTCAATATTTTGCGTGGCCACCATTATTTTCCAGCACTGCCTTAACCCTCTTGGGCATGGAGTTCACCAGAGCTTCACAGGTTGCCACTGGAGTCCTCTTCCACTCCTCCATGACAACATCACAGAGCTGGTGGATGTTAGAGACCTTGTGCTCCTCCACCTTCCGTTTGAGGATGCCCCACAGATGCTCAATAGGGTTTAGGTCTGGAGCCATGCTTAGCCAGTCCATCACCTTTACCCTCAGCTTCTTCAGCAAGGCAGTGGTCGTCTTGGAGGTGTGTTTGGGGTTGTTATCATGTTGTGAGCTACTGTATACGTATTGCGGTCGCAAGTGGGTAAAACAGAACTCCGGGCAAAAGCTTTTTTCCATGTTCTCGTAGCTGATCTGGTACCTTCACCAACTATGTCAGCTATGTTCTTCTGAGCTCTGCAGTTCCTCTGCAATAGCCTGCTGAAAAAAACATTATTGCCTGGTGATTTACAGTAACGTCAGCCAGCGGTCTGATACGCCCCCTTGTAGTCCTTTGAAAGCGAGCAGGGAGTTCTATTTCCACCTGGCTCGCTGTAGTGGGCGGAGGGGTCTCACAGTCCCTGGTCTGTGCCGCGCATAGAGGTGGTGTCCTCCTCCTCCTCCTGATAATCTGCACTGGTGACACCGCACTAATGGGCACTGATAATCTGCACTGGTGGTCCCAGACATTCGGCACTGGTGGTCCCTGACATTCGGCACTGGTGGTTCCTGACATTTGGCTCTAGTGGTCCCCGACATATATTCGGCAATGGTGGCCCCTGACATTTGGCTCTGGTGGTCCCTGACATTCAGCAGTGGTGGTCCCTGACATTCAGCAGTGGTGGTCCCTGACATTCGGCACTGGTGGACCCTGACACGTTGCACTGGTTTGCATTTATATTAAAATGCTTTGTATTTATATGGCTGTAACCTATCATACCGTGTGTTATGTATGGCTTGCTGGCTGCAGAATGAGGGGTGTGATTTATGTTGAAGTGGGCGAGTTCACATTTACATGTACAAGCCTAGTGTACCTCCCACATTCACTCCCATCCCAAGGATTCATGGGAAATGTAGGCTGATTACAGTTAGAGAGAGAGAAGAGGATATGATGCAATCCCTGTTCTAAGAGATCCTCCCTGCCAGAAAAAGTGATGCATTTTTTGAATCACAGAGCTGACTTGCTGAAAATTAAATCAGTCATATCTCTTAAACGGTGAAAAATTTCACAAATATAATAACAGTTTAGTGTTTTGTGTGAGGGTGTACTAATGGGGAATTCTTTAGAAAATCCTGGAGTTCTGCTTTAAGTAAAGGCAGATAATTTGCCCAGAAAAAATAGTCATAAGCAGGGGTTATATAAACGTCTAGGTAGGGCAGAGAAGGCCAAGCTTGTCTTTATAGGAAAATTTAAGATATGCAGACAAATTCAGTTGCCTTAATTTCGGCATCTGCTTATCTTTCCCATCTGTGGCTTCCTCTGACTGTACTCTTCGCTTATGCATTTCTTCCTCCCAGGCTCAGGCTGAAGGGCCCAGGTTTGTGATTGAGACAATCAGTACTCGTTATATTCCAGTACACCTGCGGAGACACTTACAGTATCAAATTGCCCAATACATAGCTGTCAGCAATTTCAAATGAACCTGTGGGGAAAATTAGCTTAGTAAACAGCTGCAGCAAACAGCTGACAGTATTCATTGTCACAAAATATCTTTTGTTTTACAATGCGTCACTCCAGCAGGAACTGGATTCTGATGGTCGGTATTCGCCGGACGCCTCTCATGCGGTAATAGCTGATCCCGGGTATGGGGCACTCAGGCAATGGACAGCACGATACCTATTCTACACTATGAGTGAAGGTACTTTAAGGGGCTTCAGACTAAGCTAGAGAGAGAAATCCTAAAACACAAGATAAGTGCTGAGCGTCTTCTGTCAGCTGTTACAGATGTTAGTTTATTAGTTTCATTTTTCCCTTAGGCTCACTTTATAATATTGTTCAATCAAACACTACCTCTGAGCAGACACATTACGCCCAATATTGCCCCAATGGGTCCCGGCACACTATATAACCAATTATGATATCATTATTACAATTAAACATAAGGAGGAAGTAAACATTCTGTAATGTTTTATTGCTATCTGGGTCTCCCTCAGGGAGATTTACCTTCACTTCCTGTTCTTGTGACATTTTAGCAGACAGGAAGTAAAGGGTAGAGTATGGGAAGGCTAGAACCCGTGTCAGATTATTATTTCTGTCTTTGTCCATGTTGCAGATTTTCCCTTATTTTCTGTATGGTGAAACTGTTGTCAGCAGGACAAGAAAAGAAGGGAAATCTTTTTAACAGACTCCCGGATAGCAGTAAAACCAGTCAGGAGTTCTAAAACTCCCCTATTCTATGCAATATTAGATAATATGGTTATGGCTTTACATACACTTTAACCCTTTTGCTGCCAGATTCATTTTTTGAGCACACATTTTAACCACCTTAATACTGGGCACTTTCACCCCCTTCCTGCCCAGGCCTAATTTTCAGCTTTTAGCGCTGTTGCACTTTGAATGATAATTACCCAGTCATGCAGCACTGTACCCATATGAAATTGTTTTTTTGTTTTTTTTTAGACAAATAGAGCTCTCTTTTGGTGGTATTTAATCACCACTGGCTTTTTTATTTTTTTATAAAAATGAAAAAAGACAGAACATTTGGGGAAAAAAACATGTTTTTCTTAGTTTGTGTTATAAAATTTTGCAAATAAGTAATTTTTCTTCATAAATTTTGAACAAAATTTATACTGCTACATTTCTTTGGTAAAAATAACCAAAATCCGTGTATATTATTTGGTCTGTGTGAAAGTTATATAGTCTACAAGCTATGGTGACAATTAGGGTTGCACTGATACTGATACTAGTATCGGTATCGCTTCCGATACTGAGCATTTGCATGAGTACTTGTACTCGTGCAAATGCTCCGATGGCTAATCCAATACCTGGGCAATCAGTGTAGCAGTGGGGGCCATTACAAGCACCGATCTCCCTGTATAGGATTTCTCCCTCCTGCGGCTTTCAGCTGCTTTAATGAAATCTATAGAGGGAGATCAGTGCTTGTAACTCCCCCACCGCCGCACTGATCACCCCCGACTGTCCCCTGTATCCTCCTCCATGCTCCTACGGTCCCCCACCATGTCCTCCTCCGCTCCCCCTCCATGTCCTTCTCCACTCCTCATCCGCCCCTGCTCCACTCCCCCTCCATGTCCTCCTTCTCCGCTCCCCTTCTTTGTCCTCCTCCACTCCTTCTCCGCTCCCCCTCCGTGTCCTGCTCCACTCCTTCTCCGCTCCCGCTCCGTGTCCTGCTCCACTCCTTCTCCGCTCCCCCTCCGTGTCCTCCTTCACTCCTTCTCCGCTCCCCCTCTGTGTCCTCCTCCACTCCTTCTCCGCTCCCCCTCCACTCCTTCTCCGCTCCCCCTCCGTGTCCTCCTCCATGTTCTTCTCCGCTCCCCCTCCGTGTCCTCCTCAGATCCTTCTCTGCTCCCCCTCCGTGTCCTCCTCCACTCCTTCTCCGCTCCCCTTCCATGTCCTCCTCCACTCCTTCTCCGCTCCCCTTCCATGTCCTCCTCAGCTCCCTCTCCCCTCCCCCTCCATGTCCTCCTCTGCTACTTCTCTGCTCCCCCTCCGTGTCTTCCTCCGCTCCCCCTCCGTGTCCACCTCTGACCCCCCTCCGTGTCCTCCTCTGACCCCCCTCTGTGTCCTCCTCTGACCCCCCTCCGTGTCCTTCTCCGCCCCCCCCTTTGTCCTTTTCCGCCCCCCTCCGTGTCCTCCTCCATGTTCTTCTCCGCTCCCCCTCCGTGTCCTCCTCAGATCCTTCTCTGCTCCCCCTCCGTGTCCTCCTCCACTCCTTCTCCGCTCCCCTTCCATGTCCTCCTCCACTCCTTCTCCGCTCCCCCTCTGTGTCCTCCTCCACTCCTTCTCCGTGTCCTCCTCTGTGTTCTTCTCCACTCCCCCTCTGTGTCCTCCTCAGCTCCCTCTCCCCTCCCCCTCCATGTCCTCCTCTGCTACTTCTCTGCTCCCCCTCCGTGTCTTCCTCCGCTCCCCCTCCGTGTCCACCTCTGACCCCCCTCCGTGTCCTCCTCTGACCCCCCTCCGTGTCCTCCTCTGACCCCCCTCTGTGTCCTCCTCTGACCCCCCTCTGTGTCCTTCTCCGCCCCCCCCTTTGTCCTTTTCCGCCCCCCTCCAACCCCTCTCCTTGCCCCCCCCCCCCCGTGTCCTTTCCACTCCCCCTCCGTGTCCTCTGGTCCCCTTCCGTGTCCTCCTCAGCTCCCCCTGCATGTCCTCCTCCGGCCCCCCCTGCCCCAGATCTGTCAGATTAAGGAGTGGAGGAAGGAGCCAGTAAATCTGTCATTTACCGCCTCCTTCCTTTTCTGAGCGTTTAAAATGCTTCAGTTTATGAATGGAGAGGAGCCGCTATCTCCTGTCCATTCATCTTCAGTGCAGCTGAGGCTACAGAGAAAGGGACTAGGGAATCTATGAATCTGTGTCCTCAGTCCCTTTCCCTGTCTCAAAGAGGAGATATCAGGGGTCTATTTATACCCCTGATATCTCAACAAAGCCCCCCCCCCTCCAATAGGGTTTATAAAAAATTAAAATTTTTATTAAATAAATATTTAAAAGCAAAATTGTAAAAATAAGATTAAAAAACACTGACACTGTCCACCCCCCCCCCCCCCCCCAAAAAGTACTGTAAAAATAATAACAAAAATATATAAAATTAAAAAAAAAATAACAAATAAAACAAACTATTGACACAGTCCAAGCTTATCAGTGCTGCTGTCACGACATTAAAAAAAAAGTATCAGTGGTAGGTATCAGCGAGTACTTGAAAAAAAGTATCAGTATTTACTTGTAAGATATAATAAAATCTTTACAAAAATTAGAGGGGTGTATTCTCTTTTGTGAAATACTGTATGTCACTTTAATGTTTTAAAACGTTTCTTTTTCACATATAATTATTGCTATCACATGGGGACGAACAGCCCCCTATATGATAGCATATTGCTGGTGACAGATCCTCTTTAAAGGTTCACCTTTCTGAACATGTTACACCTTTATTTAGGGTGTAAATGTAACATGTCCAGAATACACCCCCTCTCCCCCAACCCCCCCCCTTAACAGCAGACGGGGATCCTCTCCCCGCTGTCACAATTTGAAAGCAGCATGGCTACGTGGGGCTCCACCCACATGGACGCATCATTTATTCACATTTTTCTGTGAATGAATAGACTAGAAGTACCATCATCCATTGCGGCTGACAGCTTGTAGTTCTAAATGAATTGTGACGGCGCTGGTGAGCGCTCTCATAGTTCACTGATCTTCCTGCTCTCAAGTGACTTCCTACCCGTATCGGAGGTACGGGCAGACAGCTATCCTGAGAGCCTGCAGGAGCTTGGCATTGCACCCGCAGTCTGCTGCTTTTCTAAGGCTTCTTAGAAGAAGAAAAAAAAAATCCACACTTTTTACTTGCAAAAAATGTGCATTCATTATTTTTTTTTCAAAAGGTGAACTAATCCTTTAACCACTTCAACCCCGGAAGGTTTCCCCCTTTCCTGACCAGGCCATTTTTTGCGATACGGCACTGCGTTACTTTAACTGTCAATTGCGCAGCCGTGCGACACTGTACCCAAATAAAATTGATGTCCTTTTTTTCCCACACATAAAGCTTTTAAAGCGTTTTGGTGGTATTTGATCACCTCTGCGGTTTTTATTTTTTACTCTATAAACAAAGAAAAGCCGACATTTTTGAAAAAAAAAAAAAAATGTTTTACTTTCTGCTATAAAACATATCCAATAAAAAAAAAATTTAAAAAACAAATTTCTTCATCAATTTAGGTCAATATGTATTCTGCTACATATTTTTAGTAAAAAAAATCCCAATAAGCGTACATTAATTGATTTGCGCAAAACTAAGATGCCATTTTAGTTTTAGTCCTATTTTAGTAATTTGAATTGTTTTAGTCGACTAAAATCTCCAGTACATTTTAGTTGACTAAATTTGAATGAGTTTAGTTCAATTGTGATGTATTACTTAAAGTGGAAGTAAATCCTCCTAACATTTTCAGCCAAGGAAGCTGCCATCTTGGCCTCTGTTTAATCGTCAAATGCCATGATGCTGCACATGTAATCAGTTACGACACCAGCCATTGGGTGGTTTGACAGTTTGATTGAGAGCACAACCACTGTGACAGTTACATTCCCAGCATGTGCCAGAAATGTAACTGTTTTTTGAAACTGTTAAATCTATGGGTTTACTTCCACTTTAAACATTTCTCCAGAATCGCCAAACTCGTTATATGCTCCTAGAGTAAAAATTTTATAACATGTTATTGTTTATGGTATTAAGGTTTGAATATGCACTACAGACACAGATTTAGCCGTTGTGATATAAAGAGCATCCGGAAAGTATTCACAGCGCTTCACTTTTTCCACATTTGTTATGCTAGAGCCTTATTCCAAAATAGATTAAATTCATTATTTCCCCCATAATGACAACGTATAAGAAGTTTGTTTGAAATCTTTGTAAAATTATTAAAAACGAAAACAAATCCCATGTACATAAGTATTCACAGTCTTTGCTTAATACTTTGTTGAAGCACCTTTGGCATCAATTACAGCCTCAAGTCTTTTTGAGTATGATGCTACAAGCTTGGCACGCCTATTTTTGGGCAGTTTCTCCCATTCTTCTTTGCAGGACCTCATAAGCTCCATCAGGTTGGATGGGGAGCATCAGTGCACAGCCATTTTCAGGTTTCTCCAGGGATGTTCAATCAGGCTCAAGTCTGGGCTCTGGTAGGGCCACTCAAGGACATTATTATTATCTTGGCTGTGTGCTTAGGGTCGTTTGCCCCAGTCTGAGGTCCAGAGTGCTCTGGAGCAGGTTTTCAAGGATGTCTCTGTACATTGTTGCATTCATCTTTCCGTCGATTCTGACTAGTCTCCCAGTTCCTGCCACTGAAAAACATTCCCACAGCATGCTGCCACCACCATGTTTCACTGTAGGGATGTTATTGGCCAGGTGATGAGCGGATCCTGGTTTCCTCCAGACATGACACTTGCTATTCAGGCCAAAGAGTTCAGTCTTTGTTTCATCAGACCAGAGAATTTTGATTCTCATGGTCTGAGAGTCCTTCAGGTACCTTTTGGCAAACTCCAGGCGGACTGTCATGTGCCTTTTACTAAGGAGTGGCTTCTGTTTGGCCACTCTACCATACAGGCCTGATTGGTGGAGCGCTGCACAGATGGTTGTTATTCTGGAAGGTTCTCCCCTCTCCACAGAGAAACACTGGAGCTCTGTCAGAGTGATCATCTAGTTCTTGGTCACCTCCCTAAGGCCCTTCTAACCCGATCGCTCAGTTTGGCCAGGCGGCCTGCTCTAGGAAGAGTCCTGGTGGTTCCAAACTTCTTTTATTTACAGGATGATGGAGGCCACTGTGCTCATTGGGACCTTCAATACTGCAGAATTTTTTCTGTACCCTTCCCCAGATCTTTGCCTAGATACAATCCTGTCTTGGAAGTCTACAGACAATTCCTTGGACTTTATGGCTTGGTTTGGGCTCTAACATGCACTGTTAACTATGGGACCTTATATATACAGATGTGTGCCTTTCCAAATAATTTCCAATTAACTGAATTTACCACAGGTGGACTCCAATCAATTTGTAGAAAAATCTTATAGCGGAGTTCCACCCAAAAATGAAACTTCCACTTTAAGTGATGGTGACCCCCTGACATGCCACTTTTTTTTGGGGGTGGGGGCAGATACCCTCTTTTTAGAGGCATCCAGCTCCCACTTCCTCCTGGGGCTCCGCAGCAACACCTCTCCCCCCTCCCTCCCTGCGATCTTCTGGGACACGTCACAGGTCACAGAAGATTGCCCGGCCATTCACAGCGCGGCTCGCACATGCCCGGCTGTGAAGCCACAGCCGGGCGCCCACGGTAAGAATGCCGCCTTCATAAGCCCGCATTGTTGGGCTGTGGGACAGGTGTGTGTCCGATTATTAAAAGTCAGCAGCTACACTTTTTGTAGCTGCTGACTTTTACTTTTTTTTTTTTTTTTGGCGGAACTCCGCTTTAAGGATGACCTAATTTGAATTTTATTTTCATTTAGTTTTCGGCACAGAAAACATGCAGCTGACGAAAACTATGATGAATATATTTTCTCCGGCGAAATAACACTGGTCCCAGCCAAATGAAAAGCACACAATCACATAAAGTATTGCCGCATGTGCTTAGATGAGAACAGACCCGTACATAGGAATTCATCAGTGCCACATACCTGCAGTGTTCCCACGGTAAATTCTCTGACCATTGATCTGTTGAAGGATGACATTATTTTCTCTCACCCATTGTGAAAGGGCTTCTTTATTCTTTCTGTTCACTAAAGTGAGCCAGACCTGTTGCAATAAGAAAAACAGTTACTATTGGGATTTTACCACCGCTACCTGAAAAATGGACCAGCCTAGAGTCTCACAGGCCCGTGAGCATGGGTCAGGGTGGGGGACCTTTTTTTTGGTCTGGTCCACATTCATGCAACTTGCTTGCTTGTTATTATAATATTACTATAGTTGCCTCAATGACAGATGCCCATTCTGCCTGTCTCTGGAGCGATCACGGGTGGCCGGCGCACATCGAATCAGCTGGTCCTGCTGGTTGGCTCCCCCACTCGCAAATGGGCACGCGCCCACAAATCAACATCTATGCGCCCAACGTACAATGACGGCAATTTTCGCAGGGCAGCCACCTTGCCGCAGTACAACTGCAGTTGGCGGTCCGTAACTAGTTAATCCAGTCCCACTGAAGTCTATGGATATGAAATTCGCACCACACTAATTTAAACTCGTACAAGACCCCGTTTTTAAACCAGATCAGAATCGCACCACATAGATGTGAACAGCCTGCACTGAAAACTAATATATATATATATATATATATATATATATATATATATATATATATATATATATATATATAAAATCTTCTCTGTGGTCACCTCTCAACACCTGTGAGTGCCGCTCTCTCTTTTAGACTATATGTAATACAGGTTTTGCTGCCTATATTACATGTACAGTATCTCACAAAAGTGAGTACACCCCTCACATTTTTGTAAGTATTTTAATTATATCTTTTCATGTGACAACACTGAAGAAATGACACTTTGCTACAATGTAAAGTAGTGAGTATACAACTTGTATAACAGTGTAAATTTGCTGTCCCCTCAAAACAACTCAACACACAGCCATTAATGTCTAAACTGCTGGCAACAAAAGTGAGCACACCTCTCAGTGAAAATGTCCAAATTGGGCCCAATCAGCCATTTTCCCTCCCTGTTGTCATGTGACTCGTTAGTGTTACAAGGTCTCAGGTGTGAATGGGGAGAAGGTGTGTTAAATTTGGTGTTATCGCTCTCACTCTCCCATACTGGTCACTGGGAGTTCAACATGGCACCTCATGGCAAACAACTCTCTGAGGATCTGAAAAAAAGAATTGTTGCTCTAAATAAAGATGGCCTAGGCTATAAGAAGATTGCCAAGACCCTGAAACTGAGCTGCAGCATGGTGGACAAGACCATACAGCGGTTTACCAGGACAGGTTCCACTCAGAACAGGCCTCGCCATGGTCGACCAAAGAAGCTGAGTGCACGTGCTCAGCCTCATATCCAGAGGTTGTCTTTGGGAAATATGTGAGTGCTGCCAGCATTGCTGCAGAGGTTGAAGGGGTGGGGGGTCAGCCTGTCAGTGCTCAGACCATACGCCGCACGCTGCATCAAATTGGTCTGCATGGCAGTCGACCCAGAAGGAAGCCTCTTCTAAAGATGATGCACAAGAAAGCCTGCAAACAGTCTGCTGAAGACAAGCAGACTAAGGACATGGATTACTGGAACCATGTCCTGTGGTCTGATGAGACAAAGATAAACTTATTTGGTTCAGATGGTGTCAAGCGTGTGTGGCGGCAACCAGATGAGGAGTACAAATACAAGTGTGTCTTGCTTACAGACAAGCATGGTGGTGGGAGTGTCATGGTCTGGGGCTGCATGAGTGCTGGCAGCACTGGGGAGCTACAGTTCATTGAGGGAACCATGAATGCCAACATGTACTGTGACATACTGAAACAGAGCATGATCCCCTCCCTCCGGAGACTGGGCCGCAGGGCAGTATTCCAACATGATAACGACTCCAAACACACCTCCAAGACGACCCCTGCCTTGCTAAAGAAGCTGAGGGTAAAGGTGATGGACTGGCCAAGCATGTCTCCAGATCTAAACCCTATTGAGCATCTGTGGGCGTCCTCAAATGGAAGGTGGAGGAGCACAAGGTCTCTAACATCCACCAGCTCCGTGATGTCATCATGGAGGAGTAGAAGAGGACTCCAATGGCAACCTGTGAAGCTCTGGTGAACTCCATGTCCAAGAGGATTAAGGCAGTGCTGGAAAATAATGGAGGGCACAAAATATATTCCCACTTTGGGCCCAATTTGGACATTTTCACTTCGGGGTGTACTCACTTTTGTTGCCAGCGGTTTAGACATTAATGGCTGTGTGTTGAGTTATTTTGAGGGGACAGCAAATTTACACCATTAGGCCCCTTTCACACGAGGTGGACTCCTCGCAGGCTTCCACGCAGTCCGCCGGCTCAGCGGGAGATCTCTCCGTTGATCTCCGCTGAGCCGGCGGATGACAGGTCCCTCTCTGCTCACTGAGCGGGGAGGGGCTTGTCAGGCGCCGCTGCCGCCTATGGAGGTGTCGGATGAAAACGGACAGCATGTCCGTTTTCATCAGATCTCACCTCATCCGATAGCAACCATTCGTCTGCTTTTAGCGGATCGGACCGGGTCGGGTGTCAGCGGACATGTCTCCGCTGACATCCGTCGCTCCATAGGCTAACATGGAGCACCCGTTCAGGTCCGCCGTCAAAACTGACAGGCGGACCTGTACGGTCCGATCGTGTGAAAGGGGCCTTATACGAGCTGTACCCTCACTACTTTACATTGTAGCAAAGTGGCATTTCCTCAGTGGTGTCACATAAAAAGATATAATAAAATATTTACAAAAATGTGAGGGGTGTACTCACTTTTGGGAGATACAGTATATGTATATATATATATATATATATATATATATATATATATATATAAATATATATATATATATATATATATATATATATATATATATGTTTATGTATGTATGTATGTATGTATGTATGTATATACCGTATATACTCGAGTATAAGTCGTTCCGAGTATAAGTCGAGGCCCTAATTTACCACAAAAAAATTGGGAAAAACTTATTGACCCGAGTATAAGACGAGGGTGAGAAATGCACAGCTACTGTAAGTGGAAAAGAGGGTCAACAATGCCCATTTGCATGCCTCACTGTGCCCATTTGCAGCCATAGGTCCCCTGAACTTCAAACTCGGTAGTTAAGTGTTCCTAGATGCCCCCTAGCTGCAGCCAAAATTTGGGGTCTCTGAACCCAAAGGGTCCCAAAATGACATTGCTGCAGATGGACACAGTTGACCAAATTTGGGGCTCCGTATCTCGGGGCCACTTAGTGCCAAGAACCCCAAATTTGGTGTGCAAACCCAGTGGAACTAGCAGCATAAAATTTCCAAAGCTGGGGTTTCTAGCATCAAGTGGCCCCGAGATACAGGGCCCCAAAAATCAGTTCAGAAAATGTCAAGCACTTTTCTACAGCAGAGAATGACATTTACCGAACCGATTTTGGGGCCCCGTATCTCGGGGCCACTTAGAGCTAGAAACTTCATCTTTGGATATGTTGTGGTACCAGTTCTACTGGGTTTGCACACCAAATTTGGGGTTCCTAGCATCAAGTGGTCCTGAGATACGGGGCCCCAAAATCGGTTCGGAAAATGAAATTTTTTGCTGCAGAAAAGTGCTTGACTCGAGTATAAGTCGAGGGGGGCACTTTCAGCACAAAAAAACATGCTGAAAAATTCGACTTATACTCGAGTATATACGGTATATATATATATATATATATATATATATATATATATATATACACACACACACACACACACACATTTATATATGATTTCAATTATTTATATTATTTGCATTATAATATTTCCTCTACCATAGGTAGGTGTTAGAGTGAGGATTTTGTAATGGAAAGTGTCAGTTCTGGTAAATTTGGACAGGAATATGCGTCAGGTTAGGCCTGTTTGTTTTGATCTGGGGGGGCAGGGAGTGGTTATATATTTATATATTATTACATTATTTACATTATAATATTTTCTTAAAGGGGTTGTAAAGGTGTTTTTTTTTTTTTTTAAAAATAACAAACATGTTATACTTACCTTCACTGTGCAGCTCGTTCTGCACAGAGTGGCCCCGAACCTGGTCTTCTGGGGTCCCTCGGCGGCTGTCTCAGCTCCTCCCCGCAAGCATTTACCACCTTCATGCGAGCTCTCTCGCACGGTGGTGAGTGCTTGCGGGCGCGCTCCCGTGATACAGCCGGCGGCTATAGCCGCTCGCTGTATCACTCGGCCCCGCCCCCCGGCGCGCCGCGTCATCGGATGTGATTGACAGCAGCGCGAGCCAATGGCTGCGCTGCTTTCAATCCATCCACTGCAGCCAATCAGCGGCCAGGGTGAGCGGAGGAACAGATGTCGGGAACGCGAAGCTGACTTTCGAGGCGTCAGGTAAGTAAAACGGGGGGGCTGGGGGCGGCGGTTCTGTCAGAAGTTTTTTCACCTTAATGCATAGAATGCATTAAGGTGAAAAAACTTTTACCTTTACAACCCCTTTAATTCTCCTTATTATAATTAATCAGTATTTTTATTTATAATTATATATTTATTATTGCAATTATGTACATTATGATATTTTCTTAATTCTTTTTACTATATTTAATTTGTGTTTTTCCTTTTACAATGATATATTAATTATTTAAATTATTATATCAGTTAATAACATTTATTCCTAATTATTATAATAATTCTGGGGGGGGGGGGGGGGTAGAGGAATATATCCTGTTATAATGAATGCAGTGCATTATAAAGCTTCCTATGTAAGTCTATTCTCATGAAGATAATAGAGCCCCCCCAAGGCCTATCAGCATAGGGCAGGAGAACATGTACACTGCACAATGTAATCCCCCCATACGATGCAATGACAGGACATCCAATAGAGGACAGGAAGATACAAGAAATAACATCTTGTAGGATGAGATGTGATGGACCCCCCCGGTAGGTCTCCCTGTACACAGCTCCCCATTACCTGCTCCTTCTCCATCCTCTCGGTACACGCGGACAACACCCCTCCGTCTTCCGCCTCTGAGAACTTTCTTCCAGAACTTTTCTCTTCACATGACCAGCGTCCAATCAGCAGCGGGGGGCCGGCTCCCAGCCCTCCAATAGGATTGTCTCAGCTCCGTGCGCCCTCCTCGGAGATACCAGTTGCGGGGAGGTCGGGCTGTGCGCAGGTGTGTGGGCGGAGCTCTGTAATCCTGGAGGATGGGCGGGGCCCCTGCGCATGGACTAAGGCTGGGCAGTATGTAGAACCCAGCCTGATCTGTGTGCAGTGCAGGGTGGATCACTTTTTATAGGGCGGTACAGTAGACACTTCCAGGCACTTAGGATCCTGCCGCCTCCTGATTTCTGTTTTTTTTTTTTGTCTTTTAGTTGCCTAAACAGGGATTTACATTGAACTAATGCACCATAACACAACAGCAGCACAGTCCCATTGACTTTAAAGCGGAACTTCAGTCATTTTTTCATCTTTCCATCTATTAAATCCTCTGCCCTTGTTCTTTTATATCTTTGGATAGTAAAACATTTTTTTTCTGTCGATAAATACCGTATACAGCCCCACTTCCTCTTTCTTGTCTGGTCATTATCCTAGGCTTATGACATCATGCACAGCTCTCTCTAATGGGAGTTTGCCAGGGAGGGATGGGGGGATGAGTCATAAGAGGGCCAATGAGAGCTGCAGAGCTGGAGGTGTGCCTCTGTGTGTCTGTGTAAATCCAGGAAGTGAACAGGCAGCAGCTTCAGCTGCCCACAGTTAACCACTTAAAGCGGAGTTCCGCCTAATTTTTTTTTTTTCAAATACTGCAGCTGCTGACTTTCAAAATAAGGACACCTACCTATCCAGGGAGCCCGTGATGTCCTCACCTGAAGCCGACCCGTCCTTCAGCTCTCGGGTGAAGGCGCCGCCATCTTCGGCAAGGGAATCAGGAAGTGAAGCCTTGCGGCTTCACTTCCTGGTTCCCTACTGCGCAAGCGCGACTCACGCTGCACGATCCCACTGGCCCCTGCTGTCTTCTGGGACCTGTGTGTCTCCCAGAAGACAGCGGGGGACGCAGAAGGAGCCGGAAGTGGCGTAGATACCTGCAGGTGGCTCGGCTATCTATGCCCGGAAGTGGGAACAAATACCTGTATTAGACAGGTATCTGCTCCGCCCCTCCCCCCTGAAAGGTGCCAAATGTGACATTGGAGGCGGGGGGACCGGAAAAGCGGAAGATCCGTTTTTGGGTGGAACTCCGCTTTAAGGACCGAGCCTCTTTCTGAGATTTGTTTACTGTTAAAAACAGGTTTTGTTGCTAGAAAATTACTTAGAACCCCCAAACATTATACATTTTTTTTCTAACACCCTAGAGAATAAAATGTTGGTCGTTGCAATACTTTCTGTCACACCGTATTTGCGCAGCGGTCTTACAAGCGCACTTTTTTTTAGAAAAAATACACTTTTTTTAATTAAAAAATAAGACAACAGTAAAGTTAGTCCAATTTTTTTTTATATTGTGAAACATAATGTTACGCCAAGTAAATTGATACCCAACCTGTCACGCTTCAAAATTGCGCCCGCTCGTGGAATGGCAACAAACTTTTACCCTTAAAAATCTCCATAGGCGACGTTTAAAAAATTCTACAGGTTGCATGTTTTGAGTTACAGAGGAGGTCTAGAGCTACAATTATTGCTCTCGCTCTACCAATTGCGGCGATACCTCACATGTGTGGTTTGAACACCGTTTGCATATGCGGCCGCTACTCACGTATGCGTTCGCTTCTGCACGCGAGCTCGTCGTGACGGAGCGCGCAGAAATTATTTTTTTTTCTTATTTATTTTACCTTTTATTTTTTATTTTTACACTGTTCTTTTAAAAAAAAAATGTGTCACTTTTATTCCTATTACAAGTAATGTAAGCATCCCTTGTAATAGAAAAAAAGCATGACAGGACCTCTTAAATATGAGATCCGGGGTCAAAAAGTCCTCAGATCTCATATTTAGACTAAGATGCAAAAAAAAAAAATGACACAAAAAAAATTGTGCCTTTAAGAGAAGTAGGCGGAGCCGACGTAATGACGTCGCTCCGGCCGTCCTATGGTATAGAGATGGGTGGGCGCTAAATGCAATAAAATAAAAATAAAACATTTTGTCATTTAAAAAAAAAAATGGCCCTCCAAGAGAGTTTTCCGCCCTGCAATGATATAGAGATGGGTGGGGGCCATCTTCCCCTCACTCGTCACCATGTCAGGCTAGGGAAAGGATCCGATCGCCTCCGCCGCTGCCGACGGCTCCGGTAAGTGGCAGAGGGCACCGGACGGAGGGGGGGGCCCTCTCCCACCGCCGATAAAAGTGATCTCACAGCGAATCCGCCACAGAGACCACTTTTATCTTGAAGCGGACCGCTGGCCGAAGAAGAGGATACCGGGGTTATGGAAGCTAGCTGCTGCCATAACAACAACATTCCTCTTCAAAATATCGACGTATAACGACGGTGGGCGGTCCGGAAGTGGCTCAAATGGTTGCAGCCAGATTAGTGAAGGGAGATTTCTGCAGCATGTTTGGCAAATACAGAAATACAGTATATATAAAATAATATGCAAAGTGGTTGGAGGGAAGCTCCAGAATGGCAAAGATGTCTTTATTACAAATTATGTGAGCAGACTGCAGTTCCTCTTTAATGAGTAAGCTTGGCAGGCAGCGCTGCCTGAGGCTTTTGGTGGGTGGTAGAATCACGGCTAAGCCGCTCATATTTACCACCCATGTGAAGCCTGAGTCACTCACAAAATCGCGCATGTTCCTGACCTGAAGCCAAAATGCGCTTCTCTCGAGCAGACGTGCAGGGAGCTCTTTGTCAGTGGCGGCTGGTGGTATATTTTTTGGGGGGGGGGCGTGGCTGTGGGTGCATTTCCCAACGTCGCCCCCCCCAAAAGAAATATACTACCAGCCGCCACTGACGGTCGGGTCACCCGCATTTCTCCCGAGGGTCGGTCAGGTCAAGGACTCAGGACTGGCTTCCTGATTGGCCGGGAGGAGAATCAGTGTGACAATAGCAAATATCCAATCGCTATTGTCACACAGCAGGGTGGGCTCAGGGCGTGGTGCTCTGCGCCTCGAGCCCACACTTTTTTGGAGCCTGTTAGAGCCTCTGGCTCTAATCATGTGCTTAAAAAAAAAAACCCATTGGAATCCATGCGTCCGGTGCCCAGCATGTAGATTAGGAGGCCGGACACATGGATTAGGGGGGGCGGCGACCCTGTGCCCTGCATTACAGGCCGCCACTGCTCTTCGTTCATTCTTAACCACTTCCAGGCCGCGGAAGGGGTGGCCTGTACAGGTACGGTGAACTACTGGCACGTCGCTGGCTGTTTCCAAGTTTAGGGCGCGCACATGCTCACCCCCCCGCCACCACCTGCTGTGATTGTACACAGCGGGAGCCTGTCAGCACGTCCCGGCCGGGTCCTGCTAATTGGCTGTGTGCAATCACAGCCCAGAGCTCTGTGTTGACAATCAACACAGAGCTCTATACAGAGGGAACAATCAGGGCAGAGAGAGTGAATCTCCCTAACAGCTTCTATTCAATTTATAGTCTGCGCAAAACTAAAATTAAAAGTTTTGCCTTTATTTATACTTTAAAGTGGAACTTCACCCAAAATGGGAAGTTCCACTTTTTCACCTTCTCTCCCTCTTTCAGATACATTTACTTTTTTGGGGGGAGTTAGTACCTGTTTTTTGACAGGTAACCACTCCCACTTCCGATTGGATTGCCAAAGTTTGCCCCCTTAATGACCAGGCCATTTTTTGCGATACGGCACTGTGTCGCTTTAACTGACAATTGCGCGGTCGTGCGACGTTGTACCCAAACAAAATTGACGTCCTTTTTTTCCCACAAATCGAGCTTTCTTTTGGTGGTATAAACAAAAATTATCCCCAAAAAATGTTTTAAAAAACAAATGTCTTCATCAGTTTAGGCCAATATGTATTCTTCTATATATTTTTGGTAAAAATATATTGATTGGTTTGCGCAAAAGTTATAGCATCTACAAAATATGGGATAGATTTATGTCATTTTTATTATCTATTTTTTTTACTAGTAATAGCGGCGATCTGTAATTTTTAGCAGGACTGCGATATTGCGATATTGCGGTGGGCAAATTGGAGACCCCCCCCCCCCACACACACACACACACACTTTTGCCGCAGCTTTCTGGGACACATCGCAAATCCCAGAAGACTACAGGACCATTCGCATTCGCAAAGTACAGCGCGGCTCACAAATGGGCAGTGGGAAGCCGACTGGGAAGCTGCAAGGAATCAGAGTTGGCTTCCTTAAGTAAACATGTCAGCGCCTGGTACCTGAGGACCAGTAAAGAACCTTCCTGGGAGAGGGCGGAGCTGGATTCCAGGACAGGTAAGTGTCCTTTTATTAAAAGTCAGCAGCTACAGTATTTTTAGCTGTGACTTTTCATCCTGCATTCAGCTGCATTATCACCTGCCGAATGCAGCCCATTCACCCTAAGGGCTCATGCACACTGCAGCTCAAAGAAATGGCTCCTACAGGCTTTTGAGCTCTTTCTGCCTAGAAACTCCCCTCCACGTTAAAGCGGAGTTCCACCAAAAAGTGGAACTTCCACTCATTTGTCTCCTCTCCCACTCCGGTGCCACAATTGGTACCTTTCAGGGGGGAGGGGGGACAGGATACCTGTCTTTGACAGGTATCCTGTTCCCACCTCCGGCAGTCCATCACCGTGGGGCTCCCTCCTCCTCTCCCTGTCGCCGGGCCAGTAGGAGAGAGGAGCAGGGCCTCGCGCATGCGCAGTACGATTCCCGGCGTGAAGCTGTGAGGCTACACTGCCGGGTACCCCTACCCGCAATGGCGGCGGCAGCACCCGACAGCTGATGGAAACGTCCTATTGTTAAAAGCCAGCAGCTGCAGTATGTGTAGCTGCTGGCTATTCATTTTTTTTTTTTTGGGCGGAACACCGCTTTAAGCCTCATACACACGCTTAGATTTTTGGACGACTGAACGTCTGTTTTTTGTGGCATGCTAGTCTCGTGTCCAAAGTGAAGACGCTACTCCCAATACGAAAATTTTCTTACAACAGAATAGTTGAATAGTTTTGTATGTATTCTTTCGTTTCTGAGCATGCGTAGTCTTGCTCTTAGAATTTTTTGTGTACGAAAACCGTACTAAGTAAACGAAAATCAGATGATGAGTTCACATCCAACAAAATCGTTATAGTCTGCACATCCAGCTTTTGTCTGACAAAAAAACGAAATCGCCTGTCGAAAGCACCATACTAAAGGTCCGAAAATCGTCAGACAAGTTTTTCCATCCGATTTTCATATTGTGTGTACGGGCCTTTAGCCAATGTGCCCATGCACACTAGGGCTTTTTCAGGCTTATGCTCAAAAAAGCTTGAAAGAGTTCGAAAGAGCCACACTGCCATCTGTAATGCACACGATTGCAGAGAGTTGATGTAGGTTTTTAGGTGTTAAAACAGGTAGTTAGGCCCCTTTCACACTAACGGACCAATCTGGTCCACCTGCCAGTTTTTAAGGGGGACCCAATGCTCTCTATGGAGCGGCGGATGCCAGTGTACAACAGACGGATGGTGATCCGTTCCCCATCCGTCCAGTGGATCGGATGACAGTCGGATGGAAACTGACAGGCGGTCCGTTTCCATCTGACAGCCCATAGAGAACAGCGAGCTGTGTCCGTTTAATCAGCAGTGTTCAAACTCTACTCAAGAAGTGGAAAATGAAGGGTTCTGTTGAAACCAAACCACGGTCAGGTAGACCAACTAAAATTTCAGCCACAACTGTCAGGGAAATTGTCGGAGGGTGAAAAGAAAAACCCACAAATAACTTCAGATGAAGTACAGAACTCTCTGAAAACATGTGGTGTGGCTGTTTCAAGATGCACAATAAGGAGGCACTTGAAGAAAGATGTGCTGCATGATCGAGTTGGTAGAATAAAGACATTACTACGCAAATGCCACAAAGTATCCCGCTTACAATACGCCAAACAGCACAGAGACAAGCCTCAAACCTTCTGTCACAAGGTCATTTGGAGTGATGAGACCAAAATTGAGCATTTTGGCCACAACCATAAATGCTACATTTGGAGAGGAGTCAACAAGGCTATGATGAAAGGTACAGAGGTGGATCGCTGATATTTTGGGGATGTGTGAGCTACAAAGGCACAGGAAATCTGGTCAAAATTGATGGCAAGATGAATGCAGTATGTTATCAAAAAATACTGGAGGAACATTTGCATTTATCAGCCAGGAAGCTGCTTATGGGACGTACTCGGACATTCCAACATGACAATGATCCAAAACAAAAGGCCAAGTCGACCTGTCATTGGCTACAGCAGAATAGAGTGAAGGTTCTAGAGTGGCCATCTCAGTCTCCTGACCTCAATATCATTGAGCCACTCTGGGGAGATCTCAAACGTGCAGTTAATGCAAGACAGTCCAAGAATTTACAGGAACTGGAGGCTTTTTATCAAGAGGAATGGGCAGCTTTTCCATCTGAGAAGATAAAGAGCCTCATCCACAAATACCACAAAAGACTTCAACCTGTCATTGAAGTTAAAGGGGACAATACACGGTATTAAGAACTGAGGTATGTAAACTTTTGATCAGGGTCATTTGGGTAGTTTCTATTGCTATTGTGATTTAAAAGGAGTAAACACAGTTGATTGATAAACAAAAAGAAGGAAGGTGGGGTAAATAACCCCGGGACTTTTAAGGTGCTTTTTGTATAAGGTAAATAGAGTAGATAGACATGTATAATTTATCCATAAAAAAGATTTTTATTACAACTAATACACATTACACAAAAATGCATTACACAAAAATGGTTAAAAAATCTCTCAATATCCACATCCAATTTAGATAAGCAGTAGGAAGGATACCACTCACTAAATACCACTCAACATGTTTCGCTCATTTGGAGCTTCCTCAGGAGTTTTGGTATAGTTTTTGATATACTGGAAAAGATAAGAGAAACATGGATAAGATGTCACGTTACACAGTAAAATTTATAACCACATGGTTAAAACTGTTTTGTATAGAGATGGATACCATGTCATAATAAAGCTGACAAAAAGTCAATCAATCAAAGATAATGCTCAACAATCAGAAGTCAGCTTAATCAACAAATAAAAATGATAATAATATTCTCACCAGGCTGCCAAATATCATATCAAAATTAGATTGGTAAAGAAATATTCCCCAATGAATAACATCAGAGATATGAGTAGGTCCCTTTGGTAGAGGTTCCGGTCCGTTTTGGCCACAGAAGGACTAAGAATTGATATATCCTTATTGGAAAAAATAAAATAAACTATCAATCAGATGATGTCAAAAAGGCATCAAATCTAAACACCAAATTAACATGAAAGTTACATTAGGTAGAATCAAAACTCTTTTGCTGGAGGCAGATAAAAACCTCATTGCAAGTAGAAGCGGCAGTTTAGGATCACCATGGTATGCAGATTCACAGCCAGCAAAATTTAGAAGGGTCAAAGAAATCTTGAAAAGGTGTGAGTGCATAAAAATGCAACTAGAAAAAAATGAAAAGATATTGATAAACATGAGGTCCATATGTGTGAACCGCTCAGAGATCGAGCGGAATCACATGTAAGACACTTACCTATGATGACGGTTTAGGCAGGCATAAGGTGGAAGAGAGACAACCTCTCCCCTGGACGAGGAGCCTACGTCAGAGGGTTGCGGCGTTCGGCCCTGTTCTTATAGCCCTTCCATCCCGGCGGCGTCTGACGTCACAACCGGGATGCGGACATATAGTGAGGAGACCCAGGGGTAGGCGTGTGGATAAGGACGAGGCGGAGGCATCATGGCGTGACGCTGAACGCTTCATTGCCCACAGTGCAGACAGTACAGTTACAATGCAATTTGGTACAAGAGGAAGCAGAGAGCCCTGCTCATTAGAGCTTACAATCTAAGTGGGAGGACCAAGTGATATAAAAGGTAATACAGTGGAACCTCGGATTGCAAGTAACGCGGTCAACAAGCGTTTCGCAATACGAGCACTGTATTTCTAAAAATCCTAACTCGGTTTGCGAGTGTTGTCTCGCAAATGAGCAGGATTCAGGCCAAAGCGTTGTGCAGTACCGCTTTTGGCCTGAGGTGGGGGGGTGCCGGAGCCGAACGGTGCTGATCGTCGCCGTTCAGAAATGCACGGAAAGGCCCGAGGACAGTTCGGCTGACCTTGGCAAACCTCGGAAAGACTCGTGAGCGGAGTCTTTCCGAGGTTTGCCGAGGTCAGCTGAAGTGTGATCAGGCCTTTTCACCCATTTCCTGAGGCTCTCCGGTGCCCTCCGCCTCTAGCCGCATGCGGTATTGCATCCCATTGAAGTCAATACGGAACAAATTATTTTCGTTTCCATTGACTTCAATGGGAAAACTTGCTTTGGAGTACTTTGGATTACGAGGATACTCCTGGAACGGATTGTGCTCATAATCCGAGGTTGTACTGTAACTGTTAGAGATGAGCTGATGGAGAAAATAAAAACACGGTGTATTCGTTAGAAGCAGGATAGGCTTAGAAGGGTTCTCAGGGATCATCTAAAGATGGTTAGATTAGGACAGTGTTTCTCAACTCCAGTCCTCAAGGTGCCCCAACAGGTCATGTTTTCAGGATTTCCTTTAGATTAAATGACTGTGGTAAGTGAAACTGATCAAATCACCTGTGCAAAATAATGGAAAGCCTGTAAACATGACCTGTTGGGGCGCCTTGAGGACTGGAGTTGAGAAACAATGGATTAGGAGATAGTCAGACAGATTGAGGTAGGGAGTTCCAAAGGATGGGAGAAGCTCAGGAGAAGTCCTGGAGGCGAGCATGGGAGGAGGTGACAAGGGAGCTAGAGAGCAGGAGGTCTTGAGAGGACCTTGAGAGGTTTGGTTGATATTTTCAGACAAGGTTAGTGATGTAGCTGAGGAGCTGCCATCTCATGCCTTTAAAACCAAACACATATTAATTACACAGGTTCTGTGGCTGATTAAGGTGGTAATCAAACTCACTTAGTGGCTTATACACATTAAAGTAACCTCAGAACCTGTGTATTTCATACGTGTTCGGTTTTAAAGGGATGAGATGGCAACCCTACTGGGTACAGAGTTGTGAATGGCTTTGTAAGTTGTTGTTAGTACTTTGAATTGTATTCGTTGGGCGAGCGGAAGCCAGTGTAGGGATTGGCAGATGGGAGACACTGATCGGTTGGTAAGGTGGATGAGTCTGGCAGCAGCATTTATGATGGACTGAAGGGGGGGATAGTCTATGTAAAGGTTATCCAAGGAGGAGGGAGCTGCAGTAGTCGGGGCGAGAGATGACCAGGGAGTGAATTAGAAGCTTTGTGGTGTCATTAGTTAAAAAGGGGCATATTCTGGACATGTTGCAGAGGTAGGGGCGGTATGATTTAGACAGGAATCAGATTGGACCATGCCCTTTCACTATGCCTACCAATAAATGCAGCACCGCTTTTTGCATGGAACACTTTCTTTAGGACACAGAAATCAGTCCTTTCTATGACAGGGCTGGTTTATTCTGTTTACACCGTGGGCCAAAGGTTCCCAGTCCTCCCCTGAGATAAGGTGACCCACACCAGAGGTGAACTTTGTGAACTGGTTTTATATAGGGAGCATTATCCCATAGAACTGAGGAACATTGCTGTAAGTAAATCTTATCTCCAAATGGAGGACGAAATTAGTCGGAGTCGGTGTCAGGGGCCAAAAACAAAAGGACAATAGCGGTCAAGACTACTTAAAAATTACTTCAGTAAGCGATCATATGAAAAAGATCATTAAAGAAGAAGTAAACACTAGATTGTTTTTCTTTTTTTTTTTTAATATTATAATTTAGCAATGTGTATAAATGCCTTGCACATTAAAATGTCATTAAAACAAGGTTTGGTTTTTAAATACATTTTCTTACTTTTATAAAATATACCTTCTTCCGGGAATCAGCAGCTCCATCTTTACTACTGATCTCTGTATCTTGTGCGGACGTCATTTCTGCCCTTCCTTTGCTCCCCTGTTTAAATCTCGCTCATGTGCGTGAAAGCCAACCCTCCATCTCGATCGCCATTCTCGTTAGCCGAGAACCAGAAAGCTGAGGAGGGCACACCATTACGAGGCTTCCTTTGTGTGCCGTTCACTGTGGAAAGAATTGACCCGGCATCCTGTGTGTATATAGAAACGGCACACATAGCGTGCCGTTAACGAAACTATGGACTGCGCATGCGCCGGTGACATCATTTACCATAGCAGGAAGGATTCTGAGGAAATTGTACAAGTAAGTGAAGTTTCACAGGCACAGATCTGCAGCCTTATCTGTGTAGATTAGAATGAGCTAAAGTGTAACATGAGAGTTTACAACCACTTTAAGCGACACTCTCGAATTATGTGAGAACACATTTTGTAAAAGTCAAGTGTCCTATTCAGAGCAAGAATTCGCAGAAATGTCACGCATTTTGGACAATTAAATGTGAGAATTTTTTTCCCACACTTTACAGTTATTCTGTGGCAAGGATGGCTTTTAAAATGAGCCAGTCAGGTTTACGCTGGAATGTGTATATATGGTCTAAAAAAGTTGTACAGATTTTGCTGTAAAAGATGAAAGGCCCTTCAACATTTCTGGACAAGGATATAGTATGTATTGTCAGAGCAACAATAAAAAAAAAAAAATAAAAAAAAAAAATATATATATATATATATATATATATATATATATATATATATATATATATATATATATATATATATATATATATATATATATATTATATATATGGTGGGCGCACCTCAATTTGTGGGAGGAGTCTCGCCTTTTAAAAGGCCAGCCCCCGATCCTCCCTTCTGTCAGCATTTTTCCTCGTGTTATCCCACCCACCCATTCCTTTTATTTCACTTCTTCTTTATTTCTAATTACTTCTTGGGTATGCCCCCTTTTAGGCATACAGGCGGTCCCCTAGTTACAAACATCCGACTTACAAACGACTCCTACTTACAAACAGAGGGAGACAACAGCAAGTGACAGGAAATCTACCTCTAGGAAGGGAAATTCACTCCTGTTAGG
This sequence comes from Lithobates clamitans, assembly GCA_037952925.1. Taxonomy (NCBI): domain Eukaryota; kingdom Metazoa; phylum Chordata; class Amphibia; order Anura; family Ranidae; genus Lithobates; species Lithobates clamitans. The sequence continues at coordinate 64,722 of JBBGZY010000371.1, read as the reverse complement.
GCCCTTCCACACTGGGGCAGTTTGCAGGCGCTATTGCGCTAATAATAGCGCCTGCAAACCGACCCAAAAGTGCCGCTGCTTTGTCTCCAGTGTGAAAGCCCCGAGGGCTTTCACACTAGAGCAGTGCGCTAGCAGGACGGTAAAAAAAGTCCTGCTAGCAGCATCTTCGGAGCGGTGAAGGAGCGGAGTGTATACCGCTCCTTCACCGCTCCTGCCCATTGAAATCAATGGGACAGCGCGGCTATACCACTGGCAAAGCGCCTCTGCGCCTTTCTCGGCCGCTAGCGGGGGGTAAAACCGCCCCACTAGTGGCCGAATACTGACGGTAAAGCGCCGCTTACAATAGCGGCGCTTTACCGCCGACGCCGCCCCTGCCCCAGTGTGAAAGGGCCCTAAGAGTTATGGGAAAAAGGTGTCTCCACTGAAGCTTTATCACCAAGGCCAAAATTTTCAATTTATCCAATTTATCCAATTGTCATTCGGACAGAAAGTGAGGTGAGATCTTCTGAACAGGGGCACACACAGCAAAACAAATGTTAGAGGGTGTGTACCCTTCCCTATGCTATCGAAAAAGCTTAAAAATATTTTTTTTGGCAGGAGCTACACTTAAAAAATGTACCTGTTCCGACTTACAAACAGATTCAACTTAAGAACAAACTTACAGACCCTGGGGAACGCCTGTACTGACCTTGTGACCACGGCACACCCCAGGTCACTTTCCAGCTTACCTTCTATTTCCTTTCCTTAGTTATCCACAAGAGTCTCCGAGTATATCTCACAAAAGTGAGTACACCCCTCACATTTTTGTAAATATTTTATTCTATCTTTTCATGTGACAACACTGAAGAAATGACACTTTGCTACAATGTAAAGTAGTAGTAAATTTGTCCCCTAAAAATAAATCAACACACAGCCATTAATGTCTAACCCGCTGGCAACAAAAGTGAGTACACCCCTAAGTGAAAATGTCCAAATTGGGCCCAATTAGCCATTTTCCCTCCCCCGAGGTCATGTGACTTGTTAGTGTTACAAGGTCTCACGTGTGAATGGGGAGCAGGTGTATTACATTTGGTGTTATCGCTCTCACTCTCTCATACTGGTCACTGGAAGTTCAACATGGCACCTCATGACAAAGAACTCTCTGAGGATCTGAAAAAAAAAATTGTTGCTCTACATAAAGATGGCCTAGGCTATAAGAAGATTGCCAAGACCCTGAAACTGAGCTGCAGCATGGTGGCCAAGACAGCGGTTTAACAGGACAGGTTCCCAAGACGACCATTGCCTTGCTAAAGAAGCTGAGGGTAAAGGTGATGGACTGGTCAAGCATGTCTCCAGACCTAAATAACCTATTGAGCATCTGTGGGGCATCCTCAAACAGAAGGTGGAGGAGCACAAGGTCTCTAACATCCACCAGCTCGGTGATGTTGTCATGGAGGAGTGGAAGAGGACTCCAGTGGCAACCTGTGAAGCTCTGGTGAAATCCATGCCCAAGAGGGTTAAGACAGTGCTAGGAAATAATGGTAGCCACAAAAAATATTGACACTTTGGGCCCAATTTGGACATTTTCTTTTTTTTTCAAAAAAGGACATTTTCATTTAGGGGTGTACTCACTTTTGTTGCCAGTGGTTTAGACATTAATGGCTGTGTGTTGAGTTATTTTAAGGGGGCAACAAATCTACACACACTACTTTACATTGTAGCATTATGTCATTTCTTCAGTGTTGTCACATGAAAAGATATTGACAGAAAAAAACACAGAATTGTTGACATTTTTGCAGATTTATTAAAAAAGAAAAACTGAAATATCACATGGTCCTAAGTATTCAGACCCTTTGCTGTGACACTCATATATTTAACTCTGGTGTGGTCCATTTCTTCTGATCATCCTTGAGATGGTTCTACAATCTACACCTTCATTTGAGTCCAGCTGTGTTTGATTAAACTGATTGGACTTGATTAGGAAAGCCACACACCTGTCTATATAAGACCTTACAGCTCACAGTGCATGTCAGAGCAAATGAGAATCATGAGGTCAAAGGAACTGCCAGATCTGGCCAAGATTCCAAAAAAATGTCTGCTGCACTTAAGGTTCCTAAGAGCACAGTGACCTCCATAATCCTTAAATGGAAGACGTTTGGGACGACCAGAACCCTTCCTAGAGCTGGCCGTCCGGCCAAACTGAGCTATCGGGGGAGAAGAGCCTTGGTGAGAGAGGTAAAGAAGAACCTAAAGATCACTGTGGTTGAGCTCCAGAGATGCAGTCAGGAGATGGGAGAAAGTTGTAGAAAGTCAACCATCAGTGCATCCCTCCACCAGTCTGGGCTTTATGGCAGAGTGGCCCAACGGAAGCCTCTCCTCAGTGCAAGACACATGAAAGCCCGCATGGAGTTTGCTAAAAAAAAACCTGAAGGACTCCAAGATGGTGAGAAATAAGATTCTCTGGTCTGATTAGACCAAGATAGAACTTTTTGGCCTTAATTCTAAGCGGTATGTGTGGAGAAAACTAGGCACTGCTCATCACCTGTCCAATACAGTCCCAACAGTGAAGCATGGTGGTGGCAGCATCATGCTGTGGGGGTGTTTTTCAGCTGCAGGGACAGGATGACTGGTTGCAATCAAGGGAAAGATGAGTGCGGCCAAGTACAGGGATATTCTGGATGAAAACCTTCTCCAGAGTGCTCAGGACCTCCGAATGAGCCGAAGTTTTACCTTCCAACAAAACAATGACCCTAAGCACACAGCTAAAATAACGAAGGAGTGGCTTCACAACAACCACTTCGTGACTGTTCTTGAATAGTCCAGCCAGAGCCCTGACTTAAACCCAATTGAGCATCTCTGGAGAGACCTAAAAATGGCTGTCCACCAACGTTTACCATCCAACCTGACAGAACTGGAGAGGATCTGCAAGGAGGAATGGCAGACGATCCCCAAATCCAGGTGTGAAAAACTTGTTGCATCTTTCCCAAAAAAGACTCATGGCTGTATTAGATCAAAAGGGTGCTTCTACTAAATACTGAGCAAAGGGTCTGAATACTTAGGACCATGTGATATTTCAGTTTTTCTTTTTTAATGAATCTGCAAAAAATGTCAACAATTGTGTGTTTTTCTGTCAATATGGGGTGCTGTGTGTACATTATTGAGGAAAAAAAATGAACTTAAATGATTTTAGCAAATGGCTGCAATATAACAAAGAGTGAAAAATTTAAGGGGGTCTGAATACTTTCCGTCCCCACTGTAGATAGATAGATAGATATAATTTAACCACTTCACCAATGGAAGATTTACACACCTTCCCGACCAGGTCATTTTTTGCGATACGGCACTGCGTTACTTTAACTGAAAATTGCACGGTCGTGCGACGCTGTACCCAAATAAATAGTATTTACTTTTTTTACCCACAAATAGAGCTTTCTTTTGGTGGTATTTGATCACCTCTGTGTTATTTTTTGCGCTATAAACAAAAAAAAGACAAAAAAAAATAATTTCTTCATAAATGTAGGCCAATTTGCAGTCTGCTACATATTTTTGGTAAAAAAATCCCAAAAAGCGTAAATTGATTGATTTGCGCAAAAGCTATTGCGTCGTCGCAGTTCTGTCTCTCTGCCTGACGATCGGCGGGTGTCGGTGGACATTGGGTACCGTGCACCTGCCAATCGGCTTCCACTGTGTGTAATCACAGCGAAAGCAAGCCACCAGTGGTGCGCATGCGTGCCCCTACCCATAAGTATCGGATCATGTCAACATACGTGATCCAGCGCACAGGTGCCGCCCTGTAGCAGTAAAACTGCTATGGGCAGACCTTAAGTGGTGTGGCATTAAGGTGGTGGATAGTCAAAGAATTTTTGTACTTCCACTCTGAGGAAGTATTTAAATGTAAACGGCAGGTTGCCAGGCTCTATGGCTGGATTCACACCTATGAATTTTTAGTGCTTTTTGCATTTTGCAGATTTGCACTACAGTCCATCTAACATGGTTTCCTATGGAACACGTTCTGTTGTGCAAATCTGCAAAATGCAAAAAGCACTAAAAATGCATAGGTGTGAATCCAGCCTAAATCAGGTTCTGATCTATAAGGTCGTGTATCAATGTACAAACTTGGGACCAAAATGAAGGATGAAACTTCGGGTCAGTCCAGTATATATGCAGGAGAGTGTCATCTGCATGACCACATCTCCAGCAATTCAGTACGTCTCCAGCAATTCAGTAATTTGGTAGGGACCCTGGACCACCTGGTTTACAGCTTGAAGCTCGCTTCCTGGAGTCTGGAGGAAATTGAAAATTATGTTCTGGTTTTCCAGGAATTCTCTTCTCTAAAGTCCATCAGTCTAAAAACGGAGGAAAAAAAGGGTGAAATCTAGGGTCTTGACATCCAGGAAGAAAGGCAGGGTTGCCTAAGACTGGCACCATGGGGGAATTAGGCTGAGTATGAAGAATCTCCAGGTTTTAAATGACGGATGACTTCAAATGCAGTTTTTTTTTTATCAAATTTTTTTTATTAAAAGTTTTGTAGGTTTTACAAAAACACACATGAAAACAAAAAGAGATTATTAAGGTGGTACATGGTCCCGGCGAGAATCGCAACATATGTCGCTGGTGCCTCTCCTATGTGCTTCAGAGGATGTGGCAAAGAAGGTACAATATACCATACTTGGTGGACCTGCCCTAAGGTTAAACGCTTTTGGATACGCATCTATAACTTTATATACTCACTGACCCAAGTGAACCTTCCCAAATCCCCACAACAAGCACTACTAGGAGATCAAATAGAGGGGATACCTGGTCACACCAGGAAACTCATATCCTTTATTTTCACAGCATCCAGAATAGCGATAGCAGGATCCTGGAGAAGGCCCCTAATCCCTTTTGACAGGGTGAAAGCGAAATTGACATGGATCATGATTAATGAACGCCTCTCGGCATCTCTTCTAGATAAACAGGGGGCTTTTGATAGAATTTGGGAACCATGGTTGTCCTACTTATCGACAGTTTTGACAACTTTGACAATTAACGATTCCTGAATGGGACCCCTAGGGGTGCACTCAACCCGAACTTTTCTCTCAACCCCCTTTCCCCTTTCTTCTTTCACTCTTCTTTATTATTTCTATTCTTTTTCTTTTCTTCCCCCCTTCCATAACACACCTTGCGGGACTTCCTATTCAAAATGGTGGTCGTCGTAACAGATGCGATGATTGCTGAAATGTGAGTGGTGGGGGGGGAGGGGTGTGGGGCGGAGACCCCCCCGTCCACAGTGGAGCCCCCAATTGGGGTGGGTGGTCGGGTCTCGGCGACACACCCTCTTTCCACACAAGATGGAGCAGTGGATGATGTATGGTTGAATTGATGTATAACTATAATTAGAACAATATGAACCCGAATTCACAGTGCTTGGTATTTGCTTTGGATGCCTATGCGGGTGAGGGGTGCCTGGCTGGCCTAATATGGGCGGGCAGGCGCACTTGCCTTATAATGTGAAAGACAACAAGGCATGGTATGGTATATTCATAGGATTCCCGCAGGAAACATAAGCTGAGATACGCCTTCCCCCTCCCTTTATCCCTCTTCCCTTTTTTCCTTTATTACTATATAATTTCATGATGTATGAGTTGTGCATTCTGTAAATGTTATTTTATAATCTTCAATAAAAATCATTGAAAACAAAAACAAAAAGAGACATAAAAAATTCAAACATAAAAGGAAAAAGAAAGTACAGTTCAATGGACAGCAGCATCACGTTCCTGAACAATGCTGACATACAACGCTCTTTAAAACATATGGTGAGGAAGTAAAAAAAAAAAAAAAACAATCTGCATATATAAAACATGTCTATTGCACCATTCTGATTATCCCTGAACTACTTATTGAATGTGGTACGCTGCATCCTACGAAAAAATAGAGCAGAGAACTCAAATGCAATTTTAATGCTCTACTTGAACTTGATAAGTTGCACATGAGGACAAAGGTGGCATTCCCAAAACTCGCATAGGACACCTACAACTTTTCGGCTAGTAAACGCTTAGTGGGTCTCAATATCCAGAAGCATCATGCAGCATTACTGAGAACTTCTGGTGGACTTAGACCAACAAAACAAGAGGGGGCCAACACCCTCTAAGCCTGGACTCCAGCCCTGGTGTCTACAACCAGATACACAAGCTTCTCTATCAATCATTAACTCCCCAGCATAAGGAAAGTCCCTAAGGTCCTAGGAGGGAGGGGTTTCTTTTGACTCTATAGGTCTAACCCACTGATGACAAGCCTGTGGGCGGGATCACCACGCCCGTGCACACGGGGGTACCTGTTTTCATGTACACGCTTACCAATGCCTGGAACCAGGCGGTACTGTGTTCATGGGAAAGTCAACATTAAGGTGGAACCCCAGTTTAGAGATGAGCCGCACACTTTGTGCAGTAGTACGGTGTACAGTGTCCTTCTGTAAAACATTGTGTCCGTATTACTAAACACTTTTGCTCGATGAATGTTGCATTTAGGAGGGACACCGCTGAGCCTATGCCCTCTTCACCAGTCCAGCAAATCTACACCACCTCACTCCCAGTGACAGAATAGGTTCTCGCCACCACTGGCCTGGACCTCACTAGAGAAGGAGGCAGAATACCAGCCCCCCCTTGCTACCAGAGGATCTGTCACTTACGCCAGGTTTTACTGCTGACCGGCTCCTATTACATTCTCCCCAGTTCATGGTTACCCGTGGCAACTAGTCTCCTCCTCTGACTCTCCTGCTGAGTTAATCCTTTGTCATGGCCTTCCTCTTGTACCCCATGTGTGCTTTACAGGTCCTGTTTTTCTGATATGCCATGTACCACCATACACCTTTTTTTAACAGAAATACCACCATACACCCTTTTAGAGTAACTTCAGACCAGGATCAGAAACAGTTAACAAAGCTTTATTTGAAGGCTCTGCAACAATACAGTTCACAAACAGTTAAGTCCCCAACTAGCTATTCCTAGACTGCCCAGGCATACCTTTGAAGGTGCTTTACAGGTCCTGTTTTTCTGATATGCCGTGTACCACCATACACTTTTTTTTTTAACAGAAAAATCACCATACACCCTTTTAGAGGAATTTCAGACCAGGATCAAAAACAGTTACCAAAGCTTTATTTGAAGGCTCTGCAACAGTAAAAAAAAAAAATGTCCTTTTTCCTTTACCATACTTTTTTTCTTTAACAGATATCCTTTAGGGACTACTTATTTCTGGTCTACTGGGCTTTCAACGGGAGGGTTCCCTAAACTAACTGAGCCAGTATATTACTAGATGTCCTGGATATCATTTGTGTTAAACATAACTAGCTACTCTTTTGGTAACTGGAATAAGTTCGCCTTATAGGTGAGAAAATTCAAATTCTTTTTCTCTTCTTTTTCTATGACGGCTTTTTCCAATTATATAATATTGAATGTTAATATCAATATTAATATCCATATATACAGATTAATTTTAGAAGTTCCCTGGAGTTGTTCGCCTGAGTTTCTCTGAATCTCCATTAGCATTGAGGATACCTCTCTCTGCTCATCCCTGTTTTTCCTTACTTGTGAATTATGTAGGTAAGAACCTGCTTGCAACTATGTTCATATTGACAGGCTCCCCGTATATTGCCCATGTAATTATTTAATCCTTTATACGTTACGTCCGTTCCCATAATCTCCATGTGCCATGTTCAACCCAGGTTTTCTCCTAGGGGGGTCCCTGATTGATTGGGGGTCACTGTGCAGCCCTGCTGAGTTCACTGGGGTAAAAGTATTATTATATGCTAATGCTGAACAAACATACAAAATGTGATGAATCTAATTGTAAAAAAAAAATTTCTTGTTCATAGAATTCGCCATAAACTCCTGAAGAAGCGTTTTGTTTACGCGCAACATGTAGAGCTGAGCTGAGTCTTTAATGACACACTACCCCGTCAAATTTCTTAATACTTTAGAGTGATCAGTCTGGTCCTCCGAATTTTTCGATTGTAATGCGTATGTAGGTGGTGCGTTATTCATGCTCATAGGCATATTTTGTGAATAATCAATGAAATTTTATGTAATTGTCTTGATTTTATTTTAAATATAATTTTAATATACATGTGTGTTATGCCTAAAAAATCCATCATCCAAAAATGTAAATATTTTCAATAATCCAACTATTAGGACGTGGCAAATTATACCAAAGTGTCGTATCCATAGCACCACTCTGTGGAGATACGAATTTCTAATCACTCTGCAACAGTACAGTTCACAAACAGTTAAGTCCCCAACTAGCTATTCCTAGACTGCCCAGGCATACCTTCTGAAGGTAGAGGTCCATGCAAGGCAAAGTCCTCAGCAGGTAGTTTCCCTTAGGGCAGTAGTGATCGTAGGTTACTTCTTTCTTGTTGGACCCTTTTCTCTTCTCTCATATGGGCCTTCCCAGTTCCTAGCTCCCCTCCCCTTTTATAACACCACAGGGTCGAGGGCGGATCCCCCCAAAAAAAACCCACAGGAAACCAGCAGACCCAGTATTAATCCTTCCCCACCTGGGTAGCACTGACTCCCTATCTGACAATGACCCAAATTATAAGCACCTGCCTACAAGCTCACCAGGAAGTTGGCTGACTGACATTACAGACAGGACTCTCTTTATCCTCCTCCAACCAGGAATCTGGAGCTTCCTCGACAGAATGAATGACAGCTAGCAGGTGATGTCATAGAGATTATCCTTAGGCAGCATCCCTATGTTATGAGCTGCCCCACTGACATATATAAACCATTCAAAGCCAATGGTTATTTTTAACGTTGACATCCACAGATAAGATCATTTGATTTAATTCGATTTAAATGTCACTTTAAACATTCTCAAAAGACTATTTATTTTGTAAATGACTGTGCAAATTGTTGGCGCGCTGTTTAGCAATTATATTTTCCTATTAAGTCTTCACAGCTAATATACAGTAATTCAGCACAGGTCCACACAACAATAATACCTCGGGCTGAATGACATTTGACAATATACAGTAAATCAACGCATATATTTGGGTTGTGCTCCGTGACATAGCAGCATCCACTGATAGACCATCTGTTAGATATTAAAGTTGTAGATTATTTCCTGCACAAAGAGCCAACATAGACAGAGCATGGTGAATTGATCCTGACAGGAATAAACTACATAGCGGAGAGCAATTACATTTTATATCTCAGGATATCTGCAGACGGAGCGCGGCGTACAGTAAGTTCACGCTTGCTGCTATCAGACCATATAGAAACAGTCTGTGAAATATAATAAACATCACCTGGTGCCCCCCGGAACTCCCGACTGTGAGCAGCTTCTCTGAATTGGTGTGCTTTCAGTAAATCTATGTTCTCCCCCTAGGCATTCATGTGCTAAAATGACATATGCAATGCTATAGGAGGAAACACAGGCAGGCTGCGCTGTTAGGAACCAAGAAGTTATTACACTGCTATATTCTTACCCGTAAGTGTGTATGTGTTCCAAAGGTCAAACTATTTAAATAGCAGCAGTAAGGAACTGATAAAGAATATAATATCCCTCTCTTTGTTTTTACTGATTTATATAGCATTGATGAATTCTACATTTACGTGCCGCTGCTCCACAGGCCCTTACAATGTTGTAATCCATCCATCAGTAATGTGGTCAAAAAGGCTTTGATTTTTTTTATTTTTATTTTTATCCAGTTGATGTGTGATTTGATTAAATTGATTGCATCTGCAAAGAATCAGATAGCCATAACTTCCCAGTCTAGACTAAGGTGGTCAATTCACTAAGCTTTAACGCATGCAGTAAGGGTATCATGATACTAATTTGCATAAATTATTGCATGTGGTAAATAAAGTTCAATTCATTTAAAAAAAAAGATTTTGAAAAAATATTAATTTGTTTTCTTAAATATTGTTTACAAAAGTGCAACAAAAGAGTATGTCAACCAAGACAATTACTCCAGCTTGAAGTGACCTCTTCAAGCAGCCACTGTAATACTTTTGGTTATATACACCATTACAACAAGTTAAAGCGGGGTTCCACCCAAATTTTGAACAATATCTGTATGTATTCTCTTCCTTGCCTAGATGCTGGCATGCCGTTTAAAAAAATTTAAATTGCCATAATTACCTTTTATTTTTCTATTCTTCTTTGCACTTCCTGGTTCTCCTCCCGTGGGAGTAGGCGTGTTTCTAACCTCTCCCAGACTCCTGGGAGCTAGTCTCAGGCTTCCCAGGATGCCACTGAGCATGTGCGGGAACGAGCGGTGAATGCTGGGAGCACAGCATTCACCACATCCAGGAAATAAATGCTTGTGGGCTTCAAATGCCCACAATGAAGATGGAAACCGCCTGCAGTGAATAATATAAGTTATTTTTTCCGACGAAATCTGACACAGGCCGACATATTACACACAATATGTGAGTATGTAATGCTGAGAAGAAAAGTTTGTGAATGAACTAAAAAAAAAAAAAAAAAACGATAGATAGGTGGACCCCCGCTTTAAACTTGGATAGGAACATGAAAAATAATTAAAAATGTTTAAAAAAAAATGATAATAAAAATATAGTCAAGTTTTCTTTAGTTTCCACAATATAAACATAGGCAGCAGCAACACAGAATTGGGCCAAAATTATAGAACAATCTAGTAAAGAGCACTTTCAACAGCTCTAGTAGGCCATACATTTACAAAAATGTAGCACTCTGATGTTTAGGCAGGGCTGCTATTAAATTTAGTTCCAAGGCGATAGTTGCCTTGGCCAATTGTTAGGAGATCAATTGATTTCTCCCTAATTCTGGAATTTCTGCACTTCTCTCTTCTGTCACTAGATGGCCGGGTATCTGGTGACATTGGATAAGACAAGGGCATAGCAAGGACAGATTATGAATGAATGGGGTGTCTCAGCCAATGGGCGGGGACTTTTCTTGGGTCCCTTGGCCTGCTGGGAGAGCCTATTTATTTGGGTGGAGTCAGGTGATTGGGGTTCTGTGCCACCTGGATGGCTGTCTGGGTGGACGTGTGTCCGGGGTTGCTAGGCCATAAGCCTTAGGCCTATCCCAGGGACGTCTGGCTGCTAGGCTGTCTGAGGGCCTATCCAGAAGCAGGAGAGCAGCATAGGGTTGGAACTGCGGGCTTGTAGTCCAACCAGAAGTAATGGTTCCACCGGCTTGGGAACCCGTTGTGGTTGGAGGTAAAAGGGAAGCTGTCGCCACAAAGGTACCATCTACCTTGTTACTGGAGATCACTGTGAGTAAGCTGAGGCCAGTACCAGAGCAGACTTCTCGCCAGCCGGGGACTGTGAAGAAGTGGGACAACTTTAGCAAGTGCCAAGAAAGGGACCCAGCAGGAAAGCAGAGGAGACGCTTGTGGAGCAGCAGTGAGTTCCAAGCCAGGGACCTAACGTGTCCGCAGGGGTGACGCTTGACTAGTATCTGTGAGTGCCAAGCTAGGGACCCAGCAGGGAAGTGGGGTGATGCTTGAGGAAGATACTGAGTGCTAACAGTGGAAGAGCTCAGGGGATCCAGTGGCTTTTGGATCTGAAGTTTAGTGAGAGAGACTGAGAGCTCATTGAGTGAAGACCCACAGTGACTGATTGTGGGGTAAGCTGACAACTGTTCATGTTACAAATAGTTGCATACAATTACAGTTAGTAATTTCTACAAGATTGTTGCCATAGGAGACAGCGTCCTACCTTTACAGAAGTGGCGTCTGGCTGGAGGCCTTCACCTGTATAGCTGTCTGCCTATAGAAGTCTTGGAGTCTGCCAATTAACATTGCATCTACCTAATGCCTTGTACACACGGTTGGACTTTCCGACGGAAAATGTGTGATCAGAGCTTGTTGTCGGAAATTCCGACCGTATGTGGCCTCCATCTGACTTTTTCCATCGGAATTTCCGACACACAAAGTTTGAGAGCAGGATATAAAATTTTCCGACAACAAAATTCGATCGTTTAAATTCCGATCGTGTGTACACAAATCCGACGCACAAAGTTTCACGCATGCTCAGAATAAATTAAGAGACGAAAGCTATTGGCTACTGCCCCGTTTATAGTCCCGACGTACGTGTTTTATGTCACCGCGTTCAGAACGATCAGGTTTTCCGACAACTTTATGCGACCGTGTGTATGCAAGACAAGTTTGCCCCAAAATCCGTCTAAAAAAATCAGATGGATTTTGTAGGCGGAATGTCCGATCAATGTCCGATCGTGTGTACAGAGCATAAGGGTGTCTTGGCCCCAATCTTCTCTGGAGGTCACCATTAGGCCTAAAGGGGCCCGGGACTTTGCTACAAAAAAAAACACATTTTTATGAATGTATGGCATGATGGATTTAGTAAAGGAGCGCAACATAGCTTAACGATTATTTTCAGGCAGATCCACGTGAAAAAGCTTGGATTACCAAGCAACAGGAGACATACATGTGAGAAGGTAGTTCAAATTTCAATGCCTGCAAATACAGATTACTGTAAAAAATGTGAGATTAAAAAATATTTTTTTTTGCAAAAGAAAAATAACAAACATCTTAAAACGTAAAATTATAAAGTTATAAGGAAATGACCTTAAACAACCTTTAACTACCGACACGTGTAATAAATTACCCCATGAGAAAATGCGGTAGTTACCGAACAATCAAAAAATGTATTTGTTTTGAATTAAAGGCAAAACTTTTTCTTCTCCTTTTGGATAGGGTCAGGAAGAGTTATAACCTCATATGGTTTATTTTTGCCATCTGTGTCCCATTGAGAAGATTTCCCCGTCGCTTCCTGTCCCACAGCCAAAACAGAATGTGAGGGAAAATTCCTCTAAAGTGAGGGAATCTCTGGTTGTTACTAATGTTCCCATTGGAAGATATCTCCACTATTTGTGTCCTGGGAACAAATTTGCTGGTTCCCTTACAGCGCATTGAAACAATGCTTCATCCCCCCCTGAAAAGTGATAACATTAAAAGCAAAAGTCTCATGTATACCTCCATGGCTTTGGTTTTTCATAGTGTAAAGCAAAGAAAGTGTGAAAAGCAATCAATTATTGTTCATTCTTACATAGTAGGTGAGGTTGAAAAAAGACACAAGTCCATCAAGTCCAACCTATGTGTGTGATTATATGTCAGTATTATGTTGTATATCCCTGTATGTTGTGGTCGTTCAGGTGCTTATCTAGTAGTTTTTTTAAACTATTGATGCTCCCTGCTGAGACCACCGCCTGTGGAAGAGAATTCCACATCCTTGCTGCTCTTACGGTAAATAACCCTCTACGTAGTTTATGGTTAAACCTCTTTTCTTCTAATTTTAATGTGGCCACGTGTCGTCTACAAATAAATTTTAAAATGGCCTAGACAGATTTGTTGGTACCATTTAAAAAAGACTATAAATAGCTTGTTCATAGTGATATTTCAAACTCACTGTCTTCTGGAATTAGTATCACACATCCTCAATCAGTTCTCTCTCCTGGGGTTTTCTGGCAGCACAAACAAAGCGTCAGTCTTCCGTATCTGAGCAGTTGCTTCTAGATATAGATTAACCGCTCTGACTACATCGACAGAATGTAATAATTCTTCTTCTGCAGAACAAGGTCCTGGATAAAACGAAGGTAGGGACACATCCTGGTTCATATGAAAACTGCATACTACCTTAGGCAAAAAGGACGGGCAAGGATGTAACACCATCTTATCCTTGTGAACCACTAAGTAAGGCTCTTTACAAGAGAAAGCTGCCAACTCTGAAACTCTTCTTGCGTAAGCTACCAAAACTAAAAATACTAATTTCCTTGTCACAAGGACCAAAGGAGCATGGCACATTGGTTCAAAAGGGGCATGGCACATTGGTTCAAAAGGGGGTTTCTGTAAAACCAACAAGACTAGGTTCAAATCCCATGGGCACAAGGGTGATTTAACCAGCGGATTTATACGCGTTACTCCTTGTATAAAGGCCCAGACTAACGAATGCGAAGCAAGAGGCCTTTGGAAAAAGACTGACAAGGCCGAGACTTGACCCTTGATAGTACTCAAGACTAGCTATAGTTCCATTCCTGATTGTAGGAAGGCGAGAATTCTACTAATGACATACCTGCAAGGATGCCATCCCTTGTTTTCACACCAGGAAACATAGGCCTTCTAGACTCTATAGTAGATAGCCCTAGAGGCTGGCTTCCTTGCATTAATCAGGGTAGTTACCACTGATCCTGAAAGCCCCCGACCTTTAGAATGAGGGCCTCAACATCCAAACCATCAAATTTAGCGTTTGTAAGGCAGGATGGAACACTGGCCCTTGCGAAAGCAGATCCGGCCAAGACGGGAGAGTCCAAGGCTCTCCTACTGCCATCCTCACGATCTCAGCATACCAGGATCTCCTGGGCCAAGACGGAGCAACTAGGATTACCGGCTTCTGTTCCCCCTTGATCCTGCGTAGAAGACGCAAAAGCAACTTAACCGGAGGGAACACATAAATCAGTGAGAACTGATCCCAATGAACTATTAAGGCATCCGTTCCGCAAGCGAGCGGATTCTTTGTCCTTGACACAAAGCTGTCCAACTTTTGTTGAACCTGGACGCTAATAGATCTACATCCGAGGTACCCCATTTCTGACATATGGCCAGAAAGATGTCGGGATGCAGAGACCATTCTCCTAGGAGCAATTTCTGGCGGCTTAAAAAATCTGCCTGCCAATTCTCCACTCCTGGAATGAACACCGCAGTTAGGCAAGGCACATGCTCTTCTGCCCATGCCAGAATATGTTCATCTCTTTCTGGGCTGCACGACTCTTGGTGCCGCCCTGATGATTGATATAGGCTACTGCCGTGACTCTGTTCACTTCCCCTGGATAGTGTCCTCTTCCAGGACTGCACCCCAGCCGAAGAGGCTGGCATCGGTCGTTACTATCCTCCAGACAGTTGGTATGAAGGTTTTCCCCATCTGCAGAATTCAGGCTAACAACCACCAACTGAGACTCCGCCGAATGCTTGGAGTCAAGCACATTAGACAATCCAAATCCTGGCTTTTCTTGCTCCAAGCAGACAGGATACTGTTTTGCAATGGCCTTGAATGGAATTGAGCATAGGGAACTGCCTCGAATGAAGCTACCATCTTCCCTAACAACCTCATGCAAAGGCGGACAGAAGGACTCCACTTTGTCCTGACTGCGTGAACCAGTTCTCTTATGCCCTGTACACACGGTCGGACATTCCGACGGAATATGTGCGATCGGAGCTTGTTGTCGGAAATTCCGACAGTGTGTGGGCTCCATCAGACTTTTTCCATCGGAATTTCCGACACACAAAGTTTGAGAGCATGCTATAAAATTATCCGACAACAAAATCCGATCCTTTAAATTCCGATCGTGTGTAGACAAATCCGAAAGCTATTGGCTATTGCCCCGTTTATAGTCCCGACGTACGTGTTTTACGTCACCGCGTTCAGAACGATCGGATTTTCAGTCAACTTTGTGTGACCGTGTGTATGCAAGACAAGTTTGAGCCAACATCCGTTGGAAAAAATCCATGGATTTTGTTGTTGGAATGTCCAATCAATGTCCGGCCGTGTGTACAGGGCATTATAGTGCAGACACTTTTGTCGGTCCTGTCTATAACCAGACCCAAGTACTCCAGCCTTTTTACTGACCGTAAGGAAGTCTTCTCTAGGTTGAGAATCCAACCTAGATGTTCCAGATAGCTGACCATGCTGACCACACTCTGGTCTAACACTGCTACGGACTGATCTATGAGCAGCAGGTAGATTAGGTATGCAATTACCACTATACCCTGGGCCCTTAGTCTCGCCAGAAGCGTTGTAAACACTCGTGGTGCGGTAGCCAACCCGAAGGGCAAGGCCACGAACTGAAAGTGTCGCTGTTCTACTGCAAACCGCAGGAACTTCTGATGAGTGGGAAAAATTGGAACATGCAGATATGCATCCTTGATGTCTATTGATGCTAGAAGTTCCCCTCCCTGAAGGGTGGATACCACTGACCAAATTGATTCCATTCGAAACGAGCGGATGTTTAGGAACCGATTCAGACCCTTGAGATCTAAAATGGGTCTGACATCCCCATTCGGTTTTGGCACCGTGAAGAGGTTTGAATAAAACCCCCTCACCTGCTATCCTAAGGGGGTCTCTATGATCACCCCTTGAGACAACAGCCGGTCTAGCGCCTGAAATAAAGATCCTCTTTTTATTGGGTCCTTGGGAATGCTTGATCTTAGGAAGCGAGGCGGTGGAAACTCCCAAAATTCTAGCTTGTATCCCAGAGATACTGAGGAGATGACCCATCTGTCCTGAATTTCCTCTTGCCAGGCTTCTGAAAACTGCAGAAGCCATCCCCCCACTCGATCGAGCGGGGGCACCCCTTCATAGGGAGGCCTTGGGACTCTGCTTTGCAGGTCTCTGGCTCCAGGACATTTTCTGAGTTTGGGCTTGGTTCTGAGGCTTCCCTCTTGGAGCTGACGGCAGAGGTCGTCG
This sequence comes from Lithobates clamitans, assembly GCA_037952925.1. NCBI lineage: Eukaryota > Metazoa > Chordata > Amphibia > Anura > Ranidae > Lithobates > Lithobates clamitans. The sequence continues at coordinate 48,298 of JBBGZY010000371.1, read as the reverse complement.
TGACTGCCTGGAGGCTGTTGCGACGGAGAAGCAGAACATTTAAATGAAGGATGCCTACTCCTTCTCTTCACCGGAAGAAGGATACTTTTTCTACCCGAGATTTTTTGGATGTACTTATCCAAACCATCCCCAAACAACCGTTCCCCATGAAAGGGAAACCCAGTCAGCAGTTTCTTACAAGGCAACTCTGCTGACCAATGCTTAAGCCACAGAACCTTCCACATGTGTACTAAGAGGAGGGCCAGGCGAGATGTCTGATGAATAGAATCCTTAATAGCGGCAACCGCAAAACAAAGGGCCCTTGGCAGCTCTGCTAGATCCGGGACCTCTTCCCCTTTGACAACCTGCTTTACTTTGTCTTTAAGGGATTGACATATACGCTGATTGCTGCTACTGCAGGTTGTGCAACTGCACCAGCCATAGCGAACAAGGCTTTAAGCAACGCCTCCAGCCTTTTATCCGCTGGATCCTTAAACACCTGAACATTATCTACTGGACAAGTAAGACTTTTATTCAGGGAAGAGACAGCAGCGTCTACTGCTGGCACACTCCATTTTTTAGTGAATTTCTCATCCATAGATTAAATTTGAGAAAATCTCTTAGGCGGAATAAAATGCCTGTCTGGATGATCCCAGTAAGCATAAATAAGTTGTTCCAGCAACGGGTGCATAGGAAAAGCATGTGAACCCTGTGGAGGCTTTACCGCACCCAAAGAGGAGAAGGGAACTTCAGCCGTCTCTGCTAAGGGTAACTTATATCCAAAACGCACGTCTCTTTGAGTGATTAAAGGACTCCTCTGGGATTAAATCCTCAAATGATTGCCCTTCTAGCGGGTCCCCTAAGGGTACCTCCGTATCCCCTGCCCACTCCTGATCCACGGATGGCAGGCGAGGGACAGGGGAAGTGGATCTGTTGTGTTTCTTCCCAGCCTGGAAGGAGGACGTGAACAGACTAGCTATCTTCCCCTCCAAACCAGCCAAAGCTGTAGCCAAATCGTCCTTAGTGACATATGCAGAGGCTGGGATGTTGGAAGTAGCTACAATGCCTGACAAGCCTAATGGCTCAGCCTGGTTAGCCGCATCAGGTCTTTCAGGTGAGGTTGGTACTGTGGAGGCACGACTAGGATTCCCAGACCCTGACCGCTGCGCCTCTGCGCCCCTTCTGCCTGTTTTTGTCCCTCTCTTTCGGGAATACATAGTCCTAAGCACAAAGCAGAGGTACTGACACAATGCATCTATTGCTGAGCTCAGTCTTAGCAGTGGTTAATATGCCGCTATCAATGCCACAGCAAGATGCTGAGTAGATGGGTCTGAATATGCCTGTACCCAACACCCAGTGCTTACATGCCCCTGGATAAGTGTCTGTGTCCCTCCATCAGTCACCAGTATATACACACAGCCTGAGCTTTATTAGAAGCAGCCGGTCCATGCTTGCACCATGAGAAAACGTGCACGCCAATCCACGTGCACGCTGGCGACGTCGAGTCCCGCCCCCCCGTGACATCCTCGCTGTTCAACCAAATGAAAGGAGGGTAATTCTCGTGCCCACGGCGATTCCTGTCAAGAATCCCGGGGGGAGGGGGTAAGGGGCAGAAAGATCCCAGCTTATGCCCAATGGCAGGTGGAGTCCCCTAACCCCCCCAGGCAGCTGACAACAGGAGAGAGAGAGGCAGAACTCCACAAGTGCTGCTGACACATTTATCCAAGCAGGCAAGCATGGAATTTTGATACCAGGTATGTTTTACTTACACCCTCTAGTGGTAAAAAAGGAAAACAGGCAAGACATCATCTACTCATTAAAAGAAGTCCATAGGAGTTTCCCTGGATCTTTAACTTATCATTCCCGCCACAGGGTACTGCTGGAATATCACAGCGACCCAATCTTCACCCATCACGGCGGGTTGATGTCATGCCAGACCTTCAAGGACTGGGTTCCCTTTGTAAATAGGGTCCACGGCCTTGGACCCGTACAGCGCCCTGCCAGGGCCCAGTTCTCCTGAGAGAAGCGTTACAGGCAAAACCTCATTCTTCCTCGTTCTCTCGGGTACCATCCACTTTAGCCCTTGTTTCTGGCTCTTTGAATGGATCCGATTGCATAGCCCCTTGATCCTGTCCAGGACCACAATGGAGCACAACATTAACCGTGACCAACACTTTAGACATTGGCGAAAAAATGGAGGTACCCCCTGTATGGGAGGGGTTATATAGAGGGGGACTTCCTGTCTTTGATTATGCCAGTGTCAATCACCTGAAGGTTGCGTATAACCCATATAGTAATTACTATAGTGCTCTGTGTCCCGTGGTGTACGATAAAGAAATTATTAGAAAGTTTAAGGTCCATGGCAACATTTTTAGTGACCACAGAAGGAAAACTGACCCCAGTTTGAACAGAAGGACAGTGCAAATGATAGACAAAGAGCCAAGTAAAACCTCCGCAGAGATACAAGCTGAACTCCATGGTCAAGGTACATCAGTGTCTGATGACACTATACATTACATACATTGCTTATTGTGAAGACCAATGAGGTCTCTACTGTCAAGAGACAAACATAAAAAAGCCAGACTGGAATTTTGCAAAAATTTCATATTGACAGGTCACAAGGCTTCTGAGAGAATGTGCTTTTGATAGATGAGGCAAAACTAGAGATTTTTGACAAGTCACAGCTAAAGCTGGACATATATACATAAAATGAAATTCGGCAGGTTCAGCAGGGACTAGATGAAGTTCAATCCATCTGTGTCCACTGTGGTTGAACAGAAGTAAATCTACTGATCAAATTCTCTTTAACCACCCAGTCAGTTTATTTCCACTCGATTAGCGTTGCAGGCAATAGACTGTAGCACTGATCTGTGTGTATTCTGATAGTGGGGGAGTCTCCCTGCTTTTAGAATACATTGACACAGCGGAGAGGATTCCCCCATCCACATTAAATGTGTAGATCAGGGGCAGGCAACCTCCGCCCGCCAGCTGTGGTGAAACTACAAGTCCCATGAGACATTGCAAGACCCTGACCCTATTACAGGGTCGACTCCTAAGGCCAGCCATACACAGTTCAAATCTCGCCCAGTTCAGTAGGAACCGGCTGAGATTCGAATCATTAATGGGCAGGCTGAATGTACCAAGCTGATCAGTCTATCAACTTGGGTACAACCAGCCTGTCTGATTCTTTCGCGATTATCGCTAGCGGCTGCTATAGTCCCTAGCGATAATAACTGTCTTCTCCCGGCAGGGATGGCTTCGCCCGCCTCTGCTGGGAGAAGACAAAGGCCCAGCAGAAGGGAAATCAAGCAAATTTCTTTTCTGCAACCAAAGAAATTCGCTCAGTGTATGGCCGGATCTAGTCATGTTTTTCATTCCACCCATTGGTGGAATGAAAAAAACTGACCTATGTATGACCAGCTTAAGTTCACAGGTGAAAAAACTAAGCTTTCAAAGAAAAGAACACTGTAGCTACTGTGAATCATGGAGGAGACTCAGTTATGCTTGGGGCTGCAGTAGTATATATCGCCAACACAGACTCAAGTCATATATAATATTTCCATTGCATACATTCCTCCAAATGGCAGAAAATAAGTGGAAGCTGTAGCAGCTACCAGCTGAAAACAAGTAACGTTATAAGGAAGAGTATATATCGCCAGCATATCATAGTCCTTGAAAATGTTGCCTAAACCTTTATTCAAGTGACCACATCACAGAAGTAAGGTACAATGTTTCAAAACCATGCAGGACCCCTTCATCATGCATGTAACAAAGCGGCCCTGTGTGACTCCAAAATGTTGCACACTGGGGCGACTTGTCAGGCAACCTAGTCGCCTGACAAGTCGCCTCCCGTTCTGTGCTATGGAACCGTTCTAATCGGAGCGACGCAAGTCGCTCCGACTTAGAAAAAGGTTCCTGTATTACTTTGGGGGCGACTTGGGGCGACTTGCATAGACTTCTATACAGAAGTCGTTTTGCAAGTCGCCCGGGCAGTCGTTTGCAGGTCGCCTCGCTGAGGCGACCTGCAAGTCGTGCCGCCCCTGTGTGAACCGGGCTTGTTCTGATCACTTGATAAAACATTTGGATAACATTTCCAAAGACCATGGTGTGCTGGCGATATATACTTTTGCTAATAACGTTACTGGTCTCCAAATGGTATCCGCTTACATTTCTGCGACTTTTAGGAATGTGTGCAATGGAAATATTATATATGACTTGAATCGGTGCAGGGCACAATGAAATCTGCAGACTATCAAGGAATTCTGGAGCAAAAATATACCACCCAGTGTCACAAAGGTCTATCTCAGTCACAGGTGACGGGACCTCCAACAGGATAATGACCCAAAACACACAGCTAAAAGCACCCAAGAATGGCTTATTTAGCCCTGGTTTCAGTGCCGCCAGGACTGCAATCACATGGACTGGGCTATCACTGTTGATGGCACTGCAATTTGTTTTTGTTATTACAAATATCAAAAATCAAAAGACAAGTCTGATCTTTTTTATAAATATGAAAAAAAAACCTTTGATCATTTTTTTATGTGGATGGGCACTGTATGAATTATGAGGGCCTACTCAGGGCATAGATAACGGCATGATAAGAGGGTCCAACCCCCCCCCCACCCCACTAAGCAACAATGACAGCTCATCTGCAGAAAAATAAAATAAGGTATTTACGTGGGTGTGTAGGTATATACCTGTGTGTGTGTATATATATATATATATATATATATATATATATATATATATATATATATATATATATATACACACACACACACAGTTGTGGAAGGGGATATCACCGCTCCAGGTAGGTCAAACAAAGGTAGAAAACCTCTCCTCCAGTTTAGAAGCCCAGGTGCTGGCAATACATATAGCAATCAAAATCGGAAGAAGTTCTGGACAGCCGCACTCCAAAAAAAGTTTTTGCCTTTTATTCAAAAAATGTCATCAAAAATACATGCCACAGCAGAACAGACAAAAGAGCTTACGCATTTCACACTACAAACAGTGCTTAATCTTAGCTATGATTAAGCACTGTTTGTATTGTGAAACGTGTAAGCTCTTTTGTCCGTTCTGCTGTGGCATGTATTTTTGATGCCATTTTTTGAATAAAAGGCAAAAACTTTTTTGGAGTGCGGCTGTCCAGAACTTCTTCAGATTTTGATTTACACACAGTTCTCATGGCCGAATTTATGATTTGTTGATAATTCTTCAGAGAATATGAATGATAACACAAAAACATTTCTTTCACTCATGGTCAGTGTTTGGCTAAAGCCACTTATTATCAATCAACTCTGTTTACTCTTTTTAAATCATAATCACAACAGAAACTACCCAAATGACCCTGATCAAAAGTTTACATACCCCAGTTCTTAATACCGTGTATTGCCCCCTTTAAGATCAATGACAGTTTGAAGTCTTTTGTGGTATTTGTGGACAAAGCTCTTTATCTTCTCAGATGGTAAAGCTGCCTGTTCCTCTTGGCAAAAAGCCTCTAGTTCCTGTAAATTCCTGGCCTTTCTTGCATGAACTGCACATTTGAGATCTCCCCGGAGTGGCTCAATGATATTGAGGTCAGGAGACTGAGATGGCCACTCCAGAACCTTCACTTTATTCTGCTGTAGCCAATGACAGGTCAACTTGGCCTTGTGTTTTGGATCATTGTCATGTTGGAATGTCCAAGTACGTCCTATACGCAGCTTCCTGGCTGATTTTCTATGGGACACTATATTACAAAATACTCCCACAAGTGTGGGCCATTGATTGCAACCAAGATTTGTTAATTTGCACACACAAAAAAGTATTTTTCCTAAGAAATTAATTCAAGACCATGTTGCAAAAATGTATACACCCCAATGAAAGTCTAATGCCGAGTACACACGATCGGGATTTTGGTTGGAAAAAGATATGATGGCTTTTCCGACGGGATTCCGCTCAAGCTTGCCTTGCATACACACGGTCACACAAAAGTTCGCTGAACTTTCGACCGTCAAGAACGCGGTGACGTACAACACTACGACGAGCCGAGAAAATGAAGTTTAATGCTTCCGAGCATGCGTCGAATTGTTTCCGAGCATGCGTAGGAATTTTGCACGTCGGAATTGCTACAGACGATCACATTTTCGGATAGGAACTTTTTCCGATCAAAAAATTGAGAACATGCTCTCAATCTTTTGCTGGCTGGAATTCGGCCAGCAAAAGTCCGATGGAGCATACACAAGGGTCGCATTTTCCGACCAAAAGCTCTCATCGGTCTTTTGCTGGCCAAATTTCCAATCGTGTGTACGCGGCATTAGGGGCAAAGCTCCATTTTAGACAATAAAATCCTTATTAACAAGAACTACAGGTGAGTAATTATTAATTAAACAGGTGTCCAGCAGACTGTTGATTATAAAAGGGCGTTATTTAAATCGGTGTTCCCACTATAAAAAAATAAATAAAAGTCAGCAGCTACAAATACTGCAGCTGCTCACTTTTAATAATTGGACACTTACCTGTCCCAGGGTCTAGCGATGCAGGGGATCGAAGCCCCGCTGGAAGCCCCGCTCGTCTCCCCCATTTTAACTGTGGGCACCCTCGTCTCCCCCATTTTAACAGCCAGGCAACCACTGCGCATGCGCCGCGTGCCGTGACTGGCCGCGCAATCATCTGGGACCTGTCACGTGTCCCAGATGATTGACAGAGGGAGGGGAAAGAGGCGATCTCCCTTCCTGCGCCGAGGGAAGTGACATTAGGAGCCCAGGCACTGGAGGAGGCAGATTTCGAGGGACCACATAGCAACAGGGAAAAAAAGGTAAGTAAAAAAAAAAATTGTTCCAAATGTTTTTTTTTTTTTCAAGTACGGTACATTAATGACATTTTGTTTTTTTGGGTATAACACCACTTTAACCACATGCCGACCGGGCCATAGCCGAAAGACGGCTACAGCGCAGTCGGCCTATTCTGGGTGGGCGTCCATGATGTCCTAACAGAATCGCGCTCCCGAGCAATCCCTGGGGCACGCACCTGGGAACACCCGGACTCAGTGCATCACTGTACACAGCCGCTGATAGCAGCCGTTTACCACGTGATCGATCTGTCAACTGACGGAGCATCACTTGTAAACAAACCGGCGTCATTTCATGACGCCAGTTCCTGCCTCCCCTCTCTGTTACTCCCTCCCCTCTCTGTACCGATCGGTACAGTGTGAGAGGAGAGAGGGAGAGATAATTTGCAGCGCTGTGGGCACTACAGATCCAGCCCACAGCGCTGCTCAGTGCCCATACTATGGCAATACTCTGCAATACTATGGCCATACTATGGCAATACTCTGCAATACTATGGCAATACTCTGCCAATACTCTGCCAATACGCGCCAATACTCTGCAATAAATTTTAACAGAAACAAAGAATTTTTTTTTTTACCGAATTTTTAGTCTTTTTTGATTTATAGCGCAAAAAATAAAAAACCCAGCGGTGATTAAATACCACCAAAAGAAAGCTCTATTTGTGTGGAAAAAAAGGACAAACATTTCAAATGGGTACAGTGTTGCATGATTGAGTAATTGTCATTCAAAGTGTGAGAGCACCGAAAATTGAAAATTGGTCTGGTTAGGAAGGGGGTTTACTGTAAGTGCCCAGTGGGTAAGTGGTTAACAAAGAAAACCCCTTCCCATTTCATACTGTCAGCAATGACATCGTTGCCAACATTGTAAAAACATTTATAGGGACACTTTTGTGGCTGTAGGCGGAGTCTTATTATAATTAGGGGGCGGGGCATGAGTTTGTAGGCGTGCCATAGTAAATATAGAAAAATGTGGCGCGCCGTGCCGAAAAACGGGCGTGGTTTACGTAAAATAGTGGGCGTGGCTTATATGGGCGTGGTTCACATGAGGGTGTGGTTAGAGTCTGAGATGAATGAGAGATGGAGAAAGAAAGGGGAAAAGAGGGAGGGAGAGAGGGAGAGAGGGAGAGAGGGAGGGAGGGAGAGAGGGAGGGAGGGAGAGAGGGAATGAGAAAGAAGGAATGTCCCCCTTACATCAGATGTCCCCAGCGGTGCCCCTCCTTACATCAGGTGTCCCCAGCAGAGCCCCTCCTTACATCAGATGTCCCCAGTGGAGCCCCCCCTTACATCAGATTTCCCCAGTGGAGCCCCTCCTTACATCAGATGTCCCCAGCGGTGCCCCCCTTACATCAGGTGTCCCCAGCGGAGCCCCCCTTACATCAGATGTCCCAGCGGAGCCCCTCCTTACATCAGGTGTCCCCAACGGAGCCCCCCCTTACATCAGGTGTCCCCAGCGGAAGCCCTCCTTACATCAGATGTCCCAGCGAAGCCCCCCTTACATCAGATGTCCCCAGCGGAGACGCCCCTTACATCAGGTATCCCCAGCGGAGCCCCCCTTACATCAGATGTCCCAGCGGAGCCCCCCCTTACATCAGATGTCCCAGCGGAGCTCCCCCTTACATCAGGTGTCCCCAGTGGAGCCCCCCCTTACATCAGGTGTCCCCAGCGGAGTCCCCCCTTACATCAGATGTCCCAGCGGAGCCCCCCTTACATCAGATGTCCCAGCGGAGCCCCTCCTTACATCAGATGTTCCCAGCAGAGCCCCCCCTTACATCAGATGTCCCAGCGGAGCCCCCCTTACATCATATGTCCCAGCGGAGCCCCCCTTACATCAGATGTCCCAGCGGAGCCCCCCTTACATCATATGTCCCAGCGGAGCCTCCCTTACATCAGATGTCCCAGCGGAGCCCCTCCTTACATCAGATGTTCCCAGCGGTGCCACCCCTTACATCAGGTGTCCTAGGCGGGGCCACCCCTTACATCAGATGTCCCAGCAGAGCCTCTCCTTATATCAGGTGTCCCCAGCGGAGCCCTCATCACATCAGATGTCCCAGCGGAGCCCCTTCTTACATCAGATGTCCCCAGCGGAGCCCCCCTTACATCAGGTGTCCCCAGCGGAGCCCCTCTTTACATCAGATGTCCCAGCGGAGCCCCCCCTTACACCAGATGTCCCAGCGGAGCCCCCCTTACATCAGTTGTCCCCAGCGGAGCCCCTCCTTACATCAGATGTCCCCAGTGGTGCCCCCCCTTACATCAGGTGTCCTCAGCGGAGCCCCCCCTTACATCAGATGTCCCAGTGGAGCCCCGCCTTACATCAGATGTCCCCAGTGGAGCCCCCCTTACATCAGATGTCCCAGTGGAGCCCCCCCTTACATGAGATGTCCCAGCCGAGCCCCCCTTACATCAGGTGTCCCCGTCGGAGCCCCTCCTTACATCAGATGTCCCCAGCGGTGCCCCCCCTTACATCAGGTGTCCCCAGCAGAGCCCCCCTTACATCAGATGTCCCAACGGACCCCCCCTTACATCAGGTGTCCCCAGCGGAGCTCCCCCTTACATCAGATGTCCCAGCGGAGCCCCCCCTTACATCAGATGTCCCAGCGGAGCCCCCCCTTACATCAGATGTCCCCAGCAGAGCCCCCCCTTACATCAGGTGTCCCCAGCGGAGCCCCCCTTACATCAGGTGTCCCCAGCGGAGCCCCCCCTTACATCAGATTTCCCCAGTGGAGCCCCCCTTACATCAGATGTCCCCAGCGGAACCCCCCTTTAATCAGGTGTCCAGTGCGGAGCTCTCCCTTACATCAGATGTCCCCAGCGGAGCCCCCCCTTACATCAGATGTCCCAGCGGAGCCCCCCCTTACATCAGATGTCCCCAGCGGAGCCCCCCCTTACATCAGGTGTCCCCAGCGGAGCCCCCCTTACATCAGGTGTCCCCAGCGGAGCCCCCCTTACATCAGATTTCCCCAGTGGAGCCCCCCTTACATCAGATGTCCCCAGCGGAGCACCCCCTTACATCAGGTGTCCCCAGCGGAGCTCCCCCTTACATCAGATGTCCCAGCGGAGCTCCCCCTTACATCAGATGTCCCCGCGGAGCCCCCCTTACATCAGGTTTCCCAGCGGTTTCTCCGCCGCCATTACAGAAGGCCAAGGGGGAACTAAATAGTGTCTCCACCGGCCACATAGTTACAATAGAACCACCGCCCAGAGTGGGGCGGAGCGGGGCGGGGGTGGGCAGAGTGGGGCGGAGCGGGTGGGCAGTGCCACAGCAGCTCCGTTTCTATTGTAGCCACCCAGCTCCACTCCACTTCTTCTGGTCTTCTTAAAAATGGCGTCCGGCCTCTAACGACGGCGGTAAGCGGCGGTGAAAAATCATGAAAAAACGTATTTCTCTGGACATTTCTCGGGAAATAATAAAATAGGGAAAAGAGTCTAAATCCCAGGATTGTCCCGGGAAATTTGGGACAGTTTGTAAGTATGCAATGACATCACATGTAAGAGAAATGCTTGAGAAAGAAAATCATTTTTAACACAAGAAAGGTGAAGGCTACAAGAAGATCAGCAAAGCTTTACTTATCAGTCAGAATACTGTAGCAGAAGTGATACAAAAATGTAACAAATCTCACAGAGACTTCCAGGCTGTCCACAAAAGTTAACACCTCGAAAGGAGTGTCTTCTGATGAGAATTGAAGAAAATCGCCATGCAAGTTCACTGCATTTAGCTAAAGAAGTAGAAAGTCCAAACTGGGGTGATTGTTGCCCATGACACACTACAACATACAGGGCCGTCTTTAGTGCGGGGCAAAAGGGGCACTTGCCCTGGGCCCAATCTTTGTTGGGGGGCCCGCGCTACCCGTGAATTGGGGCCACGATGACGGCTTTGCAGAGTGCACAGAGGACACAGGAGGCTTTATTCCCGCGCTAGCCAGCTGAGAGGGGGCGGGGCCTGGAGCTCCCACTCCGATCACTGGCTCTCACTACAGCCGCTCTGTTCCGAGCATCTCCAGCAGTATGTCCGCAGTCTCTTATTGTCTCCTGCAGTATGTTCGCAGTCTCTGGTAATCTCCTGCAGTATGTACGCAGTCTCTGGTAATCTCCTGCAGTATGTCCGCAGTCTCTCATTGTCTCCTGCAGTATGTCCGCAGTCTCTGGTAATCTCCTGCAGTATGTCCACAGTCTCTGGTAATCTCCTGCAGTATGTCCGCAGTCTCTGATTGTCTCCTGCAGTATGTCCGCAGTCTCTGGTAATCTCCTGCAGTATGTCCGCAGTCTCTGGTAATCTCCTGCAGTATGTCCGCAGTCTCTGATTGTCTCCTGCAGTATGTTCGCATTGTCTGGTAATCTCCTGCAGTATGTCCACAGTCTCTGGAAATCTCCTGCAGTATGTCCACAGTCTCTGGTAATCTCCTGCAGTATGTCTGCAGTCTCTGGTAATCTCCTGCAGTATGTGTGTAGTCTCTAGTAATCTCCTGCAGTATGTCCGCAGTCTCTGATTGTCTCCTGCAGTATGTCCACAGTCTCTGGTAATCCCCTGCAGTATGTCCACAGTCTCTGGTAATCTCCTGCAGTATGTCCGCAGTCTCTGATTGTCTCCTGCAGTATGTCCGCAGTCTCTGAACCTCTCACGCAGTATGTCCGCAGTCTCTGAACCTCTCCTGTAGTATGTCTGCACTCTCTGACACTCTCCTGTAGTATGTGTATTAATGTGCCCCTTTACTTGCTCAATTATTTGGGATTGCTGCACTGCTCAGTGAGAGGTAATGATGTGCATTAACTTCTGGCAACCAATCAGCGAACAGTAGTGATCTACTTTAATCTCTAGCAACCAATCAGTAAGTGGTAATGATGTGCTGTAACCCCTAGCAACCAATCAGTGAGCGCTAATAATGTGCATTAACCTCTAGCAACCAATCGGCAAGCAGAAATTATGTGTTGTAACCTCTAGCAACCAGCCAGTGAGGATAGGCTGTAACCTCTGGCAAACAATTGCAATCGCTGCATGATCTGCTGCAGTAAACTGGTTTTGAGTCTACCTGCTATTTTTTGTATGTTTCAGAATGGGGGGGGGGGGGGGCAAGAAAATGTTTGCCCAGGGCCCAATCAAAATTAAAGACGGCCCTGACGGCATACACTGCAGGGGAATGGCATGCATGGGTTATTCCACAAAGCCTCTCCTAAAGCCCATGCGCAAAAAAGCCTGCCTAGAATTTTCCAGGGCCCATGCTGAAGAAGAAGACTACTGGAACTCTGTACTCTGGAGTAGAGATGGGCTGAACACCCCCCTGTTCGGTTTGCAGCAAAACACCCAAACAGGGGAAAAGTTCTTCCCCGAACCGCGAACTCCATTGAAGTCTATGAGAGCCAAACATGAGAAATCAAAAGTGTCCATTTTGAAGGCTTATATGCAAGTAATTGGCCATAAAAGGGGTATAGGGGTCTGGGTACTGCCATGGGGGACATGTATCAATGGAAAACATTTTTTTTTAATTATAGTTTTTTTTTAGGAGCAGTAATTTTAATAATGCTTAAAGTGAAACAAAAGAAATGATAAATTCCTTTAAATATAGTGCCTGGGGGGTATCAGAAACCATGAAATCAGACCGAGACAGAAGTACAGTTAAATCACACTTGTTTAATAATAAAAGTAAAAAGAACAAACGTAGTCAAAATATAGACCGGAACAGATAGTAAGCCAAGCTAGAAGTCAGGGATCAAAGTAGTGGAACAGCAAGCAGGATCTGGAGCCAGAAGGGATGTCATCAAAGCCAGTCTTCAAAAAGGAACGCAGGAGATAGTTTCTTGTGATGTGACCAAGATGAAGGCAGAGCTCCTCTGGACTGGACGGCTTAAGTAGGCAGGACTGATGAGCAGGATATCATCAACAGCTGAGTAACTGTGGAGAGAGATGGGAGCTGGCAATTAGTCGACAGCTGAGCGGCCAGCTCAGAGAAGGAAGGGCTGAGCCCAGCCCTGACAGGGGGTCACCTTAGTCTGCCTGGAAAGTGGTGCATCTGTAGCATGCATAGAGCATGCTGCAGCAAAACTAGCATTTCTAAAGAAAATAAAACTAGTCAAATCACATTTAAATTGATTCACGGTTGCAATTGCCAGCACCCGGCCAAAGCACCCCCCCATGTTGAGGCCATATGGCCTGGTTTGGTTCAGGAGAGGGGGCGCTCTTGCTCGCCCCCCCCTTTCCTGGCCTGCCAGGTTGCATGCTCAGATAAGGGTCTGGTATGGATTTTGGGGGGGCCGCATGCCGTTTTTTTTTTTGGCATGGCGTTCCCCTCAGGGCTTTTTTTCTCATAAAATAGGCACAGGGACTCCCCCTTTTGGAGTCACCCCTTTTCTCCACCCCCACCCACCTCCAAGCACCGTTCCTTGGTTCTACCCCTGCCCACCTCCAAGCACTGTTCCTTGGTTCTACCCCTGCCCACCTCCAAGCACCTTTCCTTGGTTCTACCCCTGCCCACCTCCAAGCACTGTTCCTTGGTTCCGCCCCTGCCCACCTCCATGCACAGTTTCATGGTCTCACCCCTACCCACCTCCGAGCACCGTTCCTTGGTTCCGCCCCTACCCAGCTCCGAGCACTGTTCCTTGGTTCCACCTCTCGATTGCAGGGAGGGAGGGGGAGAGGAGAACTTTTGCTCGAGTCACCTTGGCGGCCCGAGCAGAAGTGGGAGCTGAGTACCCATCTAAACTAGGTACCCAATCCCCCCCAAATAAATGACATACCAAATGTGGCAGGTAAGATTTTGAGGAGTCCTTAAAGCGGAACTTTTACTTTTGGGTGGAACTACTTTAAGGATGCCGTTAAGAACAACCAGCTTTTACAGCTCCCTGATTGGACAAAGCTTTGCCCAATCAGGGAGCAGAATGCACTGTGCAGCGCGCAGTGCATTGCAGGGCGTTTGGCGGGACGAACACCAGCCGAACACCCTGCAAACGGGGCAAACACCCGAACTCATGCTTGGGCCGAACCATTCACCCAACACTACTTTGGAATGATGAGACCAAGATAAACATTTTTGAAACTGATGGCTTAAAAACTGTATGGTGTTGCACAGTTGAGGAGTACAAAGAAAAATGCATGATTGATGCCTACAGTGAAACATTGTGTCCTTCTGTGGGGCTGCATGAGTGCTGCTGGTGTCAGGGAGCTGCATTTCAATGATGGTATCATGAATTCACTGCTCTATATTGAAAGAGAAGAGGAGACTACCATCCTTGATCATTGAATGCTACCATCCCTCTTGGTTGTCGTCGTTTTCCCAACATGATAATGATCCAAAACACACATCTAAGGCCACTGTTGCATTTCTGAAGAAGAATCGGGTGAAAGTGGTTTAGTGGCCAAGTATGTCTCGTGATCTGAACCCAACTGAACACCTATGGGCAATTCTGAAGCGACAAGTTAAGAATCACTCTCCATCCAGCATCCAGGCTCTAAAAGAGATCGTTCTTGAAGAATGGAAAAAGATAGATTTTGAAATATGTCGCCAACTTGTTCATTCCATGCCTAGAAGACCTGGTGCTGTCCTACAAATCACGGAGGCCATACAAAATACTAGATGTAGTAGTTTTTGTTGCGGGGTGTATTCATTTTTCCATCAACTAATTCGATTTGAACTGAAGATTTTATAAACGAGGTTATATTATTAACCTTACTTTCAAGTAATGAGCTAAACAAGTGTTCTATAAAACTCAGTTTTGTCAACATTTTTTAAATTGTTCTTGTGTTCATTGAGATCTTAATTAAAATCTTACTTTTCAAAAGGGGTGTACTCATTTATGCTGAGCTCTGTATATGTTTTGTGTCTTATTTCTATTTTAACCACTTTCCCACCAGGCTATAGCCTTAGAGATGACTACAGCACAGTCTTCCAGTTCTGGAAGGGCATCCGTTGGACACAGCTGATCACAGATCAAGGTAAAGGGCCAAGGGTCCTTTACCATGTGATCAGCTGTGTCCAATCACAGCTCATCACATGTAAAAAAAATGCTGATTATTGGCATTTCCTTTCCTCGGCACTGTCAGTGTGTGAGAAAAGGAAAGCCAATAACTGGCTATCCTGTGACAGGGGACATTTACACTGATAATTGGGGCACTGATCATCAGTGTCTTGATGATCAGTGCAGCCCCATCAGTGCAGCATATCAGTGCAGCCTCATCAGTGGTTATCAGTGCAGCCTCACCATTGGCCATTAGTGCAGCTTATCAGTGGCCATCAGTGCCACCTCATCAGTGCAGCCTCATAAATGCCGATCAGTGCAGCCTCATAAGAGCAGATCAGTGAATAAGAAAAATGATTTGCAAAATTACATAACAGAAATTAAGAATAAAAAATATTTTCAAAATGTTTGATCTTTTTTTGTTTGTTTAGCAAAATATTAAAAAAAACCCCAGCTGTAATTAACCGCTTGTCGACCATATACTGTAGATATACGGCGGCAGGGCGACTCTCCTGCGCTGGATCACATACCTAGTACGTGATCCAGCACTTCCAGGGTTGTGGCGCGCACACGCACCACTGGTGGCCTGCTGTGACTAGACACAGCGGGAGCTGATTGGCAGGTACAGCGGACTTGATGTCCACCGGCACCCGCCGATCCTTCAGTACAATGATGGAATGGCAGTCTGCCTATGTAAACAAGGCAGAGCGCCGTTCTGTCACTACAAAAAGACATGGATCCTGTGTCTCTGCTAAGCAGGGGTACAGATCCATGCCTTCTCCCAGTACAAGCACCTCCCCCACAGTAGTAAAGCACTGGTCGGGCACACATTTAACCAGGGCTTTTTTTCTCAAACAATAAGTGCTGGAACTCAACCACGACCCCCCAAATCCCCTCCCCCCATACACACCCTCCAAATCACATCAAATAGAGGGTGTGGTCATATTTAACAAACAGTAGGAGGGTCTTAAAGGGGCATTAAATATCAGGATTGCATTACATACAGAGTGCAGAGTTCATGGGGGTTACACACGGAGTGCAGAGCTGTCACTTGTAAACACAGAAACCAGACTTCTGTGTTTACAAGTGATTGTGGTGAGCAGGCACCAAAGGGTCTGAGCCAGAGGTGGTGGAACTGAGTTCCACCAAGTTCTACCTGAAAAAGAGCCCTGCATTTAACCCTTTGATCGTCCCTGATGTTAACCCCTTCACAGCCAGTGTCATTAGTAGTGACAGTGCATATTTTTTTTAGCACTGATCACTGTATTGGTGTCACTGGTCCCCAAAAAGTGTTGGATAGTGTCCTGACTGAATATCGTAGTGCCGCTATAAGTCACTGATCGCCACCATTACTAGTAAAAAAAAAAAAAAAATTGTTGGTCTTTTTTTGTTTATAGTGCAAAAAAATAAAAACCGCTGAGGTGATCAAATACCACCAAAAGAAAGCTCTATATGTGGGGGAAAAAGGACATAAATTGTATTTGGGTACAGCATCGCACGACCGCGCAATTGTCAGTTAAAGCGACGCAGTGCCGTATCGCAAAAAATGGCCTGGTCATGAAGGGGGGAGTAAATCTTCCGGGGCTGAAGTAGTTAAATATCACCAAAAGAAAGCTCTGCCTTAAAAAGTGATAAAATGTCCTTTGGGTACAGTGTTACACGACCGCGCTATTGTCATTCAGAGAGTGACAGCGCTGAAAGGTGAAAAATGTCCTGTGCAGAAAAGGGGGCGAAAGCGCCCGGTATTGAGGTGAACCCAATGGGTTCTTAATACAAGAAAAGAATTTCGGAATATTCAGGTATTGCCATTCAGCCAAGTTCTCATTTCCTAAGTAGGAACACCTCCAGTGCACACATTTATTTCCAGGTTTGTCATCCATGCTGAGTGCTGATCACATAATCACCAATCAGCTCCATCACTCCATGCCCAGCACGTGCTTGTCAGCCCTCACTCAATAACAACAACAGCAGCATTGTACAACTAGGACACGCCCCCCTCCGGCAGCTTTAGAGGACAGGAAACGCCCCTCCTCCCGAGCTCTGCACCTCATTGCACCGTTCGGGCTGTAAGACACGCCCTATGTCCACGTTAGGACACGCCCTCCGGAGCGCTGCCTCCAATAGCACGTTTCTGACTGTAGGACACGCCCTACGTCCGCGGCTCGGATTCCGCCGTCAGATTGAGGGACACGCCATTTCGCTTGGTGGTTGGAACACGCCCATCTTCTCCGTGCAGCAGACTGGACACGCCTCCTTTTATCAGGAAACCGAAAGCAGGGCGGGGAGGGGGCGTGTCCGGGAAGGTTCTGGAGATGGAGGTAGGTGGCGGGCTGTTTGTAGTGATGGTGGCCGGGCGGGGGGGACAGATAGAGGAATCCTTCACATCCGCTCCTATGTGGCCCTGGGATGAGATTGTAGGAGAGATGTAATGGAAGGTCACATGTCTGTTATAAGGAAGCTGGATGATCGTGTGATGAGGACATGGGGTTATAAATCCTATTTATATCATTTAGAGCAGGGATCCTCAAACTATGGCCCTCCAGCTGTTGCAGAACTACACATCCCATGAGGCATTGTAAAACTCTGACATTCACAGACATGACTAGGCATGATGGGAATTGTAGTTTCTGAACACCTGGAGGGCCGCAGTTTGAAGACCCCTGATTTAGACAGTCATGGAAGGATAGAACCTCTGTCAGGCTTTTTTTTTTAACATCTGTGTCCCATTGTGGAGATTTCCCTTCACTTCCTGTCCCACAACCAAACAGGAAGTGAGAGGTCACCAGAACTAGTGTCCCCATGTGGAAGATTTTTATTTTTACTTTCACTTTCAATGGTAATCAGGACAAATTAGAGAGGACGGATCTCCCTATCAGGGACACAGACAGCAATAAGAACTGTTCTAATCCCTCTGCATTCTATCCAAAACTTAAAAAAAAAAAAGTTTTGCCTTCAGTTATTCTTTAACCGCTTGCCGACCAGCCGCCGCAGTTGTACTGTGGCAACATGGCTTGTCTGCGCGAATCGCTGTCATGTTACGTCGCTTTTATATTTGGCCGCTAGGGGGCGCATGCTCGCCCGCAGAGCCGATGCGAGTGCCCGGCGGTTGCGATCACCACCAGGCTCCCGCGATCGCTCGGGGCACACCGAGAACCGGGATCTGTGTTTGGAAACACTGTTCTGGTTCTCTGAGGGGAGAAGAGACAGATGGTCTGTTCATACAAAGTAAGGATGGGCTCCGGCGTGTTCACAAGCTGCCCATGCAGAGTCCGCCATGAAATCGGCACGGCGCTGCGCCAATCACAGGCCGTGAGACATTTCACGATGTGCGGCTGCAGAGATCGGGAAATGTCTCACTGCCTGTGATTAGCGCAGCGCCGTGCCAACTTACTGGCGGGCTCTGCACATGCAGCTTGTGAACACGCCGGAGCTCATCCTTAATACAGAGCATGAACAGGGATCTGTCATCTCCCCTACACAGTCCTCCCCCCCTTCAGTTAGAACACACACTAGGGAACACCGTTAACCCCTTGATTGCCAACCCCTTCCCTACCGGTGACATTTTTACAGTAATCAGTGCCTTTTTATAGCACTGATCACTGTATAAATGACAATGGGCCCAAAAATGTGTCAGAATTGTGTCCGCCATAATGTCGCAGTCTCGCAGATCAAAATCGCAGATCACCGCCATTACTAGTAAAAAAAATAATAATAAAAATGCCATAAAACTATCCCCTATTTTGTAGACGCTATAACTTTTATATCAGCTGATTTGCCGATCAGCTGGAGTGACGTAACCAGGGCGCATGCGCACATCATAAGATGTCTTCCACCGATGCAGGTGCCCGGTGGTCGCGATCACCGCGGGGCTCCCGCAATCGCTCGGGGCACACCGAGAACCGGGATCTGTGTTTTTAAACACTGTTTCCAGTTCTCTGAGGGGAGAAGAGACAGATTGTCTGTTCATACAGAGTAAGGATGAGCTCCGGCGTGTTCACAACCAGGGCGCATGCGCACATCATAAGATGTCTTCCGGTTGCAAGCCCTGTATATTATTTTTATATTGTTTCAAGTAAATAGCACCTTGTGTACAGCTGCTGCAAGTCTAGTAATTAAAAAAATATATATATATATATATATATTGATTTATTTATTTTTATTCTTTACACATTTTCACCTTAGTGCAAGTTTTTTTCACCAATTCAGAGCTGCATTTTTACCCCTCCTGAATGGGGGTGTACACATGCCTCAATCTGAATGCGTTGCATTACAGTCAGGGTGGATTTGATTTAAAGCAGGGTTCTACCCACAAATTTAAATGTCTTTTTAAAATTATATCTGTTACTATCATATGATGTTTTTGCATAGGTTCGTGTGTCTTTAGTTACTGTTTTATTTAAAAACTCACCTTATATTCCTTATGCTCGGGCGTTCCCATCGTGCTTGTGGGCAGGCGAAGCCCACACGCATAAACCTCCGGGATTCATTGCTGCTGAATAACCAGCACGCGCCACCTGTTCTCGCGCATGCGCAGTAAGCTCATTTAGCAGCGCGGGGAAACTTCTCAGGTTGCCATCACAACAGGCGGCGGCATCGAAAGTGCCCACCCCGTTGTCATGGCAACCAAGACCGCTTCCGGTTTTGAAATACCGCAATTCTAGCCCTCAGTGCTGCCCACTGACTCCTGGGAAATGATGACCCACATCTACCAGGAACATTAGCGAACACAGGCGCCGAGGGAAATGACGTCAGGCGCCGCGGAGAGGAAGGGGGCAGATTACAAGGGACCCCATAGCAACAGCCCAGAACAATTATGTTAAGAAAATACATTTTTTTTTCAAATGTTGTTTCTGATGCTTTTTGCAGTTCATTAACATGCAGTGCATGTTATCTCAGCTTGCAGAGCTTGGATGTAAAGTTAATTTTGTGGGTGGAACTCCGCTTTAAATCATCACTAGTAAAATAGCTTGATTTAAATCAACTCGATTAAAATCATAATTTTTAAAGAGCAACTGTCATCTCTGTCCCGCAGCGGCTCCTCCTCTAACCTGCTGTTGACTCACCAACAGTCCCATTCACTTTAATGGGACGTCTGGTGATGCGGCAGTGACACAATAAGGTGAGGGACATGGAGGCAGCAGGTGAGTGGATGCCCGATAACAGGTGCTGCCATGATGGATCTGAAATGACAGGTGCTCTTTAAATGTAAGGACTTATTCTTGCTGGTAGTTAGAATCATTAATATTTGCAAACAAAATGAAGGTTTCCTACTTAGAATAATAAGCTGTCAGGTTAGTAAAACAGCGATATCAGGACCGATTCAATCATACAGTTTGTAGTGTACATAGATTTGAAAAACAATAGGATCAAGGAATATTCCTGAACTTTGTTTTATCTCATGGTTACTGTGAAATTCTGTGAATGCATCAATGCAGTGCATGATCTCTCAGCTTGCAGAGCTTGGATTCATTGAATGAGTTTACCAAAAATGTTTACTCCAAAAAGCATTTTATTAAAATAAATTTGATAAAAATGTAAGAATTGAAATAAAAAAAAGTCAGATTTTTTTTTTTTTTTTTTTGGGGGGGGGGGGGGAGATTTTTGTGCTTGTGGTGCTTGTATTTAGGGGTAGGGATCAGGTGTGTTCGGATCCTAGTCCCAACCCACCAGAGCAATTCTCCAGGAAGCTGTCGCTACACACAGCCAATCATGAGCAGCCTAGTCAGGGCAAGTGTATGTGTAGCCGCGGGCTAGGAAATGCCTCACTGCTGGTGTGCAGTGACTGCTTCCTGGCGGGATTGCTCAGGTGGGTTGGGACTAGGATCCCGAATACACCTAAGCCCATTCCTATTTATTTTTTTAACTACTTGTTGACTGCTCTATACCACTTTTACTGCTACAGAGAAGAAGCTCTGCGAAGGATCACACACTGACCCCCACACCCCAAAACCTCTGCAGCAATGCTGGCAGCACTCATACGTCTATTTCCCAAAGACAACCTCTGGATATGACGCTGAGCACGTGCACTCAACTTCTTTAGTCGACCATGGCGAGGCCTGTTCTGAGTGGAACCTGTCCTGTTAAACCGCTGTATGGTCTTGGCCAACGTGCTGCAGCTCAGTTTCAGGGTCTTGGCAATCTTCTTATAGCCTAGGCCATCTTTCTGTAGATCAACAATTCTTTTTTTCAGATCCTCAGAGAGTTCTTTGTCATGAGGTGCCATGTTGAACTTCCAGTGACCAGTATGAGAGAGTGAGAGCGATAACACCAAATTTACCACACCTGCTCCCCATTCACACCTGAGACCTTGTAACACTAACGAGTCACATGACACCGGGCAGGGAAAACGGCTAATTGGGCCCAACATGGACATTTTCACTTAGGGGTGTTCTCACTTTTGTTGCCAGCGGTTTAGACATTAATGGCTGTGTGTTGAGTTATTTTGAGGGGTAGTCATGAGCCAGATGTTCGAGTCGAACGTAAGTTCGACTCGAACATCGGGTGTTCGCTGAATAGCAAACAATTTGGGGCGTCCGCGGCAAATTCGAAAGCCGTGGAACACCCTTTAAAAGTCTATAGGAGAAATCAAAAGTGCTAATTTTAAAGGCTTATATGCATGGTATTGTCATAAAAAGTGTTTGGGTTTACAAATTTTGTGGGGGGTGTCTATAGTATGCCTGTAAAGTGGCACATTTTTTCCCATGTTTAGAACAGTCCCTGCACAAAATGACATTTCTAAAGGAAAAAAGTAATTCAAAAGTACTCACGGCTATAATAAATTGTCGGTCCCCGGCAATACAGATAAAAGAAGTCATTGAAAAAAAAACGGCATGGGATCCCCCCTGTCCATTACCAGGCCCTTTGGGATTGGTATGAATATTAAGGGGAATCCCGAACCAAAACTAAAAAAATTGCGTGGGGGTTCCCCCTAAATTCCATACCAGGCCCTTCAGTTCTAGTATGGATATTAAGGGGAACCCCACGCCAAAAATAAAAAAAATGGCGTGGGGGTCCCCCCAAAAATGAATACCAGACCCTTATCCGAGCATGCAACCTGGCAGGCCGCAGGAAAAGAGGGGGGGACAAGAGAGCGCCCCCCCCTCCTGAACCGTAGCAGGCCACATGCCCTCAACATTGGGAGGGTGCATTGAGGTAGCCCCCCAAAACACCTTGTCCCCATGTTGATGGGGACAAGGGCCTCATCCCCACAACCCTTGCCCGGTGGTTGTGGGGGTCTGCGGGCGGTGGGCTTATCGGAATCTGGAAGCCCCCTTTAACAAGGGGACCCCCAGATCCCGGCCTCCCCCCTGTGTGAAATGGTAATGGGGTACAAATGTACCCCTACCATTTCACAAAAAAAGTGTCAAAATGGTACAAATGACAAGACACGGCTTGGGACAAGTCCTTTATTAAAAAATTAAAAAAATTAAATGTCCCACGAAGTCCATTCATCTTCTCTCGCTCTGCTGACAGACCGAAAAAAACAAAGCTGCGACCGACATGCCCCCTTGGGAGGCACCCGCTGTATGACGCGTCAGAGGGGGGGTGGGGCCATCCGTTTACGTAACCGGGTACGTAGGTAATATACAAATAATTATTATATATTGTTTTTAAGGTAATTTACTATATTTTTTAAATCTGTACTCAAGCAGGTGGCTTAACGGACAAATTACTGAAGTTGGAAGTTATAACTTCAAACCAGTAATTTCACAATAAATAATAAATTATTATCTTATCTTATAATAATATATGATTTAGCTTGAATATAACAGTACCTTTTCAGCAGGCAGCAGATTCTCATTCTCCCTCTTAAGACCCCTTTCACACCGAGGGTGTGCAGGCGCTATATCGTTAAAATAGCGCCTGCAATCCGCCCTCATAACAGTATTATCATACTGCTGCTAAAGTAAAAAGGTGATTGATCCCCAATCAACTTTTTACTTTACCAGCAGTATGATAATAGCAGCCTCCAGCATTTGATAGGAACCTCAGTTGTACCAGGTTGTTTGGGACCACGTTATACGGAGGGAGATTTGGAGATAACATACCGGGATCCAGCTTTCATTCTCAACATCCATAGTGGTATCCAGAGGAATGTCTCCATTGTCTAGCAGCCCTACCTGGATGTGGTCCTGAGATGTGCTTATTTATGCTTTCCATCTGGTAAGCGCATATATTCTTGGTGGTGGAGGTTCACTGTGCAGGGTGTGCTCGTTTTCTATTTCTCACTGGAATCTCACAGAGAACTGTTAGGGGACTTCTCTTGTTTCCCTTACACCAACATACTTTGCTACTATTTTTGCATCACTGATTTGATATACATGTGTGTGTTTATTGCATATACTATTTTTTCACATTTCACTATATAGCGCAGTTTTTTTTTTTGTTTTTTCCTATTTGTTGTGATTATTTCACAGTTGAACTGCTGCTTTATTGGGGGTTTCTCATGTTAGCGCAGTGATTTTTTTTTTGCTCATTTTTTTGCTTGTATTTAAAGTGGCTGCTCTGTATGTAGTTTCTGACAGGCTGTGTAAGGAGCCCCATATCTCTGGAACCATAGGTCCAGTGGTGGGGTAGGATTTGGGCAACATACCCCCCCAAATATGGGGTCCCTGTGACCCCACGTTGCCGAGCTACAACCCTCAAAGCTCTTTGTTTTTTCATGTTCATGGCAGGTGAGGCACGTCCCAGGTACATGCATGCCACTATTTTTTATTTTTATTTTTTTATTTATTTTTTTTACACTGTTTCATCCAGTTCAGCTAACGGGCACAATTTCGCAGGCTTTTTTAGTATATGACCGGCCATAACTGTTTTAGAAACGTTCACATGAATAAGCACTGAATGCTGTTACATAATCAGAACAGATTGTTTTCCCTTTTTTCCCATCTACGCTCTTTTAGCATTTTTAGTAAAATGCACAAATTATTGCTTCCAGGTGCATCTTTCTTCCGTTTTTCAATTCACAACAAACACTGTTGATTTAATTTGCTAAATAATTAATATTATTTCTGGTCTGAACAGCTGTGATTACATCTCTAAACACACAACCAAAGTTTCATGTTTCTGCACCACAATCATACCACATACAGTCCCCCCCCCCCATACCTAGCTAAATGGAAAATGAGTTGGGCATCATCTTTTATAGATCATAAAAACTATAGGATTCTTCAGATGATCCACAGCTTTAAAATCTTTTTGTGGAGGTATAAGGTCCCTAAAACCCTTCACAAACTCTTCCCACTGTCCTTCAATGTTCTGACTCACTCGACCAAACACTTTACACTGTACTGAGACACTTGCCCACTGAGCACCACTGTGCACTTATCCACTGACTGCCACCTTTACAGACCAGCAAAATGATAGGATTCAGCAGAGTGGCTCTATCTCTAGTAAGAGAGAGGGCTTTAAAGCTCCATTCACACCCGAGCGTATCTATTTACTGGCGTTTTTTTGGACGACGTTTTATGCTTTTTTGCAGATTTTTACAAGCTTTTTTTAAAGTTTTTATCTAAAGGTGTTATTATTTATTTATTTATTTTTTAAAACAGGTTTAAGAACCTAAAAATAATTTCAAGGCTTTCTTGGGGTAAAAAGGTTGAGGGAGTCTAGTTTAGAGGGTCCCTTTGTCACGAATGATATTCTCAGAAGAATATGACCTTTGCTAAACATCTTGTATGATTTGGGCCATCCATCTTTGTGTACTGCTAAAATTCTGTATTTTTTTTTTTCACATTCTTTTTTTCAGTGATGGTGTGTAATATCATGCAAACATGGAAAGTACTTCCAGAACGTATCAAACAAGACAGAAAAGAAAGTCAAATGAGCCCATTCCAAAGTCTAGGGTGGACTGGAAACGTACAAAAATAGATGCTATATCCCACATTGTTGACTCTGATGAGTCGACTTCCGCATCCGAAGAAGAGGAGGAGGAAGTTGATAGCAGCAGCATATCCAGTGTAGAGAATGAAGAACATCTGGAATTACCTAAGTGTACTGCAGATGATGGGGAAGAGACCATCAAGAAACCCAGACACAAGAACAGATCTATGACCATAGAAAGCAGCGACAGTAGCTCCGACAGCGATGGGCCAGGTTTGAGAGTCCTTGTCAGACGCCGCCGTACTATAGATGAAGATGATGACTCTTTGAATAAAGCCAATGACGGGGGAGTCTCAGAAGAAGCCAAGGCTCAAATCAAGAAACAAAAAAGGAAAGAGAGTCTGAAACAGCTTGTTGAGAAAAAACGATCCCGAAACCCAAGAGCCAGCTGGGAATCCGATGAGGTAAATTTGGACATGCATGAGCCGAATTTTTCAGAATTGTTTCATCACAGTCACGTGATAGTTTAAGTTCTTTTAGGGTTTAAAAACATTTATTAAAAGTAATGACAGATAAAGAAAATATGACACGAATACTTAAAGCGGAAGTAAACCCATCAATAACACAGTTTCATTTCCGGCGTGTGCCAGAAATGTAACGCTCCCATTGGTTGTGCTCTCTACCAAACAGTCAAACCATCCAATGGCTGGTGTCATAACTGATCACATGTGCAGCATCATGGTAGTTGTAGACTAAACAGAGACCAAGATGGCAGCTTCCTTGGCTGAAAACAATAGGGGGGTTTACCTACACTTTAACCAAACAAGCTGTTTCCTCCATGGGTCCCCTATTATATGGCATGGCACCATGTAACGGGCCCAGACACTTGCCTCATGGCAGTTTTGGGTGAGATAAACGTATTCCAGTTTGGGCTGTGGTATTTAGACTTGTGTATAGGGAATATACCAACCCCAAGCCCCCTCAAGGACTTGATCATCAGTTACCAATAACATTCCTTTGGTAGGAAGGTAAAGCCATGCTTATGTCCTTCTATAACCTTAAAGGCTTTAAATGCATTAGTAAGCCACATTATTAATAAAAAGGAAAATATGTAATATGCAATTTCCCCAACAAGAATATACTTCAAAAGTGCAATCAAAATGATCGTCGGCTAATAAAACAAAAAGTTGCAAATCCTTTTGATTTGATTATTACCATTTTTTTGTCAGTCGCTTGAGCTGAATGTTTAGTTTTTAGAATTGTTTTAAAATCCTCAGAAAAATTGGCCTGTGTATAGGGCTGGGAAAAAAATCGATTTAAATCTTGAATCGAGTTGAGAGGTCAAATCGATTCAAAATTTAAGCAAATCGATTTTTTTTTTTTCTTTTTTTTTTTTTCTTTTTTTCACTGCGCCGATCCCGAGGCGCTGCGGGCATGAGCTTTTAGGCGAGGCTGCAGCTTCAGCCTAGTCCGCGGCTACGGCCAGACGCCGCGGACTAGGCCGAAGCCGCGGCCTCGCCTAAAAACTCATGCCCGCAGTGCCTCCGGACCGGCGCTGCCACCGCGCCGGGCCTGAAGAGCTGCGGGCAAGGAGTTTTTAGGTGGGGCCGCGACTTCGGCCGGATGCCGCGAACTAGGCCGAAGCCGCGGCCTCGCCTAAAAGCTCATGCCCGCAGCGCCTCAGGACCGGCGCAGTTTCCAAAGAAAAAAAAAACTTGATTCGAATCGTGAATCGAGTTTTTTTTAAGAGAATCGAAGATTTTTTTTTTTTTTAAGAAAATCTCCCAGCCCTACCTGTGTATAGGCAGCCTTTTATTTGATATTTTTGACTTTCTCCCTCTATTCTAACCCTTTCCATTACACCATCTTGTTTAACAGCCCAGTTTACAGCTTGAGGTTTTTCTTCTGGTCTGGACCTGCTCAGCTGTAACACACTAGGGAAGAGCGGTAACCATACATATCAACAGAGAAATCTCTGCAAGTGTGGTTATCTGAAGCAGAGAGACACCATTAATTTTTTTTTTTTTTTTACAGGAAGGTTATGTGTTGTGGACTTTTCCGTTTATACAATAAAGTCCAAGTTCTCCCCAAACAGATGTTTCTGTTGGCCAACACCAGTACCTGGAACCAACCAGTGGCATCTTATGCCCTGTACACACGAGCGGAATTTCCGACAGAAAAAGTCTGACGGGAGCTTTTCATCGTATATTCCGATCGGGTGTATGCCTCATTGGACTTTTTACGTCGAAAATTCTGACGGACCTAGAAAGAGAACATGTTCTAAATTTTTTTGACGGAACCAATTCCTATCGGGAAAACCGCTCGTCTGTATGCTGTTCCAACGTACCAAAAACGACGTATGCTCTAAAGTACGAGACAGAAGCTACTGGCTACTGAACTTCCTTTTTCTAGTCCCATCGTACGTGTTGTACGTCACCGCGTTTTTGACGGTCTGACTTTGGTGTGATCGTGTGTACGCAAGACAGCTTGAGCAGAATTCCGTCGGAGAAACCTTCGGAGTTTGTTTCGACGGAAAAAACGCTCGTGTGTACACAGCTTTACAGTTCTCCAAGTCTCATCTCCTTATTTCTATATATTAAATTGTACCTCCACTTACTTCCACAAGGTATTAAAGAAAAAATTGTGTTTCTCAGTCACCGCTAGTAGATACATTTTACAATATAAAGAATACCATCATCATTAACTAGAAAAGTGAACTCTGGTGTCTCCTAAAGCTGGATTCCTGAAGAGATAAAAGCATCCAACAAGCAGTCACGCAGCCTTTTGCAAATGCTATTTATTGCACAATCTTCCTGGAGTTGATGGATCTTAAAGCAGAACTCCGGGATCGGCAAAAAAACTCCCCATTAGTACACCCCCCTACACTAAACAGTTATTACATTTGTGAAATTCCTTACCATTGAAGAGAAAAGTCTAATTGAATTTTCAGGAAGTCAGCTCTCTTAATTCAAAAAAGGCATCATGTATTCTGCCAAGGAGGAGCTGTTGGCACAGGGATTAAAGAGGAACTGTGGTCTTCTCACATAATTTGTAATACAAACATCTTTACCATTCTGAAGCTTCTCTTCAACCACTTTACATATTATTTTATTATTATTATTATTTTGTATATACTGTGATTCTGTACTTGCCAAATATGCTGCAGAAATCTCCCTCCACTGAGTCTGGCTGCATCCATGTTAACTGTGGGCAGCTGAAGCTGCTGCCTGTTCACTTCCTAGATTTACACAGGCACACACCTCCAGCTCTGCAGTGCTCATTGGCCCTCTTATGACTCATCCCCCCTCCCTTCCTGGCAAACTTTCACCAGAGTGAGAGAGAGAGCTGTGTATGATGTCATAAACCTAGGCTAATGACCAGACAAGAAACAGGAAGTGGGCTGTGTAAGGTATTTACTGGCAGAATTTTTTTTTTTAACTAACAACAAAGGCAGAAGATTTAATAGATGGAAAGTTGAAAAAAATTACTAAAGGTCCGCTTTAAATACTATATTCTCTCTCTCTCTGTCTTAAAGCAATTAGCGCTTGTGAGTGTATATGATAACATCCCTATCCACACCACAGAGAGTGTTGGGACACGCCACTTTACATCAGCATGTGGCACATAAGTGGGGTCTTATCGGTGGCCATAAGTGCACTCATATGTCTATTTCTTAAAGACAACCTCTGGATATGACGCTGAGCACGTGCACTCAACTTCTTTGGTCGACCATGGCAGGGCCTGTTCTGAGTGGAACCTGTCCTGTTAAACCGCTGTATGGTCTTGGCCACCGTGCTTCAGTTCAGTTTCAGGGTCTTGGAAATCTTCTTATAGCCTAGGCCATATTTATGTAGAGCAACAATTCTTTTTGTCAGATCCTCAGAGTTCTTTGCCACGAGGTGCCATGTTGAACTTCCAGTGACCAGTATGAGAGAGTGAGAGTGATAACACCAAATTTAACACACCTGCTCCCCATTCACACCTGAGACCTTGTAACAGTAACGAGTCACATGACACCGGGGAGGGAAAATGGAGAATTGGGCCAAATTTGGACATTTTCACTTAGGGGTGTACTCACTTTTGTTGCCAGCGGTTTAGACATTAATGGCTGTGTGTTGAGTTATTTTGAGGGGACAGCAAATTTACACTGTTATACAAGCTGTACACTCAGAACTTAACATTGTAGCAAAGTGTCATTTCTTCAGTGTTGTCTCGTGAAAAGATATACTGTATTTATCGGCGTATAACACGCACCCCAAGTTTAGGAAGTAATTTTAAGGAAAAAAACTTTTAGGAGGGAAGTTTAAGGAAAAAAACTTACATTTAAATGCCCATCAATGCAGCCTTATCAGTGTCCATCTGCAGTCTTGCCCAGTGTCTTTGCAGCATTTTGCAGCCTTGTGCCATTGCAGCCTTTGCAGCCTTGTGTCATTGCAGCTATTTAAAATTGGCGCCGATCTCCGCTGATTGTGAGCGGAGCAAACGCCGCCGACATACACAAAGCCGAGTGTACTCGGCTAGTCTCGGTTCCTCTCGCAGTTCCGCCCCTGTGATGGACATAACACAGGTCCAATGGCGGGGCTGGGCTTGACTGTGAGCGGACCCGAGACTAGCCGAGTACACTCGGCTTTGTGTATGTCGGCAGCGCTCGCTCTGCTCACAATCAGCGGAGATCGGCGTATAACGCGCGATTTTCCCCTGATTTTGAGGGGAAAAAAGTGCGCGTTATACGCCGATAAATATGGTAATAAAATATGTACAAAAATGTGAGGGGTATACTCACTCACTTTTTGTGAGATACTATGTGTGTATCTATATGTATGTATGTGTGTGTGTGATGTGTATATATATTTTTTTAGGGTTACAACTACTGTAAGATCATCATTGTACATACCGTAAATAACTAGACATCCCCTGAAAATAAGCCCTAGTGTGTTTTTTGTAGGCAAAATTAATATAAGACTCTGTCTTATTTTCGGGGAAACACGGTAAATGTCTCTGTGTTCAATTACACAAGTTGTTTAGTGCATATCCAGTCCTTTTTAGTGAAATTTATAGCGCTTAATATAAAGGTGTGCAGGAAAAAAATATCCATCCCTAAAGTGCTTAATTCATATTCTTCATGCACAATTTGTGACCCTCCACATCAGAGATTTTATGACCCCCTGCTATCAGCATAAGAGTCAACCACACTTTTGGATGAGCTCCCTCGCAGGATCTTCTCCACACTCCTGTGCTCTTTACTGCCACTTTCCTGGCCCTTTGCTTTCAGAAAAGTGCGCTCGATCGTTCAACATTCAGTTAATAAGGAGAAACGGGGAAAAAAAGCTACCATAGTGTAGTAAATTTATTTTAAAAAGACTTTTGAATGCATATTGCACTACATCGCATGTAGAACCCGGAGGTGCCGCCTTGGCGTGCGCTCCACTGGCCAGGAAATTACTTTCCCAGAAACCCCACCCAATGCGTTTCGCCAATTCCACTCGGCGTCTTCAGGAACAGTCCTGTATGAATAACGAGGTAGCTCTGTGATATAACATTTTTCTATATGCTATGTGAGCTTTGTGCCACTTATAAACGGCAGCTAAAGGAACCCATAATTGATGTTTGGACTTGACTAGGTTTGGGTACTTTCAATTTTCTTACTGTAAGTGACCTTTTGCACAAGTAAACATTGCTTCTTTATGTCTGGTTTATTCTGTAGGCAAGTTCCAGCAGTGAGTACATTCCCCTGACTCCAGAAACGATGGGTGAAGATGAGGACAGTCAGGAGATGGACGACTTTATAGAAGAAGACGTAGAAGATGAGGTGGATGAAGATGGAAACCGATCAATGAGATATCGGGAGTTGTTCTTGAGGCATAGACTTCCTCAGTGTATGTCCCACCATTAGATGATGAATTGTGTGCTCTTATGGTAGTTAGGATCTTGTGACCACTAGAATAGGAACTATGCATGGGGGTCACATTATACTCTTTGGCTTTTCGGTCTGACTAATCAGCACAGTGCAGGAATGATCAGATCCGACTGGTTAAAGCAGAATTAAAGCCACGTTAGTCACTCATAGAATCGCGTTATATGCACTTGTTTTGAGAGCTGCAGCAAGGCCTGCACTGGTTCGGTAATCGGGTGTACAGTTTGCATTTAAAGAGCTGTGTGCTAATATAATACAGAGGAGGGTTCGATGGAATAACATTGTGTGTTATGGTTATCTAGTGTTTAGAAAAAATATGTTGGCCTGCAAAGAATAAATACTAACCTGTCACACTGCCATGCACTACTGTCCTTAAAGTGTTACTAAACCCAGGACCCTGCATTCACTATATCTGGTCTCCCACAGTACACAAAACATGGAAATGCAATTATTTTAGTAAATATAAACTGCTAAATACCTTTTCTCATCAGCAGTATATAGCAGTCTTGTGACTCCTATCAGTGTCCGGCTGGGCACTGGTTAAAGCTTATAGGAGGAGGTTTCATTCTCCTCCTCTGACTGTCCTATGAGGCTGCATGACCCCCGGCCCTTTGTCTGGACAGTGCTGATTGGCCCTGTACTGATCACATGCACCCCCAAAAAACCATTCTGGCAATACACAGCAAACTGAGCATGTGCAGAGTGGCCCCAAAACTCTACTATCAGATGGATTGGAAACAGTAAAAGAAGGGGGGGATCAGAGGCGAAAGGATCAAACAGCCTTTTTACACAATGGGAAGGATTCAAGGTAGTTGTAAACCCCCCCCCCCCACCTTCAAAACAACCCATTCAGTTTAAAATGGAAATGAAAGGCGAGATATTTGTGTGTGCATAGAAAAAAAAACATTTTAAATACCTTCCCCCCTTTTATGGGTGATCACATACCCTTTCTTCTCAGCTGCGTAAGGAGCTTAGTGAGCTGGGGGAGGAGAAACAGCAATACACTAGTCTTTGCAGTAAATGGGTGTGCAGGGGGGGGGATGTGTCGGGATAAGTCAGATCATTAGAGGAGAGCAGGCTGAGTTCTCAGCACAGTGCTCTCATGTCTAGTGTGGTCAGTTTTTGATAGGGAAGCAGAGTGACTAACAGGAACCCCAAGGATTTGACACAAAGGATGCACATATCAGGAACATGAAGTGTTTTTATATTCTTTAAAGATGTAATGGCCAGCACTAAACCTAAACCACATTGGTCAGCGGGGATGCAGGCACCCGACACTTACTAAGTGTTCATTGCAAAAGGGTTCTCAACAAAATTGTATTACAGAGTTTGATGGAATAATTTTTTCCATTGTTTTGCTATCAAAAAAATAAAAACTGTGTTATAACCATGTTATTACTGTTTTTCAGTTGCTTCTAATGACCTTCGTACACATCTTGAGAAGGTGATCAGGGCTTTCCTAATTAATATTGCTGATGACAAATTTCTAAAAACTTTGTACGGTAAGTCAGATGATATTTTGCTTACATAGCAAAATGTTGTATTATTGCAGTGCATCCTATAGTACAGGGGTCTCCAAACTTCCCAAGCAAAGGGCTGGTTTACTGTCCTTCAGGCTTTATGGGAGCTGGACTGTGGCCATCGGGAGTACAAAAGGTCCCAGGGTCAGTGGGAATAAACAATTCCCCGTCATTGGGAGGAATTGTGCCCCATCATTGGTGTCATTGGGAGGAATTGTGCCCTATTGTTGGTGCCATTGGGAGGAATTGTGCCCCATCGTTGGTGCCATTGGGAGGAATTGTGCCCCATCGTTGGTGCCATTGGGAGGAATTGTGCCCCATCGTTGGTGCCATTGGGAGGAATTGTGCCCCATCGTTGGTGCCATTGGGAGGAATTGTGCCCCATCATTGTTGTCATTGGGAGGAATTGTGCCCCATCGTTGGTGCCATTGGGAGGAATTGTGCCCCATCGTTGGTGCCATTGGGAGGAATTGTGCCCCATCGTTGGTGCCATTGGGAGGAATTGTGCCCCATCATTGTTGTCATTGGGAGGAATTGTGCCCCATCGTTGGTGCCATTGGGAGGAATTGTGCCCCGTTATTGGTGTCATTGGGAGGAATTGTGCCCCGCTATTGGTGTCATTGGGAGGAATTGTGCCCCATCATTGTTGTCATTGGGAGGAATTGTGCCCCATCATTGTTGTCATTGGGAGGAATTGTACCCTTCATTGGTGTCAGTGAATAAAATAGCACCCCCCCAGGGGCAGATAAAAGCGAGCAAAAGGCCGCAGTTTTTAGACCACTTCTATAGTTTTCATATATTTTTCTTTTTTCCAATGATAAATGTGAAAATGGTAAACTGAGGCAGAATGGTACAATTTTGGTGCAAATATTTTGGTGGAACCAATTGTGATAGTCATGGTTTAGACTCCATTCGCAGATGAGTGTCGCGATTTACTAGCATTTTACAGGCATTTTTTTAAAAGTATTTTTGCAGCATTTTAGAAGCGTATTACAAGAGTTTTACAGCTTCAGGCTTTTTTGTTTAACCAATAGAAAGCACTAGGGGGAGGCAAGGGAGAAGAAATTAGCGGTGGTCAGACATTTCTATTGAAGTCTATGGGGCAAAAAATGCTTGTAATCTGCCAAAATGAAGCTCGTGTACTTCTTCTTCTTTTTTTTTTTTTTTTTTTTTAACTGCCTGACATCACTACCCACCACTATGTACTTTTTTGAGCGACATGCATTTTGCTTCAGGTGACAGAACGCTCAGATGTGAACAGGGGCCATTGAAATGAATGGGATCTGGCTTGTTTAGCATTTTAGAGCTACAAGCTTCGAGCAGAAAATTGCTCAGGTGTGAACGGGGCCTTAACCATACATTGCTTTTGTGTTGTTTTGTGGCGCAGAAGGAAAAAGAAAGAAGAGGTACGCAAAAGAGATGCTGAAGTCTCTGAATTATTTGGATGATCGTGTCCTATCTCCTCGTCTTGAAAAGCTCACCACAAGCTGTCGTTGGAAACCCCGGTACAAGGTAACACTTTGAATCAAAATTCCAACTGAAACTTATTTTGCATAAAGTAGGTAAGGCTTTAGGACCTCTGCCATGTTGCTGTCTTTATTCCCTGTTCAGGAGGCTTTCCCCTCACTTTCTGTTCTGGCGATTTCATACTTTTGCCACTGTTACTGGAACAGGTGTCCTTGCTAGTAGGGTTGTCCTGTCCTGAGTACAAGTACCGATACTTTTTTTCAAGTACTCGCCGATACCGATTACCGATACTTTTTTTTTAAATGTCATGTGACAATTTGACTGATGGGCACTGATAGGTGGCACTGACTGATGGCTGGCACTAACTGATAGGCGGCACTTTTGGGCACTGACTGATGGCTGGCACTGATTGGTGGCACTGATGGCGGGCACTGACTGATGGGTACTGACTGATGGGCACTGACGGGTACTGACTGGGCACTGACTGATGGGCACTGATGGCGGGCACTGACTGGTGGGTACTGACTGATGGGCACTGATAGATGGCACTGACTGATGGCTGGCACTGACTGATTGGCACCGATAGGCGGCACTTATGGGCAGGCACTGAAGCGCAGCACTGATTGGCAATTGCATTATAAATGACATGAATGATGAGAGGAAAGGAAGGATCTTACATGGCTATATGGCTTGTATCTGTATCGGAACAACCCTACTTATTAGCAAAGTTTCTTTTACTTCTTTTTCTGATAACGGCTGTCCAACAGGAAGTGGGAGTGAATCTCCTAAAAAGGCCTTGATTGGTCTTGGCTCTGACCTTGAAGTGTTGTAAAGGCTCATTTAGACTGCCACTCTTGATCATTGTTGCTTGCCCCTATAAAATTGTATCCATTATCTTCTTCCTGCTCCTCTCCCTCACTGGTACCAAGCATTTAAAGTATAGCTAAAGGCAAAACTTTTTTTAGTTTTTTTTTTGTTTTGGATAGAGTGGAGAGGAATTGGAACGCTTGTCAGTTTTTATTGCTGTCTGTGCCCCCATTGAGGAGATTCTCCTTCTCTATTCGTCCTGTTTACCATTATCAGTGAAAGTAAAAGAGAGTCACAAATTTTGTCCCCAGAAAAGTAATAGAGGGGGAACTCTAGTTCTGGTGACCTGGGGGTCCCAAAGGGATTCCTTATATTTGCAGGAAGTTTTGCTCTTGTCCTGTTTGGCTATGGGACAGAAAGTGAAGGGAAATCTCCGCAATGGGACAAAGATGGCAAAAATAAACTGTTTAGGAGTTATAACCTTCCCTTGCTCTCTCTCTCTAATAATATATATATATATATATATATATATATATATATATATATATATATATATATATATATATATATATATATATATATATATAATAAATATAAGTTCTTGATGTTAAATTTCAGCCAATGTTAGCATTTCATTTACACTGCACGTCCTGCCTTTTTGATTTAATAAAAAAAAAAAAAAACTGTGTACTCGGGATATATAATGCCACATTTTTGTCTGTCCACTGCTGGTGAAATAGTGTCAACTTTCTGTGGGTGGAGTTAGACCTCTCTCTGAGGGTAGTATTGAACCCCTTCCTGTGGGTGTTCTGTGGGTAGAATTAGGCTCTCGGTGGAATGCCTCTTTCTGAGGGTTTGAATAGGCCCATCTTTCTGGTACCGCACTGGTTACCACCACCTACAGGGTGGTGTTAAATATCGCACCTTTTAGTTCCTGTTTTGTTTGTGAATTGGACTTAAAGCGGAGTTCCACCGAAAAGTTGAACTTTCGCTCATCTGATTCCTCCCCCCCTCTGGTGCCACAATTGGCACCTTTCAGGGGGAGGGGGGTGCAGATACCTGTATTAGACAGGTATCTGCACCCACTTCCGGGAATAGACTCCTGCGGAAGTCATGCCCCTCCTGCAGTTCCCCCCCCCCCCCCCCCCCGCTGTCTCCTGGGAAACACACAGGTCCCAGGAGATAGCGGGGACCACTTAGGACGCGCAGCGCGGCTCAGTAGGACGCTTCACTTCCTTATTCCCTCACCGAGAATGGCGGCGGCAGCAGCCGAGAGCCGAGCTATTGCTCGGCTTCGGCTGCCGACATCGCTGGACTCCTGGACAGGTAAGTGTCCGTTTATTAAAAGTCAGCAGCTGCAGTATTTGTAGCTGCTGGCTTTTAATATTTTTTTTCAGGTGGACTCCCTCTTTAACAGGTTACCGCATGATTTTTTTTTTTTTGCTGACAATTTTTTTTTTTTTTTCGTTTACAGCAAAATCATAATTTTTTTAATGAATTGGACTTTATGTACCACATGCCATGATTTATGCAAATGAGTAACTTGATACCCTTACCACATGCGGTAAAGCTTAGTGAATTGACCCCAATGTCTGAAACGACCCACTTTACTCTGATTTTCAGAAAGGAATGCACTAGCATGTACAACATTTGCTACCTTCGTCTTTAAATAAGGGACCCCTGTGTGAATGACCGCACTAATTAAACTCCACACTGCTATTATTTTAAACACTTTAATTAATGATTCAATTACCTTATATACTCTAGTATAAGTCGAGGCCCCAATTTACCACAAAAAAATGGGAAAAACGTATTGACCCGAGTATAAGACGAGGGTGAGAAATGCACAGCTACTGTGAGTGGAAAAGAGGGTCAACAATGCCCATTTGCAGCCTCACTGTGCCCATTTGCAGCCTCACTGTGCCCATTTGCAGCCATAGGTCCCCCGAACTTCAAACTCAGTAGTTAAGGGTTCCTAGATGCCCCCTAGCTGCAGCCAAAATTTGGGGTCTCTGAACCCAAAGGGTCCCGAATTGACATTGCTGCAGATGGACACAGTTGACTGACTTTGGGGCCCCGTATCTCGGGGCCACTTAGTGCTAAGAACCCCAAATTTGGTGTGCAAACCCAGTGGAACTAGCACCACAAAATATCCAAAGCTGGGGTTTCTAGCACCAAGTGGCCCCCGAGATACAGGGCCCCAAAAATCAGTTCAGAAAATGTCAAGCACTTTTCTGCAGCAGAGAATGACATTTTCTGCAATAATCACTGTCTTCTCCTGGAGGGGACCACTTCCCCCGCTGGAAGAATATAATAGCTTGACGGGAGGGATTCCCCTCACCTCTTGCTCGCGCGATATCACTTAAATTTTGGATTTCCTATCACTGTCTGTCCTGGTGACAGAGGTCAGCAAGACAAATAGAACAGAACAGAGGGTCCAACCATTCATTCCCCGCTCTCTTAAAAAAAATATATATATAATGCCTTTACATACACTTCACAAAGGTTTGACTGAATATGAATTATTACGGTTGCAGGAGAGGATAAATTCTTACCCAAAACTTCACCTAAGGGTGATAAAAGGTGAAGAACAGTCCTGCGATGCCTGTGAATTGTTCCGCTACTGCAAATATGTGGTGACCCTCTCCGGACAAGCCTATGACAATGAAAC
Source organism: Lithobates clamitans (assembly GCA_037952925.1). NCBI lineage: Eukaryota > Metazoa > Chordata > Amphibia > Anura > Ranidae > Lithobates > Lithobates clamitans. Next base: position 11,345 of record JBBGZY010000371.1, on the reverse strand, counting down.
ATTAGAAAATGATAACTTTCTTCCTGAAGATAAACAGGTAAGGAGGATGATGTTACATTGTATTATTATATGTGCAACACGCCCGACTCTTCTTTTCTATAAATTTTAAATTTAACCATAGCATACAAAGTGCTATTTACTGAAGGCCTGAAAAGGTAGAGGCTCTATATCTTGGAGTGGATTGGAGTCCTGTGCCTAAAGTGAACCCATGCTTTAAACCAGGGGTATAAATTTGGTGGCCCCCCAGCTGTTGCGAAGCTAAAAGTCCCATGAGGCATTGCAAGGCTGACAGTTACAAGCATGGCTCCCACAGGCAGAGGCATGATGGGACTTGTAGTTTTGAAAAATCTGGAGGGCCCCCAGTTTGAGACCCCTGCTTTAACTGCTTCAGTCCCAGAAGATTTTACCCCCTTCCTGACCAGAGCACTTTGTGCGAATTGGCACTGCACCGTTTTAACTGACAGTTGCGCGGTCGTGCGACGTTGCACCCAAACAAAATTGACGTCCTTTTTTTTTTTTTTTTCCCCACAAATAGAGCTTTCTTTTGGTGGTATTTGATCACCTCTGCGGTTTTTATTTTTTGCTCTATAAACAAAAAAAGAGCGACAATTTTGAAAAAAATGCGTTATTTTTTAGTTTTTGCTATAATAAATATCCCCCAAAAATATATAAAAAAAAATTTTTTTTCCTCGGTTTAGGCCGATATGTATTCTTCTACATATTTTTGTTAAAAAAAAATCGCAATAAGCGTATATTGAATGGTTTGTGCAAAAGTTATAGCGTCTACAAAATAGGGGATAGTTTTATGGCATTTTTATTTTTAATTTTTTTATATTAGTAATGGTGGCGATCTGCGATTTTTATCGGGACTGTGACATTATGGCGATCACAGCGGACACTTTTGACACTATTTTGGGACCATTGTCATTTATACAGCGATCAGTGCTATAAATGATTACTGTGTAAATGGCACTGGCAGTGAAGGGGTTAACCATTAGGGGGCGATCAAGGGGTTAAGTGTGTCCTAGGGAGTGATTCTAACTGTGGGGGGGGGATGGGCTTCAAGTCACATGACAGCGATCACCGCTCCCGATGACAGGGAGGAGTGATCTCTGTTATGACGCAAGCCAGAATGGGTTAATGCGTTGTTTACACTTCCACGTTCTGCAGCTCCGTGACACGATCGCCGGAGACCAGCAGACATCGAGTCCCGCGGACACAATCACACTGTACGCAGCGGGCGCGTGTGACAGGTTCGCCCATTTGCCCACCTCTGCCATTGTGCCGACGTATATCAGCGTGCAGCGGTCGGCAAGTGGTTAAAGCCTAAAAAAAATCAGCACAAGGGATTTAACTTACAAGGGACACATCCTACTGCCTGTGCTGATGCCTCTTCTGTTAGTTCTAGTTGTAAATCCTCCTCCGCCCATGTCCCCCCCCCCCCCAACCCGCCTCCATAATCTTCAGGTGCAACAGGGGATAATACTAAGGGGCTGTCACAGGCTCTCCTCAAGAAAGCCTGACTATGCCTACCCTTTCCACCTAGCTCCTCCATTCATAAAAGCCATACTACCGCTTCTATGAATGAAACAGGATCTATGAATGGAGGAGGGGGGGGCTTTTCAATCCTCCACTTTCTATTCATAGAACTTGTAGTATGTCTTCTATGAATATAGGAGCTCGGTGGAAAGGGCAGGCATAATCAGGCACTTTTAATAAGCAGGTGTATGGGGTAAATCCGCGCAATGAATTGGGTATTTTAGTTGTGGATATGGCTGCTGCCTCTACACATACAATACCACCTAAGTGGAAAGTATTAGAAAATGGTAAAAAAGCAGGAGTAGTATGGCGCTGCCCTTATGGAGACAAAAAGAGATTTTCCTTCTTTGTAGTAAATGTGTTACCTAGAATTGCTTCTAAAACCTGTATGTGTCAAAAGGTTGAATAAAAACTGTGATTGGTGACGGATTTTTTCTATTAAAAGTGAAAAATGCAACATATGGTGCTCCAATTATTCAGCAAAAGGGCATTGTGCGCTTTAAACTCCTGTTTTCCTTTTTTATACTTTCCACTTAGGTGGTATTGTATCCATATCCACAACTATTTACCTAATTTATTACCTAATTTAAAGCGCACAATGCACTTTTTCACTTTTAATAGAAAAAATCCGTCACCAGTTACAGTTTTTATTCAACCTTTTGACACATACAGGTTTTAGAAGCAATTCTTTAGGAATAAGGTCACTAGGTAACACATTTACTACAAAGAAGGAAAATATCTCTTTGTCTCCATAAGGGCAGCGCCATACTACTCCTGCTTTTTTACCACTTTTGATAAGCACCTATGACAGCCCCTTCGTTCTATTAACCCTAGCCGCTCTAGAGGATTATGGCGATGGGGGGGGGGGGGGGGGGGCGCAACATGGAGAGAGGAAGATTTTAACCAAGAGAAGAGGCATCAGCACAAGGGACACATCCTAATGACTGTATGTTATGTCACTTGTGCTGATTTTTGTGTTTTTTATTTTGGCTGCACTTAGAACAGAAATGACAACTGCTCAAGTCAAATTAATTTAGAACTAGCTTTTTAAAATAAAGTGCACATGGACAAAGTAAAAAAAATCCCAGCACTTATACACTGCTTCAACAATTTGTGTTTAAAAAGTTGCATACATTTTCAACTACAAGTGAAAGCCACGCTGCCTTGTCATGGTCCCTCTATGAAGTTCCTAACTGTAACAGAACTCCCATATTGGAACGTACAGTACAGTATAAAGCAATGAATAAATTGAGGATCAGTATGTCTGAAGGTAGACCGTTAAGGTGCAGAGGCACACCAAAAGTCCGGCACAGCTCAATGGCAGCTGAAGACCTCCAGTATGTCTCCGACCAAATCCAGTAAGCATACCAGAAATGGCAACTGCTACAATCAATTTACTGTATAGCTAGCTTTTTAAAGCAAGGTACACATGGGAAGGGCAGTTGAGAGAACAATAAAAACAACAATTTCCTAGCACTCATACCAGCTACCCATCAAAATCTGTGCTACATACAGTATCTCACAAAAGTGCGTACACCCCTCACATTTGTGTAAATATTTTATTATATCTTTTCATGTGACAACACTGAAGAAATGACACTTTGCTACAATGTAAAGTAGTGAGTGTACAGCTTGTATAACAGTGTATATTTAACTTAACACACAGCCATTAATGTCTAAACCGCTGGCAACAAAAGTGAGTACACCCCTAAGTGAAAATGTCAAAATTGGGCCCAAAGTGTCAATATTTTGTGTGGCCACCATTATTTTCCAGCACTGCCTTAACCTTCTTGGGCATGGAGTTCACCAGAGCTTCACAAGTTGCCACTGGAGTCCTCTTCCACTTCTCCATGATGACATCACAGAGCTGGTGGATGTTAGAGACCTTGCACTCTTCCACATTCCGTTTGAGGATGCCCCACAGATGCTCAATAGGGTTTAGGTCTGGGGACATGCTTGGCCAGTCCATCACCTTCACCCTCAACTTCTTTAGCAAGGCAGTGGTCGTCTTGGAGTTGTGAAGGGAGGGGATCATGCTCTGCGTCAGTATGTCACAAGACATGTTGGCATTCATGGTTCCCTCAATGAACTGTAGCTCCCCAGTGCCGGCAGCCCTCATGCAGCCCCAGACCATGACACTCCCACCAGCATGCTTGACTGTAGGCAAGACACACTTGTCTTTTGTACTCCTCACCTGGTTGCTGCCACACATGCTTGACACCATCTGAACCAAATAAGTTTATCTTGGTCTCATCAGACCACAGAACATGGTTCCACTAATCCATGTCCTTAGTCTGCTTGTCTTCAGCAAACTGTGGGCTTTCTTGTGCATCATCTTTAGAAGAGGCTTCCTTCTGGGACGACAGCCATGCAGACCAATTTGATGCAGTGTGTGGCGTATGGTCTGAGCACTGACGGGCTGACCCCCCCGCTCCCACCCCTTCAACCTCTGCAGCAATGCTGGCAGCACTCATACTTCTTTTGCCCAAAGACAACCTCTGGATATGACGCTGAGCATGTGCACTCAATTTCTTTGGTCGACCATGGCGAGGCCTGTTCTGAATGGAACCTGTCCTGTTAAACTGCTGTATGGTCTTGGCCATGGTGCTGCAGCTCAGTTTCAGGATCTTGGCAATCTCCCTATAGCCTAGGCCATATTTATTTAGAGGAACAATTTTTTTTTTTTTTCTTTAATCGTCCATAGTAATTACTATGTGGGTTATATTCCACCTTCAGGTGCTGGACACTGGCACACCTTAAACAGGAAGTTGCCTCCCTATATAACCCCTCCCATACCGAGAGCATCTCAGTTTTTTCGCTAGTGTCTAAGGTGTTGGTCATGAGTGAAGATGTGCTGTGCTGAGCTCCACTGGAGCAATCCTTGCTGGGGCTAGCTATGCAGCCAGATCTATTCGAAGTGTCTTTTAGGCCAAATTGAATGGTGCCCATTTCCGAAGAAACAAGGTTTTGCTTGTAAACGCTTCTCTTTTTAGAGAGCTGGACCCCGGGATCCAGTACTTTTGATATTAAGGCCATAAAGTTTTACTGGCGGGGTGCTATTACAGGTCGAGGATTGTGGGTTCCCCGGTTCCTGAAGGTTTGTTAACGGAACCCACTGCAAAGGGTGAAGATTGGGTCTGTTGGTTTTACCACAGAAAACCCTGTGGCGGGAAAGGTAAGTGGAGTTTTCTAAGGAATTTTGTACATTTTTCTATGAAATGTTTCTCTTAAAGTAAATGTTGTCATGCCTAAGTATCACCTCTGGGGGCTGTATGGAGCACGTACCTTCTCATGCTTTGCTCAGAGATCACGATCACGCTGTGTCACAGAAGCAGCAGACTTTTTTTCCTCCGGCTAGCAGGCAGACCTCCAGTAAGTTTGGGGGGTTTTGCTTCCTCCAGACACCCCCACCTGGGTTGAACTCTCCCCCTCTTCACAAGGCTGAGTATAATGGAGAACTAAAAACAATCGGCAATGCCGTTTTCTTAGCGGTGGCTTCCAGGTCTCCTCCACGCCATCCCTCCCTCATTCACAAGCCGATCCCATCGGATCGGAGGCCCAAGCTTGCGCGGGAAAACTTTTTTTGAAAGAGAAAGGAAGGGGGCACGATGTGACAGTGGGGGCGGGGCTTAGCGCGGTGTTGGCATCCTCCAACACTGGGTGTTTAAAAAAAAACAAAAAACTCCATTTGTGCTGGCTGCAAAATTTTCGGAGAGACATAAGAGCAAAGAGGAGCATGAAAGAGGTTGGTGACACAGGCATTTCCTATTTGACACATTTACTATTTGCAGCAGGTTGAGCATTAATAGCAGTGGCTGAGCTGTTGCTCAAGCAGTGGATGCAATTTCTTCTGGTAGTACCTCTGCTTTGTGCATTGGGCTAAGCTCAGAAGGGGGGGTTGAAACCCCCCAAAAAGAGCTAAAAGGGTCTCCTTCAAGCTCTGGAAAGCCTACTCATCTCTACAAATGGCATCCTCCACTGAGAGGGGGTGGCTGGTCAGAGTGAGCATCGGGGCCATGAAATGTTTGCAACTGTTTTCAACACTGCAACCCCTGTTTATTTTACTAAAAAGATCTTTTTTTCCTTAGCCATGATAGGTTTAAAAAAAAAAAAAGTTTAGCGACTTTAATCGCATCCCAGTGTAGGTCAAAATGCGACAGGTTCTCTTCCATTACCCAGGACCCTCAATCTGAGTAACTAGGGGCAGGAGAAGATGAATTTCCTCAGGGGACCGTGGTGAGGCTGATGACTCCTCTTCTGAGGTGTCAAATGCGGGAGAATCAGCTTTTTCAATCTTAAAAGTGATGGTGCAATTTCTTGCTGAATGGTCTGCTCCACATTTATGTACCCTTAACTGAGTGTTTGGGTTCACTAAAGCCTCCTCAAGCGGTGCATGCCTTTTCCTGTCCATTCATTGTTGGAAAAGCTTTTTTGTATCTGAGAGGATCACCCAGATAAGCATTATTTCCCCTCCTAAAAAGTTTTCACACTTTATCCTATGGTGGAGAAAATTCACTAAGTAGGGTATGCCAGCAATTAACGCTGCTATATCCTCTGTGAATAAGACTTTGACTTGTCCGGCAGACAATGCTCAAATGCTTAGGGATCCAATGGATAGAAAGTTGGAATTCCTATTAAAATAAAAAAAAACACTTTTTTCTCTGACAGATTGAGTGTCTCAGCCTGCGCTGACAGTAATTGCTTAATCGTTGAGAGACCAGTTTAAACAGGTGTTCAAGGTTATCCTGCTCAGCAGGCCCAGGATCTGGCAGCTTTATGTTTCCAATAGTTGCTATGAGAGATTCTATTCTTCAGGCCTTGCGCCCTTCGCTAAGCACCATGCAAAAGCTCCTGGCTACATGAGGCAAAAAGGAAGTTCTGGACAGCCGCACTCTGGAATATAGCCTTTATTAGTAAAAAGTCCAACAGATACAAGCCACAGCAAAAAATGGAACAAACAAGCTCTTTTGTCTCATTTTTTTGCTGTTGCTTGTATCTGTTGGACTTTTTACTAAAAAAGGCTATATTCCGGAGTGTGGCTGTCCAGAACTTCCTTTTTGCCTCATGTTGCTATATGCTTAGCCGGCACCTGGTGTTCCAGTTCCGAGGAAAGTTCTATATCCACATTTTCACCCGGAGCGGTAATCCCTTTCCCTTCCCCCATTGTTCCTTTTTTTGCGATGAAACAGCTATTTGGGTATGTTTTGGATAATACATCCGAAGAAATTCCAGTGGAAAAAGTACCCCTTTTGCCATTTAAGAAAAGGAGTAAATGTATTTTCGTTTTAAAGCTCCTTCTCCTGTGCTAGGGCCATCAGCCTCCAGGCAGTCACGACTCCTTCCGCCGTCAGGTTCAAAAGATAATCCTCAGGGTTAACCCCAGGGACAAAAGAGGTCTTGCGGGAGGAAACCTACAAGATACTGAAGCCTCCTTATGAGGAGGTGCCCCTGCTTGCTCAATAGGGGGAATTCTTCTGCAGTTCTCAAGGATCTGGCAGGAAGAGAGTCAAGACGAATGGGGGACTTCCTCAATAGCTCCAAGGTACAAACTGGACTTCCAAGAGTTCCCGTCTCCCTCGTTTTCTCAGATCAAACGTTCCTAAGGATCCAGAGAAAAAGAAGTCTTTCTCTCAAGCATTGGACCATCTTTTGGGAAAAAGTGATAATGGTGGCCCCCATGTAAGGAGCAGAGGTTGAGGTTTGATTAAATCCAAATGGACATTCTGGATCTCAAAAATCGAAATTCAATTCCTGAATATAACCACTCTTTTTTCGCATGGAGTCAATCCAATCAGTTATCTCCATCCTACAAGGAGGAGAACTTCTGGCGTCAATCGACATCAAAGATGCATACCTCCATATGCCTATTTCCTCGCTCACTAGTAATATCTACTTTTTCAAGGTGGAAAATCTTCATTTTCAGTGAGTAGCTATGATTTCCGGTCTAGCTACTGCACCTTAAGTGTGTACAAAGGTTCTGGCCCCTCTTCTAGCCAGATTAAGGGCCCAGGGTATAACGATTATGGTTTACCTGGACGATCTGTTCTTGATAGTCCAGTCGGTAGCCCGCTTAGACCAAAGTGTGGTCACCACATTCAACCACCTGGAATATCTTGGTCGGATTCTCAGCCTAGGAGAAATCTTCTTTAAAACCACGAAGAAGGCTGAAATACTTCGGTCTGATCATAGGTACACCCAGAAAAGAGTATTCTTGCCCCAGGCAAAGATCAGCGCCATAAAGGAACTGATAAAGCAAGATAAATTCTTCTATTCAACTTTGCATGAGGTTGTTGGGAAAGATGGTGGCTTCATTCGAGGCCGTTCCTTATGCCCAGTTTCATTCGAGACTGCTGCAAAACAGCATCCTATCGGCTTGGAACAAAAGGTTCAAGCTCTAGATTCCCAATGTGTCTGACTCCCAAGCCTACGGCCACATCACCCTGAAAGTGCCCGATCTCGTCTGATCTTGGAGGCTAAGCAGGGTAGGGCCTGGTTAGTACCTGGATGGACCACCTGGAAATACCAGGTGCTGTAGGCTGGGTATGCCAGAGTCAAAAATCTACAAAGGGGAAATCCTTCAGTTACCTGGGAAACATATGCCAACCTTTCTTTTTTGGGTTGGGGAGCGGTCCTGGAAGAGGCAACTGTCCAAGAGAAGTGGCCCAGATCAGAAATTGCCTTACCCATTATCATTCTAGAAATTCAGGCAGAGCACTTGGTTCTGAGGGCCTGAACGTTCAGTTTACAGTATTGTCCTGCCAGGATTCAATCCAACAATGCCACAGCAATGGCCTATATTAATCACAAAGGGGGCAAAAGAAGTTGTGCGGCCCAGAGAAAGGTGAATCATATCCTATCTTGGGCAGAAAACAATATACTTTGCCTATCAGCGGTCTTCATTCTAGGAATAGAAAATTGGCAGGCGGACTACTTGAGTTACCAGCAGTTGTTCCTAGGAGAATGGTTCCTTCACCCCGATATCTTCCTGTCAATATGTCAAAGATGGGGGATCCCAGACATAGATCTGTTTACGTCCAGGTTCAACAAAGAGTTCAAACAGATGCCTTGCTATTCCCATGGAATCGGTTCTCACTGATTTATGCATTCCCTCCTATTCTGCCTGCGTCCACGACTTCTTCGCAGGATCAAGCAGGAAGGGAAGTCAGTGATTCTTGTGGCCCCCAGCGGGGACCAGGAAGTCTTGATATGCAGAGATCGTAAAGATGACAGTAGGGGACCCATGGACCCCACCGCCACGACCAGACCTTCTTTCGCAAGGTCCGGTATTCCATCCTACTTTACAAATGCTAAATTTAACGGTTTGGCTATTGAGACCCACACTCTGAAGAAACGTGGGCTGTCAGGTTCAGTGGTTTCTATCTTGGTTAATGCAAGGGAGCTGGCCTCCATATTTATATATTATGGCGTCTGGGAAGCATATGTCTCCTGGTGTGAAACCAGGGGTTGCACCCCAGGAAATAGGTCAAAAGTAGAATCCTTGACTTTCTGCAGATGTGGTGAGAAATAAAGCTGACCTTGAGTGCTTTCTAAAAATAGGTCTCAGCCTTATCAGTATTATTTCAACGACCACTTGCTTTGCATTCTTTGGTTTGTAACGGGGTAACGGCTTAATCCCCGGTTAGGTCACCCCTGAACCCTTGGGACTTGAATTTAGTTTTGTCATTACAAAACAGCCTTTTTTTTTAAATTTTTTGGGCCGATACGACATATTTCCTTGGTCCTTTTTGACAAGGAAACTATTTTTTCTGGTAACCATATCTTCTGCAAGAAGAGTATCAGAATTGGCTGCTTTTTCTTGTAAAGAACCATATTATTATTGTTCACAAGGATAAGGTAGTATTGCATCCTCATCCTAACTTTTTACTGAAGGTAGTATCAGGTTTTTATCTAAACCAGGATATTGTTCTATCTTCATTTTTTCCAGAACCCTGTTCTATGGAAGAAAAATCGCTGCATTCTCTTGATGTGGTGAAAGCAGTCTACTTAAAGACGACTGCTCAGAATCAGAAAATGGATGTTTTGTTCGTATTGCCTGAAGGTCCTAAAAGAGGACAGGCAGCATGGAAATCTACTATTCTAAGTGGATTCGACAAGTAATCATTCTAGCTTATTGTTTAAAGAGGTAGTTCTACCCTCTCAAATCAAAGCGCACTCCTCTAGGGCTGTTAGTGCTTCGTGGGCAGTGCATCACCAAGCCTCCATGGCTCAAATCTGCAATGCCGCAACTTGGTCTTCAATCCATACATTTACCAGATTCTATCAGGTGGACGTAAAAAGACATGAGGATGCCGCCTTTGGGCGCAGTGTACTGCAGGCAGCAGTATAAGTCCTCTGATCTCATGGTGCCCTACTTTTGGTGTCTCCCTCCCCTCATTTGGCATTGCTCTGGGACATTCCACATAGTAATTATTATGGCTCTGTGTCCTGTGATGTACGATTTAAGAAAATAGGATTTTTATAACAGCTTCCTTTTCTTTTGAAGTACATCACGGGACACAGAGGTCCCGCCCCTCTTTCTAGTATACATGTGTATTGCTTTGCTACAAAACTGAGATGCTCCTCTGTATGGGAGAGGTTGTATAGGGAGGCAACTTCCTGTTTAGGGTGTGCCAGTGTCCAGCACCTGAAGGTGGACTATAACCCACATAGTAATTACTATGGCTCTGTGTCCCATGATGTACTTCAAAAGAAAAGGATTTTACAGGGAAGCGGTTATATAAATCCTATTTTTCAGACCCTCAGAGAGTTCTTGGCCTTGAGGTGCCATGTTGAACTTCCAGTGACTAGTATGAGAGAGTGAGAGCGATAACGCCAAATTGAACACACCTGCTCCACATTCACACTTGAGACCTTGTAACTAACGAGTCACATGACATTGGGGAGGGAAAATGGCTAATTGGGCCCAATTTGGACATTTTCACTTAGAGGTGTACTCACTTTTGCTGCCAGCGGTTTAGACATTAATGGCTGTGTGTTGAGTTATTTTGAGGGGACAGCAAATTTACACTGTTATAAAAGCTGTACACTCACTACTTTACATTGTAGCAAAGTGTCATTTCTTCAGTGTTGTCACATGAAAAAGATATAATAAAATATTTATAAAAATGTGAGGGGTGTACTCACTTTTGTGAGATACTGTACATACTAGGAATAGTAAAAGGTTAACTTTAGGGACCATGGGGAGCCTCTACTCTTTCCGGATTTTCTCCTTCTACCCCAATCTATCATATATAGTCACTTGACATTCCCCCCTGCCTCCCAACAGTGCAGTCCTTTGGACCTTGATAACCAGTCCTCTGTGTCTGCAAAATACATAACCAATATCTGTGAAGGTTTTCATTTATTCAGGTCATATTTGTTGTAAGTCACATTTGGGGCCAGTTCACACCACATGCAGTCCAGTGCGTTTTTTCGCGCATCAAAAACGCATGGATAGTAGGTTATATATGATTTTCAATGGCATAGTTCACACCAGTGCAGTCAGTTCCAGTTCTAGAAAAAAAGTAGAACATGCTGCATTTTTCTGCACTAGACTGTACTAAAACGTGGTAAAACGCATCAAAAATGCACAGAAAAGCACATCCTTATTTAAGGTTAAGGAAAAAAGGGGGGCAGGGAAATGCACTGGATCACATCAAAAGTGCACCAAAGACGCATCAAAAACGCGCATGCAGAAAAGCAGCCGGAACGCATCTGGACCGTGTTTCTATGGTGTGAACTGGCCCTTAAGCTTTTTCAGATTTAAAGTCCAATTGAATGTGACTACTACATGACCCTAAACATTT